>JAZEWU010000001.1:1682983-1693591 GCA_036362915.1 Geotria australis
CTCCACACAGAAAGGCACCCCGAGCCGAGATTCGAACCCGGGACCTTCTTGCTGTGAGGCGGAAGCGCTACCCACTACGCCACCGTGCCGCCCTCTACGTCATACATATTTGTGTCAATTAAGAATGTTTCATAAAGCTTGAATAACTATTAAGTGTGACTGCTAAAGTGATGGATTCTTAAGCTCAGATTCTAGATTGCTGCGTTGTACGTCAGCCTTGATTTCCAACGTGGAAACAAGTGGCTGCACAGTGCAACTGGCTTCATATAGTTGAACACTTTCCAAAGAAAGCACAAGCTGGAGAAACTGTGCTCTTGCTTCAGTAACGTGTTTTCAGTGAAAAGGCCACAACCATGGCCATACACACGGTTCCAAAGCTGCCAAGGAGAAGCTGGCATTGATGTGGTAAACATGCTCGAACACACTCGTACAAAAGACAAATGTCCACCACACAGCCTTTACAAGACTGTTGGGGCAAGTGCAGTTAGTGAGCACCTTTGAAGGTCGGCACAGCACATGAGGTGGGTGAGTGACAAGCACCAAGCCCGGCCGCATTCATCTTCCTCGTGGCAACGTTTACACACTGCACCAGTTACTTGAGTCTCATTAGTGTGATGAAGGGGTTTGCGTGTTCTAATGAACCCCAGAGCTATGTCACGTGGAGTCTAGGTTGGTGTCAGGACGTAATATTCTGCTCCAGTCGTTTACACCAGCAACAAAAACTCACTTGAGTCTGAGTCGACACGCATAACACGCACACAAGCACCTGAATATACGGATTGGCGTTGTTTCCCCCTCATGTCTGTCTCTCTGTCTTCATGTATCTGTGTCCCTGTGTCTCCCCCTGTCGCTCACCCTCCCTCCCTGTCTCCCTCCGTGTTTGTCTTCAAGGAAGTGACGACCATGTTAGGGGACGCTGGCAGATGTTTGCCGCTCTTAAGATTGCCAGTTTGACTACCTTTCAGTGTATTCGAAGCAGCCTTAAATCATTAAAATTTCTGTTGCTTTGGTTTTATGAATTGTTTATTCTTCTATCATTGTTGGCGTGCCGTTCTCTCCGCGGCCTTTGTGCAGCGCTTTGTGACCCTCGGGTGAAAGGCGCTCTATAAAATGCTATTATTATAAGTTGGGGTGTCCTGCGAGCAGATGGGCCCCCGTAGTTATTGATTACAGTACAGATGTGATCCGCAGAGGTCACCTCCCAACTTTGCCGTGCGCTACCGTATATATCAAGGTTTCGTCATAATCAGCATCTGTCAACTGGCTTGAATTGGGAACATGCAATCTCAAAAATACCACGCTTCGTTCTAAATGATTTGGGTGTCTCATAGCCATATGCAAACACTTTGGGCGTGTGCGGACACCCACTACCTCCGCAGTGGCTGTGACCCTGTCACCCAAGTCCTGAGTTGGTGTCCTCAATCCCAGCAGTTGCTAAAGCACTGGTATTTCAGGAAACAAAACCTCGGTATCCCCATTGTTTGTGTCCCTGTGACCACGGACACAAGATTGAGGAAGGCAGCACGCTGGAAGGAAAGGATGTTTTAACTAAAAGGTGCACATGTCATCGCTCGGGGTGGGGGGGATAAAAATAAAGGGGATTCCAAACTACACACAAACAAAACGACACATCGACATTCATTTTAAAATTGCATTTTCTTACAATTGTCTCCAAAAAAATTACGTTGACAATAATTTAATTTAAAAACAATTACTACCGCTGCACATTTATAAATTAGACATATATGGTAGTACAAATGAAACGGCAAGAAAAAAACAAAAGAAGTCATTTATCATTAGGCTGCTACGTAATAACATGCAAAACCCGGTGAGCGCATTTCATTTAGTTGTACACTGATTAATAACAATGCTGCAATATAGCACTAGTGATGACGGCACGGCTCGTCCCGTTCATGAAAAACCGCACTCGTTACATTTTTTCCCGACCGCTCCGCGCGCGTGTGCGACAATGTGTGACGTTTTATAAAAATCCGCATGAGAATGTTTCCTTTTTGCTCGACGGTTCGAGGGTCGGGAGTTGGGGATCGGTTTGTGCAAAGCGGTCTCTGTGATGCGATGGCGAATCAGGCAACCCTCCCAGCGCTACGGAATCTCAAGTCTCTTCCGCGAGACGAGCACGTTGCTCTCCCGGGTGACAGTTTTGCCGCGTGGCTCCCGAAACACCAGCGCGTCTGTGTGTCACACGCGGCAGGCTGACACCTGCTTATGGCCAATTCCCCATGCAAATATAGTTCCAGTTACAGGCTTTTCCCCCCCGGTACTGTGCCACCATCCCAGCCAAGCACTACCCCCCCCCCCCCTTCACATTACTGGTATGATGAACGCAACGAGTACGAGAGGGGCGCGGACAAGATTAATAATATCGGTGTAGTGTACCGCGGCAAATATGACTAATATTGTGCGTGCGTTAAGATTTTATTTTGTTGGAAATAAATTAGAATGTATTATTGACACCATCAAAGAATATTTCGTGCAGGAAGGACCCACCGAGCCTCTCAAGGTTATTCTTTAACAGAGGGTTTCTACAATGAGATGTTTGGATGACTGCTTGTGGGATAGTGATTCGCATGTGGGAGGAAACCGGACTGCTCCGAAAAAACCCACGTGTAGTTAATTAACCGACGTGAAAACCCACAGAGCGGAGAACATTGTCAACGGACACACATTCCATCGGTGCCCAGTTTGAAGCAGTTAACACGGCTAGGTTAGAGGAGACCAGATGTCAAGTCTGGTAACAGTTCCTCATTTATTATCAACACAAATGTCATATATATAGTGTATACATTACGTGTATCACCAATTACTTTCATAAGAGCCATGTTGTGTGGTCAGCAGAGGTTCACATGGTGCCAGGGAACAGCCCCACAAGATGACACTACAGAACTACTTCTGAAGCCACCTCAAAAGGCCTCTCTTATCCAACACTGAATGGCACTCCTTCATAGTCTCCAAGGAGTTATTTTTTTCTTTGCCACTTGTCAAACATTCGATAGATTTATACATTTTAGCCCTCGGTGCTTGGATTCGCCAAATTAAATGAACAACTTATTATTACACGACGATTATTTTTATTTAGTCATTAGTGACCAAGCTAAGAGCACAAAACTTGCTACGCTTTAGGGGAAATAATTTAAACACATGTGGCCGATCTGGATTCGAACCCAGCTCCTTGACGGCAGTGGCTCAGTGCTCTAACCCTGCGCTTTAGCTCCCTGAACCACTCATTGGCTTCACGACCCAAGTGCATTTCAACATTCGGTGAGGTTACAAGAGCTGCTTTGTGCTCACATAGTGCATGTTCCAATTGCCACGGTATCGGCTCAAATAGACTCCACCATAACCTAATAACGCCTGGGCCTTGCGTCAAACCCAGTTGTCAAGACTCCAATAAAACGTTGTGTCTAACATTTAAAATTTTGCGTAATCCCATCATGCCATTGGATAGCAAACGTTGTGCCCCTTAATGCCCCCGTGTTAAAGACGTTGTGGTGCCTCTTGCAAGACGCAAGACGTTATAATCTCACTTCGAAAACACCACAACACACAACTCAGTTACGTCCGTCTACAACAATTGTAAGATTAACTACTTACCATTATTATTAATATATGGCTGAATCTTCTTCTTTTTTTTTCTTCTTCTTCTAAAGATAAAATGTTAATTAAGAGTGAAAGATTAGGAATGAATGGCAGTGGTTGGTTGATCTGTTCCCCATAACTATCGCCTTATCGCCATATATCTATCGCTAGCTTTTCAATATCATCCTAGAGAGATTTAGTAAGACGTGTAAAAGCAACACCGAATGGCCTGAAAGGACGAGTCGTATTACAACAAAGAAACTGACAACATGAGGTAAGTACTAGCACCGGGCTTAATATGAAGCGAGGCCGATCAAATGACCATGCCATCATTCAACCAAATTAGGCTGATGCCACATGATAGTGTAAAAAAAAAAGCCCACAAGTACGTACAAGCAATGAAAATGCAAAATCGTTATTTGTTATCTTTTTCGTTTAGTCTTTTTGAATTTTTTTTCTCTTTAAAACGTTTGAAAGCGCTTTCCTTGAAACACAACTCGCCGACACTGGAACACGGGTGATATTAACAGCTGGTGCTGGGCGAAGTTGGCGTCACGCAGAGCTGTTACGAGCCCAACCGACGCAACAGAAATTGTCGAAAAGAATAAACTTGAGCGGGAGACGGGAGCCACCGTGGCGGTGATGCCAGGGACGCTGGAGACACTGTACATCCATCACTGTCGCTTGATCTTCACCAGCCCGTTGATCTGTGGGACTTTCCTGAAGCAGCGAAGACAAAGCACAAACAGGTCGAAAGTTTAGCCTGAATGATTATTGATGGGCAGCACGGGTGGCGCAGCGAGTAGCGCTACCGACTCACAGCAAGATGCCCCCCCGGGTTCGATTCGTGTCACGGCTTACATCACTGTTAATGCATAAACTGGTCCTGAACCCCACACCCTCTTCACCAACGTGCCGTGAGCAGGATGGTGAGGTATCATCAAACAGCCCCCCACGTGCGGCCATCATCTCGCGATGATTTGACAAATGACTGCTTTTTCATAATCTGGAATGTTTTGTCGTGTGCCTTGTTGCTGGTGGTAGTGGATATCTCGGTGTGATGGGGAGCGGTGGTGTCGCGGGTAGTGCACTGGCCTACGTCACGACCAATGACGACATTCTAAACCGGTCCTGGGCCTCCCTTAGGTCAACTCAGCCTCAAATGAGTACCTGTTGCGGTGTGTAACCATCCCCACTAGACAGACGGAGGCAGCCGGACGTGATGCCGGCCTCCCGCTGCCATGTCGGACCTTCGTAGGCGCTCACTGACAGCACTTGACCCTACAGTATGTTAAGGCTACACGGGGCACCTTTGTCTTTGGTGGATATCTCAGGGGAAGCCTCACCCTTTGATGTGGTGATTTCTGTTGGACGCGTCGCCGGCTTTCATTTCGGAGACGCTCTTAAACTCGACGTCGTACTCGCGCACGTCATCCACCTCCGTGATGCGCCCGGTCACCACTTTCATCACGAACATCAGGATGAGCTGGAACGTGGATGACACGGAGAGCACGCAGCGACGACGAGCCGGGGGTGGGGGGAGATAAATAGATAGATGGTTATTATTACAGCAGAAAATACCCAGTAAGGTTGCACGCTCTATACAGGATTCCTGCTACACAACAAACGTACAAACTAACCAACGTAAACAATATATAGTTATTACAGCAGTAAACACCCGGTGAGCTTTCAAGCTCTGGAAGCAGGATTCCTGCGATACAGCAAACGTACGAATTATAAATTCATTAAATCAGATGGTAATACAACACATTGATGGTCGTGTCGAGCACCGTCCCTCTGTCCCTCGCGACGTTTTGCCTCCCACGCCTGAGGATGCTTCCAACGCGGGAGGCGAAACGTCGCGAGGGAGAGCGCTCGACACGGCTATCCCTGAAAGAACAGCTCTGAAGAGCAACCATCATGAATTGAGCCGGGAAAACCTACATCAGATACACAATGCAACGAAATTACAGCATTAAAGTGTGCACGCATGAAACATTAGCCATACTAAAGGGAGGGGAGTGAAGGGCGGCGTCAGAGGGAGGTGCGCGACAAGGAGGGAGAGATTACGTGGGTAATAATAATAATAATAGCGTTTTATATAGCGCCTTTCACCCGAGGGTCACAAAGCGCTGCACAAGGGCCACCGGCGATCAGACATTTTGAAGATGTTGAGTTTTTCAAGTCAGTGCATTTCCCTGCGGATATGAACGTGGGGCGGTGCTCACGTATGTTGGTGGCTAGAAGCCAGTGTGGAGGCAACTCCACATTCTACGTTGCCATGGCAAGGTCGTGGCGACTGCCGTGAATGTTGTTATTGGCTGCAGTGATTCATAATAGGCAAAAGAGGGCAGTGCAGTCAAATGCACTGCTACTCTGTACTGACAAGCTCCCACATCTATAGCCCGAGTCTTCATCAACCTGCACTGGCCACCAGCACGTTGAAGCACGGCCAAACAACCCACATGGCATGGGAGGGGGGGGGTTATCCAGCAGTGGATTGACATATGCATGTGATAGTTTGGCCAAGAAGCACTGGCAAGTTGGCCGAGTGAATTATAGTCACCACACTTCAGTGGCAAAAGCCAGTAGTAATGTCAGTGGCAATGGCGGCATATCAGGGGCCGTCCTACTGATTCTGGGGTCTCAGGCAAAATTCAATGATGAGCCCCCCTCCACACTGATTGAAAGGAAACTGCATCCTCCTAATGAATGGTGCAATAATGGGCTTCAATTTTAATCTTACTTTTAAGAGATTTATTTTAGCAGAGCACAAGGAGCGTTTGCATGCAATACAAGCAATGTGATGAGTTGGCCGACGGATAGCATATGAACAGCGCTCACCCAGCCATCAAGACCACTAGCGATCGCAATACAGTGGCAATACATTTCACACCCACAGCATGCCCGCTAGCTCCTCTCTGTGGCCGCGCATTCCCCACTTTGACCCGTCGTTCCGTGTGTGAACCAACGGGCCGACTCAGTCTGAACGCGGGCCCGCTACGCTGGGGCATTGTCCACAGCCTTTGCAAGCCGCCAGCCGGACGCGGTTGAGAGAGTGCACGAGTGCCGCGTGGCGGTGTCAATGACATTGTGTTGAAATCTATCGTCTATCCGGGCATCGCGGTCGGCGTTTCCAGGCTCGCGTTTGGAAGGCTGCGGGGGTTCAAACCGGGACACGGCCTGGCCCACGGTCACGTTGGAAGTGAACGTTAGTCACCGTATGTTGTCAGCCTCCGACGATGTGAATCGGGAATTTCCACTACTGGCTCGGGGGGCTGTGATAGAGTGCCCCCCCACTCCGATGCTCGACTGAATACAGAGATGCCGTCACTTGTCTTGAATTTGTTCTAGGATTGAGCATTTAAACTAAACACTAAAGAGCTTTGTTCCAAAATCGTTTAAACGGAGGAGTTGTTTGCTAGGAAGAGCAGATAGATAGATGTTTATTATCACAGCAGAAAATACCCAGTGAGCTTGCAAGCTGTGGATGCGTTATTCCTGTGATACACGAAACGCTCGAACTAACCAACGCAAACAACATAACAAATATATTAAAAAAAATTTTTTTAAAGAGACGACACTGAGTTATGATCTCCCGATAAAAGAAACAGTGTATGCCGCAGGGCTCCAGCCTGGTTAGGAAAAAAAAAGCACTTGAAGAAAGTTCTTGTTATCACAACAAACAACAGCTGCTTCTGTCATCGTGGTCGTTTTTCAATCCGCTCCGAGGCCTCTTCGCGCTGCGTTTAGCGCGCCCCGGTGAGAGGCATTGGAACTGCATTTTCATCCAGCCAGTCCGAAATCTCATATCTCTGGCGGATTTTCTCACTAGAAAGAAATCCAGATTACTCCGCATATCGCAACCACATCCCTAACACTCCCACGGCCGCGTATCACGGGTCAGCCGCGTAGCTCAACCGATCTGCAAGTCCACGCTGCGCGCGGCAGTGTGGTGGGGGGGGAAGGAAGTCGCTCACCGAGAACCAGTAGAGATTCATGAGCGCGATGGCGAAGAGGAGGCAGTTGAAGAAAAAGTAGAAGGGGATGTCGGGCACGGTCTGTAAGCTCGACACGCAGGTGGCGTACAGAACCTTCAGCGGGAACCAGTAGAGCCGGAAGACGAACCTGGCACGGGAAGACAGGGCACGGGGCACCGGCGGGCGGGCGAGCGCACGCGGCACACGGAGAGAACGTGAGAGGAGCGCATCGCCGCACAGCGATGCGTTCAGAGACGCGCAGACGGGGGGCGGATACGTGCAGACAGGCGGTCGAATTCGATTCGATTCTTCGAAGCGTAATGGTTATATGATAGTTTCCCATTGCAACAAGTTCTTCTTTAGTTGCAGATAGCCCTTCAACATTTAGAGATATAATAGTTAGTGCTGGCCTTAAAGGCGGGCATTGGCCTCTCTCTTTGCTCCAGACTTAGGGGCTTCTGGCATCTGTTGAGCTTCTGGACATCGTTGTCTTTCAGCTCGGCTTCGAAGTGTTTAGTAGAATTTGCAGGTAATACCAAGTATTACTTGACAGGGATCACGACGTGAACGGGAGATGGTCGGGAAGACAGGGATTACAGATGTAGGGATGCCGTGGATAATAATAATTTTACATTTATAACGCGCACATATTCATTCACTGTCGAAGGCACTCCTTCGACAGTGAATGAATAGGAACCATTATCAGCTTCATCAGCTTCCAAGGTGGGAGGCGAAACGTTGCCAGGGATATAAGGATAGCGCTCGACACGGCAACAGCTCTGGAGAGCAACCATCATGCAAGCGTGGTCGATAAGAATCGAGATTAAATTCACGCCCCCAGCGCGGTTAATTCCACCCTGCCCTGTTATCACTTCCTTCCTTCTGCCGGACGTAGCGACCATTGGCTGCGCAGTCAACACCCAACCTGCATTGTTAGAGCCGTTCATTCCAACATTAATTACCGTTGCGAGTCGATCACTCATCTGTAAACAGAGGTTGCGCGGGGGTTAGCCGTTGCCAACATGTGGCTCAATGGAATTTAAAAATGCCAGAGACCGGTGTGGGCTTTGGGTAAATAAGCAGCGTGCGTTCATATTTGTGCATCGGCGCGAGTTTGTTCGTCTTGGACGCGTGCCAAGGACATGTTTTGTTTTATGTTTCCGCCAGGGAATTGTCGGCGGCATTGTCTGTGTGTTTCCTAGCATCTGCTCGCATGCACACGTGTCGGTTGACGTATGGGTTGGTCGTGTACAACTTCGAACCCGGTTGAAATGAGCGGCAAAAAAAAGGAAGTGTCTGCCATAAAAGAGAGATCACAATTTTGGCTGCAGATTTGTTTAAAAATAAAATATCTCTGCTCCGATGAGGAATGGGGAAGTGATTGCATTTGTTGGCAGCCCCTGAATCAGTGATGTAAATTCCACGTTTCCATAGAAGCTGTCTCGTATCTATATAGAACAATCAGTTGTTATAATAGTAATGGTAACTTTTGTTAGTCAATAATGGCCTTGCTGCATTTCAGCACTCCTTTTGAGAGAATCCTGTAATCCTTCTCAGAGAGTCCTATGCTGATGCACCACGGATCTCCCTTGCAAACTAACTGTATAACTGGCTAAATGGGACTTTTCGTGTTACAAATTAACAATGATTGATTGGTTGATTGAATTCCACGAACGAGTGATGCGTGGGTAGGAACCAGTGTACTTGTACTCGGAGAAAACCCGCGCATTAAGATGGGGTAACACTCAAAGCTCCGTACAGATGGATTCTGTGTCCTCGCGGGTTTATGAGTTTCACCAATGTGTGATCTACGCACCATCGCCTTCATTATGGGCTAAGCAACCTCTTAAACACACACATACAATGCCTAGCAATACAGCAAAACACGGCTGTGTCAATTTCCACTGATTGCACAAGAGGATAGAGTTTGGAACATGAACATTGGCCAACAGGGACAATAACGTTTTAAATAAACGCGTCCGTGAGCTAACATAACACTTCCTGTCACTTTGTCAAAGGACAGTCTGTTTTGGATTCCACCTGCAAATGACCAGGTTACATCGGAACTAAGCGGAATGATACGGACCTAAAGCTCTGCGGTAAAAACAGGGCGTAGCTCCCCGGGTTGCAAACTGCCCGGGCATTTTCCACTGTAATAATACACATCATATTTTTTTAATAATTAATAATAATAATTTTACATTTATAACACGCACATATTCATTCACTGTCAAAGGCACTCATTCGACAAGAGAACGACTCAGAGGCAAGAGGAAAGCACAGAGAGGCGGAGGAGGCAGCCAGGCGGTTTTCCGGCGCCATATTGCCACTAACTGCTTCCTATTATTAGGATGTTATCGGTCAATTAATTAATGAGTATGTTTTTTAAGTTGTGGGAGGAAACCGGAGAGCCCGGAGGAAACCCACGCAGAACAGGGGGAGAACACACAAACGCCACACAAAAAGGCGCCCAAGGCGGGGATCGAACCTGCTCGGGCAAGACCATTCTTTCTGTGAGGCGCAGATGTTACCGCTGCGCCACCGACCGGCAGTCAGGGTCACGAGCTAGGGTCGCGAGCGTCTCACCAGGACACGGCGAAGGTGACGCAGCCCACGTTGGAGAGGATGTTGTTGAGCCGGTGGTAGGTGTTGTCGCGGGTCTTGAGGTAGACGTTGAGCTTCGTGAACTCCAGCTGGATGTCGGTGACGTCGTGCAGGAACAGGGCCAGCATGCCCACGTTGTGGTACCTGCGCGCGTAACCACGTGCACGCGAGCGCGAGATTAGGTCGCCGTTTCCTCCGGCGCGCAAACACCGCGACTCGGAGCGCGTTACCGCGGCGACCGAGGCAACACCCGGCCAACCGCAAGCCGTCGACAAACGCCCCGAAAACGCCGGCGCGCCACCGCGGCGTAGGAGCGGCCTCTCGGCCGAGCTCCGCACCTCCGAGTCTGCGCCTAGTACGAAACGAGTCGTGAAATTTGCGCAAAATGTGAATAGTTTTTTTTATTAATATCTCCCGCTGGGTGGAG
>JAZEWU010000001.1:1693789-1726402 GCA_036362915.1 Geotria australis
TCCCGATGTTTTTTTTCCTTCAGAATATTGACGGAGCTCTGGAGTTTCAGAAGAGTAATCAATAAGTGGGAAGTAAAGCTGAAATAAGACACGACAGCACTTGGTGTCGTGCAGATAAACTTGACACCTATGAAGGCTCAGAACCCCCCTCTACTCTCAGTACGGACAGACACGAGGAGCCACAGAGAGAGGGGCAAGACAGCGCTAACATTTCTCCAGACGCTACGTCCTCTATACACGAAGGTGTTATCCGCTAAACAGTGAACATTTATCTATTTATTTATCGACGGAAACTGCGGCAGCCGGCGAGAACTCACACGGACACGCTGAAAGAACACACAAACCCCGCAGAGAGAGACGCGCGTCACCCAAGCCATGACTCGAACCCAGCGCACGCCCGGTGCCTCGACGCGCTCGCACGGCGAGACTGACCGGAAGGCGTAGGAGGAGATGAGCAGGGAGAGCGTGATGACGTGGTGCAGCAGCATCACCGGCGAGTCCTTGCGCCACGCGTCCATATAGAGCGTGCCGTATATGGAGTGAGCGTAGAAGCTGGCCTGCGCCACGTGCGCCAAGTAGATGTCCCTCGGGACCTCGATGCCGCGCTTCCAGCCTGCGCGGGGAACGTTTTGCGTAAGAAGCGCGCAGGTGTCGGCGCACCGCGGGGGCGTCTCGGGAACCCGAACGCTACAACGGCGCCGGATCGTCCCCAGACCGACACGGGCTGAGGGTCTGGGATCTCAAGCCCCGAGATTAAAGCACGTTTCTCGCCTCTAACGAGAGGGACCTCGATACCGCGCTTCCAACCTGCACGAGGAACGTTTCCGCAAGAACCGCGCATATAACATCATAATATATATATGGCGCCGGCAAACCGCCTGTCTGCCTCCTCCGCCTCTTTGTGCTTTCCTCGCGCCTCTGAGTCGTTCTCTTGTCGAATGAGTGCCTTCGACAGTGAATGAATATGTGCGTGTTATAAATGTAAAATTATTATTAAGTGTCAACGCGCCGGGGGGCGTCTCGGGAACCCGAACGCTACAATGGCGCCGGATCGTCCCCAGATCGACACGGCTGAGGGTCTCAAGCATACTCCATCCCGTCCATCCATTATCAGGAACCGCTTAATCCTATACAGGATCGCGGTGAGCCGGAGCCTATCCCGGCAGACACAGGGCGCAAGGCAGGGCTATACCCAGGATGGGGCGCCAGTCCATCACAGGGCACCGTGGGCAATTTAGTCCGCAGGCCAATTAACCTATGCAGCAGCGTGTATTTGGACAGTGGGAGGAAACCGGAGTGCCCGGCGAAAACCTACGCGCACGCGGGGAGAGCATGCAAACTCCACACAGAAAGGCCCCCGAGCCGGGGATTCGAACCCGGGGGACCTTCTTGCTGTGAGGCGGCAGCGCTACTCACTGCGCCACCGTGCCGCCCCTGGGTCTCAAGCCCCCGAGATTAAAGCACGTTTCTCGGCTCTAACGAGAAGGAGAGCCACGGCGCGGATGCAAGCGACTCGATGAAAGTAGCGGGTGGCATGCACGTGATCCACTAACTAGCTGGCGAGGCTGGTGGATCGTCTTAATGCCGCGCGCGTGCGTGAGACACACCCGCCTTGCCGGGGGCAGCGGTTGCGCCGTTAGTTAACAGGAAAGTGACGAGCTTGTTGACATATCGGCGTGGAGTGTTTTAGTGTTTTCCCCTCGTTTTCAGGAGTGTTTGGAGGCACTCCAGTTTCCTCCCGCGCACAAAAATAGACGAAGGCATGTCGTCAAACAACTCTAGGCAGCAGCCTCTTGGAGACTAAGTGAGGCTTCGGTGAGTCTCAAAGTGACGCCCCGCTTAAGCGAGCAGCGAAGCATCGTCATTTCCATCATTGAGTCACGAGCCGGTGGTGATAATTCCGCGTTTCGAGGGCAAGGGCCTTTTTCAACAAAAGCCAGCCGCTATTGAGAGACTTTACACAAACGGGTGTTTTTTATTGACCGAAAAACAATGCTAGGCCGAGCTATACCCTTCGACTGGAATTTGAACCCGTCCATCCTCCCGCCTGCGAGCAGCTCGCTCCGGCAGCTCCAGTGCCGGAGTGGAACCGTCTAGCAAATACATTAGCGGCGTCATCCGTATTCGAGTCCATCCATCCATTTTTAGAAACCGCTTAATCCTGTACGGGGTCGCGGTGAACCAGAGCCTATCCCGGCAGACACGGTGCGCAACGCAGGAGAGCACCGAGGATGGGACTCCAGTCCATTGCAGGGCGCCTGGGGAAATTTAGTCAGTACGCCAATTAACCTGGCAGCATGTCTTTGGACGGTGGGAGGAAACCGGAGTGCCCGGCGAAAACCCACGCGGACACGGGGAGAACATGCAAACTCCACACCAGAAAGGCCCCTGAGCCGAGATTCGAACCCGGGACCTTCTTGCTGTGAGGCGGCAGCACTACCCACTACGCCACCGTGCCGTCCCTTGTTTGTGTAATATGCCGGGGTGATATCTATAATAGCGTTTTATATAGCGCCTTTCACCCGAGGGTCAGAAAGAGCTGCACAAGGGCCGCGAAGAGAACGGCATGTCAACAATGAAAGAAAAAACAACCAATAAAAACCAAAGCAACAAAAATTTAATAATTAAGGCTACTTCGAATATACAGAAAGGTCGTGAAACTGGCAATCTTAAGAGCGGCAAAAAATCTGCCAGCGTCCCCTAAGATGGCCGTCACTTCCTTAAAGAGAAACACGGAGGGAGGGAGACATTTTCGGCAACGGCTCTCAAACTCAAGGGCGTCGCTGGAGGCCGTGCGCTTGGCACCGAGAGATTTGCCGCGTAACCGCGGCTGGTGTTCCGCGAGACGCTCGCCCGCGTGGCGCCGCTCTCAGCCGCCACTTCACTGGTGACTCTCCAACTGTAAGAGTTCCCTCCTCGCAGTGGGCGCGCCCAATAAAACAACAACATCGGCAGCATCGGAACCGATGAGAGGAAAAATACAGGGCGGACGCGTACAGCCGGGTTTGTTTGCACCGTTAGGTTTACGCGGTCGCGGTGTACGGCCAGGGGTGAATGTTACTTAAATGTCTTACGGCTAAGTTCGTATCGCAACCACCCTTGTCACCTGTACCGTACTGAATGCTTCGGCCGCCTTTCTTACCGGTACGCCGTACCGGATTACTTTCACGACCGGGTACAGCTCTCGGCCGCGTTTGTGGGTTGTACGGAGCATCGTTTGTGCATGACGTCCGATGTTTCTCGCCCACCACGTACAGAGGCTGCCACACCCTACGAGATGAATGTGGGAGTTTCGCCACTGTTTTATTTCACGTTGCACACGTCCAAGTCACGACTCAGTGATACAGCTCAGCGGTAGCGCGTTCGCAGATTATTACCGCGGTTCACGGTTTGACTCCAGCGCCACCCCGGTTATTACCGCTACTTCTTCTTCTTTGCAATTCTTCGAAGCGCGATGGTTAAATTACAGTTTCCCATTTTCTTACACAGCCGCTACTGTACACAGCCGCTACTGTACTATCCATAAAGATACTACGTGCCGTCTATTTCACTGTGGATGTTCAAAATCCGGTAACGTCATTACCAAGCGTAGGCCGTTAAGTGCCGGTTTCACGGTCAACATTTGAAAAAACAAAAAATTAACGGCGAGTTAAAAATCATCGCCGCCTACTGCGAAAACTTGCCAGGATCCTGCTGAAAAAGAGTCGCGAGACTCTGTGAGCTCTGGGTGGATAAAACTCAGCAAGTTGGCACGGTAGGAAGCGCATGTTTTGCATTTGCCAGTCATCTCAGACCGAAACATCCCACGCGGAGGCAAACGTGTCCTTACCACCACATGCACTCCGCCACTGAATCTAGCTGCTGCTAGATCGCTTGACCATCAATCGGACAGGGGGCCACGAGTTCAAACGCTGAGGCTCTCAGCCCACCGTGGTCGATAAAACAAGTATCACTTTGTGTGTGGAAAATCAACAGCTGTCCTCCTATACAGAGAGAGTGGCCCAAGAAAGGAAAATGTGGCGCTTCCTTCACTGCCTCAATGCTGACAATTTAAAAAAGAGGGTAATCCCGCTCATATAGACACCTGGAGATAGACACTGATCCCCAACTCCAGAACAGCTAGAATTTAGTTCCTGTGGGTTGGTGGTCTAAACAAGACTGAGTGCATTGCGCATGCAATGTGTTGGGATCACATGACATGCAAGCGAGGCATGATGGGAGTCGCACCTTCCTGCCATCTGTGAGCACACCCTGTTGCGTGTTGTTAAACACCACAACCAGGAGAATGTTATTAGGGTTGCCACCTCGGAGGCACAAAAAACGGGAGATATCGTAGAAATCATAAGAGTGAGAGCACTGTACCCTGTGTAACTTGAAAAAAACCCAGACTTTGAATGACTCGTTCCAGGAAAACTCCCAGATTTCCCAGAACAGCTGCCTCAAAAAGCAGGACAGCCCGAGAAAAACCAGGACAGATGGCAAGCCTATATATTGTAGAACTGAACCTGACCAATAAGGGGCGTTAGGACTCTCTTCCACGGTCAGAGATGACAAGCGAAGAGAAAGCAGGACATTATGAGGCCGAACAGCTGTTAGCAATAAGCTGGCGAGCATTCCATCTCCATGGAAATGTTGGTTTTGCCGATACCTAGCCCCCCGGCTCCTCTCTCGCCGCCTCCGCCCCGCCACCACAACCCCTCCATCCCTCCCTCCCTCCCTTTTGGCGAAGCTCCGCGCTCGAATTTATTTCGAGAACGTTGGTTGTTACCGAGCGAATCTCCGCGGAACGGGGGCAGCGGTGCGCGCTCAGGCAGAGCGACGGCGGAGAGGCGCTGTGTACGAGAGACATACCGCGTGGATATTTTAATGGAACGCGCTCGGCTGTGCACGATGCGTGCCCGGGGGGTGGGAGCTATTCCCGACCGCCACAAGCAACAACAGGCATGTGATGGTTAACCCCTCCACTCCCAGCGATTTAATGAATTGTCCCAATTCGGGTTCACAATTCGTCTTGAGAATATTTTGTTATTGGTCACGTTAGTACCGTCTCATTTGCACTATGTGTCTGATTTGTCCCGTGTATTACATAAGCCTCAGGTTACATCAGCGTATCGTTTGTATAAAATTGTACGTCGGCTCAGGTCTTAGAGACGCGATTCGACGTATGTGTCAAGAGCGAGCAGTCCTTGTAAAAAAAAAAGTCTTTCGACTCAGAGGGTCTTAGCTGGATCAAGCATCTTATCGTAATCATTCTCAGTGACCGAATCATCCAGAAAATCCCTGATCGCATCAGATTCTAGAAACTAAGCAGGTTTTAGCCCGGACAGTGAGTGCTTAAATGGATGATCGCCATGCACAACAGGTGCTATAGGCTGCAGGGCCTCATAGAGACTGGGGTGAAAGTAACTTAAATTTGTTACCGGTACGGTGGAATCGCAAACCCCCCTTCCATACTGTACTGAATGCTTCGGCCACTTTGTTACCGAAGCGCTGTACCGGACCACACTGGCTTACTTTCACCTCTGCGCAGTGACCATCCACAGTGCAGATCTTTAGATAGATAGATGCTAGTTAGATGTTTATTATTAAAGCAGAAAATACCCAATGAGCTTACAAGCTCGGGAAGCGAGATTCATGCACTACAACTAATGTACGAATGAACCAACATAAACAATATACAGTCATACCCCGCACTACGTCATTAATTGGTTCCAAAAGCCGTGACGTAACCCGGTTTTTTACGTAATGCCTTAAAATGAGGACAAACACCGTAAAACTAGCGTAACTAACTCACGAAAGATTATAACTATCGCTAAACCTTAAAGAACACTAAAAACACATTTTAGTCATATTTTTTAAATAATGAACACAATAAAATAATGTTATTTACCTTGTGATTTGCCCTTAAAAATGCCTTAAGTATGCCGACAAACACCTTACAATTAGCGTAAACAACACGTGGAAGAATATAACTCTCGTTAAGGCATTAAAGAATTTAAAGAATATTTTAGTCTTAAATGTATTTATTTCACGTCCTTTTATTATGACGTAAGTGACGTTGCTGAGTGACGTAACGTCGGACGTAATGACGTTCGCTGAACTGAAATTTACTCTAGAAAAGTTGCGTAAAGGCGAATTTGACGTAGTCCGAAATGACGTAAAGCGGGGCATTACTGTATAGTGCGGTACAGAACTACGATCGTTGTACTCTATCTCTACTTTCAACGGCAATGCGCCCGAGGCGTCACGGAGCCGCCCCTACCAGGGTGGTGAACTCACCGCGACCCTCATGTCTCCCGCATCCCTCCGCGCGTCGTCACGGTACCCCGTCTCGTGCCGCTAGGAGCACTAGCGGGCTGAACCACGGGGCAACCCGGGCAATCGGGTTGCCCCGTGGGGGGTCCTCCACGGGGGGAGGGGGGTGATGGCCAGCCGTGTAACCGAGCGACGTTCTCGTCAATGTTTGTGCGTGAGCGTGGGGGACATTCATCGTGTGTTTTGCATCACCCTGTCATTTTATATGTTATTTGCCG
The DNA here is from genome assembly GCA_036362915.1 of Geotria australis. Taxonomy (NCBI): domain Eukaryota; kingdom Metazoa; phylum Chordata; class Hyperoartia; order Petromyzontiformes; family Geotriidae; genus Geotria; species Geotria australis. The sequence goes on from JAZEWU010000001.1 coordinate 1,700,323, forward strand.
CGTTGATTAGTTCGAACGTTTGTTGTATCGCAGGAATCCCGCGTAAAGAGCTTGCAAGCTCACTGTGTATTTTCTGCTGCGATGATAAACATCCATCTATATCTATCTCGTCATTGAATGTTGCCTGTCTCATCTATATTTCAATTTCAATTCAACTTTATTGTCAATTCTGCGATACGTACAGGACATATAGAGGATCGAAACGCCGTTTCTCTCAGACCCCGGTGTTGGCATTATACATGGACTGGAACACAATAAAGGTTTAAAAATACTAGGATAAAAAAAACCAAAATACAATATCTGTCTCATCACTGAATTTTGCCTGGCGCCCCAGAAGGGTGGATTCGACCTCATCGTGGGGAGCTCACCGTAGAAAACTGCGGCCGGGTTGTGGTAGAACGGGTACTCCTCTTTGACGAGCAGGTGTGCCGCGTACAGCCAGATGGCCAGGTAGAAGAGGAACTTCCAGCAGCTCTCGGGGAACTTGTCAGCGTCGGCTGGCCGCAGCCTCAGCCACTGGGCCATCGGCTGTGGGAACAAACAACAGCAGTACCGAACGCAAGCCCTCCATTATTATTCGCAACGAAGAAAACAAGCGGACGCGTACGGCTTGCACGTCGCGTCGCCGCACGGCCGCGCGGAGGTGCGTAGTTTCAGCTGCGTTGGTTCAATACGAGCAAAACTGTCGACCGGTCTCGTCAGCAGAGTCGCGCTCGCTTGACGCGGCGCTGGTGAGCGCCGGATGTTTACAGGCAAGCAACCTCTCCTGTTAGATGTGCATCCTAGTTCGATGCCAAATATGCAACACAAATATCGAACGCAAAATAATAATAATAATATAATAATAATCTACTTTTGTAACGCGCGCATTTTCTCCGGGCGCGTTGCACCCGTTGATTCGGAGGCACGGAGCCCTATCCGCATCGTAGGGGAGAATAGCAGTAGGAGTCGGCGTATTTATTTTTATACTTTTGATCGATTCTCCGCGACGGCGTGAATGATTATTTTTGTGTGATATACAAAATGTTATTGTGTTGACGCAGAGGAGCATCCCAGATGCGTCAGCGAATTCGCGGCGCTCGGGGTCACCGCGTGTCCACGCTCCAACGAGCGTCCGTGCGACGCGCTCATCTCCGCAAGACACAGGCGCAGCCCTGCATTCGCCCGATCGCAGCACTGCTGGTGGAACCACCTCCACTGCTAGGGGGAGCTCTAGAGAGCCCTTCTCGAGGGCTGTTTGGCCCACTCTCTCACGCTGACCACACATCTTGGAAGAGGTCCAAGTACCCACACTTTTCCCCATAGTGCGCGAACTGCCAAGCCTCTAAACTGCTCTCGGAACAGTGGTGGCCATTCCAAATTCATATGGCGGGCATAAGCCTCCCTTGTGACATAACCACGGCTGACTCAGCTAGAAGTGAAAGTCATTGTATTGACCTGGCGGGATGACAGGTCGAGTCAACCCCGACGTGAATTCGTGAGTCAAGTGCTCCGTTACAAGACCACCGCATTTGTAAACATACTGGCTATCCATTACACGCGGCTCTCGGATGCGTGTTCTTTTTGGGGGTTGCCCCAACCCACAGTGGTACAACCGCGGTGAAAACCTACGCAGTGACATCGTGCCGTGCGTAACATTCAAACCGTAAAGCACTTTCAATTTGACGGTTAAAACAATGGCAGGGGAGATCGATCTGGGGGGAAGGTGCCGACATAAAATGTTGAGTGTAACTCGGGCCCTGCTATGTCGCCGAGTGACGTGGCGTGGGACGCAGCGATGGCATTGTGTTGGGAATGACCCTTTTCCTGTTAGGCTCTGCACCGTACTGTACTCTGCCGTACCGGGGACGATCCCTGGAGAAGGCGCGCGGTTCGCGTTTAAGCGCGGAATTCCGGAAAGCGGCGGGGGTCACAGGACCTAGAACGGTCGAACGCACATGATTCGTGAATCGTTTTCTTAAAAAGTCACCTTTTCACCGACTCACAACAAACCGACTGAGCGGTTCAACGCGCCTCCGAATCAACGGGTGCAACGCGCCCGGAGAAAATGCGCGCGTTACAAAAGTAGATTATTATTATTATTACTTGCCAATTCCTCTGGATTGTAAGACTCACTTTCCACCAGCATACTACACCCCGCCCGCCAACTTCCCGAACAGATTTGTGACGCACGTTTGGGAATGAGTCTCGCTTTCCGGAATGTCCTTATAATTCAAAGGACACGATGTTCATCCCGTACAGTGTGAAGATTCCCCTGTAAAGTGTGACTGACATGGTCATTAGGAGAGAGTTATACGATTATGCGCATGTGATGCAGAAGGGAATGTGATTATGTCACTGCACATTTGGTCTTCATTACATGCAAAGTGGCATTTTTTTTTACTATTAGCATATTCATTGGCAAGTCACTACATGTTTTTACTGCATCAGCACACCAATCTTATGGTGTTACACTTCCAGGGGAAGCATGAAAGTGTAACACCGGGTTTAATTCTTGTCTCGCATGCTTCTGTGTGTGGGGTTTGCATGTTTTCTCTGTGTCCGCGTGGGTTTTCACTGGGTACTCTGGTTTCCTCCTACAGTCTAAAGATATTCTGTTGCCTAGGTTAATTGACCTGCAGACTAAATTTCCCCCAGTTCCCTGCGTGGAACTGGCGGCCCATCCTGGGTATAGCCCTGTCTTGCACCCTGTGTTAACCGGGATAGCCTCTGGCTCACCGCGACCCTGTACAGGATTAAGCGGTTTCTGAAAATAGATGGATGGATGGATAATGACTAAAAAAAATCAGGAATGACTTCCGTATAATACTGACTGACCTGTGTAGCGGTAACCCCACGAGGACAATTAGGAGACATATTTTATTTCAAAGGCTCTACATGTCTCGCAGCAATCTCAACATGTCTTTAAATATTTTCAAACTCTCTACTGCAACATATGGAGCCGCTGCTATTACGATATGTAACCACCGATTGAGAAGACGAGAGGGGCATTATACAACAGTGGGGTGGTATCTATGAAAAAATAGCTATAACTCAACGGTTCCTTCCAGTTTAAATGAAAACTGACTGATGAATGTATCGCCCAGTGTATTCAGACATGTGCTGTATGTCACGCATCTGGTATGCCCAGTACTCTATTAATATTTTCAGGTTAAAAAATGTTTTGAGACTCGTAGTCTTTCCGGAATAACAATCGCTATTATTACAAGCATTCCGTACACCGTTACGGCTATTGGGGCACCACCATTCCTGTCAATAAACACCACGCGATAAATACGCTTGGCGGCAAGAATTCCCCTTTATATGGGGTTTTGTGTCAGAATATGCCAACGTCTTCATTAGCGACTGCAGTCTGTTCTCCTTCAACGGAGGAATAGCGAACTTACACAAATTCTCCCCCCCTCCCCGAAGCCCTCTGATGGCTAGCAGACCTCATCAGTATATTCGAAGCAGCGTTAATCATTTATTTTTTGTTACTTTGTTTTTTATTGGTTGTTTGTTTCTTTCGTTGTCGACATGCCGTCCTCTTCGCGGCCCATGTGCAGCGCTTTGTGACCCTCGAGTGAAAGGCGCTATATAAAATGATATTAGATTATTATTATTATCAGTGGCTTCGGGGAACTCAGAACAGGTTCTGTAATATCCACTTCCATGGGTTGCTCGCTAACATGGGGCGATTGCACCGCTGTGTGCAAGTTCCGCATCTATTTATCAACTCGTGAAATGTCAACAACAGTACATTTGGGATGATTGCTTTTAAATACGTGTACAACCCTGTATGGGAGCTCAACAGTGGTCGTATTACTGCAGACTTGACAAGGCCATTGGAATATTACATTTTCACCACTATCTCAGGGTCACGACACATAGCTGAATGCCGTCTCGTTGCTCATTTGGGCATGCAGACGCTTCACGACCATTCTATATTTAACTTGAACCCCACACTGGTTAGTGCCACCCCCTTTGACCTGTGTTGATAAACACATTTGGAGTGATACTGCATTGCCAGTGGTGCACAAGTACACACAACAAAAGTCTCGCCTATTATATATTTTTCCTCTCTTAAGGCAGTGTTTTATACGAATGTGCGGAGTTTTTTTGTATTAATAAAACAAATACGAGTCTGAACGTGTTAAAGAAAGGACATCTGAAAGCCATGTCAAGTAACTTAGAACGGCAACGGTGTCAAATTCATCCAGTGATTAATCTGTTCTAAAATAACGCAGCGCTTGAACCGTGATAAAAAAAAAATACAGACCCACGACCGTGTCACGTTAACTCAATAACCGAACAGCGATTAAGTAACCCAGCTCTTGAACCGAATTCGTGTGAACCCTGGATAGCCACGTGTCTAGGCCAGGTCGCTGCTGGCTTAGCTCGAGGGTTGGATCGACGTCGGGAGAGTGACAAGGGGACGTGGGGCGGATCGGTGGCGCTCAAGGAGCTTCATGTTTCACAGCGATGACCTCATCGGAGGTCCTGTGAGGCTTAACGAGCCACACACTGTGCCACTCGCGCATGACGCCAAGCTGAAGTAGAGACCCGTTTACACCGGACGGGAAGGCGATGTGGCTCACGGTAGAGGGGCAACGACGGAATTCAAATACATACTTTGGAACGCCTGCATTTGGAAGGCTTAGATGTGCCAAACACATGATTTGGCAAGCCTAACTAGGCATGTCTGCAGCACAAGTAGGATGACTTTATATCACATTCATCCATCCATTTTCAGAAACCGCTTAATCCTGTACAAGGTCGCGGTGAGCCGGAGCCTATCCCGGCAGACACAGGGCGCACGGCAGGGGAACACCGAGGATGGGACGCCAGTCCATCGCAGGGCGCCTCGGGAAATTTAGTCAGTACGCCAGTCAACCTGGCAGCATGTCTTTGGACGGTGGGAGGAAACCGGAGTGCCCGGCGAAAACCCACGCGGACACGGGGAGAACATACAAACTCCACACAGAAAGGCACCCGAGCCGAAATTCGAACCCGGGCCCTTCGTGCTGTGAGGCGGAAGCGCTACCCACTACGCCACCGTGCCGCCCTATATCACATTCAGTTTTGAGAAAGTAAGCAGATTCATGGTTCCTCTTCAGAGCTGTTCTTTCTGGATAGCCCTGTCGAGAGCACTCTCTCACGACGTTTCGCCTCCCACGTTGGAAGCATTATCGTGGCGAAACGTCGCGAGGGAGAACGCTCAACACGGCTATTCTGAAAGAACAGCTCTGAAGAGCAATCATCATGAATCGAGCCGTGAAAAACCTACATCGGTACAGTGATGCAGTGATGCAGATTTTCAACCCACCGTTAGCGGAACGGTGACAGAGAGACTGAATTAGTGGGGCGAATGTTTAATAATGGCAGCTTAAAGTCTGCCTGGTTGAGTCATCCAGGAGGATATACTGAGAGGCACAAGGCAGAGAGGACGAGCATCAAGAAGACAGGCAGCTGTAATCGAGCAATCTCCACGCCACAATAGAAGCTTTCGGGTGGGCAAGAGAGGAAATGCGTGATTTATTAACCGTACGCGTCTCATAAAATTTGAAATAGCAAGATTCGCACAAAGCACATGAGCGGGGTAAACACCGAACCCCCAGAGAAAATCGAGGTTGCACATCCCCCACAAGCCGTCTGTCTCCTCTCTCTCGGCACAAACCCACCGCCTCACACCCGAACACATGTGGTTGTACAGTGAGGCGCCACATGTGCACCGCAGAAAATGTAATCTGCCTCGTCGCCTGACGCCGGTGTTAACGCGTGACGATGTTAAGGCCTGGCGAGAGCGGTGCTTTTATCTCCAGCACGGCAACACTGCGCCCATAAAGCATCGGCACAAACAACAATGGGACCATTTACTGTTGCTGATTTTCCGTTCTCTGTCGTTGACATGTCGTTCTCTCCGCAGCCCTGGGCAGCGCTTTGTGATCCTCGGGTGTCTGGTCCGCTCTCCTTGGACTGTTGCCACCGCGACCCTCACCAGGACAAGCGATTTAGAAAATGGAAGGATGGATGGGTGAAAAGCGCTCTATAAATGCTATTATTTATCATTACCCAGAGCTTATTGCTGGCACCGCGAGCGAGTGCTTGTGGGCGAGGTGGTGAGCCGTGATGCCCCCAGGCCGTGACGGAGGAAACTCACAGGTTTCCAATTCGATTCGATCCTTCGAAGCGTGATGGTTACATGACAGTTTCCCATTGCAACAAGTTATTTTTTAGTTCAACATTTAGAGATATAATAGTCGGTGCTGACCTTAAAGGCGGCGGGCATTGGCCTCTCTTCTTGCTCCGGACCGAGGGGCTTCTGGCATCTGTTGAGTTTCCGGACATCGTTGTCTTTCGGCTCGGCTTCGAAGTGTTCGGTAGAATTTGTAGGTATTACCAAGTATTACTTGACAGGGATCGCGACGTGAACGCTTTCTACCTTGATGCGGGCACAGGTACAGTGCCCGCATTAGAGGAGCGAGGTGTCGGCTATTTGCGATGCCTCAGGGTCCGTGTGCAAAGCTGCCGAGGGTTACCCCCGCGCCCACCCGTGTTGTCCTTAACGTGACGGCCGGCAAACGTGGAAAGTCCCTCATTTCTTGGCAAGCGACACACGGGAGCTCGCGGCTCTGTTACGACAGAATTCCACTTTGCGGTGAAATGCGACGCGCCAACGCGAGGGAAGGACGCGCTTGCGTCGTGGATTACGTGCTTACGTCATTGATTGACGTCCTTACGTCATTGATTGACGTCCTTAGGTTGGGAGGGGGAGCGGAGAAGAATTAGGCTTCCATCCAGTTTCAGAAACCGCTTAATCCTGTACAGGGTCGCGGTGAGCCGGAGCCTATCCCGGCAGACGCAGGGCGCAAGGCAGGGGAACACCGAGGATGGTACGCCAGCCCATCGCAGGGCGCCTGGGGAATTTAGTCAGTACGCCAATTAACCAGGCAGCATGTATTTGGACGATGGGAGGAAACCGGAGTGCCCGGCGAAAACCCACGCGGACACGGGGGGTCGGCGAATGCGATTTATTGAAATGTTCAACATATTCAAGGCCTCCTGTTTTAAAGGCCTTGTGGTGGCACCTCAATGAGTGGATTGTCCTGCTTCAATCCTACGCCCAGACCGAAATTGTGTAAGTGAAACAAAATGTAACTCGTCGGTGGTGTAAGTTCCCAAGCCGCACGTCGCGCACGTTCCGTCTGGTTAGCCGCGAGCCCGAAATAACCTGCACAGCTTTTACCCCAAGATTCCGTTGCATTCGTGTCGCCCATAGTGATGCCGATGCCAGAATGAAGTTGCCCTTTCCGAAGCTGTGTAACAGAACCCGCCAAATAATTGTATGCACTAAAAACTGATAAAGGTGTAGCCCCTACAACTGCTCGCACATGCCATGGCTGGTGGAATGGCCTTCGCTAGAGAGAGCTCTGGAGAGTAATTTGATCAAATGTCTTGGTATAGGCGGGTGTACCCGGAGGTGAAAGTAAGCTGGCACGGTACGGCATACCAGTAAGAGAATGGCCAAAGGAGTCTTCAGTTCGTTACAAGTGGGAAGGTGGGGGGAGGGGTTCAATATGACCGTACCGGTAGGCAATTTAAGTTACTTTCACCGCTGGGTGTACCCAGGGGTGAACAGAGGTATCCGGGTTTCAGTAACTGAACCGTTCTTTCAACTTGTCATTGACCTTTAAAAGTGAAGTGTGCTAATTCACACCATGGCAATATCCCCTTTTATGTGCTACACAGGTCGAAACACCATGATGTTCTTATCAAGGGGAATGCAAAGGAATCTGTGAAGCCTTTGAGCCAGCGATGCATTCTAACAAAGGTGAATAACAGCGTATTCTCAAGTACACAGTGCGGTGCGTAGCAACATATGTGTTTCAAATTACCTGATATCGCGTCGACATAGGACCCATATACGTCTTGCCTAGAAACATGGGGCTGTTTTACTCGACCGCCCGGCCATTCATTCCTCCACTCTTGTTCAGGACTGTTGTCTCACCCATGCTACGTTGAAGCACCACAGTAGAGGGCAAAACATCGCCCTTCCTGCCGCCGAGTCTTTGGACGTGTGCTTAGCAACTGCGATTGGAAACAATATACCTTGTCCATAGTAAAGCTCTGTTTATGAGTTTAGGTCATGTGAAAAAGTGTGTAAGTGTAGTGCACCCGTCGATATGTTGGAGAAAACGAGCGAGCACACACAGCACTTACCTTAAAAGGTAAGCTTCACTATGGATAACATTGGTCATGAAAGCCTTCGAGTTAATATACCTTGTATTAAGCAACTATCAGTCCATGTAGGCAGCAACTTGACACCGATTTCGATGCCTTACCCATGACACCGGCCAATGAAGAGATCTCCCTAACAATGGCGATCGCTCCCAACATGCAGAGCCGGGCAACCCAAATGCGGAGTTGTAGCAGCGTTAAAAGTGGGACAGGGTCAGGTGCAATATGACCACAGCACGCGGCTCAAGCTCATCCGGACTTGGCACCCTCCCAGGGGAAACCCTATTATATCAAGACGCAAGCAGCCAGAGGGGTGTGACCAGTGACAGATGCAGCAGTCCAGGGATGTCCAAGCCCTCCGTGTTGCATTACCCGGAGCTCATGCTGAAGCAATGTTCCTGCAGTTATTTGCTTGGCAGGTGTAGCTTAATTGAGGCTGTGGATGAGAGAGCAGTGACAATAGCCGCGCAGATCGTTGGCATGGTCATCGTGCCCTCGGCGTGCAGGTATTTACGGGAAGATCAAGTTACATTCCCGGGTTGCGACTCCGATTACAGAGCAAGCGGGCCCGGTCATTTTGGGATGCTCTCTAATGACTCACTGGCCCAGCGTGGCCGTGCGATAAAATGATCAGCGCGCGGAGCAAAGGCCAGATATGTCAGGGACGTACGGAATTTGGTCTCGCAAACTCGTGCCGACACATGGCGACTGTGGGCGGTCGTCAGGTCGCCACGCGGCGGCACGATGGCACCTGGCTGTGCGGCAGCGGCGTCTCCCTCAATGCCCAGGCGGCAATTTTCGCCGCGCGGATAAAGCTCGTTTGGCAATTAATTCCACCGAGCGGGGTCATTTAGCACGGCTCAGGTCTAATAAGGCCTGTGTTAAGCGAAAACCCAGCCGCGGCGATAACAGTCCAACCTATTTTCGGCGTTAATTTGTAAACGGCAATTTTCGCGAGGCAGCGGATAGGCCGCTTGGTTTTGCTCCAGATAAACTCGCCATGCTGGCCACTGTAATCAGATTTCAGAGTCAGCATTAAATAAAAACTGGACACAGCTACTGGCAGCCGCGTGCGTACACAGTCTGTGTGTCAGTGCACTACCCCCTCGTGCGCCGTGTCGACCTTCGTAGGTGCTCGCTAACGGCACTTGACCCTACAGTCTGTTAAGGCTATACGGGGGATCTTTTGTATTTTGTGCAACGTGAGGCCCTCCCGGCGGCTTGCAGGCGACGATGGTCATTAGACCCGTTACCTCGTGATGCGGCCAAGCAGCAGTCGCGTGTTCCCCGCTCGTCGCAGAGGTTCACAGTTCAAATCCTGCTTCCGCCATGACTGTTACTGTGGGTGTAATCTATATATAATGGACCAAGTGTTTAATGTGCGTTTGTTTGCACTGAGGGTACGGCGTTCGAATCCGTCATAAGCGCGAATTTTGTCTGCGCAACACCAAGGGTTGGTTATATCTTATTTCAGCTTTACTCCCCACGTATTGATTACTCTTCTGAAACGTCAGAGTCAACAGAATTGGTCAATCACTGCTTTGTGACAGATCCAGAACGGCTAAAGCTTTCCGCTTCGTATGTGTTAACACTCCCTGCGTCCGCTTGGGTTTTTGCCGGGCACTCTGGTTTCCTCCCACAATCCAAAAAACATTTTGCCTAAGTTAGTTGGCATCCTGACTAAATTGCCACCAGTGCCCTGCGATGATGGACTTCCATCCCGTCCTAGGTAGATCCCTGCCTTGAGCCTTGTGTCTGCAGGGGTAGACTTCGGCTTCATCGTGCGGAGACCTAGAGGCCGACCCAGGACACGCTGGAGGGAATATATCCTTCGGCTGGCCTAGGAACGCCTGGGAATCCCCCAGGAAGAGCTGGAATCTGTTGCTGAGGAAAGGGATGTTTGGTCCACTCTCCTTGAACTGCTGCCACCGCGACCCTCACCAGGACAAGCGGTTTAGAAAATGGACGGATGGATGGTAACGAATTAAAAGATGTGTTGAAATAACGTACAACTAAATTCCTGTTATCCACGGTTTCCATAACTCACAACCCTTAAATAAACTCCAGCCCCAATCTGTATGCAAAACAAAATACAAATCTGCATTTCGTTTGCGACAAGAGGAGGAACTTGCCAGCACGTGCATCCTGCCATCTCCGTCTGGGCTGATGCGTGCGGACAATTCTACGCTGGATATTTTTACTCTCGGGAGGAAACGGAGCGAGCTAGAAAAACCCCCGCTGGGTGTACGAGCACTCTCACCTCCGCACGCAAGGCACTCGCCGTGCCCGCTGCCCACTCGCTCCGATGCAGCCTGCAACCCCCCTTTGGTCCTGAAAATATGTTCTCTACTGCTGCTGGACCGTCGTGTACTGCTGGCCCCCCAACCTCGCCGGGACACCGCGACCCGCTTGCGGGAGGTCGCGCGTCGCACGCAATAATTACCGAGACACGCGGCCGTCCCATCTCAGGCGTGCCCCGACACGCCGATACCCCTAACGGCCTCCTCCGGCCTGGGGAGAGCGGTGGTGCAGCGGTTAGCTCACCGTGAGCCAACGTCGCCTCGAGTTAAATTGCCCATCGCGGATAACGGGCGGCACGGCGACGCGGTGAGTAGCGATGCAGCCTCACAGCAAGAAGGGCCCCGGGTTTCTAATCCCGGCTCGGGTGCCTTTCTGCGAGCAGTTTGCAATGTTCTCCCCGTGTCCGCATGTGTTTTCGCCGGGCACTCTGGTTTACTCCCGCAGTCCAAACACATGCTGCTGCATAGGTTGATTGGCCTGCGGACTAAATTGCCCTCCGGTGCCCTGTGATGGACTGGCGTCCCATACTCGGTACAGCCCTGCCTTGCGCCCTGTGTCTGCCGGGATAGGCTCTGGCTCACCGCGACCCTGTACAGGATTAAGCGGTTTCTGACAATGGATGGAGGGACAATGACATCCGTGGTAATAGGCACATGCCGATTCTGTGCAAGGCTAGGTGCATGAGGAGGTCACGGGACAGATTGGCGTTGTTTCCCCCTCGTGTCTGTCTCTGTCTTCCTGTCTCTGTGTCCCTATGTCTCCCCCCTGTCGCTCACCCTCCCTGCCTGTCTTTACGGAAGTGACGGCCATCTTAGGGGACGCTGGCAGATTTTTGCTGCTCTTAAGAATGCCAGTTTCACGAGCTTTCAGTGTATTCGAAGCAGCCTTAATCTTTTTTTGTTGCTTTGGTTTTTATTAGTTGTTTTTTTTCTGTCGTTGTGCAGCGCTTTGTGACCCTCGGGTGAAAGGCGCTCTATAAAATGCTATTATTATTATTAAGGCTTGCCAGTACGAGGAGCTGTAGACGGTGTCCCGTGTGTTGAGGATAATTTTTTCAATATTTTCCACTCGTACATGCAAAATGCTCGACTGTACGTAGAGTTAACAATTACCATCCACCCAAAAACTCGTAATAATAATAGAGGAAAAAATCTACGTGACGGAGAATAAGAATTTAATTCGAGCCGCAAATTCGTGACGCATTCTTCACTCAGCTGACAACTCGTGCAGTCGGAGCTCCTAAACACTGTGCAGTGCGAGCTTCTCCGATCTGTAAACGATGAGAAAATCCCATCGTGACAGATTTTTTAAAAACACAATAGTGGCTGGAAAACCATAAGTTCCAAATAACACGCAGAAGCATGTAGTAGTAATAACAATAATAATAGCATTTATAGAGGGCTTCTCACCCGAGGGTCACAAAGAGCTGCACAGGGCTGCGGAGAGAACGGCATGTCAACAACGACAGAGAACGGAAAATCAGAAACATGTACAAAAGGAGTGAGCCTTCGGGCATTATGCCTCATCCTTTGTGGCAGGGTGGCACAGTGGTAATATCTGAGTCTGACAGACACAATGGTCTTGCCCGAAGCGGTTCGATTCCCGCCTTGGGCGCCTTTATGCGTGGAGTTTGTGTGTTCTCCCGCTGTTCTGCGTGGGTTTCCTCCGGGTTCTCCGGTTTCCTCCCACAACTTTAAAAAACACTCATTAATTAGTTGGCCGATAAAATCATAATAATAAGAAGCAATATGTTGGCGCCGTCAAAACCGGCTGGCTGCCTCCTCCGCCTCTGCGCTTTCCTCGCGCCTCTGAGTCGTTCCGTCTTCGAATGAATACTTTCGACATTTAATGAATATGTGCTCGTTATAAATTTAAAATTATTACTATTATTCCGTGCACTATGCTCCATTCGAGCACTTTGTGACCGGGTTTGCAAACACCAAGGTCAAATCTCCCACGTTTATTCGGTATTGCACAGCGCCCAGCCAGACGATGGCAGGTTTTTCATATCGCTCTTCCTACACGGCGTGGCCCATGTGCACTCTATTACGTGGCATCATCAGGGGTCGTGTTCCGTGCGCAAGGTCAAACAGTCGCCGCCCGATCCGTACGGAGCAGCGGAGCGGCTGCTCGTATTCGCGCGTCGGATTGAGGCCGTTGAATTAATACGGCCATCCATCCATCCATTTTCAGAAACCGCTTAATCCTGTACAGGGTCGCGGTGAGCCGAAGCGTATTCCGGCAGACACGGGGTGCAAGGCAGAAGAGCACCGAGGATGGGACGCCAGTCAATCGCAGGGCGCATGGGGATATTTTAGTCAGTACGCCAATTAACCTGGCAGCATGTCTTTGGACGGTGGGGGGAAAACGGAGTCCCCGGAGAAAACCCACGCGAACACGGGGAGAACATGCAAACTCCACACAGAAAGGCCCCCGAGCCGAGATTCGAACCCGGCACCTTCTTGCTGTGAGGCGGCAGCACTACCCACTACGCCACCGTGCCGCCCCTGAATGAATATGTGCGCTTTGTAAATATAAATACAATGTATTAACTTATGAGGCAAGTCGATCCCCAACGAGCGTTTGAACTCGTGACCTTGCGATTTCGGGTGGTGGTATTTAGCGTCGCTCAAATGTGACCGCAGGTCAAACACGGCACTGTACCGCCCCGACGCTTATACAGGACTTGTGCGTATATTTAAATAAAACACAGCCCTGACAAGTGTACGTAAGTGTATAAATAAACGTGGTTGCTTGTTTCCCAGGAGCGCACGTGGAAATGCCTCCTGCGTAGAGTTGGCTCGCCTTTTCCGGCTCGTTTGCCGTAGCAAAGCAGAACCCATGATGGAATAGGGCAGCGGGTACAAAACTCCACAGTTCCGAAAGCTATTTTTTTCTGAACGTTCAGTTGTACGTAGGAAAAGAAATTTCAGAAGCGTGTCCTGCTCAACCCTGACAATGTTCCTGTTGTGCATAGCACAAACGCCATTCTTCTGAATCACCAAAACAACTCTGTTGAGAAAGCATTTTACACTCCCCTTGTTGGCAAGGCGAGCCGATGCCAGCACATAAGTCGCTTCCCACTGATGATTAGCTAGAATTCCAACTATTGACCAGTATTGGGATTACCTCCATTGTGGTGTAATTTGTATGTTCAAAAAGTGACATAAAACGTGTTTGAAGAATTGCAGTCACTAGTATCAAATCGCACATGTATTCAGTAAATTGTTCATAAACGTTGCAGAGAACAAAATTATAGACAATATGAAGGGCAGCTCTTCAGAGAATATCTATCAGGGCTGCTGTTTCATAACAGCCATGTCGAGCCTTCCTCCACTCGTCTTCATGATATTTCGCCTCCCACACTGGAGGCACCATCAGGCTAACCCTGACACGACTATCCAGAAAGAGCAGCTCCTGAGAGCAATTCTCAATGTGAAAAGGGCTTTAAGTCAAGTTTTCACAAAGTAAGGACTTATATAGCCGGACCATATGCACTGAGATTGGACAAAGAAACACAATTGTGGACAGAAAGAGGAATGCATCGTGCAGAGAACACATGCAACACACAGAGTTCGAATTGGCTGCCAAGAAAGCTGGACCCCAGGAGAGCATACCACGAGAAGGATTGATGGTCGGAGGACAAGACTCGTTATGGAAGCGCTCCCAGGTTTTTTGGCCTGCTGACTAAAATTTCGCCCGGTGTCTTGTAATGTACTTGCGTCCGATCAAAGATATAATAATAATAATAGCATTTATAGAGCGCCTTTCACCCGAGGGTCACAAAGCGCTGCACAGGGCTGCGGAGAGAACGGCACGCCAACAACGACATATAGCCCTGCCTTGCGCCCTGTGTCTGCCGGGATAGGCTTCTGACAGTGAATTAATGTTTCCCGCACAAGCGTGGGACGTCCGTGCAGGCTTCCACGTGGCCAGTCCATCCGTCCATAATGACGCCCACTGTTGACTTCCCACAAAGTGCTATGTATTTACAGATTTTCTTTTGTCCCACGGGGAAGATGGACGGTCGACTCATGACCGGCCTGTGAACTGGGAGTGCTCTATGCACAACACAACCCCGGTAATCATGCAACTCAACCCCGGTAAACATGTGGTTGCAGCCATTGGACCAATGTAGGGGTTGCCACCTTGGAGACACACGAAATCGGAGCATATCATTCGAGTCAGCGCTCTACTACCCAACCGCTGCAGCTCAAAAGACCTTGCAGAGTTCAATAATAATGCAAAGAACTGTGGAAAGAAATGGGAAACTGTCTTGTAACCCATTACGCTTCGAAGAATCGAAAATAAGAAGAAGCGGAATAAGAGAGAGAGAGAGGACTGTACGTGTAACTGGTAAAATATCTGCAGTCTGAATTACTTGGTCCGGGAAATCGTACAGATTGCTCTGGACAGCTGCCTCAAGAGATGAGAACGCTCCAGGAAAAGCTGCAACGGGCGTTTATATTCATGCTGTCGGCAGATGCGTCCAATGTGGGAGGCAAAATATCAGGCAGGAAGGAGACAGAAGAAACGCTCGCCACGGCTGTTCCGAAAGAGCAGCTCTTAAGAGCAATTCTCATACAACGAGCTGTGAAAACCTATATCGGTACATTACAGCCATTGGTTAAACTACTGCTGGGCAGAGGCCTCCCCGCGTCATGTTTGAACTGTATCAATGTCATTTCGTATTCGCCATGCGTGTGTCAATTGACACCATGGACGACAGCCTTGAGCTGTTCCATTTCAGTGGATTATCAAGGTGACATATTTTAATAAACAAAAATGTGATTACGTCAGTCATGACGGTCGTTTAACCGTCCTGCAGCGTACAGTTGACAGCCGG
This sequence comes from Geotria australis, assembly GCA_036362915.1. NCBI lineage: Eukaryota > Metazoa > Chordata > Hyperoartia > Petromyzontiformes > Geotriidae > Geotria > Geotria australis. Next base: position 1,715,687 of record JAZEWU010000001.1, read on the forward strand.
TCATAACTAAGGTGTTGAGGACGGATGTGGCAGCATAGAAGTACGGAACAAAAATGGATTTTTGTAGCACTGGATTTGAATCTGGTTCACCTCTGCGCCCCACAACATAGCCCAGCCACCTACAGGCTGGTCAGAGCAGGTTGAGCTCTAAAAGTCTTTACAGGCTTTTCAACTGTCCCAGCTGTCTGCCAGTTAGGTCTGTAACGTAAGTGCGCTCCTGTTACTAAGTTGCCGCAGGTCTCCGTTGCCAAAGCGACTCGTCTCAATGGGTTCTCACCTGCTGAACTGAAGCCTATTGCAGTGTTACGCACGTACCAAACTTGCCGCTCCCTGCAGACCGATGCGTCGGATTCACATTGATTCTTTAGCTCGTGCTACGTGTACTGAATTGCGCACGGAAGAAATGACCTTAATCCGATTGGCATAGAGCACGGCTCGTGCGCAGGCGCCAGGTGCGTTGGTACGTCGCGGGAGAGTGAGAGACGGTAACAGCTTGGCGAGCCCTTCATCCAGTAGTGGATTGAGCATGGCCATTGATGATGAGACAGGGATGATACGTCATTATTCATACTAAGTGTGTAACACGTTCTTCTGACGTCTTTTGTTGGTGACATTTTCTGCTGACGTGACTGCTTTGACCCGCATGTCTTCCTGATGTCCTTTTGGGAATATTTCTGGCTGTCTGAAGTTTCGGAAGAGTAATCAATCAGTGATAAGTAAAGCTGAAATAAGACACGTAAGCCTTGGGTGTTGTGCAAACAAACTGTGTGCTTATGAAGGATTTGAACCGGGTAGCATCAGTGTGGACATAGGTAAAAAAACACACTTCTCTATAATGATTTATATTGCTATAATATGCCTAGTACGCTGTACAAGAACTACACATACGTACCGCAATTACATCGAGAGAATACTAACAGCACAGTCGGTATTAAACACCCACAGGGGTCAAACTTCCATTGAATTACAACACAAATCCAAAGCCAAATTCGACCATAATTGGCTGCGTTTTGTGAGAATCGTTTTTCTCTTGTATTCATAAGACGGGAGCAACGGTTCACAACGCATTCTCGTCTGAGTTGAGTGAGACAGGCACGCAGAGGGTATAAAGGGTAGCTTAGGGCACTCAATTTTAAAATCTGCAAAGAGATCCGCTGGCTCCATCCCTCTAGGCTCCACGATCACGTATTTCAGGCACAGTATCAAAAAGCACACCATCTGTCAGAGCCAGAAATTAATCCCAGGACGCCCCGAGCAAGAGACCATTTATCACCAACCGGACGAGAGCCACGGACAAATTAAATACCTGCAGCGAGAGCATCAGTGTTGCCCTAACAACAACACATGCGCGTGCAATTTCAACGGAATCTAGTGCGGTGTACAAACAATAAAACACACGCAATTTAGAACAGCGGTGTTCGACGTGCAACGACAGTAATCTAGGTGAAGGTTTTAATAATAATAGCATTTATAGAACGCCTTTCACCCGAGGGTCACAAAGCGCTGCACAGGGCCGCGAAGAGAACGACAGACATGTCAGCAACGACAGAGAACGGAAAATCAGCAACCATTTTTTTTGGGTTAAATATTTTAGAATATTTCGCCGCGCTACGTTGGATGCATGCACACTCTTGCTCAAAGCACTCAAGGGGTCGATTAATATAACTCGTATGAATTTCTTAAACTCACAGTACGGTTTTGTAAATTCCCCTAAATTGTACATGTAAAACCCATGGCATCTGGATCTATCCCGTGACCTCCTCCTGCCAGTGAGCCACTGACACTTCACGTGTCCTCGAAGTGCATATGGCCTGGCACAAGCGCCGTGGTGACATCACTGCCACTTAGTGGCGAATGTCGGCTGTTGTTATTACATCGCAGGAGAGTGAGAGATGGCAGCAGAGGTCTGGAGAGGCGTTCACTGGACAGTGCGGTGACCACGGCTGACGATGATGATTGTACGTAATAGCTTCATGTGACCGCTGCAGCTACTTGAGACCACTGCACGCAACACACAACGATGTCCAGAGGCTGACCATCGTGCTTCGAAGAATCGCAAAGAAGAAGAAGAAGACTGCGTTAAAAACATATTGGATGCTTGATTTGAATTACAAGCCGGGATCATGGCAAATTAATGGCTTGCAACAGCTGGGGGGAGAATCGTTACACCTCTTACGCACACAATGTCCCGTAACCTCCAGGCTATGTGAGCTTGTGTTTGGCTTAAGTTACACTATGCGTGTTTGATATGTTTGTTAGAGGTAAAATAGCACAGCCAAAATGTTTACAATGTTGCCTTAAATGGCACATAGACCGTGGCGTGACTTTATCATTTGTATGAGAATGAAGGTCGACGCACTCTCCCTCTGCACTGACTCACACGACATGCTGCCCTGTCGTTCACATTCACTCAAACATCACAATTATGGGGGGAAGAAGACATTGTGAACAGCCTGTGGTAATACTGCCTGGAAACAACCCATTGTTGAAAGGTCACAGGTTGTGGTCAAAGGTTGCCCCTGGCCATCATCCCACTGAAAGTGATCAAACGAGTACCACTTAGAGGCGCAATTCTCAACCGGTGGGTAGCGACCCATCAGTGGGCTTCAAGCGCCACCTAGTGGTCAGTCGAGACCATACCCAAGTGGGCCAAGTTGGGCCTTGAGGTGCAATAGGTCGAGAACCCCTGACTTAGAGGACATTTTACGAGTGATTTATCTTAAAGTACTGTACATTCATCCACACCATAGGAATGGCATTTTCACTCTTGGCTGAAGACATCCGATGGTAATATGCAACTCACAACGCGTTTTAAGCGTAAGATCACTGCTATTTTTATGCAGTGGCACCACGTTCCCTGATTACTCGTCTCAAGACTTACTTGTTCCGTAAAGCCTTCAAGCCGTCGTGCTAGGACCACTTATGCGGCTCGACGCTGTCTGATTACCGTTCTCTGTCGCTGTTGATGTGTCGTTCTCTCCGCGGCCCTGTGCAGCGCTTTGTGACCCTCGGGTGGAAGGCGCTCTGTAGATGCTATTATTATTATTACTACTCATTCTCTATCCACTGTTAGTCAGAACCTTTCTATATCGACATCATTGCCTCCAGTCCTGGGCAGCGATACGTCACCGAACTCTAATGTGCACTCTTATTTCATATTTCCACTCTGGCCATTCCCTCAAGTGTGTTCCCTTTCTTGAGTGTTGCTCTCTCAGTGGGTTTGATCATCAATGTTGCCATAACAATATGGTATGCCCTGCCGGAATGTACCTTGGCTTCTTAATACAGTTGCTGAAAGCATTGCACCCAAGTTTTCTTAATCGGTGCATTTCATTTGTTCTACTTCCCAGTGACTTCACGTGTGCAATCTTCGCGTGATCCTTGGCAACATTTTAGCCAACGGATACGTACAGGGACCTTCTTGGCTCGGGGTGCCTTTCTGTGCGGAGTTTGCATGTTCTCCCCGTGTCGGCGTGGGTTTTCGCCGGGCACTCCAGTTTCCCTCACCATCCAAAGACATGCTCACGCATAGGTGAATTGGCCTGCAGACTAAATTGCCCCCGGTGCCATGTGACGGACTGGCGTCCTATCCTGGGTATAGCCCTGCCCTGTGCCCTGTGTCTGCCGGGATAGACTCCGGCTTACCCCAACCCTGTACAAGATTAAGCAGTTTCTGACAATGATAATGGTACGTACGGCGCTCGAACAACCTTAAACAATCCTCGTGTTGTGGATTCACAGCTAAGTTTTTTATTTATTGCGATCCCAGTGCGTCGTGATTCACAGCTAACTTTTGTCCCGAGCACGGATGCCCGTGTTTGCATGGAGGGAGTCTGCCATAAAACAGTGGTGGGTGCTGGGAGATCGGCAAAGGTTGGCTCGGAGTTTGCAAAAGCATTCACTCCCCCGTATTAAAGACGACTGGCGCATTCTACTCCAGAAACACAGGAGCTTAATTGGCCACGGTGAGGTTCCCTCATGGGTGGAAGGTCCCACGCCCTCTGAGGAGGGATGCGACGTGCGTCATCATCCTGGCCTTCCCCGTTTGTCTCCAACAGGATATTGTACAGCGTTACCTTCCCCTGAGCTGCAAACACAAAAGACCCGTCTGGCCGTCAAACGATTTGTTATACACGCCTATTAGAAGAGGGTGTCTTCACGCTCATTATAAATTAACGTTGCAGTAGCCAGTGCTAAACGCAAGAGTCCTGAGCCAGTGGAAAAATATATGTCTGCATTCCTACAGTGTGAAAATCAGTTCATGCCTAACAAGGCCACTGCTGACTCGCCAGCAAATGGGTCTGCCTCCTCAAATGGTGCTCATTTTACCTACCCACGAGAGATGATAGGCTGCGTTAACCCAAGCCAGAATTTGAACTTTCCGGCTCACACCTAAGAGCTTATAAACGTAAATCCTTGAACCCAAGAGCTCAACAGAGCCATAATCCTGCCATTACAGTGTATACTGTTGAGGAAAAGTGCCTCGCAGCTCAAACGAGATATGAATCGGTGCTCATCTTCTTTAGCAGACTTGAACAAGAAAAGTCTCGTTCACAGGGTGGGGAGCAGTGTTTCCATTATAGACACCGCCTGAATACTTCATAGCACGACCATTCAACGGTGGACTTGAGGGAGCCTGTCTGGCATTCTATAATCAGATAATGCAGTAAGTAATTGCAGCATTTCATTTCCGTTTTCATCCAATTTACACCTTAATGCACAATAACTCAGTAATTAACTAAACAATTGCAATGTCAAACTGTACGATGTCAAGTTCAACCCGAACCACCATTACCTTGAAGCACACGTTGAAGGCTGCGTGAGGCTGATAAGGTTTTTTTTAATGGGCTTGTCGAATATATTTTGTTGGTAAAAATTAGGTACTTGTACGTGTCACTATTATGTAAAGCAACTAGCTTCCAAAGTGATTTGGATTGGCACAACGCTCAGCAAATTGTCTTGAGACAGGGACTTGTTATTGGCCAAGGGTGGAATACAGTAATGCCCTATCACCTCTTATTTTTAAAAGGAGAGAGTGATTTGATTCACCTCCTGAGATCCCAAAATCCACACCTCACTGGGACAGTGAGACGGAGCAACCCGGACTCATATTTATATTCAACTATTCACTGCTTGAGCATTGTCTCCGGAAATACTGTAACTCGAGTGGACTGAAAGAGAAATGTATTTATTGCAATGGACTTCCTTCCCACTGATACTTCGCGGTTCCCCATTATTTTTAACGCATTCCATTATAAACGTGAGAAGAGTTTTAAACGTGTCACTTGTTGTACACTTAAATTGGAAAATAACCTAGATAAATTAGATAACTTTAATGTACCGATGTAGGTTTTCGCAGCTCGATTCATGAAGATGCCTCCGACGCGGGAGGCGAAACGTCGCGAGGGAGAGCTCGACACGGCTATCCCGAGAAAACAGCTTTGAAAAGCAACCGTCAAGCTCATTTAATGCAAATGCTCCGGTGGGGTGCTGAAACAACGTCCAAAAATGGCAGACCAGGCACCACTGATGTGGCAGCCTTTTTGCGTCTGGGTGGGGGCGAGCACTCTGGGGAGTGGTGTCATTTTGAATCATCTGGAGTTTGGTGAAGGATTTGGGGAGGCTGTAGAAGGAGAGAGTTGCGATACTGTATTTGGGTCAGGATGTGATTGTGAGGCTCGGATAAGGGACTTAGCAGCAGCCTGTTTAAGGAAATGGTGGGGGCGTGAGATAAATAACGGCTATTTATTATTTAAAACGCGCAGCACAGTAATAGTTAAATGTCTAAGGTATTTGAGGACAGAACGACTTGGAGCCAGGAGGAAATCCCAGAGAGGCGGGGTGCGAGGGAAGGCAGCCAGGCCGCCGTTAGCCGGCACCAACATTTGCTTGACACTGCATCCTATAAATTATGACGGTATCGACCATTTAACTAACGAGTGTTTTTTTAGTTGTGCGAGGAAACAGGAGAGCCCGGAGGAAACCCACGCAAAACAAGGGGGGAAACACACAAACTACACAGAGAAAGGCGCACGAGGCGGGAATCGAACCACCTCGGGCAGGACCTTCGATCTGTGAGGCGCGGATGTCACCACTGCTTATAGAGCAGATACGATGTCCTGTAGGGTGAACGAGGACTTGGGACAACTGCAAGGTCCAGCACACTCTCCCAGCCAGTGCAATGTCAGAGCTTAGGAGATGCGTGATGGAGCTGGAGATTCTGCTGAGCGTGAACTCTGTTTATGTGGACCATCTGGAGGAGGTTAACCCATCCAAGATGTTATGCAAGACAGTACTAAACGCAGGATTACCGTCCTGTATTTAGACCGCTAAATTCAACACAGGAGTAGAGTAAGACAAAATAGTTGCTACACAATGCTGCACTGTAATAATAATAATAGCAATTTATAGAGCGCCTTTCACCCGAGGGTCACAAAGCGCTGCACAAGGGCCGCTGAGAGAACGGTTTGCCATGATGTATTGGACTGCACTTTATATGTACAGTTGCAGCATTCTAAGGCGCTATATTTTTAATCCACCGTGAACATTTGATCCCCCTTACTCTATATAAATACCTCAGTGTGATGTGCACATGCCGAGCTAAGACATTTCACGTTTATACTGTACGGGAGTGTGTTAACATCGCCAAACGTACAGTACGTTTTGGTGCCATTGCACTGTCGGAAACTGCACTGAATTTGCCAATTTGTGATTCACTTTTTCCTTCAGTCCTTTAGGGCCACGGAGCTTTTAACGCAATTCCAATCGGCACCCCACGGGACCAGAATTGTGCAAACATGGAACGGCACACGCTCCTTTTCCGACATTGTTTTGAATCGGCTTTGAGTAAAATAATTATTTCAGTTAAAATGAGATTCCAGCCCCATTGGAACACACCACACCGTAGTTTATCTCAAAAGATACGCCGAAATGTGCGTCTCAATCAAAACCGCACAATTGTACTTACGGATTATGTGTGCTCAATTCGCTGCGGTGTTAACATTATTCCTCGTTTACACGGCTGACCGGACACAAAAGAGGAAGAGATTTATTTTTGGTTCAAATTAATCCGTCTGCTATTGGCGAATTTGGGTCACGGCTCGACCTATGAGAATTTCTCTCAAGAGCTGCTTTTTTGGGATAGCCGCATCGAGTGTTCGTCCTCTCTCAGCCTCGCGACGTTTCGCCTCCGATATTGGAAGCATCATCAGGCGTAACACAAGTGATTCCATGAATTGTTGGGGTCATGATTCTACACAAATGTATTTCTTTTCGTCTTCTTTTACCGTCTGGTTTGTGCTGACAAAACAGGAAAGGCTTTATCTTTTCTGGAAATAATACAGATTATGGTGTTCAAACACGAACTAGACACCTTTTTGTTTGTACTGTTCAGTTTTTTCTGTCTTACTTATACAAACTCGTTTGCTCCGTTAAGCCGCACAATCCGTGGATTATTATTCCGCTGGGACCAAAACCGAGTATCACTCTACTCTAACCCTCGCCATGGAAACGTGGAATTACCGCCCCTTGCTCACAGCCGCGAATGGGAAGCAGCGCTGCCCAGTGCTTCTTTGATCAAAGTAGACCTTACCAGTGGCAGTTTGTTCCCAAAAATCCCTTATAACCTGTCAACTAAATACGTATACAAATCGGAAATTCAACTCCATTATTCTGAAATGTTGCTAATGATTTAAAAAGGTGAGTTTCCTATGATAATTATTGTTATTTTAGAGAATTTATGTTTACGATCTATCATATGACGGAATTCCATGTCGTGTCATACATGGGGGTTGCTTGACCATACTTCACCACAACAGTCAGTAAGGGTTGATGACGTGGCAGGATCACAACCAGTTCAGATATCACTCGCGATTGATGTTGAGCCTTGGGATCAAATGATATTCAAGTTGCTGAGGTCACAGTGACATACGCTAACCACTGCGCCACCACTGGCCTCGAAACTGACGTTAGTAAGTTAAACGTATGCATGAATTAATTTACTTTAAAGTATACGGTAGAGTATTTTGGTTGTCTTGTTACCAAACCGCAGTGAGGAGCAAAAGTGCTATTTATCATTCACGAATAGATTGACTGTATTTACAGTAATACATAGTAGTTGGAGACTGTGGTTTTCATAATATGTGGAACTATGTATTCCAAGTTTGAAAATTTGACATTTGATAAGTGTATCCTGGATATAACTCAATTTCTGTTGTTTTAACGATTACTTCTGAAAACATATGAGTCTCACTTTAGTCTTAAGCAAAATGTGTCTTCCTGCTGTGTATCTTCTTTCCAGAATGCTATGGCATCTGGTCCTTGTGCAGTAGCACAGCCACAGAACCAAACACTCTCTGTACAGTATAGTTGTACAGACTGTTGGGGCACGTTTGAATCCAGGCTCGGGTGGCTTTCTGTGTGGAGTTTGCATATTCTCCCCGTGTCCACGTGAGTTTTCGCCGAGCACTCCGGTTTCCTCGCACAGTCTAAAGATATGCTGCCCTGCCTTGCGCCCTGTGTCTGCCAGGATAGGATACGACTCACCGCAACCCTGTGCAGGATTAAGCGGTTTCTGACAATGAATTAATGATGTTTAAACACCGCAGCGATGTACTCACTTAAGCCCAAATCAACCAAAAGGTACCCCAGGACAAGTTCCGACAGCACTGGCCACTCATGTTGGCGTTGGTCAGGAATCTAACCGAGGCGTGGCAGGCTAACCGCTGTGCTGTCAATCCCCACCATGCATGTTGTACAACTATTTACACAAACACGACTGCGTGGCGCAGGATTCGGGAGAAGTGCGTGTTGACACGAAATACAACCCTCCGCATACAGTGGTGGAAACGAATTATTAATGGCATATTTATCCTGCATCGTTTTAATGCCACGCAGGCTTCTCTCGTTTTGTAACCAGTGGCCGACAATGTGAGACTCTGTGAGCTTGTGGCCTTCGTAGCGCCCGTACAAGAGCAGGCATGCTGGAGTTGTGGAGCAAACAGAACACACATCTAAGGCGTTTCATTAAGCATTTCACTTTCTCTGCTTCCTCAACGGTGGTGGGTGGTGGTGGGAGTGGGTGGTGGGTGGTGGTGGGAGGGGGGGAGGGCATCTTTTCACCCGACGCAGCCTCATGTGGCAGCTGCAGCGCGTGTGTTCCTAAGTGCATCCAGGGGCTTTCAGGGGGAACTACGTTACACTCCCAATTGTTGGAGGCATTGGTCGGTTGTGGAGGTGGGGAAGGGTGGTGGTGGTGGGGGGGAGATGGTGGGTGTTTGACCAAATGGAGGCAGCTGTCATAACCCCTAAGGCGGCAGGGAGACAGAGGCCAAGGGAGCGAGGTGACTTAGCGTGGGGTGCTGTCGTGCAGCCGTCTCAGGAGACGCGCACACACACGGTGTGCTGCCCCCCACACAGCTGGGAGCGTGGCCCGCTCACGGCGCACACACGCAAGCCATGCCGCGCGTTTTCCGATTCCATAATTTCCATAGTCTGCGTATTCATCTCCGCATCGCGTGTGTCGCGTCAGGTATTTGAGCGTGACAAATACCATCGCTGATGATTAATCGCCACCCCCCCCCACCCCCTGCGCCCGGTGCGGTATTTGTGCTCGGTGCAAAACTGTCAATTTGTGCGGATGTTCCCGAATCCGACGTTTTTCCGATCTCGCGTGCATCGCTCGCTCCTAGAGGACGGTCACGCGAACCTCCCACGGTTAAAGCGATTGGCGTTTTATTATTGACGATTGATCTCCGTAGCTGGTTCTTTCCCGATGGCCGTGTCAAGCGTACAGATGTTTTATTGTTGTCCAGCCACATGTGTGTGTGTGTCTTTGTCTCCGTTTGTAACTGTCATTTACCATGAATGTTCGTATATCCCACCTTTTACCCATCCACCTTGCGTGGCAGTCTCACGTGTCACGTTGTATTATTATTTAGTCCACCGTCATTTGGGCCTGCTGTTCCGGTGTGCTGGATTGACCACGTAATTACGGGAGTGATATTTAACACTTGTAATTAAGAATACAGTGAGTATGTACGATTGCACAGTCTCTGTTACAAATGAGAGCTTGATAATTATCATAACGCGAGGTTAAATTTACAATAACGCCCTGCCATGCACTATGCACGGGCATACTGTACTGTTTCGAATCAAAAATAAGGGTGGCACCCCGCCATAGAAATGTGGAATTTCCACCACTGCTTCATCAGGAATGTGTGAGCATAGGGACACTTAGTGTTTAACTTGACTATTGCTGTAGAGTTTTACATTTCAGATGAATACCCACAATCAGCTAATGTACCAAAAATATATACCGTACAATCAGTTCACCTGAAATGCCTCCAATGTTGTCATAGCTCAAAGCTAAGCTGGTTTGAAACTGGTTAGTACAGTACTTTGGTGGATAACTACCACGGCTTGCCGGTTGTTGTAGGCATGGGGCTGCGAGGCGACCAGGAGGTGGCAGTGCTGAGTGTCACCCACAAGTGGTGGGGTTTCTCCAAGCTCTGGTTGCTTTCCTCCCACATTAAAGTCACCCATTTATGACACCGGCCAAACATCCCAATGCACGATCCGCGTTAAAATGAGTCCTCAAATTCAGCGAGACTTTACTGGGTAAATCGTTGCCATAATCAGGCGTATCACCAGCATCGACTCGTCACTAGAAGGGGTGACGATGGCTGATGGTCAACAATAATAAGGCCGCAGAAGGCG
>JAZEWU010000001.1:1740283-1752623 GCA_036362915.1 Geotria australis
TTCAAGCAGCCAGTGATCAGGCGGCAGGTGTTGTTCAATGCCGGGTCAAGTTTCTTGGCATGGGTTGACCTCTCCCAGACAGGACATGCATACTCCTGCTGATATTTATTATACAGCACATGCTCGTTTTGCTATGCAGTTAAGACATTTTATTCAAACCCTTTGTATTTAGCACTCTAAACGAAAGAAAAATAGGGCTAATAAAACATGATGTACTTGGACAGAATACACATTTATGAGCTTTGCAATCCCATTTGATAGCTGACAAATTATAGACTATTTCTATTTCACAAGATGTGAAGGGCGGCACGGTGGCGCGATGAGTAGCACTGCCGCCTCACAGGAAGAAGGTCCCGGGTTCGCATTTCGGCTTGGGTGCCTTTCTGTGTGGAGTTTGCATGTTCTCCCCGTGTCCGCATGGGTTTTCGCCGGGCACTCCGGTTTCCTCCCACAGTCCAAAACATGCTGCTGCATAGGTTAATTAGCTTGCAGACTAAATTGCCCTCAGTGCCCTGGTTGGACTGGCGTCCAATCATGGGTATAGCCCTGCCTTGCACCGTGTCTGCCGGGATAGGCTCCGGCTTACCGCGACCAGTGTACAGGATTAAGCGGTTTCTGACAATGAGATGAGAAGATGTGAAGTTGCATTGTAATCGGAGTACTCAACTCCCAAAAGGAATGTTGCAAGTACAAACCGTGGTTGATAAAATATATACCACTCAATCGGGTGTGGATGTCGTATGGAGGAACCCGCTCCCATTATGGGAATGTGCGATGTTCACTCATGGTTCAGACCCGCGAGGACCGCCACTCCTCGCTCGACTGAGCGGGGAGATGCCTGGATTTTATTTAAATCACACATGGTCAATTGTTTTTTTTTATTTTTAGTGTTTAAGGACAATACTTAGCGATATTAATGAGTTATCAATGCAGCTTGGCTCACCATTTCCACCAGCGTCTCCAGGAAGGGAATGAGCTTGAGGAGCTCCTTGTCGTTTTTGTCAACAAACCAGCTCTCAATTGGGATCCCATTTGATAGCTGATAAAATGAGAAAAAAAACAATTGTATCATAGAAAATTAACATTTGACTTTTCGACCTTTATATAGAATATATTAAATCGAAAGTTCTCAAAAGGTTCTGAAAATAAAGTCATCAAGAAATATTACAGGATAATGTCAGAGTAGTGCAGTGATTAGGACACTGCGATGCTTTTTATTTACAGATTACACCAGTGGCAAGTGATATCTGCACCAATGTGGTAATGAAAGGCCAAAAAACCACCATGACCAATGAGGTCTGGGAAGGGCCTTCGTACAGCATTATATATTTTTAATACCACAATTATTACAAACATTTGAATTGTGTTGAAAACCAACTTTGGATGTAACCCTATGCATTTTAAAATGTTAAAATGCCTTAAAGTTCACCAATAAAGTGACAAATATATTTTGTAGAATAAACAGTTTCTCCATTCAAAATGTGTATCACTTGCCTGATATGCAAAGGCCTGTGGGGAGTTGTCAACAATGATGGTCTTGGAGAGGTCCCTGCCCAAGATGTTGAGGTCCTTCACATAGTTGCCTTGCACACATACACAGTGCTCCCGAAAGAGCCTGTGTCTGCAGAGCAATTCCACCATTAACCACATGTCACATATAAGTCTCATCGCAGCATCTCCGTGATTTTTTGGGAAAAGTGTATCACTTCCATCAGACCAAACAATATAGCGGCAGGTTGGCGCAGTGGTAACATCTACTATCCCATACAAGGCAGTTCGATTCCCACCTCGGGCACCTTTCTGTGCGGCGTTTGTGTGCCTTTTTGTTCTGCGTGGGTTTCCTCCCACAACTGCTTCTTCTTTGCGATTCTTTGAAGCACGATGGTCAGCTTCTGGACATCGTTGTCTTTCAGCTCCTCGGCCTCGAAGTGTTTGGTAGAATTCGCAGGCAATACCAAGTATTACCTGACAGGGATCGCGACGTGAATGCTTCTACCTTGACCCCCAACTAAAAAGCACTCATTAATTAATGTATTGCCCGATAACATCAGAATACGTAGGAAGCAGCGTCTGGCGGGTTGGCGCCGCCTGACTGCCTTGCTGACTCGCCCCCCCCCTCTCTGCGGTTTCCTCACGCATCTGGATCCGTGTCTCGTCCATGACTAGTTGTACAATTGTATTATGCTTTTTCTGATGTTCACATGTTTTTTAAAATCCAAAATAGAAAAATCATATTACGTATATTTCCAAATAAAGTGTACTAGCTGTGTACTCCAGGATCAGAAGAGTCTTGTTCAAAATGACGAATGGAATTGTTTGCCAACATTAACCTAGGTAAAGCTATTGCGAACAATGCACTGTTTGGCTGATGAAGCATTCAAAAAGGAATATTTTTTTACTGCTGATTACACCACAAATTATAGTTAAAGTTTGGCAATGCATTAAAAGACCTTCAGAAAATTGGCAAGTGTAATTTCTGTTGCAGGTGTAAGATTCGCTATGGACTGGCGTCCCATCCTCGGTGTTTCCCTGCCTTGCGCCCTGTGTCTGCCAGGATAGGCTCCGGCTCACCGCGACCCTGTACAGGATTAAGCAGTTTCTGAAAATGGATGGATATCTGGCATTGTCATGTACAGAATAAACCTGGTCAGCTGTCGAGTTGCAACGCGAGCTTTGACTCGTCAATTGCCGTGACCAGCATACGCTAACGCAGGGGTTCTCAACCTTTTGCACCTCAAGGCCTACTTGGCCCACTTGGGTATTGTCTCCACGGACCACTATGTGGTGCTCGCGGCCCACTGATGGGTCACAACCCATCGGTTGAGAAAGGAAGGGTCGGCTAGAGACCCATTAGAGCAGGGGTGTCCAAACTTTTTTTCCTGAGGGCCACATACAGAAAAATATACGAAGGACTGGGCCACTCACGAGACATGAGGTATACTGCCTCACTTCTAATGTACTAATATTGGTAAAATCAATCAAATGCAGGTAAATTACGCCAGTGTAGGACGTGAAGGTCTGATGTTTCGTAGTTTGGACACCCCTGCATTAGAGGATCAAAAGAATGGTTGGCTAAAGGTTGAGAATCGGTTGAGAAGGCTCTAGAAGGCTGGCAATGGGTACACAAGGGCTTGAATACAACTAACTCCAGATTGCAATCCATACACGTGACGTGACTGGCTTCAATATACATTTCTTTGCAAGTTAACTTCATTGTTGGTCCTCCTTTACACAGGTATGAAATGTAAGTCTCAAAATAATAATTTCCAATACAGAATTCAACTTGTATGAATTTATGAGGGGGGTACAACATTCAGAGGTATTGCCACTACATGGTGAAATGTAATTGAGGTACGACTAAAAGCAATCAATATATCTACACATCCAGTAATCGAGGCATGCTTACTTTACAAGTTGCTTTTTTGGATCCAATATGTTCAGAAGTTTATCTGCGTAAACCTTCTTTGAAGCAGTAAAGAGGATTACCTGCAGAAAGAGAAACATTGCACCAGATGTGCACCATGATGAGCTCATCATAATAAAGCTTTCACGTAATGTACTGATGTAGATTTTCACCGATCCATGTGTAAATATTGCTCATAACAGCTGCTCTTTCGGGATATCCAAATGCGGAGATATGCTTACTAAAGTTATCCCAAAAAGTCACTTTTAAAAGCAATTCTAGTTTTAAAGTACTGTCAAGAAAGCATTACCAGAAAATGAAACGTTGTTCATACCTCATATATTTTTGACATTCTTTCCAGAAACTCTCGAAAGTGTGGCCTTAACCTAACATAAACCTGCAATGATAAACAAAATGTCAGTTAAAATTAGCATTTGTAGAACATTTAAAAACACAACCTAAAATGCATAGCAACTTAGTAGATGTCCCAGCTTTCAATACATGGTTTGAAGCCACATTAATGAGAAACAAAGCTTTAAGATTAAGGTCATGTGAGTGTTTATAGCACTCTCGGAATGTTGCTTTGATGTCAGGTTTATACAATGTGCTAAGTGAATGCAATGACAACACTATAGTGTGGCCACACCTGGCCAGAGAATTTAAAGTTTTTTGTTTTATTAATAAAGCTTCAAACTCACGTCCAACAGGCCATGGACGCAGGTTACAAGTGAGTATTTAAAACAGATATTTTTTGGTTTCCGCGTTCCTTTAACGCAATCGCATGTAAAATGATGGTTCACTCTGTATGGATACAAACTGGCAGAAGACTGATGAGATTTGTTTAGAGCTTCAATGATAATACACCAATCAACCAAACAGCAATCACATTTAGAGGTCAGTGTGCTTAGAAGGCAATGTGTGCAGTTCGGGTTACCTGGTAACTGACGTCCTGGAAGAGGACGGGAAAAGTGAGTGCAGCATCCTCCAGCTCATTCAGGCTGCAGTGAACCAGCGTCTCGTCCTGGGTTTTTTTTGTATAAGAATGGTGTAAAAAGACAACAATTGTCAGCATATACAAAACAATTGTGCACATTCCTAATTTAGTTTGGTGCAATAGAGATGTCGATGTCCAGAGAAGTACCAGTGATGTGGAAAATGGTGTGGAGTTGTGGTGCGTTAGTTACTGTACTGCAAGACTTTGAACACTTTCAACCTGGCCACCAGTTTGTTTCCAGGCCATGCCTAAGTGAGTGGGGAACTACAGTATATCTTAACCGATCCTGGGCCCTCTACAACGTTCAATAAACAGCACTGACCAGTGGTAAAGAATAGTCAAACACACGCCTGTGAATTGACATGGTGTGTGAAAGTCTTCATTCAGCGCTTTGTGACCCTCGGGTGAAAAGCGCTCTATAAATGTATATTATGCTATTATTATTATTATTATTCAGGAGTAAATTGACAAAGGGAAGGACATTTTTAATTCAATTTATTGGGCTCACATGCCTTCCAAACATTATAATAATAATAGCATTTATATAGCGCCTTTCACCCGAGTGTCACAAAGCGCTGCACAACATTCATAACATTTTCCTCCAACGTTATCCTGGTTGTGTTGTGGGCACTGTATCAGGAGATTAAACATCTGTTTGGAACTCTTATAGCAGTTCACTAACTCGTGGTAGAGAATGGTCTGTTGAAGAAGCTTCAGAGAACATCCCCATTTGCTCTGCTAGAGAGAAAACTGTTCATAACATGACAGTCAAACTGATATTTTTAAGCTTTAGAGCTGGAATGTAGAGAACATGAACTCACTACACTTGAGAACCCCATTTATTAATGGGCGGGTGCTGAGATTTGAACCCATGAACTTGGCAGTGCCAGTCCAGCGCTCTAACTTATCAGTCACCTAGCCATCTCTGTAAAATAATATTTTAATTATTTTATACGTATCATCGAGAAAAACAAAACAATAATGTATGGCCAATGTTTAGTGAAAACACTCACAAGGTCCAGCACCAGAGAGTAGTCTGGAGTGCTGCGCGTTTTCAGCGGAAGCGCAGGTTTCCGAGTCAGCTGGTCTTCGCTCAGTGGCGGCAGGTGCTTAATGAAATAGTACCTGTGTTAAAAAAAACACACGTGCAGAAACCACCGTATTTCCATTGTGCTCTTTGATAACAGAAAAAAACTGCTTCGTGCAAACATGGCACATACTGGAAGAGTTGGCGTGTGTTTGGAGAACACATTTATTGAGAATTGCTTTCAAGAGCTGCTCTTTCGAGACAGCCGTGTTGAGCATCCCTGCTGTTTCCTTCGCATAGTTTTGCCTGCGATGTTGGAGCCATGGTCAGGCTAATGTCTCCAACATGGTAGGCAAAACATCAGATGAAGATTAGCTCCGTAGATTTAAAGACGCTTTAATCGGCCGCACGGCAAAGCGGTGGTGGGGGGGGGGGTCTCAACAGATGCGTGCTGCGCCAGGTAGGAAATCAGATTGCGCGGGATTTCTTTTTCTGCTTAATGGAGTGGAAGCCACTCGCCAGATAATGCTCGGACTTAACGGGCGTGCGTTATTTTCACGTCGATTTTAAACAAAGGGTCGTTTTCGTTGCGCGGACCGTTCCGAAGGCATCGACTAGGCGATGGCTCCTCGGGTGGGCTCCTCGCCCGTCGTTTGGCCGCCGCGCCGTTGGCGATGCGGGTCACCGTTTCTGAGCGTCGTTGAGCTCAACGCGTTCGGCAACAACAACAACGCAGCCTTGAAAGGTGGAAATCTGTCAAGACGCGTGACGTTTCGGGAAATCGCCCTTATTCTAAAAAAAAAAACCCCCAACATTTTTTTTTGCTGATTTTCCGTTCTCTGTCGTTGTTGACATGTCGTTGTCTCCGCAGCCTTGTGCAGCGCTTTGTGACCCTCGGGTGAAAGGCGCTCTATAAATGCTATTATTATTATTATCGTGAAGGAGATAGGAGGTATACAAATGTACAAAGGCCTAGAGTGCTTTCAGTATATTCGAAGCAGCCTTAATCATTTATTTTCTGTTGCTTTGGTTTTTATTGGTTGTTTTTTCGGGCGGCACGGTGGCGTAGTGGGTAGCGCTTCCGCCTCACAGCAAGAAGGTCCCGGGTTCGAATCTCGGCTCGGGGTGCCTTTCTGTGTGGAGTTTGCATGTTCTCCCCGTGTCCGCGTGGGTTTTCGCCGGGCACTCCGGTTTCCTCCCACCGTCCAAAGACATGCTGCTAGGTTAATTGGCGTACTGACTAAATTTTCCCAGGTGCCCTGCGATGGACTGGCGTCCCATCCTTGGTGTTCCCCTGCCTTGCGCCCTGTGTCTGCCGGGATAGGCTCCGGCTCACCGCGACCCTGTATAGGATTAAGCGGTTTCTGAAAATGGATGGATGGATGGTTGTTTTTTCTTTCGTTGTTGACATGCCGTCCTCTTCGCGGCCCTTGTGCAGCGCTTTGTGACCCTCGGGTGAAAGGCGCTATATAAATTGAATTATTATTATTATTAACTCACTACACTTGAGAACATGGTTTAATCACTGACGGCTACCTGGATCTGAGCGTATATTGTCAGTGGTTCCAGCTCAGCGCTCTAACCGATGATCCACACTGGGCCTTCTCACGGGTCATTTTTAATTATTGTAACCATTCATACTTCTGACTTCATTATGAGAGGATTATATCTACTGCATTAGGACTGCAGTTTGAGAAACACTGTCCTAAGTAAAAAGCATTGACATTGCCAATGCATGCATTCTAAGTGCAGAACCTGACACTTCGAGGCCGAGCTGAAAGACAACGATGTCCAGAAGCTGACCATCGTGCTTCGAAGAATCGCAAAGAAGAAGAAGTGCAGAACCCACGACACTTTACGAACCTGTGACTTCCGGTCCCAGTGGCATGGGGACGGACGGGTAGGAAGGAGTGCCGTTACTCTCGCAGCCGACATTTTCGGTTGTGGTACCATCCGTGGCCCCCCCGCTGCACGGGGCTACGCAGCTGATGGTGCTGGTGCTGGTGGGAATCTCGATGGGGTGCTGCTCCAGGTCCAGCTGCCGAACCACCTCTTCCGCCTCAACGGCCTGGTCGTCTGGCGTTTCGTCCGAACTGGGCTCGCTCGCCTTGCCTGATGCAGACACAAAGAATACAACCTTTAATTTGAATTCTTCTTCTTTGCGATTCCTCAAAGCGCGATGGTTAAATGACAGTTTCCCATTTCATTACACAGTTCTTTGCATTTCTATTGAACTATGCAAGGTATTTTGTTTGAGCTGCATAGGTTGGGTAGTAGAGCGCAGACAAGATAGTGTTCCATAGTATGGTCTGCTTCTCCACATTCACAGGTGGCTGGGCCGGTCATGTAGCCCCATCTGACCAAAGCATCTTTTGATCGTCCCGTTCTAGTTCTCAGGCGGTTGAATTGATGCAGGGTTTCACGGGTTGTTGTATGGGAATTGATATCAAAAGCTGCTTTTTTAGGATAGCAATGTCGAGCTTTACTCTTGTTTTTGGAGGCATCATTAGCCTGATTATGCCTCCAACGTGGAAAGCGATACATCACAAAGGAGAGAGGAGGAACGCTCCATACGGCTATTACATAAGAGCAGCTCTTGAGAGTAATTCTCAACCTTTAATTGTCTGCACAATGAAGGTTCATAATTCTGCACAATGGTCTAGATGACGACAAATGTATATTAATTTTGTGTGAATGAAATTAATAATAATAATATCAATTTATATAGCGCCTTTCACCCGAGGGTCACAATGCGCTGCACAAGGGCCGCGAAGAGGACGGCATGTCAACAACGAAAGAAAAAACAACCAATAAAAAACCAAAGGATTAAATACATGAGCATGCAACCACCACAGAGCCAACGTGGTGTATGTGGTAATGGTAAGATCAAGGCATTCTATTTGTACTCATTGCTAACAAATATTTCTGCTTATGCATTTTGGCCACATAGTGCTAATTGGATTTGCTTAGTCAATTGTGCCATTCCGCAACGCGAAGGAAGCAGCACCGATCATATCAGCAAAAGAGCTCACTCAAATCATCACATTCATCAGTGAATTGTTGCATCCATTTACTTAACCAGGAGATGAAATAAACCAATTGAGACCCATGAAACACGGTCCCTTTTCAAAGGGCAAACCGTAGCCATTGATCACAGCACCTCAACATGCGTTGACATTTACAGACCACGCATCAATCCTCAAGGCTGCATCGTGGCTTCATTAAAATCCGCACAAGCATGCTAAAAAAAAAAAAACGACGGCACCTCCAATGAACTCTATAAATTATTTTGAGTACGGCTACGTGAGGTTTGTTACTCTTACCATCTTTGCCAGAGGAGAAAAAGTGGAAGACAGGAGAGAAGATTGTTCCCAAGAAGGTGCTGCGAGGGGGGCTGAGGGCGTCAGGGTTTCCAGTAGGCTTCTCTGCCACCTTGGCTACCTTCCCTGCAGGTGGGGTGGCACCTGCAGTAGAACAGTAACACACAGCAGTCCCTTTAATACAATTTATACGCAATACAGACGCAAACTGGTATGTTGCATATTCAGAATTGCTCTCAAGAACTACTCTCTCGGGATAGACGTGTCGAGCGTTACTCCTCTTCCGAAGTCTGATGAGGCCTCCAACATGGGAGGTGAAACGTTGCGTAGGAGAGATGAGAAACGCTCAACGCAGCTATCCTGAAAGAGCAGATTTTGAGAACAATTCTCATACATAGAGCCATGAAAATCTACATGAATACATGTTGCGTATTGATGTTGGTAGAACAGTATAATTGACGTACTACTGTTTGTGCCATGAATAAGACTGGGCCCATACGATATGAATGTGGAATTCCCACTACTGGCTCAGGGCCACTCGTAGAGGTAATCAAACAACCATTTTAATCTTTCTTCAAGCAGACAGAATGTGTCTTCTCCGTCTACATATCAGGATACATACAGTGGGGTGAAAGTGGCAAACGGGAGGTTGTTATTGGAATGTTCAGATTTCAAGAATCAAGAGGAACTAAATACTATTTATATATTTACTCAGAAAATACTGTCGAGCTTCTGAGCATTTTTGCAAATGGGAGGAAACCTTATCAAATTCACATACGCAGACACCACGCAAAAATACACTGCAGAAAACTCATAAAAACATTGTGCTTTTAGCTCAATTTCACAAGAGTGAGCCAAAGGTAATTCCTCAACTATCTGTAGACAGACTTTAGTCAATGTACTATATAAGCACACATTTACACATGTTAAAATCAATTGCTTACATTTAACACTGTTTATTTTATACAAAATAATGTGCTGTGGCAGCAAACTCAATGGGATATTGTTCTACTTTCTGCCTACAATAAAACGGGGAAGGGTTATCTTTGCCAAAGGCCACTGCATTTCCCCAAGGAGGCCCTGGCAGACTTCCAGCAAGAGGGATTGGACTTCAAACCTTAAACCTGGTGGGTGCTTGGCCATTCATTAACAATAAAACATTTGCAACACAGACACAAGCAGCAAACAACCCAATTACCTAATAATACCTAATAAAAGCTGCCAAATATGTCACAAATTCAAGAAAATAACGGCTCGGCGTTACTTTCAACACAAAACAAATATCACAGTTCAACAGTCATTTACAGTCACATTAACAAAAACATAGTGTAACCGTATTGACGCACCAAAGCATGCCCTTGCCACCTGACCAAGCACTGCTTTATTTCTTTAACCGCTACTCGCTAAATAAAAATGTTAAAAGACCGGGAAAATGTGCAGCCTAAAAATAGATGCGTTATTTTTAGTGGCACACACCTCCGTTGAGCTGACTCCTCCGGCGAGTACGCACGGCCCGCCCGGTGCCTGGGTCTAGCTGCGGTGTGGACGAGATGAGAATGTCCTCCTGCTCCACGTGCAGACGGCGCTTCTTAGCTGGCGTCTCATCCTGGAAAAAAATATTATCCTTTTTTCCAGTAACAGAAGAAAAATGGGCCTTTGGCAAATTCCGATGTGCAAAAGCTTTCGAACAAATGGCTCGATTTGGAAAAATATATATAAAGCAAATATAAGCTCTCTGTAAAATAACCTTTCAAAAACAAAAATCAAGAAAGAAACATGGTTTGTATACATGGATTCTAAAACGCTTTCTCGCATGAAATTATCTGAGTAAGTAATTAGTGAAAATAACTTTACTTTTAGTACACGGTGCATGACGTTTCATGTCGCGACATGATGTCATAGGAATGTGAGGCACTCGGATGCATGTGTCATTATCACCTTGGCCAGAAAGGCACAGGTTGTTTTATCACCAAATTGTGGGCAACTCTATGACCGATTTGGCCAGTTTCCTATGGGGTTAATCACTAATAGTTGACAACAATTACCTCTAGCTCATCTTTGCCTCTCTCACTCTGTATTTGTCTGTATCGCATGTCTCCCCCCTATGTGACTTTCCTTCTCCCTGTATCATCCGTGTTTCTTTCCCCCTCTGCCTGATGGTTGTCTCTTTCTCACCCTCACCAGCTAATACGCAAATTAAAAGGCAAAATTACTATTCGATGCATCCATAATAGAGTACTAATTGGTTCATAAATCCAGTGATACCAATTCTTAAATCAATTTTACACAGAGGTGGATGAAGCAGTGAAAATGGTTAGTGCTGTACTATGGACCCAGCCGCCTAAGTTTGATTCCAAGTTAATGGCTAACAACTAGCACATGATTACTTCACTGATCATGATCCACTCCTTTCACAAACCACCGACTTTGTTGTAGTTTACCAATGCAATAATATGAAGCCTGAACATATATTTTCAGCAGCATTGTTTTTAAACAGTTAGTGTATTTGCTCATTATTGGAATAAATTAATATAGGCTCTACCATATATATGGAGTAATTTGACATACAAAAACATGTTTATCAATACCATTTATTGAAAAACTAGAACAAAAAATCTCCAATGGTCTGAGCTTATTTAAAACCAAAGATATTGTCGGATACAACGAAACCTTCATTGTGCGCGTTGTTTTGGACACAGCACAGATTTAAAAAAATATCAAAAGCGCGACGCCAGGAAGTGCTGCACCACCAGAGGGCACCCTGCTTTAATATTCTGTCTGCAGTAGACTACAGGAAATGGGGGAAGGGTACGTACGGAGCAGATAAAAGCAAACTTTGGACTCGATGCATTACACCTCCAGACAACTCAAGTCAGACACGTCACTTTAACGGTAACTCGTTGTTTTAACTTTCGCTGGAAACTCTTAACAACTCCAAGATGGGGTCACCTCAATCTCATTAGAGCTGTTTCAAATGGTTTTGGGTAATAATGAGATTACCATTACCCAGCATGTATTTGTTAATTATATATCGTTTTTGCTTATTTAATGCAATAAATAAAAAACCATTTATACGTGAAATAATTATGTGAATCGTTTGAGTTAATGCAAGGACAGCAGCGGCTATTGCTATTGCTTCACTCTCGGTTATTTGGTCCCCCCGTTGTTCACATTTGGTCTCCCCGTTATTAACATGTTGTTCTCTCCACAGCTCGGATAAAAAAAAAAAAACCCAAAAAAATATATAATAATAATAATTTGTTGCTGATTACCGTTCTCTGTCGTTGTTGATTTGTCGTTCTCTCCGCAGCCCTGTGCAGCGCTTTGTGACCCTCGGGTGAAAGGCGTTCTATAAATGCTATTATTATTATTATTAGACCCTTTGCAAAAAGGTGTCCACTTAGTGTTTAAACATCTTAACACTGTGTTCTTATTGCCGGAAAGGGGAAAACCTCGTATTTTCTACTTTATTTATCTATCTCTGCGGTTTTCTGCCGCAACATGGGACTCCTCGGTGAAAGGCACTATACAAATGCAATAAGTAATTGTTATTATCAAGACCTCCCTCCTGGCTCAGAAGCACCATGGATTCAGTG
>JAZEWU010000001.1:1752698-1766790 GCA_036362915.1 Geotria australis
AAGCAATGGGAAACTGGAATTTAGCCATTGCGCTTCAAAGAATCGCAAAGAACAAGATTATAAAAGAACTAATGGACACTCACCGTCTTGGGTGTACTGCCTCGGATTAGCCGCTTAATGGACGCAAGCAGCCCTGTGGGTTCGTTGCCACTCTCGCTGTTGGGGCTCTCGCCGTCCTCGCATTCCGCGTGCCGCCGCTTGAGGCTCGATGCTTGCCGTGCCCCGGCCGGAGGGGCCATGGGCGAGCAGCCCCTCCGTGACCTTAACTTCATGCTGCAGCTCGTGAGCCTTCCAAGCTTACAGGGCAAAAGAGAAGCAGACAATATATCACCACCGCGACTTGTTACCGGCCCGGAGCCTAGCTGCAAGACAAATGAGAGATTACAATATACGAATATACTGAAATAGAAACTGTGCCATTTTAATATTCAGGTTTTTAAGCATCTAAACCTTTTATTGTGGATCTCAGAACAAATCAGAACACTAGCTAATACAAGCAATTTTCGCTCATGGCAAATACAATGTTCTACCAATAGACGGCGCTATACTTTGTGGGTATAATCTACAGCGGTGTTTGTTGATCATAACCTTCTGGTAGATCACAGAACACGTTTGAGCTCCACCATAATGGATCAGTGTTTGGTCTAATAAACACCGCTCCTGTAAAGGTTCAAAGTGGATGGTGAGAAGGGGATTATCAATAATTATACAATGTTTGTGAGTCTTGCACATTATTTGGTCAAAGGATAGGTGAACAATAACTACTAAAGGTGCAAGAACGTGCCCATGAACAGGTGATGAGGCTGGGAGTAAGGACAATTTGTAGGATTTCCAGAAAGCAGGGATGGCAGATGCACGACGTCACATACCAGCAGAGGTTTAAAATGCACGTTCACGGAAATATACATATGTAAGGGATGTAGGTTTTCACGGCTCGCTTCATGATAGCTGCTCTTCAGAGCCTGGTGATGCTTCCAACATGGGAGGTGAAACGTCGCGAGAAGACAGGGAGATAGCTCAACACGGCTATCCCGAAAGAACAGCTCTGAAGGGCAACCATCATATGTAAGGGATGTCTGAATATTGAGTCAAATACCTGTATTTGCATTTCAATATTTAAAAATCTTATCGGTTACATTTTTCTCAAACATGGGCACTGTGGCCTTGTAACTGTAAAAATGGGCCGATCACAATGCAGAGATTACTCAGGGTGTAATATGCAAAAGTTGTAGTTCCAAAAGTATTGGCAATTTGTATTATAATACCGTTTATAACATTGCATATGCCAAAATATTACATTTGCCACTAACCCGTACATAAGTTCAGTAAAACAAGTCTACAAAAAGTTGTGCATTTATTTGGAATTGTAAATATACCTGCAATAACATCACCGATAGTCTACTGCATCACAACAAAGTATGTGAAGTTAGCACAATGCCCTAAAAATAGTCCCACCACCCAGACACAGACAGGAGCACAGTCAGCTTGGGCTCGAGTGAATTCCTGATGTATGCGGGTCAAACAAAAAATTGGACGCACGTTTAGAACAATGCAAAAATATATTGTGCCGAGATGTGGTCATTTTTAATCTTCATGAATCGAGCAAGCCTTAAGAAAATCTTTATCTCAATTCACAATTGTTTTATCTCAATTTACAATTTGGCTCAACGTGTTGTTCAGTGGACCAAAGATGTATTGAACATGATGGAGGACACTTTGAACAATGTCTGTAATAACTAGTAAATAGTATTCTTCACAAAATTATTGTATTATTCTCGGACGTTTTGCCTGAGAATGCTTCCAACGTGGGAGGCAAAACGTCGTTAGGGAGAACGCCCGGCACGGCTTACGAGCAACATGTGCTCTGTATTTGTGTAGGTTTTCACAGCTTCATGGATGCGAATTGCTCTTAAGACGTGCTCTTTAGGACTAGCCGTGTCGAGTGATCTTCCTTTCTCCTTCGTGAGATTTCACCTCTCACGTTGGAGGCAACATCATGCTTGATGTTCAGGCATGATGATGCCTCCAACGTGGCAGGTGAAACGTCGTGAAGGAGAAGAACGCTTGACACGGCTATCCCAAGAGTAGCTCTTAAGAGAAATGATCAACAAGCGTTCTTTCCTGCCTCATCTGGCTCTTCAAACGGACAACATCGTAGGAGGTATTTGACAACAGCATAAACAACGTTCGCTTGTAAAGAGTGCAACGAGTGCCTACGGTGCGGCAGTCTCACCTAACATCTTTTTAAATTTTTTGTCTGTCGTTGTTGACATGCCGTCCTCTCCGCGGCCCTTGTGCAGCGCTTTGTGACCCTCAGGTGAAAGGCGCTCTATAAAATGCTATTACTATTATTATTACGCACTCTGCAATATTTTGAATAATGAAGTCAGAGCAATCAGTGTTGAACAGGTTGCTTTTTATCATTTTGGACAATATGGCCTATTTCTACATATGGTACTGCGATTCATGTTAAATACTTATCTGAAAATCAAGGTTGAGTTGTCAATTCCCATTATTAATTGTAGTATTCAACATATATTCTGTAAAACAGTGGTCCCTAACCACCGGCCCATGGACCGGTACCGGTCATTTGGTACCGGGTCGCACAGAAAGAATGAATAAAAAAATATTTTATTGATTATCAGTCTGAAAGATGTTTTATTTTGAAAATGACCGGATACAATCCGTCTGTGCGTCTGTCTCTTGAGTTGTATTTTTTATGCACTTTATATTTGTTTTTATGCCGGTCGTATTATTTTATTTCGTCATATTTATCCCCCCACACCTTGAAGGCCCGTCCGCGAAAATATTGTCTTACATGAAACCGGTCCGTGGCGCAAAAAAGGTTGGGGACCGCTGCTGTAAAGGACATCGTTGTAAATATCAGCATGTACGCTCTATTCAGCATGTCACACAAATACATACGCGTAAAGAACAAATAAAGCAATTCGCTCCTGAAAAGTACAGTACTGCAAGCAATATGTTGAAAACTGATTTCATTTCATATCACAAACACATTTGGTAGATTAAATCCACACCGAGACAACGAATAAGTCATCGTTTTACAGTAGCCATTTCAGGTATTACTGATAGTATTTTTTTGATTGACAGTTTTCCCTGCTGTTCACGTAAGACTGCAGGCTGCACTTGATGTGAGAATCAGAGAAAACCTACTGCTGACATTACATGATCAAAGTAGAGTTTAGCTTAAGCCCCCTAAAATCAATAAGAACCCGAGATTAAAAAGCAATACCAACCTGCATTCTTAAAAACTAAAAATATATGCACTTGACTTGTACAAGAATGAGTTTTGAAATATAAAAGCATTATAGTACTGTACACGTTTGCTAAAATACAAAAGATGAAACGAATATTTAAATATTACATCATTATCATGCAGTTAATACAAATCACTATAAGCATACCAGAAATATATATTTAAAGGGTGGAATATTTTTAAGTGCCAGTCAATCTGGTACCATATTTACTTGCAAAATAGCTTGTAGGACTAACTTTTCAACTGATAAAAATGCACAACAGCTGTTCATTTTAAACAGGGAATGTACTTAGCACATTATTTTCAGCTGTCAGATGATACACCTTATTAAGATTTTAAAAAATCCACGACCAAATTTGTCTTACTTTAGGTTTCATTTTCACGCAGATAACATATTTTTATTGAAATTGTGAAACGATGCTAGCATATATTTGTATGGAATAAAATATGTTACGTAACACACCTCAGTATCAAGAGACTACTTTCTAATATTATCGATGATGTACACTTCCAGTATAAACACAGGACAACACAGTCATAAAAAACACACTAGTTTGAATTGCCTATATTTATTTAAAACATTAATTTATAGCACTGGTCCTTATATAACAACACCAATAATAATAATATCAATGTATATAGCGCCTTTCACCCGAGGGTAACAAAGCGCTGCACAAGGGCCGCGAAGAGGACGGCATGTCAACAATGAAAAAAACAATTAAAAAAACAAAGCAACAAAAAATAAATGATTAAGGCTGCTTCGAATATACTGAAAGGTCGTGAAGCACCGGAGATTGTATCCATGTGAAAACATTTTCAATGTGATTCCTGTGCATCCAATACCATTTGCATGCATCTACTGAAATTATCCATAACTACAGCTAGTGTTTCATCATTGGTGCTCTCCACAGCAGCTGTGATTTCTGCCTGTAACTGTTCAACCAGATGTGGATTATTCCTGTACACACCGGTAATAAACTCCAAAGTTGCACGTGCTCTATTACACCAAATTCATTATTTTAAGTGAAACACTTCAGTAAATATAGAAAATTCAAACTAGAGGGTCTCTTTTTACCACCCTGTACATTTCAGAAAAATTAACGTTGTCCTATTAAGCAGCAGTGGACTTGTAGTAAAAATCATCTTCCCAGCAATGAAGATCAGTGTTTGCGTACAGCAAGACATGTAGGGCTAACAATGATTTGAGATGTGAAATTTACTTGCCAAGGAATTTTGGCGAGCTGCAACAGTACAGTACACACATTGAAATCATTTGTATTCATATTTCATGCACACCTGTATGCCATTTGGCCAGTTAGATGCATGAGGGCTTATGCCACTAGAAGAGGTCTGGTTGAGCCATGTATTGGAATAAAAGAAAAACCTAGATCAACACTAATTTTGCACACAAGGGCAACTGTAACTGTTACACTCGCCAAGTCACAAAAGACATGATAATTTAATTTTGTGAATTTTTCCGAGGTAAACAATATTTTTAAGTGAAGTTTGTTTTATTTTAATATTTGTTTAAATATAAAACACTGTGAACGTGTGCTAATAACTTAATATGGCAGTGTAAGTATTGAGATTAAAACACTGCACGTCAGGTACAATATGATTTTAAAAGCGAAGGAAAGGCACTGTCTTGTTAACACAGGAATCGGCGGTGTGCTTGCACGAGGTGCATTTTAATCAGGCTCTTCGTGAATTGTAAATTTTGGTCTAGAACATTTTGGTGCTCATGTAAAAAAACTGTTTTAAAACCTACATGATTTCACTGTTTTCAACAAAGTAATGCCTCTACTTTGTGGGCCATGGTTAATGCAAAGTGATATCTACTGTTAGGGGAATGTCATAATACAACTGCACAATAATTTCCTAACATTCTTATAATTAACAAATATGAATAAGCTATATATTTGCTCTTTGTTATAAATAGCATGGCTGCAAGTTGTTCCATGTCCAACTGTTGTAATGTATCTGCAATTTATTTGTTGCAGTGCCGCTGTATTATTTGACTATCTTATCTATGACTCCCAAAAGACCGTGAAAGGAAAACTTACAGTATTCTGAGTAGGCAGATATCCAATACTTTCCATTAGCTCCAGTACACTTGTGGAACCATGCCAAAATGTGCTGCTAACCTGCAAGACATTCCTTTGGTTCTTTCCCTTGAGACCTTCCGCTCAAGAAGGAAACAGTGTACAGCAGGGGTTGTACAGTTTACACAAAACAAAAAAATTGGGAAGAATTCCTCTTGCACATGTACTGTACAATGCAGCAGAGCTCTCATTTTCCACGTTAAAGTTGTGACCTACAGATGGTTTGGATGCACACCTGCCATATAATAATAACTCCAAGTTTTTATTTTACTTCAGCAGAAATACTTTTATCCTTGGCAATCTGTTGGTGCTTGTTGATCTGTAAATAGATTATGCGACCCATGAGAATTAACAGATAAACTCACAGGAACAAAACTTCAGCACATCTGCACCATCAAATATGCGATTAACTTTTTCTGCTGTAATGACGACTTTTGTGTATTTTTAAGCCATTAGATCTATTGCTCATTTAAAATATATCCTGAACATGGGCACATCACACTAATAGTAATTAGTGCGGACATGGAAAACTATAGCTGCGCATCGATAACTATTCCAAATGCAAAGGGCCAATTTGCCGTGTGTCTAAATTGCGGTAAAATGCGTGTGAAGGAATATATTAAAACATTCCTCTTGTTTGCAATACGGTGCACTGGAGGAAGTTCCTACATTCCCAAAGTGATGGGCTACGCATAACACACATACAATGTGACACCATGGTCAATGGAGTATTGCCGGCTTGCAATGTTGTATACAGCATACGTGCATGGCTCACAGAATCACGTACACAATGCTCAGAGCATCAACTATTCAAATGCATGTGACACAATACACATTACATTTAAGAGTGCAACTTTATTCTCCAACATTATAACACTGCTGTAAAAGGGAAATATATAATCAGTAACGTTTGAGGCAATGACCCTCCTTCGTGGCATATGAAGGGTGTATTAAAGGTCCAATGGCTAAGGCGTGACCTATTATATATTTTCATTTTAAGACAATATTATTGAGAAAAAGTGCCGGTTTTTTTGCTTATTTGTGCACCAGTGCTAACACAGCACCACCAAACACTAGTTTTAAAGGTCACTGTCTTACCTACTCTATAGCCACACCAAGCCTGACTGGCATTCCCTGCATACCGAATACATCACCTGTGATTTTGAATTCTTTTAGCGTGCAAGTGCATTATGCCACCACATGTTGGAGGGAAATGGCTATACATTTTTTAATCTAAGCCAAGCGAGTGCCATCCATCCATTTTCTAAACCGCTTGTCCTGGTGAGGGTCGTGGTGGCAGCAGTGCAAGGAGAGTGGACCAGACATCACTTTCCTCAGCAACAGATTCTAGCTCTTCCTGGGGGATTCCCAGGCGTTCCCAGGCCAGGCAAAGCTAGTGCCTTGACCCAAAATGTTCTTTTACAGTAAATTCTTAGTTTTGTATCGTCAGAGGTGAGGAGTTTCATCAAAGGTGAGGAGTTGCAAACAAAGTGCCATTTTATAGCAAAATATTAAACATTTTACAATTATTATAATTAAGATCATCAGCAGTCTAGTAATGAGACATAAGGCCCATTCAGATACACGTTAATATGTAATGCTCACATCTGACATTGTTAAAAATATATTTCACACACAAATTGCAAACAAATAATTGTTACAAGTTTAAACTCTGTGTATTGCTATTCTTTTCACTCTTAAAAGCATTGACAATATCAACTTGTAAACAATGAATTTAAAAAACGACCTGTTAAAGTTCAGTTTTTTTTTCTCAGAATTTCATCTCTTTAATATACATAGTAAAACTACAGCATACAGTAACACCTTGGCTAGCCAGACTCATAGTATGGAGCCTTGGTCCAGCTGGCTGAAAAGTGCAGCTAAGGATTTCAATTAAAATATATGGTAAAAAACAACACTTTAGTACAGTATGTGTATACACCTCTCCCCAGTGCTGAGAAATCTATAAGATTGCCCATCTGCTCGTGGATAACATTTAAAACGTTCTAACTGTATAAGACCTTGGATGGCACGGATCCTGCTGACTTCTCTGAACTTTCGGTGAGATATATTCCTACCAGAAATGTCATATACGGGACATAGAGCCTCCTTATGGTTCCTCAGTTTAGGTGTGTTACTTTAGGGGAGCACTCATTCCATTGTTTGGCTCCCAGGTTGTGCAATAACCTCCCCATTGACCGCGAAGCTGGTAGATTATGCACATTTAAATGGTTGCTGAAGACCCATTTCTTCGGTCTTGCTTTCACGCTTTGGGAGTGGGTTCATAATCTGGCTTTGTTGGTTCTTAATCCAGGTTCGCGAGTTCCTAGTGCGGATATGTGGGTTTGTAGTCCTAGTTTATGGGTTTGTAACCTAGATTGTGATTTCGTAGTTCAAGTTTGAGGCTTGTGAGTATGGCGTGTCGCGTGTTCATGGTGCGGCGCGCTTGTCGAAGTTTTGATGTGGAGTGCACCTCAAATACCACCTGACAAGATGTTGCGGTTTTAAAAATCAAGCTGAAGATTTATTTTTATAATCTCTTATATATGTTTAACTAATGTGTATACTTTTATTGCTTTGTGCTATATTAAATAAAGTTAGTGTATCATGCGTACACAGGTACTGCGGCAAATGCAATATATACAATACTGTGGCATTTTAGTGCAGACCAAAAGATACAAAGTACTACGGATGTATGTTCCGTATCCTACACTCTCGGAGAAATTGTCAGCACGGTGGGTCCGAGTATACGCTGGTCCCCCCCCCATCCCACCTCCCCCACTATCACACCTAACTAACATACAAGTACATTTTCACTAAATTCTACAAAATATAAACAATGTTACATGTTTTAGGTCGTTTCATACGTATCAAATATCACATACATTATTGTACAACGTGTCGTAAATTATTCTATTTTGTATTCATTTTGCTCAATGTAATATGCCCACAGACCAAAGACATACTGCTGCATCGATTAATTGGCCCAGGGACTAAATTTCCCCCAGTGCCCTGTGATGGACTGGCGTGCCATCCTGGGGATAGCCCTGCCCTTGTGCCCTGCATCTGCTGGGATAGGCTCCGGGTCACCGTGACCCTGTAAAGGATTAAACGGTTTCTGACGATAGATGGATGGAAATATGCATGACAGATTTTATTATTTAATTGGCCGATCTGGTTCAGTTCAAGGTAAACCCTGTGTATCCGTGGTCCGGCTCGCTGCAGTTTTACCGTATCGCAAAGCAACATTTGCATTACCTTGGAAATTCTGAAGCTGTTCTGAATACGCTACAGTCTATATGAAATGATGGAGAAAAAGACCCATCCAGTGCCCTTCATGCTTAACTCAATTGCTGAATGTGTTCTCCATGCTCACACAGCCATCAACAGTCCTGTTTCTACAATTATTCTCGTGCACATGTAATACTTAAAGTCTAGAGGTCCAAATTGTATTAGATATCTGTTTAAGCTTTAAATGGCTCAATTTCTGGCCAGTATTTTAAGGTTTGGATATGAAAATATAAAAATGACCACTTTTTATGCTTGATATGACAGCCACCAGAATCTCAATTTAGCATCAGTTCACGACATAGATTTGGACTGAAACAGTCTGTTGGAACTCGCCAAATGATACAAAAAACCGCCTGATCTTGTCAGACCTTAAGAAGCTAAGCAGGATGTGCCTGGATAGTGCTTGGATAGGCAATCACCATGCAAGCTGTCATACAGTTTCAGGGCTACAGGGTGGGCAAGAGGGCAGTTCAGAAAAATAATCCCGTGCTGACCAGCTTGACGAAGTATGGTTACATAACCCCCATGGATCCATGTAATGAAGAAGCCCTCAGTCATTATTGGACTAATTGGCCGTAGAAGTACACACACAATCTTATTCACAGTATGTTAGTGCAAATAATAATAATAATTCAATTTATATAGTGTTAAGGCACACCATTGCACGTGGTTATTTATTTATTTCACCAGGTGAGGAGTTCAGACAACAATTATTATGCAACATTACTTGGTCTACACAATATACTATACTACTCCGTACATTATCAAATACAGAATGTGATTTCAGGAGAAGAAAAGCATACATTAGAGATTAATTAACCTGGAGTGTTCATATTTGATGTTTATAAATTGTGTACATTGTCTTTTGGAAACTTTCAACATAGCAGATGTGTTAATTTAAATGTACATGTGAATTCACGTTCGACACTACTTCTTTGCTATTATTGTGCATGCATTTGACATTTTCTGATAAAAATTAAAGTACAGTACTGCAAATACCAGCTCAGACGACTGTAATTCCAGAGAGGAGGCATTCGTGTCGATTTTACACAGAATCATGTGGACTTCAGCATTGACACTATATTATGAAGTCATTATTGAACTTTAAAGTGCAATTACTTGCGTAAATAAGCTTAATACTGTGAGAAGACATCGGACATTTTAATCAGCAGCTATAGCTTAAAACGTGGAATTTGCCAAAATACACTCCTTTAAAACTGTTATTTTGAAACAACACAGCAGTCACTAGTAGTCAAGTGCTCCATAGATAACCCACTGAGTTCTAATTACCTTCTTTTTAACATGTGATCAAATACAATATTGTGAAAATGATGGCACCCTATCTTCGTGTTAAAATGCTTTACTTGTGCATTGAGCTTAGTGGCAGGCATGTAGAGGATTTGAAATGACATTGTGTTTACTGTATACCTCATTGTCAGTAGGGTTTCTATAAACGGACCATCCTGTATCACTATCCAGGGAACTCTGGAAGAGCGTCTGTCTCACACCGAAGTTGTGATATCAAATCCCGGGTAGGTAATACTCACCCCATCAAATTAGTACAGTACTAATTTTCGTGGGATTTTTATGACTTCACTAACTTGTAGGTTTTCAAGCCTGGGTGCATGGTAATTGTTTTTTCAAAACTGTTCTTTTGGGATAGCCACAGCACTATCCCAAAAGAACATTTTTTTGAAAAGTAAGAATCACTTTGTGTTAAGAAGACAATCATAGAAATGTTCAGCAGAGAATTATAACTGGTGCTGGGTGTTGTGTCTGCGGAAGAAATCTGCGTTGCCGTACAGAGTGAATGGAGTGGTTCTGCCGCTTAGTAAACACAACCACGTGCGACTGTGCGAGCGCGAAACGGCCGGTGTCAACAAACACAGCCACGCTATGCGCGCACCAAGTAAACAACTAAAAACAGGGGCGGGGGGGAACTTAATACTTCAGGTGTGCTCGCTTCTGCAAACATTTGTTTGTGCCAGGCCATAATCCTAGCCCCAAATAGACCTGCCAGTCAAACGGAGCCTTAACCCTGGACAAGGGTTAGACCTGGGTACCTGGTCACCCCTAAACAAACCCCAAAGAAAACCAAACGCAAACTGCCCATAATAACCTTTTTTTGCCAAAACCGACCATAAGCACAGACATCCCGACCCTTAATCAACCCAGTCACAGACACGAAAGCAGTAAAAACTGCAAACAGACCTTAAACCCCTAGACATTAAGCCTAACCTCAGACTCACCCCATATGCACCCAGCAGACCTGCTGCCAAACATGTGGAAAGAAGGCTCGTCCCAACAACGGTAGTGTACCACCGGGTCTCCTCACGCACCTCCTCCCCAAGTCAACGCGATTTGCTTTAGCCACACGCGGGAGTCTGTCGGCCACCCACGAAGCATCAGCGCCTTCCTCCAACAACCGCCACCACAGCCTATATATAATATCATCTCTCGACTGAATTAAGCAGCATGCACAGGGTATGCCCCCCTCACCAACCCATACGATTGCTCAGAATCTCAAGTGAGAAATCGCGCGCCCCCCGCCCGTGGGCCCCCCAAGCGCCTTGAGGTCCGAGTGACATGCGCTCCCTAACCCCCCCAGCCCCCCGCTTTTCCTACCCCACACGTCCCTATGTGTTTCAGTGTCTCACGCGCCAGGAGTTTCGTGCACCAAGCCCCATCGCCCTCATCCCCACCGAGCAGGGGACCACACGGGGCCCTCTCTCTCCCTATCCTTACAATATCCTCCTCATATGCTCACTCTCACGCGCCACGAGTTTGCTTCATGCCCCCTCTACCACCGTTCCCCCTCTTCGAACAAACCCCCCCCCCTCGCGAGCCGCAGACTCGCATCTCCCGCGCGCGGCACCGTACGCAGCCTCGGCCTCGTCCAGGCGAGCGCCGCTTTAAATAATAAAATAAACCTCCCACTCACATACGCGTACATAGTACACACATACACGCGGCTCCGTCCACGCGACACTCGCGCGCTTTAACAGTAGTCCCACACGATTACATTTTTTTCAGATCCCCCCCCACGCAGGAAAAACGGTGATTACGAAGTACATAGCTTCACGGGGCCCGCTGTCCAGCTATGCCGCACTGACAATGTCATTAGGTTAATAACGCGGTGTGTAATATGCGCGTTTGTATTTATTTGTATTTTAAACCGAAGCCCCGCCCGGCGCCGCTGCGCGTTTGGCGCCAGCTGAGGCGAACCGCCCGAGCTCGCTCCGCGCATGCTTCTCGTTCCCGCGCTTAAACCGCGGCGAACAAAAACGCCGTTCGCAATCGGCGGCGAAAGACGCGGAGGAGGCGAGCGCTTAAAGCGAACCGAACCGCGCGGCGCTTACCGAGCTGCGGCGCGGGCGGCGAGGCTCAGCGATCGCGGCCGGGGATGATGTTTACAGTCTCCGCTCAAGACGCCATTTCCCGCGCACGGACGACGCGCGGGGGGCGGGGCTGGAGGAGGGGGAAGGACGCGAGGGGGCGGGGCTGTAGGGGGAAGGGGTGGGGGTGTGGGGGGGGTTGAGCAAGGACCGGAACCCCGCCCCTGCGCCTCTGGCCACGCCCCGCACCCTCCTGCGGGAGCCCCGCCCATGATAGCCCTCCCCCCTCCTCTCTCCCAACTCTTGATGTGTTTGCGTGTGGCGGCAATATGTTCGGAATCTAAGAATACCAATGCCTAGGTCTGATAACCATGAATAATAAGCCCTCTAGGCTTCAGGAGAGGGTGTGTAGTTTTTGTCTAATCCTCCTCCGTTGAAGGGAACGCTGCCTACTCTATGGGCTGTAGTTTGGGTTGCATGGCCACGATCGCACTACAATGGCTTGCTTGTCTTTTAATGCTGGGGTTCTCAAAATTTTGCACCTCAAGGCCCACTTGGCCTACTTGGGTACGTTCTCCACGGACCACTACGTGGCGCTCACGGCCCACTGAAGGGGGGAGACCCACCGGTTGAGAAAGGCGATTTTATATTATCCGTTTATGTCGTGCAGCGCTTTGTGACCCTCGGGTGAAAGGCGCTATATAAAATGCTTTTATTATTTGCGCATCTGTCTGTTCATCTTGAGAGTAATACGATAGGGTTGGAGACTGGACAAGACTTTTTATGGAATTAGCCCATGTGCCAAAGCAGAACAGGTATTCTTTCGGAATAATCTTCTTCTTCTTTGCGATTCTTCGAAGCGCGATGTTAAATTACAGTTTCCCATTTTCTTACACAGCATTATATATAGCGCCTTTCACCCGAGGATCACATAGCGCTGCACAAGGGCCGCGAAGAGAACGGCATGTCAACAATGAAAGAAAAAAACAATAATAACCAAAGGAACAAAAAATAAACGAATAGCCGTGTCCAGCGTTCTTTGGAGCAATTTGCATACATCAACTGGTGAAAACCTGTACTAATACACGAATACGCAGAATGCAATGTTTGTATTATAATAATCTGTTTGCTGACATTTGGTTCACTGAGTGACCCACGAGTGATGAGCAGCTATTAAAGCAGCAGCACATTCAATAGGCGTGGGTTTTCGCCGGGTACTCCGATTTCCTCCCACAGTCCAAATACATGCTGTCTACGTTGTCCTGACTAAATTGCCGCCGGTGCCCTAAGATGTTGTAACTTGTTTACCCCTCCCCGTTGGACAACTTTAAAAAGCGCTACATTTCTCAAAGGTTCCATCCAGCTTAACTGTTTGGTTATTTAAAGCCTCTACAAGTTACTGTTTCGTATATTCATGAGTACCACCATATTCTGAATGCCTCTCATTGGCAAAACAATAAATATATGACCATCATTTATAACAGGTCTTGTGGATGGAGGTGACTTGCAACATTGCCACAACGGGAGAGACGAATGAGTCTTTCCTTGCCGAAAATCGCTGCCTTCGAATCCCAATCTTACAAACCCTTAAAATCACTTCGCCTCTCCCTGAATGTTTCCTGCGCCGCTCTCCGTTCCTTCCTCAGCCCCCTTGCTCCTCCCCACCGCTCTTTCCTCATCCACATTTTACATCCTCACCCCTTCATTCCCCCATCACCCTGCCCAGTCTTCTACCGTGCTCATCCTACCCTTCCACCTCCTCCTCACCCAAGACCTCCCTCTTCACCTCCCCTCAGCCCTCGTCACTTGCCTCTCACCCTCATCCATCCATCTCCTCACCCCTCATGTAAACCCATTCTAAAATCACCCCAGTCTCCCATTTCTCGTCATCCACATATTCAGTACATATCCAGAGCTCAATTTCATCCGTTATTATAGATCCTCGTTCCTCCGTCCACTCCGCTCTACCAAATCCTCTCTCTCCTCGCCTTTCCCCGACCGAGGGCTCCTCTGCTACGTTTCCAACGCTTACCCCCTCTCTTCCCGCTCTTTTCCTCCCCCCTCCTCCATTACCCCCCTCCCTTACC
>JAZEWU010000001.1:1766960-1777715 GCA_036362915.1 Geotria australis
GTACCTAGTGCGGTGTGTAAACATCGCCACTAGAGAGACAAGTCGGCCGGGCGTGGTGCTGGTCACCCACCCCCTCATGTGCCGTGTCGACCTTCATAGGTGCTCGCTAAACTGCACTTGCCCCAACAGTCTGTTAAGGCTATACCCCCGGGGGATCTTTATTCTTTGAGGCGACACGGGGTTGGGGTTTGGTGCGTGGGGGGGGGTATCGAGCGCGTGACGTCACACACCAAATCCCCGGATGCTTCCGGTGGCTCACGCACGCGCAGTGGAGTCCTGGAGGAGGGGGAAGTTTAAAAAGGCGCGACGTTTGAATTTGGCGCACACGTGACCTGTTAACGGGCGCGCGCCACGTGCTGACCGAGGCGCGGGGGCGGGGCAGCAGCTGCGTGGTGACAAACACTGACACCTTCTATGGCCATGACTCGCGTCCGTTCAGATGGCCTCAGTGACTGCAGCAGCTGAGGAAGCCCACATGCCAAATGTCAATCACCCACGAATAGATTTACGTAAACAATAACAAGCGTAAGTCAACTAACTAGGTGACCGGCGTCAATCGTTATACAATAAAGGTGTCTCGAACCGTAGTTATGTTCATAAGAGGAATGGCAATACATTGTAACCACTGCAGTTTCGATCACAGCTGTCAAGTGAACATGTTTGTTGATCGCTGTTTAAACATTGTCAATCGCGTAAAACAAAATTCCGTCACTCATTTAATCGCAACTGTAATAACTTATAACATCTGAATAAACATATACATTCCAATTACATATCCACCCGAAAAATCCATTTCGATGAAAAATGGCTCTTCCTCATTAGAAGTTTCACCAACCAACATAAAGTGCCAAAAATAATTCCCTTTATCCATTATAAGTATCAGTCAACGATGGCAATGTCTATTACTAAGGTTGCCATCTGTCTTTTGTTTGAGACAGCTGCCCTGGGAAACCTTTATCTATCTGGGACATTACGAATACTGTGAATTTCATAGTCGTTGCCAAATACAATATACACTGATCAAAACAATGTGTTTACATATAGTTCTGATATTGCGATACAATATTCTTGGAATGACAAATCCCGTTTTTTGTACCATTCAGCCGACAACTCTATCAGTTATCCAGTATCAATAATTTTTGTCATTTACCCAATACCACTGTCAGTAAAAAAACTATTATACCATCAATCACCACCAACAAATGACAATCACCCATTACAAAACAAGTGTCAATTATAAATACTATAATAAATAGCAGTTACCGATAACATGTCATAATTTCAGTACAAGATTCAGTTACCTAAAACAAGTACCGTATTAATCACCGATTATAAGTCTCAGTCACCACTGACATGTTAATTGCCCATTGCAGCAGATATATCAATTGCTGTGCTCTTAATGTGTAAGTCAGGCACATAAAATTTCAGTCATCAATGACCATATACTGTATTTAAGTCGACTTCCAAATGTGTTCCTAAATTCTAACAAAAAAACGTACTAGACTGAGAATACATACTGCAGTGTCGTGTGCTTTGGAAAATGTAAAGACAACATATCCCAGTAATACAGTGCAGTAGTAATTTAATGTCTTCCAGAATTGTAGGAGATTCTTGTTTGAGGCCAAGACCAATTGCATATCGATTACATAGACAATGCTTCAGTGCTTGCTATAGTTCTTGATCAAATTATTTGGGCTAATAAACAGGACACGCGCTTGACTTTCATTACAGAAGCACCAGTATGGCTCCCTAACCACTTTTCGAAGGCATTTCCTCACGGTATTCTTCAGTGACTTTTTTGGGAAAATTGTCCTTTTTAATCTATAATTACCATTTTTGGAAAGTACTGCACTACAATTCACAATTAACACCATATGAGGCTAATCTGTTGGGCACACACTTGGGACAATTATATACTACAGTACTGTCATTTGTGGATATATTTCCACCCATTCACTGTTATTATAGCTAGTCGTCTATCATCATGTGTTTCCACGGGTAAGATCGTTAATGTGAGAACATAGCAATTGCTACAGCAACTCAAAATCGCAATAGCATTGTAGTTATAGGGTGTTTCCATAAGTGAATGCTGTAATGTGATTCCCAAAAAATGCACAGTGAATGTGGTATGACTGATACTCATTGTAATGTGTATTTGTAGATGTTTTTGCTAGACGGTAAATGTAGAGACAACCCTTGGAGAACTGTTGTACACAAGACCAGTGATATTTAATTAGTTTTTGTGCTGAGGGTATAAAAAAGATAAATTCAAAGATAAATTGGGGCAATGATGTTTGGTGTTCAAAGCTGTTCTTTCGGGATAACTGTGTGCAGCACTCTCCCTCGCGACGTTTTGCCTCCCAGGTTGGAAGCATCCTCAGGGGTGAAGAGCCGTGAAAACCTACATCAGTAAATTGGGGCAACGTCTAAAGAGTTAGATCAGTAACCAAGAGTCACGGATGGGTGCCTGGAATGAAAATCAAGCTATGCGTGATGTTGACACAGTGTGGTTATAGCTCCCTGAAAACCATCCAGTCACGTACAAAGTTAAGTCTGAGTCAGAAATCACATTTCATATTATAGTATGTTTAATGCCCATAGCAGACAAGCCACATGAGCAGAATGGGGAGGGTGAGGATGTTGGTGTGGAGAGCTTGGGTTGGTGAATGGCTTATTGCATGGAATGGGGATTATATTCCATTAAGGACTCTTTTTATATTCCAGTTTAAGTGGTGCTGCTGCCATACCATTGGGAGTTGTGAAGTCACACGGGACACAGGTGAACTATCTGCCAAATTTCAGTTAGTGCACTTTGCTGTCATTATCACTACCGTCTTTGTTTAATCTATCGCGAATACAGGCATACACCTCTTTTAACGCGGTTAATATTCACAAACCCACGTTTATTAGGTCAGCATTTATTGCTTAACTCCTCCTTCCTGTGCTGCCAAATCTCAATTTATTTTTCTTCACACTTCACCAGGAAAAAAGGGGTTCACATCACAAACTGAATATATTGCAAAGTACAGTGGCTTGAACAGTTTTAAACTTTATACTTTCATGAGATATATTCTTTTATTAAGAAACAGCATATACAGTGCCTTATTACAATGAAAAACACACACCAAAACATCTGGCTTAGCTGAACCATACAGTATATGGTATGTGAACTAAAGCTCAGAAAGCCAGACAATCTTTACACGGCATGCCTATTTGCCAACAAAAATACGGCAGTGTCTAAATAATAAGCACAACGCATTGTGTTCATAGTTTCATAGAGAAATAGATTTTTCAACATCGGGGCATTGTTAATGTTAGAAATTCCCACACAGTGCCAACAACTGTGGCTGTTTGGTCCCCGTGTGATTCTACAAAAGTATGACAATGAGCCGTTTGCTGACTTCCCAGAGTGGAGGCCCCTCTCTTTCCGCTAATTATTGCATGCCTCCAGTTCGTAAACTGCTGAATGAAACACACTCCACCAATATTGACAATGGCTGCAGTACAAATTTTACTTCCTAGGTTTAGACTGATATTTTCCCAAAGTGCGTTCGAACTTTACAAAGTTGCAGCTCTCGAAATGTCTTAGAACTGTATTACAAGATACCACCTTTTGCGAGAGACCGTTACAATGAACTCACAGCTGAAAATAATATACCACATGACTGACATGAAGGAACAGTACAGAAAATATCAAGCCCGAAGCTCATGGATTCAAGTTCTAACGTCAGCTATTTTAGATGTTGTAATCGTAGGAAAAAGTGCTTTGTTAAGCAGCAACAATAAAAACACAATCCATCCTGTGTGCTTTTCTTACATATGCAAAACAGACCACAACATTTCACAATGGAATTGTTGCAAATAAACATTGTACAGTAGTGAAACTAGATATTGATGGTTGGTATTCAAAGCTGTTCTTTCGGGATAGCCGTGTCGAGCTCTCTCCCTCGCGACGTTTCGCCCCCCACGTTGGAAGGATCATGAATCGAGCCGTGAAAACCTACATCAGTAAATTAGATATTCCCAAGTCTTCCTAGAGAGGGTGCACTTTGTGTAACGCAGTCTATATTTAATACATTAAACATGTACTCTTGAAAACCACTCTTTAATGTTGAAAAAATATCGACTATGTCTAACAAATTACATACAGTACGTCTTGTGCACGTTTAAAACGTTTATTTACACCCCATCTTTCACCACTTTAGTAACACCTGAACGTGCTCCGTTCAAATTTTCTAATTTGTATCTTGAGAAGGCTAGGTAATGTACTACACAATATTACACAAATCCATTGAATTCTTACCCCGTGAATTTGTTCATATTTGCCCCAGGTTTGCCTCTACAAAAAGGCTCTCATCTGAATGTAAACATAGACAGTTAATTGACTGCGTCATTCACCGATTGAATTACTAGGCTAGGTAAGTAGTGTCTGGTCGTTATTCGTGAGTGTCACAAATGAGCAGTTGGGGTGCAGAGTCAGTGCAGTTCGGTTGTATTATAGAAGGAGTAATTCTCACTAATTTAACAATTTATCATCATTATTTGTGCATCAGTGCCTTAAAAAGGGCAACGCCTGCTATAGATGGCATTAAGCCAATTATGTCCAATTGTATATCATGTAATTTTAAAGGAATCCAATATAACTTCAAATCCATGCATCCACTGTCAGAAACCGCTTACTCCTGTACAGGGTCGCGGTGCGCCGGAGCCTATCCCGGCAGGCTCGGGGCGCAAGGCAGGTCTATAACCATGATGGGACGAACTTAAAATCCGTAAAGTTATTGTAACTTTAACAATGTATACATTGATTGAGGCAAGTGGGAAGGCCATACTATTGGATTGTGCAGGGTGGAGACTTGAATGGAGCAGGGATGAGGGGTAGAGGGAGTATTTTTGACGGAATTAAATAGTGATATTTCACAGACAGGGTATAGTCACGTATAATTCCAATACAATACGGTACTGTAGTGTTAAAAAACAATCTATTATAACTTGAATTCTATGTAAACGCCTATAGAGCGCATTAAACAATTCAAGTGCGGCACAAGGGCAATTTATTTTTTTATCTTCATCTCCTTTCAAATGCATGCAATTTACAAAGCCGGTAAGTTTTTGAAGTCACAAATTAAATTTGTAACTATGTGTAATTCTAAATTAGTTTCAAAGAAATCCCATACTGTAATAGGTGAATTGCTTAAGAAATTACTGAAGTACCTTGCTTAGTGCTGTAGTTATAATGGTTCTATAGCAATGATACTTCAGCAATGATCACAGTCAACGTCAATAAATGAGTTAAACAAATTAATTTGACATATTAACACATTATGTTTTACATTATTTTATATACACATGTAAATCATTATCTGTTACCTCAGTCAGGCCTCATACCACACATATCGCGTGCACTAGAATATAAGCGGTGTGCAAAAAAGGTTCTTAATATTTTGTGCTTAGACCGGACAACTGTATGCACTTGTAAATACAATCCAAACTTCACACTCTACAATTCATGACCAGTACCCGCTTAATCCCGTTTAGGATCGCGGTACAACAGAACAGTGAATCCTAATAAAATGCTAAAATACCGTACGGTGATTTGAAACTCTCAGATGAAACAATGCAAATAATCTTAAGAACCAATGTACGGTGTATTTTTTAAGAGCTGGCTATGTTGTTGATAAAATAAGTTAAATGCTAGGTGTTCAACAACAACCGCCATTCGCCACTAAGTGGCGGTGACGTCACCACGGCGCCTGTGCCAGGCCAGGTGAACCTTGAGGCTATCACGCAGAGTGTCGAAGGCTCGCTGACAGGAGGTCACGGGACAGACCCAGGTGCCATGGCTGACTGCTGTGCCAGGCTAGGTGCATGAGGAGGCCACGGTGGTGATGATGGTGGTCTTAAGCAGTGTTTGTCGTGTCACGTTTGATAAGACATTAAGGATGTATTAACAGACTAGGATTCAGTCCTCTGGTGGCGCGTTAATAATTTAACTGTCAAGTGTTTGACACACGATTGACATGCATACTGTGTTGCGAAACAAATAAAAGCTAAATATGTGCACAATGTAGCGTTGACATAAAACAGCAATTTCCTTTAGCGTGTTCCAACATGCTGTTCAGTTATTTGTTTGGACATTTGCCATTTAGTTCTACTAATTAACAGGTGCAGTTAAAATAAAAATGTTATTATAGCACCATGGGTTTAGAAATGCTACAATAATCATTCTGTTACTGGAGGAGGTGGGAGGGAGGAAATGAATGCGTAATGTAGCCAGTTTGCTTGTGTATGTTGTGCCATGACTAACATGAAAACATTGGAGAAGAGATTAGCAATAAGATGCAATGCTATTTGGATCTATAACATTCC
Organism: Geotria australis; assembly: GCA_036362915.1. Lineage (NCBI taxonomy): Eukaryota > Metazoa > Chordata > Hyperoartia > Petromyzontiformes > Geotriidae > Geotria > Geotria australis. Next base: position 1,773,330 of record JAZEWU010000001.1, read on the forward strand.
TAATAAAACCACATCTCAAGACTGTACTGAACAGTGGCCATATTTATTTACAATTAGAAAGAGGTGGGTTAACCGTCGTCAGAGTAAAAAAGGGAAGGTGTTGAACCTGGACTTGAATAAGGGGTACGGTGTCAATGGCACAGATGTTGGTTGGAAGGTAGTTCCAGACGATAGGAGCAAGAGCGAAGCACGACCTCCTATTGAGCATAGGTTGATTGATGAGGAAGAGTAAGATGAGAGGGTGGAGATGGGTAGTCGCGTGCGATTAACAAGGAGAGGTATGCAAGGGTGAGTTGACCGGCTCTGATATTGTTGGTCATCAAAGTCTCACTCTGCACGAGTGAGCACGAGGTGGTATGGATTACTATCAGGGGGTCAAGGTAGAAGCGTTCACGTCGCGATCCCTGTCAGGTAATACTTGGTGTTGCCTGCGAATTCTACCAAACACTTCGAGGCCGAGCTGAAAGACAACGATGTCCAGAGGCTGACCATCGTGCTTCGAAGAATCGCAAAGAAGAAGAAGTGGGGCTAAGCCAGTGGTGGAAATTCAACGTTTCTATGGTTGGTACTAGGCTAATCTCCTTTGACTTCTCACACGTTGATACTCTTTTTATTGACTGACAGGATAATGGTATAAGTTGACCACCTACTGGACTTCAGATCATATCCTATCCACTGGAAGCTAGCCCATAGTTTATAATGCAGCACGAGCCAGTCATTTTCTCTAGTAAATACTCTTACTGTAGATCAGTATAAATGGTGCGTATACCTGCACTGATGCGCCTCACGAGACTGGCTTATGCAGCGCGAGACGTTACCACTCAATGCGACTAAGAAGGAACCCGAGTACCGAACGGCGTACGCAGCTTTTCGCATTTCACATTCTGCGCCGCTTTTACCGCGCGGGGATTGCTGACATTTCCGCGAGAATCTCCGGGAGATGGCCAGCAGCAGCAGTGATCCCCCCATTTCTCTGACACGGCTGCGTGCGATCGTGTTTGAGTAATCGTATTTGCCTGTGTTGCTGTTGTGTTGCCTGTGTTGTTGTTGTGGTTTGAATGCTTGTATGGCTGCGGCTGGGTTGTTGTCGTCGAAGCACTTGTGATGTACGGCTGTCATCGTTTCAGCGGCTGATGTGGTACGGTTGCGGTTGAGTGGTTATTGTTGACATTAATATTATTCCCAACACCGCAATAAACTAAAAAAAATGAACGACACCGCTGCGTTTACCTCTTGAGTGACTGCCGCTAAAAGCTAGATTCATTCCACGCAGATGGACACCCCCCACATCATACACGGTGGTGTCCACCTCATCATACGCAATGTTCGCCCTTCTTCCTGAGGAAACAAATAGAGGTGCATTTCCATGGAGCTGCTACTGCAGCAGCAGAAGCAGCATCCGTTCTCTGTCGTTGATTTGTCGTTCTCTGCGCGGCCCTGTGCAGCGCTTTGTGACCCCCGGGTGAAAGGCGCTCTATAAATGCTATTATTATTATTATCATCCAGGGAAATGCACCTCATCCGGAATAACGGCTGTCAGGTCGTGTGCGGGCGTGGTGCTGGCCACCCACCCCCCTCGTGTGCCGTTTCTGGCCTTCATAGGTGCTTGCTAACAGCACTTGAACCTACAAGTCTCTTAAGACTATAATATGGGGGATCTTTGTGTCTGCCGAATGGCTGTGAACATTGCTTTTCTCACTACGAACTTTCGAGGCGTACGCACGTTTCATATAAAATTACACTTCCATTTACGCATTTTTGCCGGTACTCAGGCCCCAGGTTAGGTCCTTCCTTGAGCCCAGGAAATAACTGGCAGGTGCTCTTCCAGCTTGAGAAGCTCGAAAGGCAATGATCGATGCTGGGGTGATTTTAAAGACGGCTCAGAGTTGAATCCACACCTACTCCTTTCCTGTGGCTTCTGTTGATAAACCAGACATTTCCTTGAGCATACCCAGTGGGGCATTTTACAGTATATTTCACTTGCCTGCAGGGCACAATTTCCGCACCTGTGCAATACTTTGTGAAATTGGACTCGCTGACTTCATTCAGATCAGGCACAAGAACTGGATCTCCTGCTAATAACATAAATATACTACACAGCGGCTAGCACTTACTGCACATGTGAGGAAGGTACTTACAATTATTTTAGTTATCTGACTGCTACACTCGTGAGGTATAGTAGCCAACACAAATATTAGACAATTTTTCTTACCAATATTTTGCTAAAATGTATGGGAACCTTTAAATACCCAGCCATTCCTTGAGAACGCCCCCATTATAGTAACCTTCCTCAAATATGTAAACCTTTTCCTCTCGTGAAGAGTATTGCTCTACGTGCCACATAAAGAAAAGCATAGCGTGTGAAAACCAGTCAACATATGCTCCCTCTGCCTATTGTACAAGTGGGAGCGGTGGCGTAGTGGTTCACACACTATGCCACGCATCTGGCGAACCTGAGTTTGATTCCTGGTCACAATGAATATCACCGGTGAATAATATCTGAACCAGTTTCTGGACCCCTCCCTCACTAACCCACACCGACTATCATGGTGAAGTATGGTCAGTTTAAATCTTTATGACCGACACAGCATGGAAACACCTTCATCCAGCAGTGGATAGACTAAGGCAGGGGTTCTAAACTTTCTGCACCTCAAGGCCCACTTGGGTATGTTCTGCACGGACCACTGTAAATTATTGTGAGTATTATTCTTGTATTATACAGCCCCCTTCGTAGCAACTCACATCGTTGGAAGGGTTACACCCTTACCCACACTATTTATTCACCAGGAGCTTAATACTAATTGTGATTGAACTTACTCAAAACCCCCAATGCCATAATCATTTACATGGGCGCGTGAAGCACCCCAGAAACGTACATTATCCCAGTGCCTCCAATAGCTGTGACAACGAGGTCTTGCCTCCCGAGTAGAGTTTAATTGTTCACCTCAGGAGTCCTGAACCTTTTGCACCTCAAGGCTCGCTTGGCCCACTTGCGCGTGCTCGCCATGGCGGGTTTGTCTGACAGAGGGCCCGACGCTGATGTGTACACGGAGCAATGCAGAACACGCACATGGCTGAAGCTGAAGAGGTGTACACGTAAACCATTATTATGTCACCGGCTGCCACACCAGCTTCACATTCATTCCTCCGACTCCCCGTGGCACCGGACCAGGGCGCAACAAAGTCCAACTAATATTTTCCAGTTTCAGGTGACACGAGCAGGTGGTTTCAATGCTAAATTAAATTCGGTGAAAGTCAAGTGAGAGTCAGTGTCTCGTTGCTCGATCGGCCGTGTTGGCGCTCATCTCCATTGGCGGCTTTTAGCTACTGGTAGTAATTCCACATTTCTATGGTGGGAGCCGGTCTCCGCATAGGACATCATCGTTGACACCAGACACGCTCTATCCACTGCTGGATGACGGCCTCCACAACACTTTGCCTTATTCATAAATCATGGTCGTAATTGAAATGGTAGACTGATCTGCTCTGCCTGCTCCACGGGGGAAAAGTAATATTATGCAAGGATTAGGCATGTCCTTATCTGACCCAAGAGTTTCAAACCCGTTGGCTACCCTCACCTGGTTTTGTCCACCAGCTGCTAGGGGCCACAGGTGAGAGCTAGGAACCAGAGCAGACTAAGGATGGGGAACCAGTTAGAGGTGCTAACACACCCCATGCACCCCTAACTTAATCATAATGATTGATTACATTTTATCTAACGCTTTTTACCCAGAGGTCCCAAAGCGCTGCAGGAAGCCACAGAGGGGTGGAGGGGAGGCAGCCACGCGGTCAGCCGGTACTAACATGCCAGACACTGTGTCTTCTATATTATGATGGGATCGGCCAGTTTAATCAATGTTCGTCTAGTCGTGGTAAGGAACTGGAGAACACGGAAGAAACCCACGCAGAACAGGGGGAGAACTCACAAACTCTGCACAGAGTGGATATCGAACCGTCTCGGGAAAAAGCCTTATTTAACGCGAGCTGCAGATGTTATCACTGCGCAACCCTGCCACCAGTAATATTGCAACGTGACTTAATGCAACTAAGTGATGACTAGGTACGCAGTTTATTGGCCCAGGCAGATTGTTGGGGTTAAATTGACCACTGCCCGGGATTTGAACTCACAGCCTTCTTAGTTGTCAGAAATGCAATGTTATCCATGACACCACCCAAGCTGATAGAGTGCACAAGTACCGTGCAATTGAATTGTAGTAGTGATAATATTAATCATTTAACATTTATAACGCGCACATATTCATTCACTGTCAAAGGTACTCATTCGACGAGAGAACGACTCAGAGGCGCGAGGAAAGCGCAGAGAGGTGAAGGAGGCAGCCAGGCGGCCCTGCCGGCGCCATATTGCCACACACACTGCTTCCTATA
>JAZEWU010000001.1:1779685-1802464 GCA_036362915.1 Geotria australis
TCCCAATCTAAATGCAGCACAGGCAGGCTGCTCACAATGCTCATGCCAAACGGGCTGCATTTAGTTTTTGGCGCCTTTAAAAGGATTGCAGAGATCCAACAATAGTGGGCCCCCCACCTCCCACCCCACCAATGTATTCTTTGCTTAGGAGGTACAAGTAATGTGCATGAGTATGCGTGCGCGCATGTGCACATACAGTATACGCGCGAGTGTAAGTAGAAATCGCCGGATAGAAAACATTAACAATTTTTTACGAAATGGAAAATTAAGTCGACACATTTCGCAAATGAGCCTTGCTGGAGACTTGATCGGAGAACTGCTCTCGTGAGCTGCTATGTCATGATAGCCGCGTCGAGTGTTCCTCCTCGTTCCTTCGTGTCATTGCGCCTCTCACATTGGAGACATCGTCAGGCATCTGAATCCCGAAAGAGCAGCTCTTGAGAGCAAATTGTCATATATCGAGCCGTGAAAACCTACATCAATACATTGATAAGCAACGGTCATCATTAAAGATTATTTTTTTATACACTCGGTAAAAAGAGCGAAAAATACGTCTTCATGTTTGAGAATTGCTCTCCATAGCTCTTCTTTCGGGATAGCTGTGTCGAGTGTTCCTGCTCTCACCTTCGCGACGTTTTGCATCATCAGGCTTCCGATGATGCCTCCTAACGGCGATCCCAAAAGAACAACTATGGTTAGCAATTCTCATACATCGAGTGATAAAAACCCACATTATCACTCTTAATTTGTTTCACCTAATTATTTTCAAATACACCCCAGCCGAAACAAAACACCCCAATCAGCACGACTTGCTTTTCATACATATGTACAAGATGTGGATGCGGGTATGTGAGTGTAAACGAAGTGTGTGCAGCGTACACTACCCAGCGTATATTCTTCACTTAGACCGCTGTAGCCGGTCCAGTGCAGCAGTTAATGAGAGTGGGAGCACGCAGCCCTGAGTTAAAGGGACGGCTCCTACGTTTGGCTCTGTCGAGAGAGGAGCTGCGTTGCCATGGTGCCGGGCTGGAGAAGGAGGAGGAGGAGGCAGTGTGGAGGCGCCCAGCTCCCGGGATAATGGGCTAGTTTCCATCACGATCTACGAGGCAGCTCTCCGTCTGTGTGCGAAAATCAAATCAAATCGTGACAATGAAAGGCCTCTCGCCACGCTTTACTTGCGAGCCGCCACGTGCGCGACCAATTTATTACGAGGGCGAAGATTGCCACCCTCTTGAAGGTACAAAAAGAACCGCGGAATGGGAAGAATCACACACTATTGGAAGAGGAATGGAGAACTCTGTACTTAAAGGTATTGGTCTTGAGAAGTGTGTTATAATAATTACGCTAAGGATATAAACCTGGACTCTTTAATGTCGCAGAAATACTTACAGATTTCCCCAGGATGGTGGACAAAAAACAAGGACAGGTGGCAGCCCTAATGAGGACACATTCCAACGGAAGATGGCGAACCGATGACTGCTTCAGGAATTAGCTAATTAGTTTTTTTTATTTTCATGAAATTTCGGACTTTTTGGCGGTGAGAGATGTGGCAGGTGTTTGCAGATTAGATGCGAGATAGCCACTGTCTGTGTGGGGTCATTCTGCCGTTCACGGGTTTCGTCAATGAAAACGGCTGATGATTCAGCAGCGATCCGCCCGCAACTGAAACTGTCATCACCCTCAGCCCGGTTCCACCGCATTCTCACACGTTAGCCATGATTCTTTTTTTAACACCCTTTACAGTACCTCTGCATGGATGTAGCTTTTCGTGGCTCGATGTATGAGAATGGCTGTCAAGGGCAGCTCATTTGAGATAGACTTGTCAAGCGTTCCTCCTCCCTCCTGTGCGATGTTTCGACTCCCACGTTGGAGGCATCATCAGGGAAATTACATTAGCCTCAAACGTGGAAGGCGAAACGTCGTGAAGCGTAGAGGAGGAACGCTCGACACGGCTAACCAGAAAGAGCAGCTCTTGAAAGCAATTATCAGGACCTCTGCACCATAAAAAACATGACTTGAAACTCAAAAAGCTCTTGACTAAGATTAATAATATTTAAGAGCCACATATTTATACACACACATGTAAAGTCCACACAGAAAGGCACCACAGCCAGGAATCGAACCTGGAATCTTTAGAAGCAGCGCTATCCCTTATGTCACCATGCCGTCCACAATGTACATTCATGTTCTTTAAATTATACAAGCTGGACTATTTTAACTATACAAGCTGACCCTCGGGTGAAAGGCGCTATATAAATTTAATTATTATTATTATTATTTTATACTTTTCCTTTTAAGGCCGTGTTATTGATGAATGTGTGAGGGGGTTTTTTGTGCTTGTGCACCACTGCCAACGCAGCAGCATTACGAAATAATGTTACAAATCAAATCTTGCATTTCTCAGGTATGAATCGGGGTATTAATTGCATTGAATCGTGAGAGCCTACACTATCTGCAGGTGGTTTGTGACTCCAATATCTTACCTCGTAAGTGACACGAGCAAATCTTTTCACACACTCACAATGGAAATTTGTGAAGCGCATTTTGGACATGCGGTTACTTTTCACGGCAGCATTCGCTTCTTAATGGGAACACTCAAAATCCCATAGATAAATATGTATTTTGCCATCTGATGAATTTTAAAATGAAAACCAAATTGCGAGCGAGACAATGCATTTAGGCTGCATATAATGAAAACATGTACAGTATCTTCATATAAATAAATAGGCGTGCCGACGCTATGCTGGCGTATCATTTTTGTCCCCCCCCCTCCCTTACACTGATAATAATAATAATAGCATTTATAGAGCGCCTTTCACCCGAGGGTCACAAAGCGCTGCACAGGGCTGCGGAGAGAACGACATGTCAACAACGACAGAGAACGGAAAATCAGCAACACATTTATTTTTTTGGGGTTTTTTTTTATACGGCAGTACGGTCCGATTTCATCATGGCTTTCCTGCGCAGTCTTACCAAGGCTTTCTTCCAAAGGTGCATCATCCGCGCGTGATCGCGAGCTGCGCTCTTCCATCGAACGAACTCCACGTTCCACGCGTCTTGATAATCCAGGTCGGAGCCTGGTCCACATGCGCACAGAGCGAGGTGGCAGAGTTTGTGAACGTGCAGCGTGCGAGACGGACGTGACTATGTAACAACGCACCGAGTGATTGTTTAATATCGACTGTTAAACTCGTGACACCTGCGTCCAAGTCTGTTTATAATGCATCAGTGTTTTTATCGATTAGTATATGTTGTATGTAATGAGGTGATCCCACCGGCCACTCGAAGTCACTAACCATTCATCGGATGTACGAACTGTACAATAGCGGATGCTAAGGTTCACTTAATTCGAAATGAGTAAGCCATTGCGTGCCGGCGTCGTGGTACAAATGTTCAAAATTTTAAAAGGATGGCTGCAAATTACAGTACTAGTTTGGAATGACAGAGGGCAGCAATCATCGCTCCCGACTGACAGACGCATTCCCACTCCGCACGGCGGGTGCTGAGGCGCCTGGCACAACACAGGGACGGCTGCCACTGGTGGTGCTCTTCGGATGTTTGAGACGCCATGTAAGGCGGTGCGAGTTACGCAGGCATTTAAGAGCCGAATAATAAATGCCAAATTACTGCAATGGAAAAATAAATGTATCCGTGGGATGAATTGCGACCCCCATATCGCGAAAATGCATCTCATCTCAAGTTAGAGTAAGTCGTAATTTTCGTAACGTGTGTATGAAATATTCCATTTAGCATCTAAATGTCTAGGCAAATTCTATGAAAGGGCACTTTAGCATGACACAAATCGTCAGGGACATGTATAAACATCATTGTAACTGCAAAGCAACTTACATGTCTTACCGGCAGTCGTATCGCAAACGCCTTCACCACCTGTATCGTTCCAAACCGCACCGGCTTACTTTCACCTCTGCGAGGAGGGCAGCTGCCGGCCGGCTCACCTGCCCGTCGTACGAGCGCGCTCGAGGACTTGGCTTGGCCCCGCCAGCGAGCCGAGCAGGTGTACGTGACGTCCCTCGACGCCGCGGTGTCAGCGTCCCTCAGCCAGGACACGGCGACGGCCCCTCCGCGCGAGCGGACCGTGTCCAGGTGGTAGTCCCCTCGGCCCAGCTCCCGGCCGTCGCGCGCCCACGTCACGGAGAGGCCCGCCGGACCTGTGCGCAGGCGGCGTCGCGGCCGCGGGTGTTGCGACACCCGCACTTTCACAGAAACATGATTCCGTCCACCCCCCCACACACTTTTTCCTGAGGTTCGAATTCGATTCTTCGAAGCGTGATAGTTATACGACAGTTTCCCATTGCAACAGGTTCTTCTTTAGTTACAGGCAGCCCTTCAACATTTAGAGATATAATAGTCAGTGCTGGCCTTAAAGGCGGGCGTTGGCCTTTCTTCTTGCTCCAGACTGAGGGGCTTCTGGCTTCTGTTGAGCTTCTGGACATCGTTGTCTTTCAGCTCGGCTTCGAAGTGTTTGGTAGAATGTGCAGGTAATACCAAGTATCACTTGACAGGGATCGCGACGTGAACGCTTCTACCTTGCGGTAGTCTCATATCATATGTTGCGACACCCGCACTTTCACAGAAACGTGATTCCATGGACCCTCCACTTTTTGCTGCAACACCCGCGGCTGCGACGCGCCTGCCTGTGCGTGCAGGCCCGAGCGGCCCCGTGAGGAACTCCGCACTGCGAGCGTGGGTTTGGACCGCTAGGCATCTGAAGCCGTGTCTACGAAGGGTTAAGAGACTTGAGCAGACCACCCCCCCCCCACATAGCGTTCTGGTGGAGGGAGATGAATAACCAACGTCATCGTGAGCCGTCCGTTCGGTCAACTCAGTGGGGATGATGGGACCGAAACAAAATTACGCCACGGTTCTCTTTCTTGTTCGAGAAACACTGTTGAAGTCGGTTGTTGTTGCCGGTTTAAATGGCCGGTATCCGGGTTGAGCCGGCGGGGTTGGCCGGTTGTGCCGCAATGGTGGGGATATCAGAGCAGACGTTTACGGCCGAATGCCCTTCCCGACGCCAACCTCCTTTAGGCGGAGGGTATGCGGATTGTTATATGTCAGGAACCTATCCTCAGACCTGCTAACCAAGGGAGGAGACCCTACTCGGAGTGCTGGACTTCAGGTGACATAGCTCTGGGGTTCATTGGAACGCACAACCTCCCTCCATGACCGGCGATAAATCTCAATCCTTGTTCTTCTAGATCTTTCGCCGCTCCATCTATCCCCTTGGTTTCTGGTCCCACCCCCCCTCCGCTCTTACGCACAATGCCAAGTGTTGTGGGACCCTGTCCTGGCTCATTACCGTAACGCGTCCAAACCGCTGTCAACTTCTTTCCTCGAGTTTGTCCAATAAGATTTTCTTTAAACGCCTAACGATTTTATCACGTGGATTTTCGGTCTCTACAATGATTAAACCAAATAATAAATGACACTAAGCGTTATAAGGCGGCATCGTGGACGTGACGGGTAGCACTGTTGCCTCATAGCACGAAGGACCCGCGTTCGATTCTCGAGCTGGGCGCGGGTGCCTTGCTGTGTGGAGTTAAACTTTTCCCGATTCTTCAAAGCGCGTTGGTCAGCTTCTGGACATCGTTGTCTTTCAGCTCGGCTTCGAAGTGGCATTCTGTGTTCTACTGTTTACCTTATCATTAGGGTTAATGTTTCATCCTTGCATAATATAATGCTCTCAATTCGTTGTTACCCTGTGATTTTATATGCGGTTTGCGTTGCCTAGTTAGAAGGTTTGTTGAATCGCAGGAATCTCGCATCCAGAGGTTGCAAGCTCACCGGGCATTTTCCACTGTACTAATAATCATAAACATCTGTGATTAAATTGTTTAAAAATTAATGGGTGGAGATGCGAGGCAGCCGGGTGTAAGTGCTCAGTGTTACCCCTCACATTTGTGGTGGATTTCTCCAGGCACTCTGGTTTCCACCCGCATTTAGCAAATCACTGAAATTAACTGAATTGGTTAAACATCCTAACGCGGGACTCTCCTGACAAGAGTCTTGACAATTCACATGCACACACTTAATTGCCTTAATTAGAATCGTAATTATACTACACCAGTCAGTTGGGTTGTGAGGAGATTAGGGTTAGTGGAGGGGGCACTTTCACTTTATTTCACCCGTATAATCCGTCAATCAACTCGCTCAAGCGTTCCCATTTTTAGCCGGGTTGCCCGAGGCAGAGTTTGCTGAAGAAACGTCTACGGATGAACGACTGGGAATAAGGTTGGTGCAGCGCGATGTTTTCTAATTGGGGGATGTCGCAATAGTTAGCTATCGCACCACACAGCCCGCACATTTTCCGCACTTTCAACCAAATCACAGCAACCATCGGTGGTTTTTTCCCCCGCGCTCGTCAAACATCCAAAAGATGTCGTTACATGTTTTATCTTCCCCCGGTCCTGGGTATAGCCCTGCCTTGCGCCCTGTGTCTGCCGGGATAGGTTCCGGCTTCGCTGCGAGCTGCTTACACGATGAAGCGGCGACTGATAATGAATGAATGTTTTATGCTCAGCCCAAGATCAACGACTAAAAGCAGATGCGGTGACGCAAGCGATAATGTCCTTTTGAGTCTGGCAATATGAGAGGCTGGAAACACGAGTCGGTGAGCGAAAGGAAACGCAAGGTTGCGGTGCTTACTTTGGCGAGATGCGCAGAGTGATGACGATACTACACGTGGCGTTAAATTACAACATAATGATTCCATCACTAGTGATGACATCATCGCGCTCGTACGTGTGGCTCGTGTGGCAGTGAGAGATGGAATCGGGTCACGTTCTGCCCGAGTCTCTGAGCTCATCCCGATGTGTTGCGATTCTTCGAAGCACGATGGTCAGCTTGCAGTGGTACCACAGCCCGGGGGGCGGGAGGCAGGGAGACCGCTGATCTGCCGAGTGAAGCTGTTGAAATGTTTTGATTCGCCATGACAGTGGATCACTGTGTTACAGATTCAAAATGTTAGAGTGGTTTCCAGTTCAAATGATTGAGGTGCTCATCTCCTGGACAGAGCCTTGACCCAGTGGGGGAGAGTGATTTTTTTCTCTCTCTCTATTGAGCAGCAAGGACAGGCTTGAGTGTTTTTCATGTTTGGGTAAACGGTAGGGATGTTACGGCGCAACCCGACGGCAATTCAATGAATTGTCACGATTCAGTTTGGTTATTCCACTAAAGAAACTGTTAAGTTTGCTTTTTCCCGTCTATTTGTGGTCTATTTTTGTGGGGGGGTGTTTTTGCCGACATATAAAATAAGCCATCAATTCTCACATACCTACATATCGCGAGCATCAACATCGATTCTACATCTATGAAGCGATCTCGTGTTCCACACCTAGCCGAGTAACCCGAGACAAGCAAAAATGTATCCTGAACAGCAAAACAGAACATGAATCCCAGCATGCTTTGCGTGTCAAAGCATGACAATTTGACATTTGTTTGTGGCCTGCAAGCATATTTTCTGGCGGTTGAATTACTGGAGATGCTACGGCGAGTGGCGGAATTGGGTCACATGCTCCTGGAGATTCGTCTCGTGAGCACTCGCTGTTGCAGTGCGAGCACCGACTTGGTGTAATGTTGTAAAACAAACCCCTCTGTAGCTGAATTGTGACAATTGAGCAAATCCCCAGGATGTTGAACCATTAATTTCATTTCTAATGCAAAAGCCACTAAACATCACTGTCAATGTGTCTGGCCTCCAGAAAGCGGTTGTGATAGTTAATGGGAATAAACTGTGGTGGTATTTCGAAAACACATTCGCTGCTTTCCAGTCGGCCGCGGGGGAAGGAGTTTGCATGGGTGTCCAGAGTGAAATGTCCTTTTCACCCCCGCATATCCACTGGAAATCAGGTCTTCTGAGTCCAACAGCTTGTTCAAATCTGACCTCAAGATTCACCTGTTTGTTACGGTTTTTTTTAAATGTAATTTCACCCTTGCGTGCTGCTTTTTCCAATGTTACTTTTGTATGGCCCTTGAATTTAGCAGCGCTTTCAGCCCATCTCCGCCGACGCTTCCGCCACTGCACGAGACAGGGGAACTAGAGCGAGGTGTGGGGGGGAGGGTGTGCGGCGCTTACCGCTGGCGCGGCAGAACAGGTGCACAGGCTGCGCACCGCACCGACTCTGGTTCTGCTCAGAGAGAAGCGGAGGCAGCAGCGCCAGGGGGGGCACGGCCGGGCCCTCCGCCCCGAGGGCAACTTCCGACGACGGCGCGGGCACGACGGCGGCGCCCGCCGGGTCCGAGGACGGAGCGGCGGACGAGGAGAGGCGCGTACGAGCCGCGTGAGAGCCGAGGGTGGCGCGAGGGAGCGCGATGGAGACAGAAGACGATGCGGAGGAGGAAGACGATGAGGAGGAGGAGGAGGAGGAGGAGGAAGAAGAGGAGCGAGCTGGAAAAAGGCCGCAGGCAAGAGGACAGGGGGATGCAGACAGAGATAAAAAAGGGCGCAGTGAGAATCGGAAACGTGCAACGGCGCTCAGAAAAATGATGAAGCATTCCGTCGCAACGTGCAAACTGAAAGGTGGTAATATACGGGCAAAAAAGACATCGTAAAACGGGAAAATGTAACGGGAATGTCGGCGTGCTTTTTGCGCTCTTGAGAAAGCGTCGTGTTACAAACGAGGGCAATTCGTACGGCGAGTTACTCGAGCAACATAATGACGATGCTTGCGGTTTACAGCTTGAAACAAATTACTTTTGTACAACCGAAAGAACGAGCGGTGATCATTTTTGAAAATAAATAGAAAAAAATAAAGACAAGGGTTTAGCATGACACACTATGCGAGCAAAAAACCCAAAACGAAAATTACATGAAATATTTCTGGAAAACCTTTTTTATTTTAAAAAGAATTAAAAATAAGGAACTGTACAGACAAGCTCTCAATCGCTCACAATTCATTTCTCACTCACCGTTTGATTTGACCACAATTAAAGTAGCAATTGTATTATGATCTGCAACCCACTTTCTCATACACCTGCCTCTGACTCAGCCAATAATTTTCCACAAAATATATTTTCCCCATTGCAGTATTGTGCGAGCACATTTTCCAGTATTTGTTCCAAGCCGGTTAAGTGCTAATTATAACTACAAACACGTTTGATGCTGTGTCCCCTTGATTCGTGACGTTTTAGTGGCGCGCAGCTATTGTAAAAAAAAAAAAAAATCCAGACATGTTGGAAAAAGCACCCGGTCCCAATTTCTCTGGATAAAGTACAGTTGCAGTAATTTCATTTTCCCACGATTGATTAATTTAACAAAATAAAGGCAAAACAAGCAATGGCCGTGATTAACCAGGAAGTCTGGACAACTACCCCACTCCGTACCCAGCGTTTGTTTCACCAGCCCATAGATATACAGGGCTACCTCACGATGGAATTGTATATGTACTCGGTCTGCACAGATTTGTTAATCAAACATGTTTAACGTTTGAAAGCTATCAACACTAACATTTACTTAACACTGCGGCATGAGTGCTCGACTCACAGTCAGAAGGTCGAAAGTTCAATTCCTTTTTGAGGTGGACAACTCAGGCCAACAGCCCCCCCCCTCTGGGCTCGTTAAAATTACTACCACTCTTCGATAAGTCAAGAGCAGATGACCTCTAGTGCCATAGAAACGTGGAATTTCCACAATTGGCCAAGGGCCACCATCGGAAGTGAGCACCACCCCAAGCGTAATTGAACATGACAACACAACTGATGGAAAAAAACAGCAACTCGCTTAAAAGATTCACACGCTAGAGCAGAAACATTAATTCCTATGAATTGGCGGCACGACTGACGAACCGAAACGCTTCAAACTTTGCCGACGAACTATGCAAGAAATAATGTGACGTGCAAAAACAAACGAGATGCAGAAAGGTGCAGGTTTCCAGCGATGTGAAGCACGTTACAGTGCCCTGGCAAGGCAGCGCAATTCGGATCGCGCGACTCTCCCACCTGTCGCGGTGCACGCACTGTTCTCGGAGCAGCCGTGGAAGTGAAACGCGTCGAAAAAAACGGGCGCGTTCAACCATGCTAGCCACCTGTCCTGGTTTCCCCAGGATCGTCCTAATTTTTGAGGCAGCATTCTGGGAAATCTGTAGGTTTTCCTGGAACAAGTCATTCAAAGTTTGTGTTCTTGCCAGTTACATGTACAGTCCCACCACTCTCTTATGCTATTTACCTCCTCAGAAGTGGCAACCCTTGGTTGAACACGCAGCGTGACAGAGTGGAAAACGAAAGCTTTGCGCAATTAAGCCGCCGCCGATGTGCATGTGCGATTTACACAAATATAATCCCTGGAAGTGTGATTTACAACAGTTTAGTGATCACGTGTGGCTGCCAGCAGTGGTCAATGTCACATTGTCTGGCGAGTTGCTGGTTTACGATCGGCATTGCTCGATGTTGATCTCGAGCTTCGCAGGTCTGTGTCAGTTCTACGAGTGGACGTGCTACCTGCTTGGCAGGAAGACAAATCGATTGATTTCGCCCGAGGGTCTACGACACATGACACAATGTGCGTTACGAGTCAGCTAATTAAATATACAGTACCCCCCAATTATTTTCCACATTGACCGCTATGCATACAGAAAACCGTTACATTTTGGAAGCTTCAAATAAAGCACACACACACAGGCACTAGGGGGCAGTATTCGTTTGTCTATTGGCGCGTGATTCACTGAAGAAGCAGGCTAAAGAGACGGCAAGTTCTTCAAAGAACCAGACCAAGGTTACACAGCTGGGTTAGTTGTCCAGACGTTCACGTAATACAACGGCCTTAATGAACACAAGAGGATCTCGCTTAGAAAAAATATACACAACTTCCAACAGGAGAGTTATTTTTCCTTGTTGTCATAAACATTACATTATACACTTACCGCGTTGCTTGCCTAAAACGTATAGCTGCCCTAAATGTGGAAATTTACACTTCAACGATAGGCGACTTGCTCAAATATAACCCAAGCAAGCTCCCAGCGCAACAATCAGTACTGAAGCCTGGCCCCAAAATCTAACTGGGTTTTTCCAAGGCAGAAGGACAAAATATTTGTTTTAAAGACAGCGTTCTAATCCTATGAAAAATTAATGCGGTCAAAACTGATGACAGTTAAGGAGGAAAAAGTATCTTTCGGCAAACAGAGCATCAATCTGAATGAGAAGTTGCTCAAAAAATATAATAATAATCTATAAACTCAAGACATTTCATTCATGATCAGTTGTTTTTGTTATCATCCATTCCTTGAAATGAAATAGATTCTGTGCTTTAATATCAGTTCCAAATAACCTCAAAATACAGGAATTCACTTTTAGGTCATCATAAAGTCATTGTTGTATAACTTTACGCCTCGCAATTCTCGACAATAAAGATAAAAAAAAAAATCCGTTTCGAGGGTGTGTCCATCTTCCTGCCCTTCTTGCTTTTCCGTTTCAAACGAGAAACGTCTCATTCGCATAGCACAGTTTTAAAGCTGCCGCGGTTGAACGGTCCACAAATCATCCTTTCCAAAATCCCGAATCCCGTTCCATCGTCTCTTCACCGACGGCGCACGAGGCCCATCCACGGTCCGACCCCCGTCCGCCGCGCGACCCCGGCAGCTCCGCGTCAGTCGCGACTGAGAGCGTCTGCTCCTCGACTCGCCAAGTCCCCTCGGGGTCCGACCGCCGCTACGCCTGCGACTCGTTCAGGGCCGGCAGCCCGATGAGCGGCGACTTGGTGTCGGGGTCCATGCTGATGCAGTGCGTGGGCGACTTGAGCGGCGTCACCGCCTCGGGCCGGGCCTGCGCCGCCTTGGCGCCGTGCGGCGTGCCCGGCCGCTCCGGCATCTCGCAGTGCACGAGGCGCGCCACGCGCTTCTTGCAGTCGCGTGCGCGGTGCACGACGAACAGCAGCAGCAGCACGTTGAGGGCCAGCGAGACGGCGAGCGACACCACCATGCCCACGCTCTCGGCGCCCGACTGCGCCTGTATCTGCGTCTGCGACTGGCTCACAACCCCCGGGGTCTCCTCCCGGGAGCGCTCCGGCGGCACCGATTTTTTCCCGTTACCTGGGTTCTTGTCGCCGGGGACCGCGACGCTGCCGGGCGCCGTGGCGGCGGGCGAGCCGTCGCTCGAGTTGAACTCGGCGTCGACCGCGCGGTGGTGGACCTCGTCGACGGGAGTGAGGATCGCGACGGTGACCGGCGCGGTCGTGGTAGGCGCGGCGGCGGTGGTGGCGGCGGCGGTGGTGGTGGTCGCGGTGGTCGTGGGCGGCGGGGTCGGCGGCATGCGCACGCGGAAGCTCGCCGCGGCGCGCCTGAAGCCGCCCTCCAGCGAGTAGCAGGCGTAGACGCCGGCGGAGTGGGGCCCGGGTGAGGAGAGCAGCAGCCCCACGCGGGGATAGGCCACGTAGGCCGGGTCCTGCGCGGGCAGCTGCCCGCCGTCGCGCTCCCAGTGCTCCGTCGCGAGGTTGGAGGGCGGCGTGCACGGCAGCAGCAGCGGGAAACCCGACTGGATCCTCATCTCCTTTTCTTCCACTGCGGCCAGGCGCGGCGCACAGAGAGCGACGCTATTGCAAACAGAATTCGACTCTTTGAATCGTTCTCGGTATACGCTTCATTGTGCCGAGGGTCGCGGTGAAGCCGGAGCCTATCCCCGCAGATACAGATCGCAAGGCTGGTGACGTCATCGCCATCATGTGGTTGGCTTAGAACCGGCCTGGGTGGCCACAGGCTGCCATAGAGGCCAGTGTTTTGAACTTGTTGTATGTCAAATGCTCCAACGTAATGATGTAGCTTTTCACGGCTCGATATATGAGAAGTTCTCTCCATATGGCCATCTTAAACGTCGCGAAGGAGAGAGCGGAAACATTCGACACGGCTATCCTGAAAGAACAGCTATGGAGAGCAATTCTCAAACGCTCCAACCACACCTCATTGACAAAGAATACAGAGCAGCTGAATTCATTTCTGTGGTTCCTCCAAATTATCATTCCTAAAATTATCTCGAGTAAAACAAAATTTCATATATGCAGTAACGATTCAGCTCAGAACAAGTATTGTGGTGAGATGGGGGACAATCCAGGTGATTTGCTCAAAGGTACTAATGAAACATGTGTTTAAACAGCTGGGCAGTGGTTCCAAACTACGACTAAACATGCATGATTCAAACCAGGGCATCCTTGTGAGACATCTGACCTGCTGCGATGATGAAAAGCCCGCTTAACAACCAACTGAACGTCGAGATGGCGAGACATCTCTCAAAACAAACGCTACATCGCTTGCGTAGTCACGACTAAAGTTCCATCACTCGCAGATTTCTCTCCTCCGGCCCGTTACGCGCTTCCTACTCACCGGGGTCAGCGGGACAGAGGCTGCTCGCATTCGCACGTTCGATGTCCTGGATCCACTCACTGCGAGGGACACGACGGACGGCAATAAGTCAGGGAGGAAAAACAAGAGACCTAATCGCAGTTACGTGCAGACGTCCGATGACAGGGGAGGGTAACGTGGCGGTGATTATTCTTTAACCGTACGTCACCACACCGGTCAGCGTTGGCGATCACGTGGGCAACTGCTTTGATAACCGCGTCAGCGACCGCTCGTCGATCGCTCGTCGTCACTCACGTGGTGGAGGCGGCATCCCGCGTGTGTTGGCAGCGCTGGGCGAGCGGGTCCCAGGCGCAGTGCGGGTCTCGCGCCAGCACGCAGTCTCCGCACGTGGCGTAGGCGCCGCAGTCGGCCACGGGCACCTGAAGCACCGACGACGACGAGCCCACGAACAGCAGGCCCTGTGCCGGCAAGGAGGCACAGACGCGCGGCGGCGTCAGACAGCGCGCACGCGACTTTTGGGAAGCGCGCCGGCAGGGTGGCGCAGTGGTAACATTCGCGCCTCACAGAAACAGTGGGGATCACGGTAAAAGCGTTCACGTCGCGATCCCCGTCAGGTAAGACTTGGTATTTCCTGCAAATTCTACCGAACACTTCGAAGCCGAGCTGAAAGACAACGATGTCCAGGAGCTCAACAGATGCCAGAAGCCCCTCAGTCTGGAGCAGGAAGAGAGGCCAATGCCTGCCGCCTTTAAGGCCAGCACTGACAATTATATCTCTAAATGTTGAAGAACCGTCTGCAACTAAAGAAGAACTTGTTGCAATGGGGAAACTGTCATATAACCATCACGCTTCGAAGAATCGAATTGAACACAAACAATGGTCTTGCCCGATTTCTCGCCTTGGGCGCCTTTCTGTGTGGAGTTTGTGGGTTCTCTCCCCCTGTTCTGCGTGGGTTTCCATCCGGGCTGTCCGGTTTCCTCCCACAACTTAGAAAAAAATACTCGTTAATTAACTGACCGATAACATCCTAATATATAGGAAGCAGTGTGTGGCAATATGGCGCTAGCAAAACCGCCTGGCTGCCTCCTCCGCTTCGCTGCGCTTTCCTTGCTACGCCTCCGAGTCGTTCTCCCGTCGAATGAGTACCTTCGACAGTAAATGAATATACGCACATTATAAATAAAAAAATATTATTACTATTATTATGCACTCGCCGCCGATGGCGAGCAAGCCGGCTATATTGTCATAACCAATGGGAAGGAAGCCAGCCGCGGTTCTCATTTGAGGGCGAGTCGACCGAGGGGAGGCCAGGAACGGTCCAGGCAATAGTCACTGGTATTGTCGCCGAGCGGGAATCAAACTCGGGCCACCGGGTTCACAGCACAGGGCGCTAACCGCTCCCCTCAACATACAACAACAACGGCCGTTGCCCACTTAGTGGCGGTGATGTCACCACGGCGCTTGTGCTACGCTAGGTGTACTTTGAGGCCACGTGAGGTGCCGAAGCCTCGCTGACAGTAAGAAACAGGACTGACTCACGTGCCATGGGGCTGACTCAGATGACTAAGAGGCACCACCTGTGCTCCCTACTGTGCCAACTCGCTGGGTTTTAGCGGCCCGGCGCTCCGCTCGCTCGTGTGAGCATCACTCCTCCCCCCATCTGTTGTTGCTGGGGGGTGCAGCTGCCTCCAACTGCCCGATAGCGTCCTTCACAAACCTCGACCCACGACACACACGGGTAAACACGTACGCGCGGCATACCTTCTCTTCCAGGAGGAGCAGGCTGTCTATCGACTGGGGCTCCGAGAAGAGCTGCATCTCCTCAATCAGATGCATGTCTCCGTTGACATTTATGGCTTTGTGAAGACTCCCAGCATCTGAAATTAAAGCAAGCACATCCCAATCATTGAACGCTCCTAAGAAATCCGATTAATCCTCTCTGATTCTGTGGGTTTGGATTCAATTGATGAATCGATTCCTTGTTCTCATGGGCGGCGCTGTGCCTCACAGAAATAAATTCCTGCCCGAGGTGGTTAATTTCCCACCTCAGGTGCCTTTTTGTGCCGAGTTTACGTGTCCTCCCCCTGCACTGGGTGGGTTTCCTCCGGGTTGCCCGGTTTCCTCTTACAACTAAACAACACTCCTCAATAATTGGCCGGTAGCCTCATAATATATAGGACACAGTGTCTGGGGGGGTTGGTGCCAGCTGTCACTGTGGCTGCCTCCCCCACACCACTCTCTCCTGCAGCACTTTGGGGCCTCTGGGTGAATGGCACTTTGTAAATGTAATACATTATTAACAATTATTATTGTTATTTTCTGTTCTAATGTGATTGTTCCATTAGCTCAAACGTAACGAGTGATTAATTTGTATTGTTTATCGTTTGGATACGTTTCATTACAAGTCATTCTTAAACGTGTTCAACGCATGCACCGTGAGCGTAGGAATCTATTTTAATGTAAAAATCTATGAATCGTAATATGCTCGCTCGTGAACATCACCTTCTATCACAGTGAAAACTGTAATGCCTGCTAGCAACCCAGCAGGACGTGTAAACAAATACCATTCATGTAAGGATATATGCATAATCACTTATATGTGTCTATTATAGGGCCAATTAAAATTAATATATGCCTTGTTAAATATAAATACGACGTATATCTACGTATATATATTTCACAATATAGGCCTGCATTCAATTAGACCTTACAGTACAGTCTGGTTAGTGTCCACACATTCCCGCATTGCTTTAACATTTTGTACTGCAGTTTGTTAGCTTTGAAAATGTTAGAGACGGCAGTATAAACATACGCTTGTGACGACATCAAATGACGATATCAATGTTTTTTTGCTGACAAGCATATGCCGTGTGCACGTGCGTGAGACTTTACTGCGTTGTGTACACCGACACCAATTACCCTCACGGTTTGACGTCTCGGAGGTTTTACAGACAAACGCAAAACAAGTTTAGATTTGCTGCTGCAATCCCAGAGCTAAGCAAAAGAGGGGAGGCCGCTTTACACAAAAATAGCAACTGGTTCACTAAGTGGGGCAATGCGTGACACAGTGAGGAGCACTGCCGCATCACAGCAACAAGTACCTGGGTTCGATTCCCGGCTCGGGTGCCATTCTGTGTGGCATTTTCCTGTTCTGCCCATGTCCTCGTGGGCTTTTACCGGGTACTTCAATTTCTTTCCACAGTCCAAAGACACAACGCTGCGGTTTTGGTTAATTGGCCTGCTGACTAAATTACCCCTGGTGCCTTGCGATGGGCTGCTGTCCCATCTTGGGTCTAAGCCTGGCTTGTGCCCTGTTGCAGGTGCTCGCTGCAACAGGGCGTTAGCGAGCACCTGCAACACACACACCAGATTAAAGCCGGCCGCCTGCAAGGCCGTCTGGCTTACAGCCGTCGCTCGCCCACGCCCGCCGCCACCCCAATCTCTCCTGACGGCGCGGTCTGAGCGACGCTCACCCGTGGCCATGTACATGACGCGGTGCTCGACCCCGCTCATCGCCCGCACGGTCTGCACGGCGAGCTGCGTGTAGCGAGCGTTCGCCGTCACCAGGAGGGGCCGCTGCCCCGTGGGCTCCACCGTCTGGTCCATGAGCGGGTGGTCCCTGGCAAAGAGGACCGTGCGGTCCGGTAGGTCCAGAGATGACTGGCTCTTGAGGCACTGCAGGTGGGGCGGGGGGGTGGATGAGACGGGAGACGCGCTCGTTACGGAGAGGCACGTTTTCACTCGCCGTTGGGCAACCGTCTGTTCGAATTCGATTCCATTTTTCGAAGCGTGATGATTATAAGACAGTTTCCCATTGCAACAAGTTCTTCTTTAGTTGTAGACAGCCCTTCAACATATAGAGATATAATAGTCAGTGCTGGCCTTAAAGGCGGTGGGCATTGGCCTCTCTTCTTGCTCCAGACTGAGAGGGGCATCTTTTGAGCTTCTGGACATCGTTGTCTTTCAGCTCGGCTTCGGAGTGTTTGGTAGAATTTGCAGGTAATATCAAGTATTACTTGACAGGGATCGCGACGTGAACGCTTCTACCTTGATCCCCAACCGTCTGTTCATTCGTTCGTAATCGGCTTCAATGCCGTAGAGGGCCGCACCGAAGCCGCAGCCTGTCCCGGAACATACAGGGCGCAAGGCAGGGCTATTAACCAGGGTTGTGTATCCAGTCCATCACAGGGCACCGGGGACAATTTAGTGTGTTGTGCTTGCCCTTATAAGTGCTCGCTAACGACACCTGTTAGGACTATACGGGGGATCTGCGTCTTTATGTTCGGTGCGGCACCTACGCTGCCAGGCCGAGGCTCCGGGACGTCCACCGTGGACGTGCTCCACCGCTGGTCGGGCCCCTTCTGCTCCTTGAAGCGGCCCTCGAAGGCCTGCCGGACATCGGCCATGCTGTAGGCGCACACGGCCGACACGTTCGTGCCCCCACTGCGGGCGACAGGAGGCGGCACCACGCGCACACACAAACACACACAGACACACACAAGCACACACACGCACACACACGTACACACAAACACACATAGCTCAGGGTTACTATCAGTGCAGTGGCGGCATTTTGAGCAGGTATTGCACAATCTGATGAGCTTCCAGAAGCTTAAGTGCTTGAAGAGAAGCGGCTCGATGTACTAGAATTGCACTCAAGAGCTGCTCTTTCAGGATGGCCGTGTCGAGCGTTCGCAGAATGGGTGAACTCTTGTCCAGCAGGAGTTCACCCATAATAATAATAATAGCATTTTATAGAGCGCTTTTCACCCGAGGGTCACAAAGCGCTGCACAACAACAACAAAAACAACTAATAAAAACCAAAGCAACAAAAATGTAATGATTAAGGCTGCTTCGAATACACTGAAAGGTCGTGAAACTGGCATGGGATGCCAGTTCATCGCAGGGCACCGGGGGTCAATTTAGTGAGCAAGCCAATTAACACAGACAGCAGCAATGTCATTGGACCGTGGGTGGAAACGAGAAGCACCCGGCAAAAAAAAAAACCCCACGCGGACACGGGGAGGAGATGCAACCTCCGCACAGAAAGGCACCCGCGTGCGGGGGTCGGCGTGAGGGTCGTACACTTCGACGGTGAAGACGGCGTAGAAGTCCGTGTGGCCGGGCCCCGTGCGCAGCGTGAACACGTCCTGGATGAGGTTGAAGTGGATGTTGCGCTCGGGGAGGGAGCACTCGAGCTGCGCCTTCTGGAACGACGTCCACATGCGCTGCAGCATGCGCGTGCCTCCCACGTCGCCCTGCGCACACGGCGAGCCGTCAGCCTCTCCTCTCCCCACGAATCGCGGCAAATTCATAACGTATGGGGATTTGCTCTCGAGAGCTGCTCTTCTTAAATAATAGCATTTATAGAGCGCTTTTCACCCGAGGGGTCACAAAGCGCTGCACAGGGCTGCGGAGAGAACGACATATCAACAACGACAGAGAACGGTCTTCTTCTTCTTTGCGATTCTTCGAAGCACGATGGTCAGCCTCTGGACATCGCTGTCTTTCAGCTCGGCCTCGAAGTGTTTGGTAGAATTCGCAGGCAATACCAAGTATTACCTGACAGGGATCGCGACGTGAACGCTTCTACCTTGACGCCGCACCAGCTCCTCATTTGAGGCCGAGCCGACAGGACCGGTGCCGCGTAAAAAAAATGGTAACGGTTGATGGCTACGAACGGGAATCGAACCCGGCTCGCCGGGCACGAGGGACGAGGAGGGGCGGCGAGGTTACCTTGCAGACGCGGGCGACGCGCGACACCACCACCTTGCTGTAGAACTCGAACTCGCGCGCCGTCTCCGTGAAGAAGAAGTACACCTTGTCGTCCTCGTCGCCCGCGGGGTCCTCGCGCACGAACTCTGACCCCACGAACTTCGGCTCTGCGGGAGCGGACAGCAACGAGTCGCGCGTCGTCAGCGCGTCGTCGAGGCGGGGGGCCACTGGCACCAGCCGTGCCACCAGCGGCCACGCGCTCCCTCGCCGGTCGCCGGCGCACAAAGTTCCTCGTGGACTCAACGGCGCACAACTCGCCGGGGCCCGTGATCACGGCTTTGTGGAGCGGCGTCGGCAGCGGTGGACGGCTATACATTTATTCAATTCAACTTTATTGTCAATTCTGCCATATGTACAGGACACATATAGAGGATCGAAATGCCGTTTCTCTCAGACCCCGGTGTTGGCATATACATGGACTGGAACACAACAACAAGGGTTTAAAAATACTAGGATATAAAAAACTATTTTTTTATATTTACAAGTTAAGGTAAGCTGGGGGTGGGGGGGTTGGACAATAACAACGCACAGATCTAGAACAAAAACTGTAATTACAACAAATATAGTGCAAATAAAACTAATGTAGTACAGTTTGCCCTGGGCCAGATTCAAGCTGAGGGTGGCCTCAGAGGGGGGGGGGACAGCTTCAGCTGGGATTTTGCCCCTGGCTTCTAAATGCCTTTCGGAGGCCAGTGTCGAGCGTGGCGGTGCAAGCGCCGTCTGGCTCACCGTAGAGCCAGGACACGAGCAGGTCGGACCGCATCGCGGGGCGGCCCAGGGAGCGCTGGATCACCGGCTCCGTGCCCAGGAAGTTTTTCATCATGGCCGAGTACAGCTCCCCGTCTGTCGCGACGAGAACGAGAGAAGGCGAGGTCACGGAGATGCGTTAGGCGAGAACGTCCCACTTGGTCGTACGTTCACGCTTTTCAGGTCATTCTGTGGGATATCAGCGTTTGGACAGCTGTCGTGGATTCGCCGATAATACGGAGTGCTTCCTAATGTGCCGTCATCTTTGGTAATTGGTGCAGAGCGCAGTATAATAATAATAGCGTTTTATATAGCGCCTTTCACCCGAGGGTCACAAAGCGCTGCACAAGGGCCGTGAAGAGAATGGCATGTGAGCAATGAAAAGTAAATAAATTAAATACCAAAGGAACAAAACATTTTTTTATGATTAAGGCTGCTTCGAATATACTGAAAGGTCGTGAAACTGGCAATCTTAAGAGCGGTAAATATCTGTCAGCGTCCCCTAAGATGGCCGTCACTTCCTTAACAACGTATTTAAATATAACAACCTATTTAAATTTATTTTGTTTTCTGTTATATTTGCATTCATTACGTGAGTTATATACAGCGGTTCGCGCGCTGTGCTATGAACCCAAGTCCCTGAGGTCAACTCCTAGCCACGGCTAATATCAATACCAAGTGATATGTGAAGCGATCCAGGGCCCCCCAGCTTTTCAAAAACCTGCACTGACCAGCACGGTGAAGTATGGTCAAATAACCTTTTGCGAATCACATGCCACGGAGAGAAGCAGTGCAATGACAAAGGGTCGTGAATGATTACTAAAATGTCATGTTTAATATCGGGGGTGAGAATGGTGGCTCATGCATAGTCCGTTAAATGCATTACAGTGATTACACCCTCACATGCAGAACAATGACATGGTCAGGAGATGGCAGTACAGCCATTCATTCATTCATTCATTTTCAGAAACCGCTTAATCCTATACAGGGTCGCGGTGAGCCGGAGCCTACAGCCAATGGAGATAATATTCTTCAGTGTTTCACTGCTACTGCGTAGACCTAGAGAGAGTGGGGCTCTCCCTGGGCACTCTTCTGCCGTCATTTTCAATCGGTGGGTCGCGACCCATCAGTGGTCCGCTAGCGCCACACAGTGGTCTGTGGAGACCAGACCCAAGAGGGCACAGCGTTTTCAAAGACGACTACGCGGAAGAAGCTACGCCCTGGTAATCCTCTGCTCAAACTGGTAAGCAGCCGCAATAAAAATCCAGATATCGACTATCCTTCTGCTGTCACTCAAGCTGTCTGGGCAGCCACGGTGGGGATCCCCGAAGGTGTTAATCCACCCGACCGTAATCAATAATAATAATAGCATTTATAAAGCGCATTTCACCCGAGGGTCACAAAGCGCTGCACAGGGCTGCGGAGAGAGCGGCATGTCAATAACATCAAGACAGATTATTTTAGAGTCAAGCAATAGCGATGAGTTACAGGACATAGGACATAAAGACAACAGGACAATAATAATAATTCTACAACAAATAAGGAGGGAACAGATGTACCCGAGCAGACGCAGATCGGAAGAGAGGGAGAGAGAGCCAATATCTCGGCACGGCACCACTGACCCGCACCAACAGTCCAAGCCAGAGGAAGGTATAAATGTTCCCATGAAGGCGGCGCAGGTAGGAAGAGAGCCAACATCCTGGCCGTGACAGCATTGAGCCGCATCAGTAGTCCGAGCTGGAGGACTAGAGTTAATAGACGTCGTTAAAAACACATCAAGCTGCCTTTCACAAACACTCTCGGTGGCGGCGGCGGCATTAGAGCGCGCGCGCCGGCTCATCGAGCCACGCTGATGAGATTCGAGGCTGCCGTACGATGACTGTCAGGGTCGCTGGTGTGGGGCGGTAGAGCGTGGGCCAATTGGGGGGGGCACGGGGGCAGGAGGTGGGGGGCCGGTACCAGCGAGCGTGGCCGTGTACGCCTGGGTGGGGTTGTGCGGGGAGCGCCCCCGTCCTTCCTCCGTCAGGATGTCGCCCTGAGGCGTCGTCACCAGCGTGAAGTTCTCCCTTTCCTGCGAGCGGAGAGATGCCGCGTTATCGTCTCGCATCTGAGCGTGTGAGCGGTATCTGAAGCGGCGCTGGGCTCCCCCGCGCTTCATAAAGTATGGTCAAGCGACGCACCGTGACTGACGTTGCATGGACAGGCCTTCACCCTGCAATATTATTCTTATTATCATTATCATCATGGAGTACACGTGTGTAAAAGTTGGACAGCTTACAATCCCAACACTCCTACTCTTACACAATGTACATATTTCATCGCAAGTCATTCGTGCATCGTAATAATAATAGCGTTTTATATAGCGCCTTTTACCCGAGGGTCACAAAGCGCTGTGAAACTCAAGGCGTTGCACCTTCAAGAGGATGGGCTGACGTGGACTGTCAAAGGGCGGCACGTTATTATTTTGACACATCTACTGCGCGTGCAAGAGCTTTTATCTCTCCATCCATCCATCCATTTTCTAAACCGCTTGTCCTGGTGAGGGTCTCGGTGGCAGCAGTCCAAGGAGAGTGGACCAGACATCCCTTTCCCCAGCAACAGATTCCAGCTCTTCCTGCTCTCCGTGTTATTTAATAGTGACTGCGCGGTGACACGACTGCGGGGATCCTCACAATGTAGGCGCACATCGGGTGGTAGGCGTACGTCCCGCACACAAACAGGTGCGTCTCGTTCAGCTCCACCAGCACCCGGATGAAGTTGAAGCACTCGGTCTGTAGACACACACACAAAGACAAGATACCCCCGTATGGCCTTAAAAGACTGTTGGGGGTAAGGCCGGCATGGCACACAACAACAACCGCCGTGTGCCACGAAGCTTGAGAGTGACCCTCCTCCAACTGGCATGGGAATCCCCCCTGCTGAAGACCTCCCTCCTGGCTCAGAAGCACCATGG
>JAZEWU010000001.1:1810849-1823353 GCA_036362915.1 Geotria australis
CGCAGCCGAGCCGGCGAAGCGGGGAGCCGGGGTCCCCGCCGATCGCTCTGTCATCACGCGCCAACGCAGAATCTAGCGCGGGGCACGTCTGCCGAGCGCCAACATATTTGAAAAAGCGACGCCAGCTGTGTGGCCAACGGAGCCAAAGCGAACGCAGGTTGGCGGCGGCCGGTGGCCCCCGGGTTAGCGGAAGCGCAGGCGTCGCCGCGCTGGGACTGCGTCCGTGCGGGGGACTAGGTTAGACACTGGTCCTGGGTTTATTCCAAGGCGGCACGGTGGCGCGGTGAGTATAGTGCTGCCGCCTCACGGCAAGAAGGCCCTGGGTTCCCACTCATGATGTTGTTGATGATGCTGAGTGGAATCTCAGCGAAACGTCGGTGCCATCTTTTGAGGTAAATGATGCATGTGCTCGCTCGTTTGCTCCAACATATCGACGGGTGCACTTCACTTACACACCTTCATTCACATGACCGAAACTCATGAACAGAGCCTCACTATGAAGTCATTCAAAGTCTGGGTTTTTTGTGTGTCAGTTACACCGGGTACAGTCCTCTCTCCTGTCCGTTTGCCCCATGCATGACATGGCCCTAGTTCACGTGCCTCCGAGGCGGAGACCCCTTGCAGGGATGCTAGCGCTGGCTTAACGTTGCGTGTGCCAGCATCCTTCCCCACCCCCCCACTCTCCAGCACAAGCCAGTTACAGGAGTCACAAGGAGAGTTAAGCTTCTCTCGCTCAGACTCACGTTCCGCCCAAACGGTGGAATCCGATGCCTCTCCCCGCGCCCTCAGCACTCGCGACTCACCTCCACCACGCCTCCCATTTCACAATCCCCCAGATAAGCTTCTCACCGGGGGCGCCCTTTCCACAAGAAAAGATTACAATAATTTAAGCACCATTACATCCCATTAAAAAAAAAAACCCCATTTGATTAGTGCACAACTTTTACGTTGTTGAAATTATGTTAATCCTCCAAGAAGGCGATAGCATTTCAGCCCCTACTGCCCGCCCTCCACACGCTCTCTTTATTCGGTGTTTAGGGCCATAGGACCTGCTGGGTGCTGAGCAATTGTAAGCTCCCATTAGTACAAATTCCTTGCTCTGCCATTCAGCAATGATTGCTTTCACTACAGCAGCAGCAGCGTGTTTGTAATTGAAAAAAAACAAAAGCAAGAAAATAGCAAAATAAATTAATGTGCTCACGTTGCGTTCCATCGCCAATTTTCGGACGAAACGCTATAATAATAATAGCGCTTCAGCGATTTGTGACCCTCGGGTGAAAGGCGCTATATAAAACGCTATTATTATAATGAGAATACAACCCCCGTGTCACTGGGATGCGTTGTGCATGAAATGTAACTCAGGTTAATCCATCGCAATCGTGAAACAAGTTTTGCGGAGAGGTTATCTGAAGCACGGCACATTTTGCCAAAAACAGGATGCGGAATTTAGAGAAGCGAAATCGGTGAAATAATTTTTTTAAGACCGGGACAGAACAAATTCACTTGTTTCTTCCTGCATAGGTGTAGGATGGCAGCGCAACAAGCGCTCAACAACAACCCAGATCCCTTGAGCGCGACACATCTACAGTACCTGTTCCGGACAAGCCAGGATTGTATTTACATTTTTGGGACCTAACCTGACTTCACCCCGACTGCTCCGGATTTATTTATTCTGAACAGCGTCTCGGTTAACCGGCCGTCCAAATCCACACTCAGTGAACCCACTCTAAGCCACAAGGCCTCGCACTCGGATTGGCTGTTTTGGTCAGAGCTCACTGTACACGTAGCTTCGGTCAGACTCGCAGAAGCAAAACGCCCAACAAGAGTTTTGAACTTTGTGACAATGAAGCGTGTGGGTGTCATGAGGCAGACACGAATACGCGCCCCTGCACGCCAACACGCATGTGCACACGCGAACTTATGAGAACACGCGCAGATTGTTGAAACAACATATCTCGCGTTGCAATCTACTGCAAAGCCGCAGCGAGGTTAAAAAATAATAATTCTTTGAACAAATGACAAATCTGATAACAGAAGTTGGGTTTTTTTTTTTGCCCCCATTCTTGTTTCTCGTTTTTTGTAGAAATACCGCGTTGAACAGGTGCAGGTCTCTCGAAAATACAGGATCAGCTGGTGATGACATGTGGGACAAGTGAAAAATAATAATAATAAGAGGGCTGCTTTGAGATCGTTTGCCCCGTACGTTGAGTGCCGATGGCTTTACAGTCAGCAAAACCTGAATCCACGCGATTGAAGTGATGTGTAGGCATACCCTGCTGTATTCTCCCGCCATTTCGCATTCGCTCTCTAGCACTCGTTGTTTGACGTGTACCATGTAGTTAGACCTACGATGGTTGCGTCTGTACTGAAGATGTGCACACTTTTTTTTCTCGTCATTATTCCCTAAACAATACAGTATAACAACTATTTACATAACATTTACATTGTATTAGGTATTACTGTACAAGTAATCTAGAGATGATTTCAAGTATACGCGAGGATGTGCGTAGATTATATGCAAATACTACGCCATTTTATATAAGGGACTTGAGAATCCGCGGATTTTGGGATCCGCGTGGGGTCCTGGAACCAGTCCCCTGCGGATATCGAAGGACGACGGTATTTTTGGCTTGATCATCTCGATGCCATTTCCACCGAGCCCCCAAGCCAAAGCGATTCTGCGTTCATAAAAAAACAATCGGGAGCCGCATTCACCGCACAATGAAAACCCAGGACGATATCGGAGATTCCACATTGGCATGGCAGCGGCCTGTACTTCCACAGGATGAACGGCGTTTACATCTGACCAAGCCTAAAGTGACGATAGGCCCAGTCATCCCTCAACATGGGATTTGAACTCCTAACCTTCCGTTCGCAGGTCAAACGCTCGAACCGATACAGTGCCACCTGGTCCGAGACTTAACCCGAACAACCTGTAGTTTTAGCGGCATATATTTAGTCGTCGTGTTTAACCGTGCCAGCCACACGAGGGAAGAAGGTGAAACAACACGCCGGTGAATAACACGCGATCTTTCGCCGCACAACCTGCGCGTGGTTTGTGCCAGAACCAGGCGTGTTGCGATGGCTCATCGCCACCAATCGGTAAGTAACACGACTGTGAATCCGGTCAAGTGGGTGGCGATATTATAGCTTGGTTTACCATCTCATTTGCATCGTTTCTGTTTAAAAAAATGTCTCGTTTGTACAGTTTTATTTGCTCAAGTAGTCCAAATATAACATTAGTATCATAGTGTATAATTTTGCTTAATCGATTAATGTAAGTAATTAGCGCAAACAGCAATTGTCATCAATGAGTCAAAAGTAAAGGGAACCACGCATAGAACAATTTAGTATGCAACATGACCATTGATACTATGGTACGTGGCAATATTTTGGTGTCTTTAGACTCTGGCTTTTCTAGACAAGTAAAAGGATCAGCAGCCACATAGTCTTGTAGTCAACTCTCTTGGGAAGTGTAAAAGGCGTTTATTTGGTTTTTGATCATCGTAACACCTGTATCATCACCAAAAACGTTTCTCTTTTTTCACTTTCAGAAAGTTGCGAGCTTAAATATCGGTCGAGGGCCAACTTAGTCCATCGCTCCTTCACTGTCAACACAATGATTAGAACTTCCTTCTGTGAATTCAACAAAAAAGGCTCACACCTTGAGAATGCGGAATTCCCACCACGGGCTCAGAGCAACAAACAGCGGGCCAGCACTGCCCAACCGCCCCTTTACTCGTTCGAGAGGGAAGGCTATTTTAACTTTGGTTTAATTTTGACGAAGGAACGAGCAGAGACGGCTTCGGGGATAAAAAAATCAATCACATCAAAAACTGGATTGGCCGCACCTTAGGAGGGCCCAGTTCTCCTGCCAGGTGGAATGCGCGTGCACACCGCAGCCTCAACTCGCCCGGACATGCAAATTCAACTTCCGCCTGACGAAAACGGCAAACAAGGGGAGGACCGTGAAAGCGTGCGGCCGCCGGAGACTCCGATTCCCTCTCGAGTCGCGGAGACGACGGCAGGATTCGCAGGTCACCCGGAGTGAGTCACAGACGTGAGGAAAATTAACGGGCGGTGGTGGACACATCTGTACGCCCCGCGGCCACCCGCAGGGCGCACCTGCGTCGCCGCGCAAAGTGGCTCGCTCTACCGCAGAGGAGAGGGGCATGGCGGTCTTCTTCTTCTTCTTTTCGATTCTACGCAGCGTGATGGTTATACGACAGTTTCCCATTGCTTTACACAGTTCTTTGCATTTTTATTGAATTCTGCAAGGTCTTTTGCACCGTGCAGAAGGCAGGGGTGACGCGGGTTTGACTCTCGCCTCAGGTGCCTTTTTGCGT
Source organism: Geotria australis (assembly GCA_036362915.1). Taxonomy (NCBI): domain Eukaryota; kingdom Metazoa; phylum Chordata; class Hyperoartia; order Petromyzontiformes; family Geotriidae; genus Geotria; species Geotria australis. The sequence goes on from JAZEWU010000001.1 coordinate 1,815,196, forward strand.
GGGGGGTTCGTTGTCCGCCGCCTGTTCTGCGTGGGTTTTCCTCCGGGTTCTTCCCACAACTAAAATAACACTCATTAATAATTTGCCGATACCAGCATAATATATAGGACGCGGAGTGTGGCTAGTTGGCGCCGGCTGTCAGTCTGGCTGCCACTCCCCCACCCTCTGGTCCTTCTGCGTCGCAGTCATCATGAAAGGGGGAAGCGTCGAGGAAGCCGTTGTGGAGAAGTGAGATACAGGCAGATAAGGAAACGATAGCAAAGGGGAGTTGACTCGAGGGATGTGCGAAAGGACCGCGCAGACCAGGAACCTACAGCGACAGTAAAGATTATGCGTCACATAAAGGCTTTTATTTTATGTAAAGTGCCCCCGGCAGTGAGCAGCGCTACCGCCTCACAGCAAGAACCACCCGGGTTCTATTCCGGGCTCATGTACAGCCTTTCTGTGCAGTGTTTGCATATTCTGTGACTGTGGGTTTTCGCCGGGTACTCCGGTTTCCTCCCATAGTACAAAGGCATGATGCTACTTAGGTTTATTAGCCTGCTGACAAAATAGCCCTCAGTGCCCTGAAATGGACTGGCGTCCCGTCCTGGGTATAGCCCCACCTCGTGCCCTGTGTCTGCCGGGATAGGATCCGGCTAACCGCGACTCTCTACAGAATCAAACGGGTACTGATAATGATGATGATTCGAATAGGACTGGATCATACGCGGGAAAACCCACTTCTCGCGAGTGCTCAGTACAACATACCCTTTTCGACGACTGTAACGCAAATACCCACATGTTAGCTCCTCACCACGAGCGATTTGTGGACGTAACCGCACTTTACATGCCTCGCTGCCTGGCACACAGGGAGGAAATGGCGTATGAAATGACTCACGCTTAATCTACCTTTATTAGGATCAGCGAGTGGGCGCAGTGTCAAGAGAACGCGAGTCACATGCCAAGCTCCACGTAGCTGTTTCACCAAAGGACTGCACCGTATTCTATAGACTGGGACATTAGTAACTCATTAACAATAGTGATTTACCATGCCTTTGCTAATATACTGCCCAGATGAAGGCTTCCCCATTAGCTTCCCCATACGTGTCAAATATTTGGGTTACAGTAAACTAACAACACAGGATTTGAAGCAGGTGGGAGGGGCGGATATTGGTTCAGATAGAATTGGCACCCGGTGTTCACCATGGCAAGGAATCGAACTCGAGGGACATCAATCAGCAGAGCGCAGTACACTAACCGGTGTGCAACCACTCAACCCCCACCCCACGTTAAATTACTTTAGTTTAGTTTATATATCTGTATTATAATTTAATAATAATAGCCTGGGAATCCCCCCTCAGGAAGAGCTGGAATCTGTTGCTGAGGAAAGGGATGTCTGGTCCACTCTCCTTGGACTGCTGCCACCGCGACCCTCACCAGGACAAGCGGTTTAGAAAATGGACAGGTGGATGGACACAAGCCGCGCTGAAAGACAACGATGTCCAGAAGCTCAACAGATGCCAGAAGCCCCTCAGTGTGGAGCAAGAAGAGAGACCAATGCCCGCCGCCTTTAAGGCCAGCACTGACTATTATATCTGCAACTAAAGAAGAACGAGCGAGTGTGTGCTCGCTCGTTTTCTCCAACATATCGACGGGTGCACTACACTTACACACTTTTTCACATGACCTACACTCATAAACAGAGCTTCACTATGGATAACATTTGTCATGAAAGCCTTCGAGTTAATTTTAAAGAAGAACTTGTTGCAATGGGGAAACTGTCATATAACCATCGCGCTTCGAAGACTCGAATCGAATTCGACCGCAAGACACGCACGACACTTGCAAGCGATCGGGAGGAGTTACATGTCGCTTGACGATAACTTTCGGGAAAAGACGATCGCTTCGGAATCCCCCAGGTCGTAATCGCGATGATAATAATAGCAGCGATTTATAGGGCGCCTTTCACCCGAGGGTCACAAAGCGCCCGCAGCCCCAGCCGCATCCCAGCCGTGCCCCTCAGTTGATGCATTTTCCGCTGCGGTTTCAGGGAGCGGCCGGCTTCGTGTCTCCGCACCATTATTATTATTAGTCCCCCACCTCGGTGGTGGTCGCGTGTGGTCCCACCCCGTGAAAATTTCAAGGGGAGAATACCGTGTTAAACTGATTTGCATTCTAACCGCCAGCAGTGCGTGGCCTCGCTTGAAAGTGAACTAATTCTTGTTTGTTTTTGCGCAATGACGACTCGAAGGATCGGTCGAGAGCTGCTCTTTCGGAAGCCTGACGATGCCTCCGACGTGGGAGGCGAAATGCCGCGAAGGAGTGAGGAGGAATGCTCCGCGCGGCTATCCCGAAAGAGCGGCTCTTAAGAGCGATTCTCACACATCGGGGCCGTGAAAACTTACATCAATAACAATTCTTAAAAAAAAAAACACGTTGAAACTGTCTCGCTTAGGTGTTCACTTAAACCTTGGGTGTGTGCTACCACTGTATGTCCTTCAGAGCGGGTTTCCAGGGCTAGCTCACCACGGAAAGATTATTGACACCCGTCAGCTTCACCCACAACAAGTTCGGCCTGTCACCCAAATAAAATTAATCATGTGTGAAAAGTCAAACCACCAGCAGTCCCTCTCTGCTCTCGTGAATTGGCGGCTACGCTCATCTGTGTTAAGGATGGAAAATCCACATCCGTATGATGGCAACAAAGATGAGCATACGTCCATCATAATTGAACTACGACTGATCTTGTTGCTTCAACACGGTAATGATGTAGGCAACGGCGTACGTTTAATGTCACGGCTAAACACGTGTACGAATGACTGGTGGGCGGTGCAGCTTAAAGTTCAATCTTCACAACACCAACAACTCGTTCTCACGATCAACCCCCACCTTGCGTTACGTATTTTACAACGTGAGAAATTCGCTTCACCCCGTACAATGGCCTGACCTGAGAATCTGCTGCTGTATTTTGTTCCGCGCCTCGGAAACTAATCCATCGTTGGTGGCCGGCACGCAATACGAGCTCCCGTGGCCACGCGTAGGCGCACGAGCGTGCGAAGGGCATCACGTGCCGCCGCATCTCCTGCTCGCGTCACACCAAATGACCGTGCCCCGTCCCATCCCACGAGCGACGATCCCACACCTGCGGCAACACAGGTCGGCGGCGCCACGCGATGTGCGCTGGGGGTGCCCGGGCCTGACCAACGTCACCGCACTGCCTCCCTGCGCCCCCCCCCCCGGGGTGAATGTTCACAACTAAAGGCACGGGAGGTTAGAAGCCGCGTCGCCACAACAAAACTAACTTATGGCTTGTCCTCCCAAAGTATAGCTTTGAGTCTGAGTCATACAGGTCAGCCGTAAAGGGCGACGTGGTGGCGTGGTGAACGGCGCTGCTTACTCACAGCAATAATAATAATAATAGCATTTATAGAGCGCCTTTCACCCGAGGGTCACAAAGCGCTGCACAGGGCTGTGGAGAGGACGGCATGTCAAGAACGAAAGAAAAAAACAACCAATAAAAACCAAAGCAACAGAAAATAGATGATTAAGGCTGCTAGGAATATACTGAAAGGTCGTGAAACTGGCTCAAGTAGCTTTCTGTGCGGAGTTGGCAATGTTATCCCCGTGTCTGTGGGGGGTTTTCACTTGGTACTCCGGTTTGCCACCACAGTCCAAAAACATGCAGTTCTAGATACATAGCACTGCCTTACTTCCTGTGTCTGCCGGGATAGGCTGTGGCTCACCCCGACCCTCTACAGTCTACACTCTACAGGATTAAGCGGGTACTAATAATGAATTAATTAATAATTCCCCAAGGGCTGCTTGAGATGTAAACTTGACCAACAAACAGCGTGCACTGCCTGGAGGGAAGAAGCAGGCAACCTGTCCACAGTGCTCGGAGGAGGGTCAACGTAAATTCGACTGTGGCCGACAAGAGCCCCAATTTTCCATGAAGCCACTGTGAGCCGTGGCCCCATCGATGATTTCCAACAGTTGTCTGTTCGCTCCATCTGCGATTAGCGGTCACTGCTCCGTGTTCACTGCTCCGTTGGGGATTAAAAAAAAAACCCAGATTATCTTGCAGCTAGGGGATGGCAGCACACACACACCCCCCCTCTCACCCCCCCAGCTCCACTGCTTACTTGGCAAGTAGAACGGAACAATAAAAAGGAGTCTTTAAACGCGTCGCAAACGTAACCGCAGTCATGACGTCTTCTCCTTTACACAGTTGGCCTGTCTGGAGCGCACTTAAACCCCCCCACGCGTAGAGTGGAAACTACGGCGTCTGGTTTATTCTACCCCACCTATCCCCCGCCTGCCCCCCTTCTATCACCACTAACCTGGAGGTCAATTACAGCTAGGTGGTTCCACGCGCCGGGGTCACGCGCCCGGTTACAAAACCCGGGACAATTCCTCCACGCACATTACGCAATGCAAGCGACTTGTTCTAAATTTAACTAATCCACCGATTCACGCACTGCATTATTGTACGGTTTATGCAAAAGATTAAGGCAAAGGAGTTTCCACCGCTGGTAGATAAGCTTCTTTCCAATTGAGACAGAACTCGAAGGCTTTCGCGACCAATGTTATCCATAGTGAAGCTCTGTTTATGAGTTTTATGTCATGTGAAACGTCGGTACAATCTTTGAAGGTAAGTGTGCTCGCTCGTTTTCTCCAACATATCGACGGGTGCACTACACTTACACACTTTTTCACATGACCTAAACTCATGAACAGAGCTTCACTATCGAGACAGAGCTGTTTCGAAGTGTACTTTGGCCTACTCTTCCACGCTGGCTAGACATCGATCGTGGAAGTGGTTGGAGTACCCACACTTGGTTCCACCTGGCGTGACATCCGGAACGACTGACTAATTGCGGTTGTGCCCATTCGGACCGCTCAGAATAATAATAATAATAGCATTTATATAGCGCCTTTCACCCGAGGGTCACAAAGCGCTGCACAAAGCGGTGGGAATTACGAAACCATTAAAGTGTTTGAATTTCCGCGCCGGAACTTTGAGTCGGATGCACTACGCATCATCGATCGTGTACGCGTTCGAATGTCTGGACAGGATGCACATTTTGAATGCTTAGGTGCTTCTTCTTCGAAGCGCGATGGTTAAAAACCCCAAAAATATAATTGTTGCTGATTGCTGATTTGGGCGGCACGGTGGCGTAGCGGGTAGCGCTTCCGCCTCACAGCAAGAAGGTCCCGGGTTCGAATCTCGGCTCGGGGTGCCTTTCTGTGTGGAGTTTGCATGTTTTCCCCGTGTCCGCGTGGGTTTTCGCCGGGCACTCCGGTTTCCTCCCACCCTCCAAAGACATGCTGCCAGGTTAATTGGCGTACTGACTAAATTTCCCCAGGCGCCCTGCGATGGACTGGCGTCCCATCCTTGGTGTTCCCCTGCCTTGTGCCCTGTGTCTGCCGGGATAGGATCCGGCTCACAGCGACCCTGTATAGGATTAAGCGGTTTCTGAAAATGGATGGATGGATGATTGCTGATTTTCCGTTCTCTGTCGTTGCTGACATGTCGTTCTCTCCGCAGCCCGTGCAGCGCTTTGTGACCCTTGGGTGAAAAGCGCTCTATAAATGCTATTATTATTATTAAACTACAGTTTCCCATACACAGCTTAGGTGCTGTGTTGTGTTAAACCGGCCAAGTCGCTTTTCGAGTTTTAAAACTCAATATCCGCCAAGTGCCGGCATTGAAATCACTCGCACTGGGTCAACGCAATGCACATATCGGTTATAAATAGCGTGGCCAGAGCAGCGTGACAAAACACACACGAGAGAAGCACTCGAGTGGGCGTCGCTGCGTGAAGGAGGCCTTCCCAGACACGTTGAACCGCCCGGCAAGCACGTTTTGTATTTTTAGAGTTCGTTCAGCTCTCATCACCCCCCGTGGATCGTAACTTTATTGTGGTTGGAGGGGTTTCCGTGTTACAGTGAACCCCAGAGCTGTGTCACACGGAGTCCAGCGCTGCCGCTAGGGTCTCCCTTGGCGAACAGGTCTGGGGGAAGGTTCCAAAACAAATAATTATCCCAAGACCATTATTTGAGGGTTGGTGTCAGGAAGGGAAATCCGGCCACAACATTTTGCTCCAATACCCCCCACCACTGCGGGGCAACCGACCAACCCGGGAGCGGCCGTTTGAACCGGCAGCAACGGTTTAGCTGAGTGCAAAGTCTAAATGCTGTGACGAGTCGCACGAAAATCAGTTCAAATTCGAAATGTAAGCCAAGTCGCAATACGTTGCGTTTATGGCTGTGCTCTGGAAGACGTCATCCGTTTCTTTTTTAATGTTTACCTACGTATTCTTTACTTGCCGTAGTCAGACAGGTAGTTGAAACTCTGGTCAGGAATTAACTTAGCCCTCCGCAGGGTTCATAAAATGTTGTATATGTTTTGGAATGCACCCTTGGTCAATCATTGACCACTCACTGCCGTGGCAATATGCAATTCCCACCATTAGCTCAGCGCTACCGACTCAGATTACGCCACTACATTGCTTGTTTGGGTACGAGGGTGCTTTGGCCATTTACAAATCAATCTGAGATGTAAATCTAATCATCTCTCGAATCAAACGCGCATGGGGTAATGCCCATCCATTATGGCTCATCTGCTATGGTGGTCCAAATTCCACTTTCAACAGCGTGTATTTATCTCCTGAAGAAAAGAGACAAGGGTCAGCGATGCTGTTGATAATAGATGGAAAATCAGGCCACGTGATGAGAACACCAGCTCACAAGAGACAGATGAAATGTACGACAAAGTTGAGACTGAGAGAAGGAAAATGAAGCAGAGCAAAGCAACGAAAATGCTGCCAACGGCCTCTATATCTAATGGCAGCACATTAATCAGAGATCGGAGGCCACGACTTGACAGATGCACATAAGAATCGGAAGCAATGAAAGAAAATGCCAGGGGCCTTTGCAGCAGTGGAGGATGCAGCCTAAAACCGAACAACATGTCATGCCCTATGGGGAAACAATGGAGAAATTGATGCGTTAATCTGCAATAAAGCTGTCGTGTTCAGTAGGACCCATCGCATTTGAGGTTCGGGACGGCTATTCTTGGCCGAGCGAGCTGATGTGCGTGACGGAAAACAACGCGCCCATATGTCTCCCCCATTCGGAGGCGTTTTCACAACGACAAACAAACAAAATAAGAAAGGCAACGAACTTACACCAAAATGAAATGTCCCCCAATCCACAGCAGAGGCTATTGACTTTTCCACTCGGGTTTTCAACAGCCGTGTTGTTCAGAGCATGTGAAGGTGTTTGTTTGCGTTTTCATTTTCTTGTGCAACGATTCAAAAACACGCTCCCAGTGCGACTGAAGAGTCATATTCAAGTTATGTAATGGTGATTACGGTGAGGCATTATCGAGGATTATGGCAAAAGTCTTCGGCTCATGCCAAAAAATGTATTAATTATTGGGCTGATCTTATTCCATGGGCCATTAAGTCCTTCGAGCTGCCTAATTCTCAATCTGGGTATTATTTCCTCGAACTCAGAGTTTCTCAACCTTCAGTCCCCCACACCTCCCCGGAACACCTCTGTTTTGCCACCTTCAACAGACGTGTGGTGCATTAACCATCACCGGATTTACGTCGTCTAGGTCGGAGAGCCTGACCGAGAAGAAGCCTACGGCTTATCTATGCGAGATTGATGACCCCCTGACCCGTGGGTGTCAGCCGGTGTGAATCAGTCCCGGCGCTATCTGTGCAGCAGTGGCAATAAAGCACTGGCGCGGCACCACTCCACTACCGTGCGTGCCGTCAAGCACATGCCAGACCTTTGACACCGATTCTCAAAGTAATTTTACTGCATTGGCCCTTCAATGAATGGGGCGTTAAGCAAAAATCTGTTTCGTGTCACCCTTGACGATGTATTCCTGGTCCACTCCCTCCCGTGAAACGCCACGCGTTGCAATAAATCTCCCCAACGGACGGAGGATCTCGCAGAATCCTTGACGCCCGCGCACGCGCTCTGTTTTGCATCGTTCCCGTCTACAGCCACCACTCTTCAACAAAAAAACCCTGTTCTACAGCACACGTGGAGCCGATGACATCCAGCAGTGGATTGATCATGGCGAGTGACTTCTTCTTCTTCTTTGCGATTCTTCGAAGCACGATGGTCAGCCTCCGGACATCGTTGTCTTTCAGCTCGG
>JAZEWU010000001.1:1840649-1850778 GCA_036362915.1 Geotria australis
TCCTCCTCTCTGCATTGGGACGTTCCGCCTCTCGCGTTGGAGGCATCGTCAGCAGCCTGATTGTGCCTCCAACGTGGGAAGCACTGAAGGAAGTCCGATGATAACAAGAATCTACGTTTGTAACGCGCGCATTTTCTCCGGGCGCGTTGCACCCGTTGATTCAGAGGCGCGGAGCCCTGCTCAGTCGGTTTGTTACGAGTTGGTGAAAAGGTGACTTTTTAAGAGCTGTTTTTTTTAAGGTTATCCCGAAAGAACAACGGAGAGAAACGTTACGTCTCAAACAAGGCGAGAATCCGCCGATTATACAATAGTTTCACTCTAATAGGCGTGCTGCTTGCCGCGCAGCAGCAGCAGCGTTTAGAGCGGTAACTCTGCATTATTTATGGCCCGAAGGCCAATTAACTCCTAATTGATGCTAAAACCAGCACGTTAGAAAGGAATGCACCGTGTGTGCCCACACACTTCTAGCGTTCCCTATTTAAGGCAAATTGGAATGGAAGCATGAAACGATTTAACCTTTGCGATTAACCTAGATTCTGCCGGCACGGCACGCGCGAGCGCGCGCGGAACCTGTCTGACAAAGCGACTCCACGTAAACGGCGACCGACCATGCCGTGCTCTGAACCCACAAACCATCAATCAGGTCCTTCGTTTAAAACGCGGCTGACGACGATGGCCTACTGAGATAAACTTGGGGTTTTTTTATGCAACAGATACGCGGGTCCAAAATACAACGTTGCAAAAACACTGTACAATAATAATAATAATAAAAATAATAGCATTTTGTATAGCGCCTTTCACCCGAGGGTCACAAAGCGCTGCACAAGGGCCGCGAGGAGAACGGCATGTCAACAACGAAAGAAAAAACAACCAATTAAAACCAAAGGAACAAAAATGTAATGAGTAAGGCTGCTTCGAATATACCGAAAGGTCGTGAAACTGGCAATCTTAAGAGCGGCAAAAATCTGCCCGCGTCCCCTAAGATGGCCGTCACTTCCTTAAAGACAAACACAGAGGGAGACAGGGAGGGAGGGTGAGCGACAGGGGGAGACATAGGGACACAGAGACAGGAAGACAGAGAGACAGACGCGAGGGGGAAACGACAAACTCAATAGGTGACGATGAACGCCGCTCACGCAGGCGATGTAACAGCAGAGCGTCGGAATTATACAACGACTGGTCGATGGGTCCGCCAGCTCCAGCCGAGCGAGCAATGGGGGCAGATATCGTTTTGGGGATTTGGAGATCGTGGTTTACATTTTCCACATTCCCACAGTGGATGCGGCTCAATGCTGTGGCGCCAGGATGCACTGTTGGTGCGGGTCAGTGGTGCCGTGCCGAGATGTTGGCTCTCTCTCTCTCTCTTCCGATCTGCGTCTGCTCGGGTACATCTGTTACCTCCTTGCTTGTTGTACAATTATTATTATTTTCCTGTTGTCTTTATGTCCTATAATGTATCGCTATTGCTTGACTCTAAGATAATCTGTCTTGATGTTATTGACATGCAGCGCTTTGTGACCCTCGGGTGAAAGGCGCTCTATAAATGCTATTATTATTATTGTCATTATCAGTACCCGCGTAATCCTGTACAGGGTCGCGGGGGAGCCAGAGTCTATCTCGGCAGATACAGGGCGCAAGGGAGGTATATACCGAGGATGAAACGCCAGTCCGCAGCAGCGCAATGGGGGCAATTTAGTGAGCAAAGCCAATTAACCTAGGCAGCATGTCTTTGGACTGTGGGAGGAAACGGGGGTACCCGGCGAAATCCCACGTGTACACGGAGAGAACACATCAAGTACACAGAGAAAGGCACCCGATATGGGCAGGACTTTCTTTCTGTGAGGCGCAGATGTTAGTAGCGCCGTGCCACCCTGCTGCCCGGAGTGGTTGATGGTGGGGGTGTAGTCTCCGAACAGAGCGACGTGCGATGGGGCAGCTCGTGCCAGCCCATGTGCCCCCCACGCGAGATTCAGCGGCTAATGCCGAGTTGTGACGGTTGCCCTCCTCTTTAGCGCGCGCCCGCTCGGGCGTGAGCTGAACTGGACGCACCCCAAGTCTACCGCGGCGCCCGTCGCGTAAACAAGTCACCGAAATAAAGAGGCAATCTTGCGGTACAATTAAAATACCGCTTAGGACGAACGTACTGCGCCGTAGGCGGGGGTCACAGACGCACTGAAGGTACAAAGCGCCCTATAATTGGGCCTGCTGACTAAATTGCTCCTGTTGCCCTGTGATGGCCTGGCGTCCCATCTTTGCTGATAACCCAAGTTGTCTACTTACCTGCTTACACACCCCCCCCTCCCCCAACAACTGTTAAAAAGCGCTACATAGCCTGCTGCACGCGCATCCAAAACGGATGCGCGTCGCCACCGTGCGTCGGTCTCGGTTAGAGTAAGAAGGTAGGTCAGTAGTTGCTGTCAAGAGCTGCTAATTATCGAAAATAACAAATCTGCAAGGTTCAGCAACTTGACAGCGTACTGATGTGGGTTTTTTCACGGCTCGATGTTTGAGAATTGCTTTCCAAAGATCGTTTCCCGCGTTTGTTGTATCGCAGGAATCTCGCTTCCAGAGCTTGCAAGCTCGCTGGGTTTTTTCTGCTGTAGTAATAGCCATCTATCTCTCTATCGCGTTGGAGGCATCTTCTGAACGCCTGAGGATACCTCTAATGTGGGAGGCAAAACGTCGCGAACGAGACAGAGGGAACGCTCGACGCAGCTATCCCGAAATAACAGCTTTGAAAAGTAACTTCACAACACAAACACGCAGGTGTTTAAGGTTGCTGAGACGTACAGAATAGCTTGTTATTTAGTCTGGTGACCTTTTTCAAAACCACACGCCCACGGTTTCAAGCACACGTAGTCACAAATCCATTTTCAACAACTCCTGACACACAAACTTCAGCTTCAAGCAGCTACAACGCCCATTGATCGGGGCTCAAGGTAGAAGCGTTCACGTCGCGATCCCTGTCAAGTAATACTTAATATTACCTGCAAATTCTACCGAACACTTCGAAGCCGAGCCGACAGACAACGATGTCCAGAAGCTCAACAGATGCCAGAAGCCCCTCGGTCCGGAGCAAGAAGAGAGGCCAATATCCGCCGCCTTTAAGGCCAGCACTGACTATTATATCTCTAAATGTTGAAGGGCTGTCTGCAACTAAAGAAGAACTTGTTGCAATGGGAAACTGTCATATGACCATCACGCTTCGAAGAATCGAATCGAATTCGAAGCGATTGATCATCAACAGCAAACATCGCCATCAACCACCGACATCATCTCTGACAATTCGGGGGAGTCACGAGAACCGAGCTCTCGCCGGGGTCGCGACATCCCTCCTCAAACATCCCTCAGTCCGCGTGGGTTTTCGCCGGGCACTCCGGTTTCCCCCCACAGACCAAAGAAATGCTGCTGCATAGGTTAATTGGCCTGCGGACTAAATTGCCCCCGGTACACTGTGATGGACTGGCGTTCCATCCTGGGTATAGGGCTGCCTTGCGCCCTGTGTCTGCCGGGATAGGCTCCGGCTCACCGCGACAATGGATGGATGGATGGACATCCCCTCAGTCACACCGCTACAACAACACCGGGCAGCTCAAAAACCCACAGGTGAGAATTTCTCTATTCCGCAGCTGTTCTTTCGGAATAGCCGTGTCGAGCGTTCCTCCTCAACTTACGATGCTGCCTCCTCCCTGGAGAGAGGAGGTTACGCTCCACACGGCTATCCCGACACGACAGCTACGGAGGGGGGGTCAAGGTAGAAGCGTTCACGTCGCGATCCCTTTCAGGTAATAATACTTGGTACTGCCTGCGAATTCTACCGAACACTTCAAAGCCGAGCTGAGAGACAACGATGTCTAGAAGCCGACCATCGTGCTTCGAAGAATCGCAAAGAAAGAAGAAGAAGGCGCTACGGAGAGCATTCCTCACACAACGAGCCGTGAAAACCACACATCGTAAAATCGCCAAGTGCTCACGAACCGTGTCAGCGGGAAGCGAGGAGGTAGGTGGTGGAGGTGGAGGAGGCGTCCTGGCGCTGACTCCCGAGCCGCACGCGTTCAAAACCCCGATGCGGTTCTCCGGGTGGGTGTCTCGGACCGAGCGGACCGAGCGACCCGAGCGGCTAAGCGTGGCAGCAGCGCTTTCACAACGCGCGTGTTTGCCGAGACCTTCCCCGCGCGCGCGGACCGGCCCAATTCTCATCTAATTGTTGCCGAAGCCGTTTTGCAAGTACACACAGGCGCAGGCGAGTGTGTTTGTCTTACTCTGTGGGTGCGGGGGAGTAGGGGGTGGAGCTGCTGAGGGAGGGTTATGGTTGTGGGGATGGAGAGGGAGGAAAGGCAGGAAGGAACTGGGGAGGGAGGGATGGAGGGAGTTCCTCCCCACCTGTGCCACGATGCCCACAGCCCCGTGCTTGTCTTTCCAGTTCGGTAATGTCACTGTGTTTTTTTGCACCGAATGCGCCATTGCGCAATCAATGTTGAAAAGGAAACAGAGCAATCAATGCCACGCTCACTGAGCACTGACGGAGGGGAAGGGTCGTCTCACTTGGCTGGCTTGAGCAATTAGTGGAAATTCCACATTCCTCTGACAGGAGGCAGGTTTTATGTTATCGCTTTAGGATGTTAATCCGTTCCAGAACACACATCGTAATGTGAAACCATCGTAAAGTGAGACCAATAATCATGTACATCGTTTTATGGTAAACACTGAAAAGCGCTTCTATTGGCTGAGAAGCTACCCAAGCGGCATACATTTGTATCGCTGATTGGCTGCTGTGCCACCCACGCTCACGCGCAGCCATATCGTAACACGTACCCTAAAGTGACATTTGATCGTAATGTGATACTTATGTTCTTATATATTTTGACATGCCGTTCTCTCCACGGCCCTTGTGCAGCGCTTTGTGACCCTCGGGTGAAAGGCGCTCTATAAATATCTATTATTATTATAGAGTGTGTATCGTAAAGTGATTCCATCGTTTCTTGACGCCATCGTAAATTGAATTCCTACAGAGGAATGAAGCTGACCACGACCAGAGTGGCCTTCTGACCAAGATGTGAACTCACACTTTTCCAACTTTGAGTAAAGTCCTTCGCCTGAACAGCACTAAGCTTTACCAACAATGTAATCCATTTCACAACACGGGTGCGTGGATTACACAATGCCAATTGCATCATCATCACCATCATGCCGCACTCCTGACTGTCACGTTGGTAAGAGCGGGTGATGCAAATCCGACGCAAAACAAATTCTGCCAAGCGTTGACTTGTTATCAAAACACGTTCACAACGGCAGCTTTTAAAAATAAAGGCGTAGATGTCGCACCTCCCGTCCTCCCCACACCCACGACGCCACCCCATCGTGGATGGAAGCGCTGGGTCTTAAAGAGATGGAGATGATAACTGAAATCAGTCCGACATGTCCATTAGCTCAAGGGAGTCTGCTAATGACCAGAAGCCTGAACTGAGCAGTTGGAGCCAAGGGAGATTCTCCAGCGTTGAGATAAAAAAAACAACAACCGAGGCTTAGAAGAGCCGAGATCGATATGCCCTGCTAAGAGGCTTGTTCGTGGCAACCGCTCTCAAGAGCTGCACTTTTGGGACAGCCGTGGCGAGCGTTCCTCCTCTCCGACACGTCACGTTTCGCCTCCCACGTTGCAGATATCTTCTTAGAGCCTGAAGTTGCCCCCAACGCGGGACGTGAAATGAAGGAGAGTTGCCAGTTTGATACTGAGGGAGGGGTCGTACGGTGGTACAGTGGCGCAGTGGGTAGCGCTGCTGTCTCACAGCAAGGAGGCCTTGGGTTCGATTCCCGACTCAGGTACCTTTCTGTGCAGAGTTTGCATGGTCTTCCCATGTCCGAGTGGGGTTTTCGCTGTCCACGCAGTCGAAAGATACGCTCGCTCGCTTAATCTGCCTGCTGACTAAATTGCCCCCCAGTGGCCTGCGATGGACTAGGCATCCCATCCTCGATATAGCCCTGTCTGCCGGGATAGGCTCCGGTCCCCCCCCCCCCGCAACCCCCCGCGCGACCCCATACAAGACGACGCAGCTACTGATAAAGAGCGAATGAGTTCGACACTCATTCGCGCGCGCTTACTCTGCCCCGGTGCGAACAACTGGGCTCGCGTAATCACTTTCAGGCGCCGGCGTCTTTGGTACCGCGGCGTTTGGCTTCACCCCGCGATGTTCCGTAGAAAGAGGGCACACTTCGAGCCGCGCCGAGTCTGCGGCCCCAGACTTGTCCGGAATTGCCGCGCGCATCGCGGCACGCGCTGTGCGCGGCCCTGGCACGAGCGAGGAACATCCTGTTCCCCTGCTCAGCAGCCAGCCTAGCTCCTTAGTTGTCGTTGGCTGTGATTTACGTGGCTGACGATGACGCCGCCGCTGGATAATAACATAATAATAGCATTATTTATAGAGCGCCTTTCGCCCGAGGGTCACACAAAGCGCTGCGCAGGGCTGCGGAGAGAACGGCACGCCAACGACGATAGAGAACGTAAAATCAGCAACATTTTTTTGGGGGGGGTTTTTTGGATCCGTCCGGTTCCCGCACACGAGCCCGTTCCATCGTTCCATCTCCGCGACGGGCGGTCCCCGTCGGGTCGGGTTCCGTTCTGCGGCTGCCGTTCCATCGGTTGTCTCGAGCCGTCGCTCCGAGGCGATCATGCCCAGTTGGGCATCGAGGTGCAAAAGGTTGAGAACCCCTGGTCGAACCTAGGCTGGTTTTCATCCACCCTAGCGATGTGGCCTACCCAGGGGCAGTCGAGTTTCGTAACTGATTGAGCACAGTGAATGTAATTGCCACGAAATTGATAGCAAGCGATAAGCTCGCTCGTTGACAGAGAACATATATTCGATAAATATTTTGCGTGACTAACTTCGTTCCGAGCGGTACCGCCAGTGCCGTGAGAACACACGTGCACTAGCTTCGTCCTGACAGCCAGAGCCACCATCGCAAAATCCTTCGCGCCGGCTAAGATGCGTGGCCTACCTGAAACAATTACACCGTGAAACGCGACCCTATTTGCATGCCTGTCAGCTTCACTGAACGCTTAGACGGGGGGGAGCTGCAGACAACACGCGTTTCTGAGAAAAAACCCCACCTATTTCTTCACGGTGGGGGAAAAAATAAATCCCGCTACAGAACTTCAGGGGTTTATCTCCCGCATAGGTTACGCCAATGAATTCTTGCTGCACCGCGCGCGTCTCTCACGTAAGCCGCGGTCGGTCGGTTTAGACAAAAAACAACATTTGGAGCAAAGCCCGCGGAGAATTTCCGATAAACGCCCCCTCACCACTGCAACTGACTGATGTCAGGCGAGCACATTACACCTCCGCATCTGTCCCCAACTCCACACGCGAAACGACACACGACTGCTCTGGCCCCCCCCCACCGGCGGTGAATATCGCTGTTGACGTGCCGTTCTATCCGCAGCCCTGTGCAGCGCTTTGTTACCCTCGGGTGAAAGGCGCTATGAAAATGCTATTATTATTTATTATTATTAATACTAGTCGGCGGTGACTGCACCACACAGGGGCTGAAAGTTGTGCCGAGGAGGCGACTAAATAATAATAATCTACTTTTGTAACGCGTGGCGCATTTTCTCCGGGCGCGTTGCACCCGTTGATTCGGAGGCGCGGAGAGCCCTGCTCAGTCGGTTTGTTGCGAGTCGGTGAAGCGGTGACTTTTTAAGAGTTTTTTTGAAGGCTGTGGGGGGACACGACCGGGCGCTCGGACGAGAGCCTGAACCTAACGGAGCCAGGCATCCCGCGGCTCCCCATTGTGCCGCGCGAGCCGTTTGGTCGAGACGGATCACGCCCCGCTAGCCCACTCGGGGTCGGACCACACTGGGGTGTGCGGCACCCTAGATCCGCGCGCGGGCAGTCGATCGCGTGCACCGCGTGGGTTGCTACGTGCTGGCGGTGAGGCCCGGCTCAGCCATTGTCGCAGCATGCCGAGAGGCGCCGACGGCACTGGGCGATAAACGCGACGGGCGTCCGTCCGCCCGTCTCTGTCCCCGCCTAGTCTTTGTACTGCCGATGCCGATAAGACGGCGTCGAGCACTGATCTCGCACTGAGATCACCCGGGTCAGGTTCACACCGGGTGAGCTGTGTCGGTGTGTGTACGCGTGTAGCTGTGTGCGGTGAGTTAGCGTGGCGGTGAACGGCGACCCGAGTTGGATTCTCGTTGATGTAAACATCATAATAATAGTAATACTATCATTTTATAGAGCGCCTTTCACCCGAGGGTCACAAAGCGCTCGGAAGACAAAGGTGGCCGGACGTGGTGCCGGCCGCCCACCCCGGCACGTGCCGTGCCAGCCTTCATAGGTGCTCACTAACAACACTTGCCCCTAAAGTTTGTCAATGCTATACGGTGGTGGTGGTGTTTTGACCCAGGACGGGCGCGCGAGGGAACGTGCTATTTTACGCTTCCTCCTGCACGCTAACGCAACGCACCTGGGGTACACGATCGCAGTGTTTTTCAAGCGTTTGTACCTCTTACCCTGCGACGGCAAAAACCTTACCCAAAGATGTTGGCATTCTACCAAGTCGACCGCTAATAAATGGACGAAAAAACACACGCGCAGCCCTTTGAAATACTGTACTGCGTTCACGTGTACAACGGCACTTTTACATGTGAGCAAATCACGGCAGGTATGGGGTTTTTTTTTACCAAACCAGGACACTTAAATGTACCTTGCCATAACAATCCTCCGCAGCGGGAGGGGGGAACTAAAGACGGCGGGAGAGGGCGGGCTTTTATATTTTTTTAAAGCGTCTAGACTTCCTCCACAATTACTCAGCCGCAGCAATTCGGCGGGCAAAAAAAAAAATCGTAGCGTCTGAAGCGGGGTTCCCAGTCATGGAAGCGTTATGGCAGGGGGGCAATTTGTCGCCTTACTTTGCAAAGAAGCTCCACCGCGCCCCGTCGGTAATTACACGGCACCGGGCCGGGGAGCCGAGCGGATTTTCCATCCCCGGTGCTGTTCGTCGGTTGCAGGCCCGGCCAGGAGCAGCGACCAGGATTGACCGTCTAACTGCAAGGATTCCCATCGGCGTCACTCGATGGTTCCATTTAACCGTTGGTAATGCAGTGGGGTGTGTGTGTGGGGGGGAATGCTGCTGCTTGGGCACTCACGAAGATAAAGATCTTCCCTTTTAGCCTGGATAGACAAGGGCTATTAAGGCCAGCAGCGTGGCACACAAGGGAGAGAGGGGGTGATAGTGGTCGACGGGGCAACCAAGCCGTCTTTGTCTCTCCAGGGTTGATGTTAACCACATCATCGAATAAGGAAAGTCCGGGCCAGACTGAGATATTTACTTTGGCTTAAATTTGGACGCGACTACTATGCTCGTCCACAGCCAACTTACCTGGTCGTCTCACTGAGACCGAGAAGCTCCCACAGGGACCCAGAGACACACGGAGACCCACAGACTCACACTGAGACCCGCAGACTCACGCAGAGAACCGCAGACTCAGAGAGAGACCCGCAAACACAAGCAGAGACCCGCAGACTCACGCAGAGACCCGCAGCCGCCTTCCTGGCGGACTCAGGACACCGCACGACGTCGTTCGCTGAGTGGGTTTTTTGCGGCTGCAGGGCCATCATTTTGAAACTACCAATTTCCTTGTGAAGTTAGGATCTTTGAGTTTTTGTAGTCTTCCGAAGTCGACTTAAAAATCCACATATTTATTACCGCTTACCACGAAACGCGAACTGATGATGTACAGCACAATTGTGGTCTCAGAGCGTGCTTTATATGCACTGTACTATCGTTTTTTATTATTATTAATATTTATTTGTAGAAGTGTGCAGGCCGAGAAACACTGCTTGTGGGTCCTTGGATCTTGTTTCGGGGCTTTACCACAATCACCATGGCCAGGCAAAGACAAAGATCCCCTATATAGCCTTAACAGACTGTAGGGACAAGTGCTGTTAGCGAGCACCTATGAAGGTCGACACGGCACACGAGGGGGTGGGTAACCAGCACGACGCCCGGTCGCCTTTGTCTCCCTAGTGGGGAGCGGTAGCCCAGTGGTTAGCGCACTGGGCTACCATGGCCAGGCACACACGCGCGCACACGCTACGCGTTCGTGTGGGCTTCATAAACAACTCATAAT
>JAZEWU010000001.1:1850933-1861923 GCA_036362915.1 Geotria australis
AAAAAGAGGAAAAACATCGCTGGAAATCTCGATAAACATCGGTGGAATAAACAAGAGGCTCGGGTGAGATTCATCTCACGGCCCTGGATGCGGTGGGAACCCGGCAGCCGCCGTTCCGACTCATTTGCGCCACGAGCCGCACGGTTTTGAGGAGGATGCTGCGCAGCCGCGCCGCAGCCGCGGGTGTTGCGACACCCGCACTTTTACATATCACATGTTGCGACACCCGCACTTTTTCCTGCAACACCCGCGGCTGCGACGCGCCTGGATGCTGTGCGGCCGCGTTTGTCCCGCACCGCAAGCGGACTTCGCTGCAGTTTCAGCCGTTTCACCGCGGGGTACGGGAGACGACGCTGGGGTTTCACCGCGACCGGGAATGGAACTCGGTTCCCCCACATTCTCGCCTTCCGCGCAGTACGAGGTCACGTAAACACACGGAGGCGGTAGTAAGGGAACCGAAAATAATAATAGCGTTTTATAGAGCGGCTTTCACCCGAGGGTCACAAAGCGCTGTACAAGGGCATCGGAGAGAACAGCATGTCAACAACGACAGGGGAAAAAAACACCTAATGAAAAGCAAAGCAACGAAAATTAAATGATTAAGGCTGCTTCGAATACACCGAAAGGTCGTGAAACTGGCGATCTTAAGAGCGGCAAAAATTTGCCAGCGTCCCCTAAGATGGCCGTCACTTCCTTAAAGACAAACACGGAGGGAGACAGGGAGGGAGAGGCTTTGCTCCAGCGGTGGACGGAGAATGGTGAAATTCAATATTGGCATCGTAATGTGAAACTGTTTCATAGTGGAAGTTTTGTTGCACATTAACACCTTGGACTTTGTGTGGGATTAACTGCATTGCTGGTGAAATATGGCATTAAACAAGACTAAACAAGGGCTGTAGTCATTTGAAAGCATATCATCCCACGTATCACTAATTTGTGATTGTATTAAACATATACAAATCTTATAAACATTAGTAATCAGTTATCTTCCTCTACAGGGTGGCACTTGCTTTACAATGTCGAACTCGCAATCACGCAGTTAAGAGTTAATCCCAGTTGGAGGTCAACTTCAGCCCATCATCCCTCTGGGGGGGTCCATAGAATAATACACCACTTTGTGTTCAGCCAATATTAGTTCGCCTATGGAAGGACTGGCCTTTACCGTAGAGATACTGAATTTCCTCCCCAGGCTTAAGGCCACGAACAGATACAAGCGATGCGCCACAGTCCATTGAGCAGGGAGATCCTGGGACCGTTGGGTGGAACGGTAGCGCGGTGAGTAGTGCTGCCGCCTCACAGCAAGAAGAACCTGGGTTCGACTCCCAGCTCGGGTTCCTTTCTGTGCGGAGTTTTCATGTTCTCCCCGTGTTTGCGTGGGTTTTCGCCGGGCACTCCGGTTTCCTCCCACAGTCCAAATACATGTTGCCTATATTAATCGGCCTGTCTAAATTTTTCCCCCGGTGCCCTGAGGGTGCTGTAACTCGCTTGCCCCTCCCTGCCGGACAACTGTTACAAACCTACATAGCTCAACGATTCCTTCCGGCTTAAATAAAAACGGACTGACTTGAACGTTTGACCTTTATCCGATGCACATAGCTCATCCATCCATCCATTTTCAGAAACCGCTTAATCCCGTACAGGGTCGCGGTGAGCCGGAGCGTATCCCGGCAGACACGGGGCACAAGGCAGGGCTTATACCCAGAATGGGACGCCAGTCCATCGCAGGGCACCTGGGGCAATTTACTCAGTAGGCCAATTAACCTGGCAGCATGTCTTTGGACGGTGGGAGGAAACCGGAGTGCCCGGCGAAACCCACGCGTACACGGGGAGAACATATAAACTCCTTCACAGAAAGGCCCCAGAGCCGAGATTCGAACCCGGGACCTTCTTGCTGTGAGGCGGAAGCGCTACCCACTACGCCACCGTGCCGCCCAATAGCTCATCCACAGTTGTTTATTTTACTCGTCGCTTGCAAAGCGGTACGTTCACTTAAGCCAGCAATCTAAATGTTCCCGTGTTTATTTAACGTGTTTATCAGGTCCTGATTACCTCCTCCGCCTACATCCTTGCCTTACATCGCTGCCAGGAAAGACGTGCATGACGTTAAAGCCGGTCAGATGGTTTGCGGTAAATGCTGAGCTGGCGAGTTTCCATGACAGGGTGCGTTAGTCAGTGTCTGCACTGGTGGGAGTTGCGAAACGCGATACAGGCGGGCGCTGATTTGGACAATGGCTCAATATTGTATTTTGCTTTGCTTTGCAAGTGCCGAGGCTATGAGTTCTGTAGAGGTTTCGGGATGTGGTGGAGGAGGCAGGGAAGTGAGTGGGGTGGTGATGTGGGTCATGGGTGGACAGCGATGGTGTAGTGTTACGAACCCGGCCACCCGAGTTCGACTCCCGCTCACGCCCAATACGAGTGACGATTGTCTGAACCGGTTCTTGGACCTCTACTAGGCTGACTCGGCCTCAAATGAGTACCTGGTGCGGTATGCGATTCTTCAAAGCGTGATGGTTAAACTACAGTTTCCCATTTCTTTACACAGTTCTTTGCATTTTTATTTAACTCTGCAAGGTCTTTTGAGCTGCAGAGGTTGGGTCGTAGAGCGCAGACAAGGCAGTATTCCATTGTATGGTCTGCTTCTGCACATTTACCAAAGCATCTTTTGATCGTGCCGTTCTAGTTAGCGGTATGCTAACGTTGCCATTCGGAGGACAAAGGCGGTCGGGCGTGGTGCTGGTCACCCACCTCCTCGTGTGCCGTGCTGGCCTTCATAAGCGCTCGCTAACCGCACTTGACCATCCAGCCCATACAGTCCGTTAAAGCTACACGGGGTGGGTGACCAGCACCGTCTTTTTCTTTGAGGTAATGGATAGCTTAGATCTAATTGACAACAAAGGCTTAGCAGATAATCTCACTTTTAATTAAAAAAAAAGGGACCCATTTGGTATCACTTTACAGCGGGGCGGCAGGGTGGCGCAGTGGTAACATCTGCGCCTCACAGCAAGAAGGTCCCCGGTTTGAATGTCGGCTCGGGCGCCTTTCTGTGTGAAGTTTGTGTGTTCTCCCCCTGTTCTTCGTGGGTTTCCTCCGGGTTCTCCGGTTCCCTCCCACAAGTAAAAAAACCACTCATTAATTATTTGGTCGATAACATCATAATATATAGGAAGCAGTGTGTGGAAATATGGCGCCGGCAAAAACCGCCTGGCTGCCTCCTCCGCCTCTCTGCGCTTTCCTCGGTACGCCTCTGAGTCGTTCTCTCGTCGATGAATACCTTCGATATTGAATGAATATGTGCGCGTTATAAATGTTAAAACATTATTATTATAATATTCCGTTTGAAATGCAGCCGCGAACAAAATGACAATAAGGCAGTGATGGTTTTCTGTGACGGCCAAATCACGGCGGCCCGATTCGCAGCAGAAATCGACACGTTCGGCGACCATAACTGTCCACGATTGCCATTCCCCGTGGAATCCCCCAAGGTCAATCCTGAGCACGTACGTATTCCAGTCGCTATGATGTCAAAACTCCACGGAGGTGTAAAATTATTAAACACGTCGCAACTTTGCTAGTGTAATTGCCCAATCATCCGACCGCGTCGGACAAATTCACACTGGAAATATCACCGCTCTTTTTGGACGCGGTCCAGGCGAGCTACAGTGGCAAATTGTTTTCTGAGCTTCGTGTCTGAACCCGCCAAAGGCCCCCACCCACCACCACTCGGGGGCGCTTCGTTGCACCAGCAAACGAATTGATGAGAATTGCTCTGCGGAGCTGCTCTTTTGGGATGACCGTGTCGAGCGTTCCTCCTCTCTTTCCTCCGTGACGTTGGTGGCTTCCATCGTTGGGAGGCATCGTCGGGTTTGTGACTGGGAGGCGAAACACCGCGAGGGAGAGAGGAGGCGCGATCGACACGGCCATTCCAAAACAAGCAGCTCTTAAGAACGACCGTCATACGTGGTGGAGCCGTGAAAACCTACATCAACAGACAAATCGACAACTTAGTATGATGGCTCTCGTGATTAATGTTGACCATAAATATAGCCCTTTTATCCGTTGGGTCACGTGAAGACAACAAGTGTCGTAAACCCGACAAACCTTACTAATTGTCTGTGTCGGGTGGAGGCGGGTTTATGACACGTATTTGTACCGTGACCCAACCCATAAAAGGGGCTTTATTATGGAAAATCGACGACTCTCTAGATGAACGCAACCGTTTCTAACAGGAAGGAAAGGTCCCCTTTGCGCTGACGAAATCGTAGTGACACAGCTTTCGAAACCACGACTCGTTTACTCAACAGTGAAGGCCTACCGTGCACGATCGGGAGTTTCGGGCGCACAGCCCGAGGGCGGCAGCGCGCTTCTGTAAGTCACAACACACTCTTGGCGTCCTAAACCAAACTCCATGGTGGCCAAAGCATTCCGTCTTGCCCTATGAGTAAGCGCTTTGTCAGTGCACACTCTGTCAAAGCAGCATCACTTGTCCATTATGCAAGGTAAGGTGCACAAGGAGGACCCTCTCCCTTATAGCCTTTATTAGACACTTTGGGCAAGTGCTGTTAGCGAGCAACTATGAAGGCCGGTATGGCACATTGAGGAGATCGGAAGCCAGCACCACGCCCGGCCACCTTTGTCTCCCCAGTGCCGATTTTGACAGTGCGCCATTAACTCATTTGAGGCCGGGTCGACCTAGGGGAGGCCCAGGACCGGTTCAGATAGTCGCCACTGGTCTGGTGTTGGCCGTGAGTGGGAATCGAACTCGCGTCGCTGGGTTTGTAGCGCAGCCTGCTAGCCGCAACACCACCATCCCACACTTAGAAACAAAAAACACTCATTAATTATTTGGCCGATAACATCATAATATATAGGAAGCAGTGTGTGGCAATATGGCGCTGGCAATACCGCCTGGCTGTCTCCTCCGCCTCTCTGCGCTTTCCTCGCGCCTCTGAGTCGTTCTCTCGTCGAATGAGTACCTTCGATCCCCATATAGCCTTAACTGACTGTAGGGTCAAGTACTGTTAGCGAGCACCTCTAAAGGCCAGCACGGAACACGAGGAGGTGGTTGGTCAGCAACCACGCACGACCGCCTTCGTCTCACCCAGTGACGATGTTTACACACCGCACCAGGTACTCCCCATTTGAAAATATTACACACAGAGCAGAAAAAGGCAGAACCTTTCCACCTCTCCAAACCAGGCACGAGGAGGATCTAAATATACAAAAGGAGCCAATTTGCGGGGCTTTGTTTTGTCTGCTGGGACCACAAATAAACAACGGGTGGCACTGAGAGTCTATTAGCCCAGTGTCTGCCACACCGCGGAACACAAAGGCGGCCATGAGCCTCCTGCACACACAGGAGGGCTCCACAAACACGCAGCCGGCCATAAAGGATGCTTTCTTCTCTGGGCCCTTTGCTAAAAATTGTAGATCGGCCTCGAGATCTGGGAGCGGGGATCACGTCCTGTAATAACCGCCAGATCGGGACCGATTAGGTTTATGGCCGCAATGCGGATTAACAGAGAGAGGAGACTGTGTAAGTAAACTCAAAGGACATTGTAGAGCTGGAATCTGTTGCCGGGGAAAGAGATATCTGGTCCACTCTCCTTGGACTGCTGCCACCGCGACCCTCACCAGGACAAGCGGTTTAGAAAATGGATGGATGGATGGACATTTGTAGTGTACTGATGTAGGTTTTCACGGCTCTATTCGTGATGGATGCTTTTCAGAGCTGATTTTTTTTCAAATAGCCGTGTCGAGCGACGTTTCTCCTGCCACACCTGATGATGATTTCAACGTTGGAGGCGAAACGTCCCGAGGGACGGACGGAAGGCGCTCAGTGACACGGCTATCCCGAAAGAGCAGCTCTGAAGAGAAAGTTGTGGGATTTATTTGCGTTTAGCTTCTCTTAGACCTCTCACGCGCAACGAGTTAATTAATGTGTGAACGAAGGTATGATATTAATTCGTGAAATTGTTAACCCAGGAAGGCTGCTACCACGAGGAGGGGCGTATACACAGATACAGTCGACTGTCCAGGATATACCTTTCCGTATATTCTAAGCAGCCTTAATCATTTATTTTTTGTTGCTTTGGTTTTTATTAGTTGTTTTGTCTTTCGTTGTTGACATGCCGTTCTCTTCGCGGCCCTTGTGCAGCGATCAGAATGTGTACAGGAACTCGCTGTGACACCTGAGGTCACAGGCTCAAGTTATGGCACAGTTGAGCACTCCTCTGTGGAGCTGTGGGCGTAATGTTCGTTTGGTCATAACAATGAAAAGTTTCGCTTCCCACGTTGGAGGCATCGTCAGGCTTTAATGATGATGCCTCCTACGTGGGAGAAGTAACATCGCACAGGAGAGAGAAGGAATACTCGACACGGATATCCCGAAATAACAGCTATGGAGAGCAATTCCCCATAGGTTCTTGACTCGAATCGAGACCATTAATAATAATTTTACATTTATAACGCGCACATATTAATTCAATGTCGAAGGTATTCATCGACGAGAGAACGACTCAGAGGCGTAGCGAGGAAAGCGCAGAGAGGCGGAGGAGGCAGCCAGGCGGTTTGCCGGCGCCATATTGCCACACACTGCTTCCTATGTATTATTATGTTATCGGCCAAATAATTAATGAGTGTTTTTTTTTACTTGTGGGAGGAAACCGGAGAACCCGGAGGAAATCCACGCAGAACAGGGGGAGAACACACAAACTCCACACAGAAAGGCGCCCGAGCCGAGATTCGAACCCGGGTCCTTCTTGCTGCGAGGCGAAGATGTTACCACTGCGACATTACATCGCTGGCGGTGCGGGCGGCTGAATTATGTCAGGGCTACTATTTATAAACTCTATTCCTTAAAAATACCAGCTATTGGCCGTGGGAGTGTTTATCAATTATTTCTCACCACTCCTTTTCCTGCGCATTGTTAGAAGACTGCTCAGCTGTGGCACCGGCGTCCTGCATCAAATTCAAACATTTCCAGTGTCGCGTCGCAGGAATCCCGTAAAGAGCTTGCAAGCTCACTGGGTACATTCGGCTTGTGCAAAGCTTTGTGTCACAAAACAGCGCTTTGTGACCCTCGGGTGAAAGGCGCTCTATAAATGCTATTATTATTATTATGATCTAAAGATAACTTAATCTCCGCTCAATAAACAAAGTAGCTTGATATAAAAAATATAAAAATAACATCGGATAAAGGCCACCTGTTAACCGTGCCCACGCCCACGAGTCATGTGTCCTGTGTGTGTAAAGGACGAATAACAATGCCAACGAGGCAGAAACAATCCCACTGCAAAATATACGAGATTTAACCCTTTCCGGCAATGAGAAAAAGTGTTAAGATCTTAAAAACACTAAATGGACACCTTTTTGCAAAGGTACCAATTTGCAAGCAGCCACACTACCTACTTGTGGCAAAAACATGCAACAAAAATGCAACATTGTACAACGGCAAAAAAAATCCCACTGCATTGCTGTGCAGAAGCTGCCTGTCCTATCTTCTGTCCTGTTGCCAACGACACGGAGAAAATCCAGGGACACTCCCCCCGTAAGCAGCTGCCTGCCCTCTCGTCACAGAAACGTAAGTCTTCTTTGCGATTCTTCGAAGCACGATGGTCAGCTTCTGAAACGTAAGTGAACAAAGTCCATCAAAGTCCATGAGCTCTTAAGACTTCCCAGAAACCGCATCGGTGCGTCACTACGTGGGCGCACTTCATAGGTGCTCGCTAACGGCACTTGACCCTACAGTCTGTTAAGGCTACACGGGGGATATTTGTCTTTGCTGTAGTACGACAGGGCTGATAATTGCGGTGGAATTATCGGGGAATAAGAGGCCTGGCATGCTGGCGTAGTGGGTAGCGCTGCCGCCTCACAGCAAGAAGGTCCTGGGTTCGAATCTCTGTGTGGAGTTTGCATGTTCTCCCCGTGTCCGCGTGGGTTTTCGCCGGGCACTCCGGTTTCCTTCCACCGTCCAAAGACATGCTGCCAGGTTAATTGGCCTACTGAGTAAAATTGCCCCAGGTGCCCTGCGATGGACTGGCGTACCATCCTAGGTATAGCCCTGTCTTGCGCCCTGTATCTGCCGGGATAGGCAGATACTGTACATGATTAAGCGGTTTCTCAAAATGGATGGATGTTAGAGGCCTGGCCTGCCCATATAATGCGTTGCAGTGTCGATTCGCCCAACTGGGATAACGATTCAGGATCAAATCTGCTCACGCATGTCACTTCTTCCCAACATTTGTGTAAGTTATCCAATAATATATTGTATCGCGGGTGCATGAGATGTAATTGTGGCCTACAAAATAGAATGTTATGATTTGCGTATGAGTTTTTCGGCGATCTGTAATAGTTAGTGTGGATTTCCCGAAAGCGATTCGATCCGCACTCTCGTCTGACGCAGGTGAAGCACAATGTCTGCACACCTTGAGAGAGCATCAGAGCGCCGCAGCTTGAGATGTCACCTTTAACTGGATGTGAGCGAATGTATCGCGGAACTTCTGACGCCCGTCGTTCCGTACTCACATTTACGATAGTCTGCCAACCTCATTGGCTTTTTGGACGTGTGTTAACTAGAAGTAACTGCTTAGATACACACGTTTTATAATGGCGGTGTACCGCCTGGGCCTCAGCGGAGCCAGACTTGCTAAACAAAGACTACTCGTTTACAAATGTTACTGGTAAGTGCCCTCTCTATCCCGCAGAGACACAGACCACAAGTGAAAACGTAAATGTCGTATAAGACCTCATTAAACACTGTATGAGAGCATTATGGGCAGGGGTCTTCTTCTTTGGGATTCTTCGAAGCACGATGGTCAGCCTCTGGACATCGTTGTGAAAGCAACTTAAGTTCCTTACCTGTACGGACATATCACACCCCCCCCCTTCCCACCTGTACTGCACTGAATGTTTCAGCCACTTTATTACCCGTACACCGTACCAGAGTGTAATGGATTACTTTCATATCTGATTACGGGTAGTGATTTAAATAAATGACCTTCGTTCATCTCCGGAAAAATATATTTGACTCTATCAGCCTCGTGTCTAAACAAACTCTCGAGCTTTCGCTGAAGTTTTATATAACTTTGATACCTGGGTTTTGAACTCTTTGATCATCGTTCCCCAGATACAGGAACCAGGAAACGAATGCCCTGTGCCAAACTCCGTGAGCCGGGGATTCACCGTGTTAATTATCACGCGGCCACATTTCTCGGCAGCCGCATTATGTAACCACCCTTGAGCGGAGCAAAAGGCTCTTGGATTTCCCCGTCTATTGTGGAACGGAATTAAAGCCGGGACATTTTCCAAACTGGCTAAGCCACGTTCGTGTTTTCCATTTGCTCTCCTCCCCCACTCATGCAGAAGATGAATTCCAAACAGATACAACAAGAGACAGAGAGAGATAATTGCTTTTAAGAGCTGTTCGGTATAGCCGTGTCGAGCGTTACTCCGCTTTCCTTTGCTATGTTTTGCCTCCTACGTTGGAGGTATCATTAGGCAACGTGGAAGGTTAAACGTCGCGTAGGAGAGGAGGAACAATTCAGACAATATAACAGCAGTAAAGCCGCCACCTACGAGGATAAGGTTCCTTATTTTTTCATAATTGATGAGATATACATGTGGATATTCCCCAGCGGTTTGCCCTGTCCCTTGCCAAGCGCTTTAAAGCAGCATCACCCAGACACATTAAATAATCATATTCATTATCTTTCGCCTCAGATTTAGAAAACTTACCCTGGTAGCAAAGCGTTCTATTGCTTTCCCTACACCGTGCAACTGGACAATAGATAGCATCAATGCAGGAAAATAGTTTGTAAAGCGTAATGTGTGCCTGTGTGAGATTCTTCTCAGGAATAAATTACTAAACACTGATCTTATTCCCCCTTCGTTACTGATGTAGGTTTTGATCAACATACGTAGGGCAAATATTAACCGGGTGACTCTTTCATGATTTGAATTTTATAGCACTCTTATCAGCCTGGCTAACTTCAGTTACCATTTGAAACCGAAAGTTACAACTCGAGACAACAGTTAAATGCAAGATAAGTCTCCAACGACGCAGGGAAGGCCCGGGGCGATGCTCTCTAGATGATAACACATGATAACGCAGAGCTTTACCCACCGGCTTACCACGCGGGGTGCTTCGTTCTTTCTTCAAATATGTAAATCCCATGAGATACACACTTCTGTTGACGAACAGTGTCGGTACCGCACTCACTTCCGACTCGACCAGTGATCATCAACAGCTTCTTTGTCACGAAAGCTGCCGGGAACTGGACGAGACGCCAGCAACACTTTGTTTTTCAGAAAAATAACAATTAGGCGCTCCCATGTGTAAAGGAGGCCGGGCACGTTTTGACAAAAGGGGTTCAAAGCAATGAGCTCCACGCCCTCGCGGGGTCGCTTGCTCTCCTCCCACGGAATGGGAATTAATCCGTTCATCCATTGTCAGAAACCCCTTAATCCTGTACAGGGTCGCTGTGAGCCGGAGCCTACCCCGACAGACACAGGGCGCAAAGCAGCCTTAATCACAATGTTTTATACTGAAAGGTCCAGTTTCACGACATTTCAGAATATTCGAAGCAGCCTTAATCACAATTTTTTTTGTTGCTTTGGTTTTTCTTTTTCTTTCGTTGTTGACATGCCGTTCTCTTCGCGGCCCTTGTGCAGCGCTTTGTGACCCTCGGGTGAAAGGCGCTATATACAATGATATAGCATTATATTATTTTAACCCATGATGGGACGCCAGTCCATCACCGGGCACCTTGGGGCAACTTAGTCAGCAGGCCAATTAACCTTTGCAGCAGCACGTCTTTGGACTGTGTTAGGAAACCGGAGTGCCCGGCGCAAACCCACGCAAACTCCACACAAAAACGCACCCGAGCCGGGACACGAACCCGGGTGCTTCTTGCTGTGAGGCGGCTGCGCTACTCACCGCGCGCCACCGTGCCGCCCGGAATGCGAATTAAGTCAGCTGGAAACAGGTCGAGCG
>JAZEWU010000001.1:1873744-1886171 GCA_036362915.1 Geotria australis
GGGGATTCCCAGGCCAGCCGAAGGATATAATCCCTCCAGCGTGTCCTGGGTCGGCCTCTAGGTCTCCGCCCAGTGGGCCGCGCCTGGAATACCTCCCTAGGGAGCCTTCCGGGGGGCATCCTTACCAGATGCCCGAACCACCTCAACTGGCTCCTCTCAATCCGTCAGCGACTCTACTCCGAGGTTGTCCCGGATTTCTGTGCTCCTGACAGAAATACATCCTGCCTAGGTTAATTGGTCTGCTGACTAAATTGTCCGCGGTGCCCTGAGATGTTGTAACTTGCTTTACCCCTCCCCGCTGGAGACCTGTCAAAAGAGCTACATAGCTCAACGGTTCCTCTCAGCTTCAATGAAAACTGACTGACTAAACACTGTACAGTGTGAGCCAGCAATAACAGACACGTGCCAAACTACATCAAATATAAGTCAATAATTTTTGGCACATCCTGTATCCTGATGTAGGTTTTCACGGATCGATGTATGAGAATTACTCTCAAGAGCTGCTTTTTCGGGATAGCCGTGTCGAGCGCTCCTCACTCCATCGCGATGTTTCGCCTCCCCCGTGGGAGGCATCATCAGGCTAACGAATGCTTGAGCTAAAAGTTATATTTTAAAATCACACGTTTCGTCCTCGATCAAGCGCAACATTGATGCGCGCTAGAAACAGTATTGTTATTATCAGTGTTACTTAGGCCTGTACAGGATAGCGAGAGACCGGAGCCTGTCCTGGCGGAGACTGGGCGCAGGGCAGGGCTATACCCTGGACGGGACTTCAGTTCATCGGGGGCAATTTAGTCAGCAGCCAAACGAACTTAGGCAGCATTTTTTTGGACTGTGGGAGGAAACCAGAGCATCCGGTGTAAACCCACGCGGACATGGGGAAAACATGCATACTCCACATAGCAAGGCAAAAAATACTACTTTACTGTACTGTATTTCCAAACGAACGCATCACGCTGTTAGTCATTACTTCACATTTATTTATATTTGGACAGTGTTTGCGATGCCTCACGTGAGACAGTTGCTTTTTCTAATTCAGAAATATATTTTAATTCATTGCTGTACCATCGTTTCATTTGTTTTCGTTTTGTCATCTTGATGATCCAGGTCACTCTTTAAGTCCGGGTATTTTCAACGGGTGGGTAGTTGCCCGCGAGCGCCTTGAGGCGCAAAAGGTTGAGAACCCCGGCTCTTGACTCATCCTTGTCTCGCGAATGCTAACCTGGTTAAACGACATCACCTGAACGCATCATTGGTGGTACGCAATTACAGCTTTCAGACAGCTTAGAGAGAGAAAAACAATTAGGTAATTATAACAGAAAATAGCTATAATACGAAAATTAAAGGCAATTTTAAAACAATGCAGAAACCACAGGTTTCTGTAAACGCAAGCGACCGCTGATGAATGCAATCGCAACTTTTGCCGTGCACAGCATATCCGCTCGCTCTCGAACCAACACTCAGAGAGACTAACACTCAGAGGCACGAGGAACCACGGACAAGTTGGAAGGCAGTCACGTGGTGAGCCAGTGCCAAACTACCCCCCCCCCCACCGAAGCTCTGCAGTCCTGTATTTATTAAGCTTATATCAGCCAACTGAGTGTTTATATAATTATAATAATAGCATTTATAGAGCGCCTTTCACCCGAGGGTCACAAAGCGCTGCACAAGGCCGTGGAGAGAACGGCATGTCAGTAACATCAAGACAGATAAACATCAAGACAGATTATGTGCGTGAGGAAACTGGAGCACCTGGATAAAATGCATGCGTGCGAGGGGGCAACACTGTATCCCATGCAGACGGAACAGGTGGAGTCCACGTTTGCTACACCGCCTTCTCCCGGCGAGCCAGGGCAACATTTGCGTGGTGATTCACCAACCCCCACCTCCATTTATTGCGGGATCACGGGCGCGTGCCACCAACAACTGAGTACATCGGACAGAAGGATACGTGAGATTTCGGTGTGCAATGTTTACAAAACGTCTAAACAAATCAAACTCAAGTGACCGGGTTCGTAGGGCACTGTGCTACAGCTGCACAACCACTCACCTCACCTACCATGTATACACTTTACATTCGTGACATTCGGGGGAATGCAGTGCGAGCTGGATATTCAATCGCAAAAAAAAACCCCAAAAAATAATAGTTTGTTGCTGATTACCGTTCTCTGTCGTTGTTGATATGTCGTTCTCTCCGCAGCCCTGTGCAGCGCTTTGTGACCCTCGGGTGAAAAGCGCTCTATACATGCTATTATTATTATTAATGTTGACGTCAAGGCAGGAATTATATATTTCGCGTGTTATGGTTCAATCTCCGTAAATCTCTGGAGTTTGCATGGCGTGCGTTGCTGGCTGTCTCCACCGGGCAATCTGATTAGGGCAGACAACCAATTGGCCGACCGGTCCCCTTAATCTCCAACAGTAGCCAGACCCGGCACCCACAGGCCACAAAGCCTACAGGGCCTAAGACATTCCTCCCAGCTGCCAAAGGCTCAGGCAATCCAACGTCGTCGTGAGTGTTTAGACTGAGCGCTGCTCTGTCTCAGGGCCACGATGCGTGATAATAATAATAATCTACTTTTGTAACGCGCGCATTTTCTCCGGGCGCGTTGCACTCGTTGATTCAGAGGCGCGGAGCCCTGCTGTGTCGGTTTGTTGTGAGTCGGTGAAGAGGTGACTTTTTAAGAGTTTTTTTGAAGGATGTTGGGGACTGTGTTTGACGCAATAGGTGTGGCAGGCTGTTCCAGGTTGTGGGTGCCGCGACCGAGAATCGTCGTTTCGCGAAGGTTGTACGTGACCGGCCCGTTGTAGATGTAAACATGAAAATATTTATCAAACGCGTTGGCATTCAGCTGCGGCTTGCGTTACTATAAGCGTTCTCTGCTAATGACCAGAAATAACACCTGCACAGCAAGTTTAAGGCACCCAATTAGGTTGCACGTTAACGATAATAAACATCTCGTTAGAGAGCGGTTTAAAGCTTAACATGACCCATCATCGCTGCTCTGGTTAAGGTCTTGTGCGTTCCACCTCAATTGAGAGCCAAGTCTTGGATAATTCTTGCTGCCCGCCAAGGACTCTCAATCAAGGCCGCACGAAGTAAAATAATATTTCTTAAAGCTGGCTTTTAATGTTTGTATGTTACAAGCCTCCACGGGGTCTCACACTTAAATCATGGCTGGTTTCTGCACTGTGCCTAAGCTCGACTCATAAGCATTTCAATCCAGCTCTCCTGTAATAAACTAGCACTCTCTTATGGAGTTGCAGTATTGTATTCCTTTTAAAGTGAAGTGTGATATACCTTAGGTATGGCCTGTAACATTAACGTGGTGCTTATTTCTTCATCAGCCACGATCAATCCACTGCTGGGTGAAGGCCTCGATGTAACGATCCGCATAGCACCTGCACGTGATCTGGTTTCATCATTCAATCTCCGAGGTGGATGTCCTCTCGGCGTCTTTACATGTTTTAAGCATAAGAAGGGCACTACATGTACGATAGCAAACAGCAACATGCATACTTCACAACACAACATCTCATGAACATCATATTGCATCAATAAAATAAACTGGCAAAATGTGTTTTAATGACACATGAATTCACCTGCATTTGGTTACGAAGTTCTCACATGCCAATCTTATTTTCTCTGAAGTTGTTTTTAAGCGTGAGGATGCCACCAACGTTTGAGGCAAAACGATGCGAAGGATAGAGGAGGAACGCTCGACACGGCTATCCTGAAAGAACAGCTCTTAAAAGCAATTCTCGTTCATCCAGACAAGAAAAACTACATCAATATGGTAGTTTTAATTCTGATTTGTGTTGTTATAATAGTTTGAAACGCCACTCTGTCCAAAGCAAACAAGGTTTAAGGCTCAAATATTTTAAGCAAATAGGATTACACATTATTAAGTTGTACATTTTAAATAAATATTTGCAATGTTAGGAACACAGTGCATTAGAGAACAGCATAATCTAATGATGCTTTTGGCAGGACTGCGATTAAAATGAGATCTTTTAACAAGTAATTTATTTCGCATCAGACAAAATGTTTACGCGGTTCAGAAGCTTACGCAATTGCATTACTAAATCTGATTGCACATGGCAAGCAGGGGGTTTAATGGCCATTAGCTTTGCATTAACGGCCTCCAAAGAGATGCATTGACCACTGGCTTTGTAAACAGAGGCGCTGAATGCGTGGGAGGAGAACGTGTCTCCTTATTAAGAGAACAACGCGGCTAAATGTTTATTAAACAAAGTCGAATAACAGCAGCGACGCAACACATTTCAGGCCGTTAAATTCGGGCGCGGAATTTCTGAACTCAACCGTGTACCTCAAATGAGGTGCCAGGCGCCGTTTTTATTTAATATAAACTCGTCAAAAAAAATAACATCGTGTGTTCTTGTCACTCACCATAATTTATACCGTTTACGAGACGCAGTTATTTTACTGCTCGAGTCAAAAGAACACAGTGAGATTGGCAATGTGGAGAAAGAGCGCTGAATGAAATGCAGAATAATATTTGAGTAGAAAATATTGCTTATTGATATAAGTGCTGGGTATTATTTTTATGGCGTAAAACGAAGCAAGATAATGTTATTAAAAGAAAACCCTCAGAAATTCTATCAACCTTACACATGAACCATCAGCGCGGTCTCTGAGATCCGAGCTGGTTCCATAATGACAACAAGTAAATTTTACTCCTTTGCAAAAAGAGACAAATTATCTCCATGTCCTCGCACTATCTACAATGGAGCAAGTGTTTTTGTGTACGTCCACGCTGACGGTAGCGGGTTCGAATCTTTCATAAGCTCACATTTTTTCTGCACAACGCCAATGTTTTTATGTCTTATTTCAACTAAAATTTCTACGTATTCATTACACTTCTGACACTTCAGAGAGTAAACAAATTCCCCGAAATGATATAAGGCAGAAATCCAGGTCAAAGCAGCCATGTCAGCAGAAAACGCCATCAACAAGAGACGTCAGAAGGGCGTGTTACACGCTTCGAACAAGATAGCCCGTGGGGCGGGCGCTCTGCTAGTCTCATCTAATGCTGTTTCTTTGAACAGACACCTCCTCGAGGACAGTGACGAGACCATGTGCTTCGAAATCACGAAACAGTAACATCGAAACACGCCCAGTCCCACTAGGCCGCCGTAGGGAAGCACAATATTTGTACTATTTCTCGAGCCAAAATATGTCTGGAAGTGTTGTTTTCACGCCGTTAAATGCCTGTGGAAAGTCAGCTGTGGCCCATGACACCCGCTGTGTTTATTGGACCCAGATATGTGGGAGGGTGGGGGGTGCGACGCTGGAGGGTCCGTCAGCTGGTCCTGGCAGAGTAACGTTGGAGCGGTTCGGAGCCACATGATGAGAAATTCATGTTTAGGCGACGCCTCGGGCACGCGGTCAAGTTTGAAAACAGGGGTTGAAGCCAGAAACGCCAAACTAATTATTGGCAGTCTCCGTGGACGAGCGGTAATTGTAGGACATCAATTCCTGAGCAGGTGGCTATTTACAAGTTATGCCCAATAATTTTGGAGTAATTTAATAATAATAATAGCATTTTATATAGCGCCTTTCACCCGAGGGTCACAAAGCGCTGCACAAGGACCGCGAAGAGAACGGCATGTCAACAACGACAGAAAAAAACAACCAATAAAAAAACCAAAGCAACAAAAAATAAATGATGAAGGCTGCTTCAAATACACTGAAAGGTCGTGAAACTGGCAATCTTAAGAACGGCAAAAATCTGCCAGCGTCCCCTAAGATGACATGCAAAGCATGTTGGGATTTCGGTAGTGTTGTTGTTGAGGACACATTTTGGAATATGCATGACGCTATCAATGATGGCTTTCCATCCTGGGAATAACCCTGCCTTGCGCCCTGTGTCTGCCGGGATAGGCTCCGGTGCACCGCAACCCTGTACTGGATTAAGCGATTTCTGACAATCAATGAAAAAAAGTAACGTTTTTGTAGCTTAAACTGTCTGCGGATTTTTTTTAATTTACGTGACACGCCTAACACCCGCATTCTGAAACATGCAATGAGCGCTCCCTCTCTATCCTTCGCGACGTTTCGCCTCCCACGTTGGAGGCATCTTCAGGCGTTCTGAGTACGCACCGTGTCCGAGTCTGACCCAGACATCCTGAAAGAACAGCTTTGAAAAAACAACTATCCTGCATCGAGCCGTGAAAAACAGTACATTTCACGTGCTGATTTTACAGCATGCCCCCTGTTCAACCACAATATTAAGGACAGCAGCTGCTATGAACGTATCGATTTATTTAGTAAATCTAATCGGTAAGAGGCTTTGTTTTT
Source organism: Geotria australis (assembly GCA_036362915.1). NCBI lineage: Eukaryota > Metazoa > Chordata > Hyperoartia > Petromyzontiformes > Geotriidae > Geotria > Geotria australis. The sequence goes on from JAZEWU010000001.1 coordinate 1,880,067, forward strand.
ATTGGGTTTTTTTCTGTCGTTGTGCAGCGCTTTGTGACCCTGGGGTGAAAGGCGCTATATAAAATGCAATTATTATTATTACTTTTGGTATAATTAACTCGTAGGCTTTCATGACCAATGTTATGCATAGTGAAGCTCTGTTTATGAGTTTAGGTCATGTGAAAAAAGGTGTGTAAGTGAGGTGCACCCGTCGATATGTTGGAGCAAACGAGCGAGCACATGTGTCCCCTGATGATGCTGAGTGTTATCTTTTTATAAGTTAGGTCACTTTTTTTAAAGGAAAATATCCTCCCCTAACTCACAAAGAGCTATATTATAGATGTAGCGGTGCCTCTTAGCCATGTTTAAACTTGAGTAAGCTTAGAGTCCGGCTGGACTCCCACAACACCCACAGAGTTACGGTGTGAGTGAGGGGTCCAGATAGCATTTATATTTATATAGCATTTATATTTATATATAGCGCCTTTCACCCGAGGGTCACAAAGCGCTGCACAAAGCTGCAGAGAGAACGACATGTCAACAACGACAGAGGGGAGGGAGGGAAGGACTAAACTGGGGGGGGTGGCATGGAATGGACCCTGTCGATTTACAGTGGCAGCACAGATGGGTAGGCCAGCCTCCAAGTGCTCAAGAGTAAATGCGCAGAGACAGAACTCACTCAAGTGCAGCCTTGCCCTAAACCTCAGACATCTGCGCAATTTTGTTGAGGTTAGCAGGAGCGCAGTCATTGAAGGGTCATCATTAAGGGAATGAAACACGTGACCGTGTTTACTTTGGTCGACTTTTCTGGGTGACAGCTATGTGACTGGTGCCTGTTAGTTACTTCGGTCTCATTCTGTCGTTGCTTTGTAAAGAGTTGATTTGTAAAGTCATTGATCGAAATTGATTCGTAAGCTCATGGCACGCACACGTACTCATGCATGTGTTGATGTAGCTTTCTGCGTGTCGGAGTAATTACAGTGCGTTAATGCGACATGCTATTTATACACCGTTACTTTGGAGCAAAGAAAAAACCGTGGGATACAAATAACGGAGAAACAATACCAAGCGCGAGGGCAAAAAACGAGACGAAAAAGAACCGATTCTTCAGGTGAATCGCGACACCAATTCACAACGACTGGTGGAATCATGATTGGGAAAGCGGGGAGGGGTGCAAATAATAATAGCATTTTATAGAGCGCCTTTCACCCGAGGGTCACAAAGCGCTGCAACAAGGGCCGCAGAGAGAACGACATGTGAACAACGACATAAAAAACTACTAATAAAAACCAAAGCAACAAAAATTGTATGATTGAGGCTGCTTCGAATACACTGAAAGGTCGTGAAACTGGCAATCTTAAGAGCGGCAAAAATCACGAACAGTTCACACATTTACCCGATCGTTTCCATAACGGTTCGTGTAAACGCACCCGTGGGCTTCTTTTTGAAACGCTTTCCGCTCGAGATGCTAATCCGCCGGCTCGGTGTAGCTATAAACAGACTTTCCGTCCGACCTTCCGCGACAACCGATCGAGATTTCCGAAATAAATACCCGTACAGCGCCGACACCACGCCGCAGCAAATATTATTCCTTCGCTGCCGGGTAGAGTGTCCTTCCTTCGTCCAGTTCCACCGAGCGATCCATCGCCACCAGCATAGGTGTCCAGAAAAAAACAACCCCAAACCCCATCCATCCAATGCCGATAAATGCCTGGACGGAAATTACTGCCAGAGCATAAAACATTTTACGAGGTATTTGCCAACATTTAATTGGGCTGGCCATCAAACGGTTAATCGGCCAGAACTCAAGTGACTGTAAGTGGCACCCGTGGGGTGGCACAGTACGTTCTGTTTTTGCACTCTGGAATCTTTGCCAACAGATTTCGAAGTCAAGGAGGTGGATCTGGGGCCTAACGCTCACGTCACAGCACTGGGCCTGAGGCCACCAACCGTCCCGGTTTTCATTAAAAAATAATGTGGAATTTTCCATAAAATTCTAATGCTGTGTTTTAACTCAGGCAGAGTGTTTCTTGGTGTAAAAGTTGTGCGCAAACGACTCAACTGTGAGTGGTGGCTGGCCTCTCGAGGAACTGGCTCCTGTCATAGAAAAGTGGAGTTTCCACGCCTGTCTCGGGGGGCGTAAACTGAGATATCCATCACCCCCCCACTCATTTAAGTTATGAAGTGGCCGACACTCAACCACCTTGCCTAGCATTGTATGTACTAGCAAAGTACCCGCCCTATCGGCGAGCTTCCTCCAAGCACGTAACCCATCCATCCATTGTCAGAAACAGCCTAATCCTATACAGGGTTACGGTGAGCCGGAGTGGGTGACCGGCACCACGCCCGGCCGCCTTTGTCTCCCTAGAGGCAATGTTTACACACCGCACCAGGTACTCATTTGAGGCTGAGTCGACCTAGGGGAGGCCCAGGACCGGTTCAGAAAATCGTCACTGGTGTTGGGATTCGAACTCGGGTCGCCAGATTTGTAGCCCAGTGCGCTAACCACTGAGCTACGGATGCATGCCTGTGCCTGTGCCTTACAAACAAATGTGAGTTATTCTCTATTATGGTCAACGCTCAGGCAGCTCCACGCTGGACGCTCAGCCCTGGCGACGGCACGATGTCTCAAGCCACGTCTCATTGTTCGCCTGAGAAGCTTCAGGGTGAGGAGGAGGCAGCCTGTAACGCTAGAGCCCAATTGTGATGCAAGGCGTGCCTGCTAAAAAAGAAGGGCCTTTCCCAGGCACAACAAGTGCATTTGTACATTCTGTACCCGCAGGAAAATCACAAATACTCGTCCAAAACAACCACAGCAACTGTGCTCTGGCAGCAAGGCCATCAGCTCTAGTGAAGCTCTGTTTATGAGTTTAGGTCATGTGAAAAAGTGTGCAAGTGTAGTGCACCCGTCGATATGTTGGAGAAAACGAGCGAGCACACACAGCACTTACCTTCAAAGATGAGACTTCCACTCAGCGAAACGTCGATACCATCTTTTAAGGTAAGTGCTGTGTGTGCTCGCTCGTTCTCTCCAACATATCGACGGGTGCACTACACTTACACACTTTGTTCACATGACCTAAACTCAAAAACAGAGCTTCACTATGACTAAACATTGGTCATGAAAGCCTTCGAGTTAAGCCATCAGCTCTGCCTTCAGGAGGCATAACACATGATGGGGCATGGCAATGAGACAATGCCAGTGCCTCTCCTGCAGACGCTTCACTCGGGACCGAGGGCACAAGAAACTCTCGGAAGAACCCAGCTCGTGTTCTTAAATATGTAGGTAATAATAATAATAGCATTTGGTCGCTTTGAAAGAGAACGCGTGACGCAAGAGAGGGCCTTGTGCATTCACGGGGTTAGCCGCCTAGGATATCAGCGAGCCAACATTTGTGAGCACGTATCATTAAGATATGACTTTCCAATTCATAAAGCCCATTGTGTCTCAAAATACACGAACAATCGCGTCTCGGAATGCCGCACAGGCACGGCAGTGAAGGTTTTACTTGTGACATTCAATTTTGGGGGGGAGAAGAGGCTGTGGGTTTATCAGGGAAGTGGAACATTTCATAACATTATAAATATGTGTTCGATGGGATCAGTAAGGAGGACGGGCAGAGAAGAAAAACCATGACAACGCAGCTGCGCCGAGATGAAATTGCAAATGCGAGACAAAGGCAGATCGGGAGGAAGAACATTTGAAGTCTGCGTTTCAGCAGGAGGGAGGACCGATGCACGCGAGCATCCAGAGCAGCACATGACGGCTCAGATGATCTGAGGTGTAATTAACATAATCTACTGTGTGGTTTAACAGCGAAGTAATACGAGAGTCGACCTTGAAACTGGAGCGCGTCTCTGCAATTGTCTGTCTGAGCGGGTTAGAAAATGTATGTATGGATGGTTACATGCGGGGGCAACACGGCGGCGCAGTGAGTAGCGCTACCGCCTCACAGCAACCACCCATGGGTTTGATTCCCGGCTCGGGTGCCCTTCTGTGTAAAGTTTTCACGTTCTGCCCGTGCACGCGTGGGTTTTCGCCGGGTACTCCACTTTCCTCCCACAGTCCAAAGCCCTGCCTTGCGCCCTGTGTCCGCCGGGATAGACGCCGTCCGCCCGCAACGCTACAACAGGATTAAGCGGGAATTGGCGACACTCGTGAGATGACAAGCGTGTGTCTGTGAGCGACCGTCTCCCTCACGCAGGCCTCGTGGTCGCCGTGTCTCACGCCGGGGTAGCCAGGATGCCCCAGCTCTGCGTGAACCCCCGTTACACGACGCTTCGAATTAGATTCGATTCTTCGAAGCGTGATGGTGATATGACAGTTTCCCCATCGCAACAAGTTCTTCTTGAGTTGCAAGAAAGCCCTTCAACATTTAGAGATATGATAGTCAGTGCTGGCATTAAAGGCGGGCGGGCGGGCGGGCGTTGGCCTCTCTTCTTGCTCCAGACTGAGGGGCTCCTGGCATCTGTTGAGCTTCTGGACATCGTTGTCTTTCAGCTCCTCGGCTTCGAAGCGTTTGGTAGAATTTGCAGGTAATGCCAAGTATTACTTGACAGGGATCGCGACGTGAACGCTGCGGGGCCACGATGCCGGCACCATCGCGGGCAACGAGAAACCGGAGTTTACGCCTTATTAGCGTCTCCACAGCTCGGCGAACGCGCTCAGCGACACCTCGTAACATTTACAACAAGCTTAACGGCAGCAGCAAAAAAAAAAGCAATATACCATCGCTTTCCAAAGCTGTTCTTTTTGGATAGCTGTGTCGAGCGCTCCCCCCCCCCAAGGGCCGCTCACCCACCCACCCACCCACCGGCCAGGAGGACGATTCGTTTTGGCTTTCTATTAAACCCACGTGCGGCTTCAGGGCTCACATCCTACTCAGACTGACACGGTGATAGACACGTAATTAAACCCAGGAATGCCACTGTGTCAACCAGGAAAGTCTCCGGGAGACGAGACAAGACCGGCGCTGTTTTTTGATCTATGGATGTTGGTCTGCAGCACGGTCTGCTGCTCCACCCCCCCGCTGCTCTCCTGGAGCCACGTTTAAAGCCACTGATCCCGAGATGGTGGCATCGGGTTATCACCGCTACAGACACGGCTGAGACTTGTATAACTCAAGAGGAAGCGTTGCGTTAAAAACCAAAGACGAAGATTCCCCCGTCTTGCCTTAACAGTCTGTAAGGTCAAGTTCTGTTTGTGAGCACGTATCATGAAGGCGGGGATCAAGGTAGAAGCGTTCACGTCGCGATCCCTGCAAATTCTACCAAACACTTCGAAGCCGAGCTGAAAGACAACGATGTCCAGAAGCTCAACAGATGCCAGAAGCCCCTCAGTCTGGAGCAAGAAGAGAGGCCAATGCCCGCCGCCTTTAAGGCCAGCACTGACTATTATATCTCTAAATATTGAAGGGCTGTCTGCAACTAAAGAAGAACTTGTTGCAATGGGAAACTGTCATATAACCATCACGCTTCGAAGAATTGAATCGAATTCGAAGTAAAAGGATCTGTCTGACGATGTTGATACCATGCGTATTCCCCATAGCTATTGTATGTAAACAAAGTTGCCAGTGTATGTCTGTCCGTGCGTCCGTCAGTCAAGTCCGTGTTATGATTGCGGCGGCTCCTGCTTGGTTCGCGCTCGACACGGCTATCCCGAAAGAACAGCTATAAGAGAGCAGTTCTCATACGTCGAGTCGTGACAAACCTACATCAGAACACCCAATGAAACGCTTTGCACATTTCCAATTTTAGAATAAAACGTTACCACCCCCCATGCACCGGCTGCGTGTGCCGTTAGAGTGATGGATCGTTACTGGGCAAGGTACCGAGGCTGCCAACCTCCCGGGTCATTGCTCCCCAGTAACCTTCCCCGGGTCGTATAGGGACGCCGTGACAATGTAGGTACTGTAGACTGTATTGGAGCAATGCTTGGCCGCGCTGGTCAGTTGTGGTGAGCAGGAAGGAGGGCATGCACGATGGCAGGGTGACAGTCAGGAGGACAGCTGGCAGACAGTCTTGAAGCTGGAAGGAACCTTTGAGGCATGTAGCGCTTTTTAACAGTCGTCAATCGGAGGGGGGTAAGCAAGTGGACCGATAGAGTAAGATGCAGCATAGTGACGC
>JAZEWU010000001.1:2019296-2047282 GCA_036362915.1 Geotria australis
AATGCAAAGAGGGTGTTTGACCATACTTCACCACGCTGGTCAGTGCGAAATAGTGAAGGTGGTGCCCGAAACCGGATGAGATATAACTCACCGCTGCTGTTAAACGTGGCCGGGAATCGAACTCGGGTGCCAGTTATTAACCGCTACGTCACTGCTCCCCTCTCTGATATATTTGAATCTTCCTTAAACCTCTGTTTTTAATTTGTTCATAACGGTACATTAAACAAATAGTTCTTAATCTTGAAACAAAACCATGTAACATCGGTATAAAGTAGAGCCCCAAGGTAAAACATGGTCTCCAGCTCTTATTATCCACTCTATCTCTGACCTCTCTATTTAGAAGGGCCATTGTCCAAAGCATCGCCTATTATGTATTTTCCCTTTTAAAACCACAGAGCTATTGACAAAAGCATACGTTTTTAATTGTACCCTGGCGGCGGTGGTGGAAAAGTATCAAAAGGTGTTCAGTATGAACTACTAGGCTGTATGAATAAAGTGTCTATTGGAGTCTTCTTCTTTGCGATTCTTCAAAGCACGATGGGCAGCTTCTGGACCTTGACCCCCGTCTATTGGAGTGAGCTCACACCATCGCCAACTTGAAAAGAGTAAATGTGGTGGCGAGGACAGGCCGAGCGGGACTCCACGGAGCCCTGACCCTCACCCCCAATTAGCGCTCGTCTGAGCAATGGCCGACAACACGGCGAGGCGGTCAGTCGGCTTTCAAACGCCAGGCTCGCAGGTTCGCATATTGAGCAGCCCTTTCTCAGCGGCTCACAATGGCGGCATTCTTACCCAGTGTTTACGTCAGCGCGCGAAATCACGCATCGCTAAATTGTAATAAATTCGTCGACCGGGCCGCCTTCTTCTGCGTTCACAAAGCGCCTTTCACCAAAGCCCACTTCGAAGTGGTAAACACAAACGTAACAATACATACAAAGTGCAAGGAGAAAAAAATGGCAAGTCAATAATAACTTAAAGAAAATAAATAACTTATCACCCGATTAAGATATACATTGTTCCAAATCCACATTCACAGCTCTCTCGACAGCCATGATCCATGATTGTAAAGGCAAGCTCACAGTGTTGTTTGTGATTAAGAACTTGGTTTTGGGTGAGATCACGCAAGCATAAAGCCAATTTGATGTAGTACCGACACAGCCAAACTAAACGGCTTTTCACGTGATCCAATTTCATCCAAATATCGACAGGGTTTGCCTTTTCACCCAAAGTACCAATGGGAATGATCATCTCAACACTTCCGTTTTCCTCTCCTTCTAACGATCATCGATTGTTTTTTTTAAGGTCATCAACTGATTTATTGGTTTTCAAATGGGTGTCCCTGTAGACCTAACAGATTCGCGAGACCATAAAACTAAGCATAGTTTAGAACCCAATTTTAACTTTCATTGGGTTGGGGAGGGTTAAAGTCGGATCCACCTGGGGCTTGAACCCTCACTCTCCACGATCCGGGGGGCTCAGTGCTTCGACGCGTGCATTAGAATCTGTCCGCGGCGACGCACAGACAACTCACACGCGGCGCGCGCCCCACATTCCCGCCGCGCGCCCTGCTCCCGCCGTTACACGGCCTCTGCAAGGCAGAAAGTGAAATTCGGCAACAACGCTCGCGGCATAACAGAGGTCGCCCAGAGGTTTATGGAACTTCACTCATGTTGCGGAGACGGCTATTTTCGATCTGGCCACTTGCGTTTCCTCTCGCTGCATTCCGCACACACGCGCGCGTGTGTGTGCTCGCGTGCTCGCGTCGTGGCTTTACATAGCGTCGTCTAAAGACATCATTATCTCAGGACACGACACAACAGCAGGCGCAGAATTAACAAAAGATTAAATCTGGAAGGAGCGAGGATGGATTACGTCCGTGGCACGGCACGCCGGCCCGCTTGGATTGCGGGTCGCGTGAATTGGGAGATAGACGCTCAAAGAATGTCTGGTCTCTTGTGCATATGCTTCCTCCGCCCAAGGGCAAGGTGCATGGCTTCAGCTCACATCATCTCATCTATTCCGTCGTCCTTCCCACCCCCCGCCTCCCCGTCTTCACCTTGGAACTGCACACGCCGTGCTGGAGAACTTGAATTGGTTTGCCCTGGACTTCCACAAACGTTCTGAACGTGACACCATCTCTAGACATGATTAATACGAGTGGTCCTGCGCTGCTGGGTGTGGTTCAGGTTGTAGCCCGACTGATTCTTGCACAAATGTAATTTCGACGGATGCCCATCAGAGGATTATTTTAGTACATATCTCTCAGTACTAAACCACAAGGTCTTATGCAACTTTCCAAGTGCCCCATGCCAGCCGCACACGGTGCTTGTAAAGAGCAAGCTCAGATTTATGCAATGTCCAGAGCGCCTCTCCTGACACGATTCGATTCTCAGCAAATTCTATTGAGCTGGTTGGGGCTTTGTGGAGGTGTGGACAGTATCGACTGGCACATACAGATTAATTCCTAAAGACTCATTCGACCATCAGTACAAAGAGTGATACTAGGATCAACCTTCAACGCCGACCAAGAGGAACACACGTGCTCACACATGCAACTGTTGATACTTCACTAAAATAACGTCAGAGTGCACCTTCTCTAACACAATGGTGCCAACTTCTCAAGCACAGGCCAACACACCAGCTCCAACATTCTGAAAACATCAACACATTACATTGACGTAGATATTCACGGCTCAAAATACGAGAATTACTCAACAGCTGATCTTACGGGATAGACGTGTCGAGTGTTCCTTTTACTCGACATGCTCGACGTGACTATCCCCAAAGAGCAGCTCATCAGAGCAATTCTCAAACACCAACACACTTGAGGTTGGGCACATATGTGTGGGTATTTGGATGAACAGGGCATCTCCATGGGTGAAATCAACACAGGGATAGGAAGCTGATGGAAGGAAGGAGGATACACGACGTAGAGAAAAAACGTTGGTTATGAGCCCAGAAGGCCGAGAGCAGCGTATGGGACGGAGGCGATCGCTGAGAGCAGTCGGCCCTGAGAAAGGCCCCTTTTCCCAGAAGCGGGGACGTTAAGAGCTAGGAATAAGGTATTTGTATTAAAATGAATGGAATTTAAAGTCAGAGAAGTGAGGAAAAGCACTCGAGAGAGAAAAACAAATCACCGTTTTTGCAATAATTTATTTGAGAGGCCAAAGTACTTGTGTTGTACACTGTAACAAAGACTGAACAGGTGTTGAAATACGAACGCTTCTGCACAGCACTTCACAACTATAGCACTGGGGGAGGCAGGGGGTGCAGGGAGAAGCAGCACTTCCTACAAAATACAGTGGTAAAAGACTCGACATCAAAACAGCAGCACTGAGTCTACCGTTATGCTGCATCGTTATAGTATTAGCGAGAGTGACTTTAAGATGAAGATACATTACAGCATGCACGACTGACCAAAGCAGTTTTAGTTTAGACATTACGTAAAAAGGAAAAACAACTAAAGAAAATACGTAATTAAAGTTACGTGGTAATGAATACACTTGACCTCGTTCCGTGATGAAATCGTCACAGCTTCAATTAGTTTTGTTCACATTGCATCACAGTTTCTTTGTATTCGGTCGCTTCCTAACTCAATTAACTTTTCAAAATTCATTTGCAGTTTTCCGTGGCTCACCACAGGATGGATTAACAGCAGCAGCTTGGTGTGTCCGTGCGGGTCACACACACACACACGCGTGTTTGGCTACAGTGGAACACGGAACGTCTCCGGAACCGCCACTGCCATCGCGGTGGTTCCAGAGACGACTGTCGATTCAGCTGCCCGGGCGGTATGCAACGCCTTCAGATAGCCACACTCGCATGACCCTGCGTTTTATTATTTGTTCGGACATAATAATTTACATCCCGTTCTGCCGAAAGGCAACTTTTTCATTAAACAATATAAGTTTTGCCTCAAAATGTGCAATCATGTGCGTTTAAATATAATTTATGGGTGTAGTGTGAGCTTTGTGATATTAGGAAACGTCTGCCGCGCTCTTACGCGCGTCGCAGCGTGTTACAGCGAGCCTCCTAGCATGGCGTCTAGGCACCACAAGTCACGGGGGTCAAGGTAGAAGCGTTCACGTCGCGATCCCTGTCAGGTAATACTTGGTATTGCCTGCGAATTCTACCAAACACTTCGAGGCCGAGCTGAAAGACAACGATGTCCAGAAGCTGACCATCGCGCTTCGAAGAATCGCAAAGAAGAAGACCACAAGTCACGGTGTCTCGGCACCACGATCGCTTCGTGCCGAGACGAACTCCACTGAACCCGTGCGCACGCAGCGGGCGGGGAAACTCCCGTTGCGAGGATTCTCAAAACTGTCATCTGCTGTATTAATTTATTAGAATTGCTCTCAAGAGCTGCTCTCGCGGGATAGGCGCGTCCAGCCTTCCCCTTCACGACATTTCACCTCCCACGTTGGAGGCATCATCAGGCTTTAGAAGTCGTTAAAGGAGATAGGTGGAATGCTCGACACGGCTACCCCAAAAGAGCAATTCTCAGTGTCATCTGCTGTTGAACAGAAGAAACGCGCTCCCCGACTTAATTTGCAAAGCGTAGGGCGGTGTGCCGGTGTTTCAGCTCACATCTGAAATATCACACGGACCACAATCATCCCCCAGGTCCCCACTGTTAGACAGGTGGTGGAACTGCGATGAGCTTTCACCTGGTCCAACAAACAACAAAGAGGGATGTTTCAATGTATAGCCAGCCTGCGCTCTCTCTAATGTGGACATGGCATCAATTCCAACATTAGCTTATAACCCGTGTTCCACTGTTCCACACGCAGACGCACGCACACAATTCTTAGCAATTAGTAGGAGAACGTTATTTCAAATGAACAGGGAAGACGCGAATGTTTCTGCTGATAACGAGTCCCTTGGCAAGAAGCGGAGTCATGTCAGCCGAACTATTGACTTTTCCCCCAACAAATTATTCTCTACGGTTTTAATTTAACTGAAGTTACTGAAGCAGCAACAACTCATTTCTGTTACGAGCAACATTTATAGCCAAGCATGACGGTTCGATTTTATTAAATATGTCGCAATTATTCTATGGATGTTAGGAACTAATGCCGAAAATGTAGTGTTAAAAGTAACTAGCAAAAGATGATGACAAGATGAACCCGTTCTGGGCTAAGATGCTCAGCATTTTCTTTCTGACTGTGTCATCATGTGGGCCCATGTCAAGGATTTCAGTGTTGAATTCATCTGAGTACTGAGATGGCACAGACAACATTAAGAGTCTCGCTCTTATTAGAGGCAAGTACGATCTGCTTTTGTCGTTGTTGAGTAAATATACAGCGCGGGAAAAATATTAAAAATTCACATTACTTTCAAATTTAGTTTCGAAAAGTGTTTTGTCTGCAGTCTGCTAAATAAATATGAGAACAGTTCTCTTGGTCGCGACATGGCGTCTTTTGCAAACACTGAAATCCAGAAATGGTTACTCCTGCCTCGCCAGCATCAACGACGCAGAGCAAAAGAAAAACATTTTACTTTGAGTCTCCGGAATCCTTCATTTACTTCAAAGTTTCTCAGCCGTAGAAAAACCAATGTGCCTTAACACAACTATACAAAACATCTCTAATCACACAAAAGGTATTACAAAACAATAAAAAATAAAAACCATAAAAAAAATACCCTTGCGAACACTGCATCACAGGCAATATGCCTAAGCAAATTGTAAAGTAACTATCAAGCTGCAATGTACTTTAGTGCACATTTAACAGTTTCGAAAGTGATTAGGGACATCCTCAATCAACCCATTTAGTGTCTTGAAATCTCCAACACCCAGTTCAAGTGACCACAAACTCCGGTACAAATCAGCACGGACACCACATGGCTAAGCACACTTGACAGCACGTGAAGAATACAAAAAGTTTAACCTTGTTTGACGGGGTGACATTAGCAGCTGACAAAAGCCACGTTTCTTAATCAGTTGCGTTGCTCTTAGGCAAACCGATCAGTTGACCTCACTGTAATGAATAGAAAAAAAATGTTGTGCAAAAACATTATCATTCTCCGGCACCTTTCCAAAAGGCAGATTTAATGGAGCGGAATTCCTTACCTTGTGGATAATTAATTCGAGATGTGGCATATGGCAATAAATGCTACGCGACGTGATTGTAATTATTTTTAAGATTGTTTGGTTCACAGTTGGTAACAGCCAGTTTGTAACAAAAAAAACAACTTTGCCAGATTGCTTTCCTGCATAAAAAATGTGTTCAAGTTTGGTCCTGCTAAGTTGCACTTCATATTTATTTACTTTACATTTTTTTTTTTACAAGGGGCACTGTTAAAATTATGTCAAGTTAAGTGGCAACCAGATGCTGCCGGCATTTTCAGTTCCCAATCCCAAACTGACCGATTTGCATAACTCGTCTTCAAATTTGTTCACTTTCAAAAACGCGAGCACACATTATTTTTAACGCTTCCATCCGTCCATGTCATCTCCTCATTCTCTGCCCTTCATTTAAATCGTTCACAATTTCAAATACCTGCCACGAAAAGAAATGTCCTTAGGCTACAGGACCCTTACGAAACGATATTGAAAAAAAAAAACACAAACGTAACAAAAAAAAGGGGCATATGGGTGTAAATCATACGGATGTGAGCTCCGTCGCTGGGCCAAGAGGAAGCCACAGTGACTCTGCGCGTGACCACCAGGCCTAGATTACGATCGTCCGGGACCCTAATCCCGGACCATCGTTTGAGTTCCTTGCGTCGCCTCTGGCTCTGCCGCTGCCCACCCACCTATTCAACACTCGGGCTACTCTGGCTACCCAGTAAGTGACCGAGTGGGCGCTGTATTGATGTAGGTTTTCACGGCTCGACGAACGAGCTTTGACCTTAAAAGCTGCTGTTTCCCTCGCCACGGCTAAGCCCAGATGGAAAGTGGGCACCAACTGGTCGGCTTGTTTATAGACTTCTTTGTCCAGCCGAGGCCTTATAACTACCATAACATTACAATCGCCTCGTCGTCACCTTCACCGTGATCGTTACCATCACCGCAGCGAGCAGCAGCTCCGCGGCCACGAAGCCGTGAGGTGGGTCCTGTGAGGCGGCGGCGGTGGTACCTGGCGTAACGCGTAATCGGGGCCTGGTGATCGCGCCGCGCCCTTCTGCCGGGCGAGACTCAGAACTCGATCTTGCACGCGGGGAACGACTCTTCCTGCATGACGACCGTGCTGCTGCTCGCCAGCACCATGATGCTCAGCTCCATGAGCCGCGCGTGGCTCTCCTGGTACCACTCGCGCATCACCTCCGTGTCGTGAGTCGGAATTAGGGTCACCTGCAGGGTTGGGGGTGGGGGAGGGAGGGAGGGCGTTTGTAGGCGAGGGAGGAAAACAATGTGAGGTGTTTTGTTATTTAAGACTAGCATTGTTGATTTAGATTGTTACGCACGCTTGATAACCGTATCGACAAAATTATAAATATACTCATTATCAGGGCTGCATGCACCGTGGCCCGGCGAGTAGCGCTGCTGCTTCATAGCAAGAAGGCTCACGAGTTCGATTTCCAGCTCGGGTGCTTTTCTGTGTGGAGTTTGCATGTTCTTCCCATGCTCCCATGGATCTTCGCCGGGTATTCCATGCTTCCTAGGTTAATCGGCCTGCTAATTAAATTGCCCCCGATGCCCTGCAATGGACTGGCATCCCATCATGGATATAGCCCTGCATTGCACTTTTGTCTGGCAGGATAAGCTGTGACCCTCGACAAGATTAAGCAGGAACTGAGATTGAATGCGTATTGATTTTCAGTTTGCCGCACAAATCGAAATGTCTAATGATGCAAAATAAACACGTTTGTTGGAACGCACCGTGCGGTGACCGACGAGCCCTGCCGCTCGTGCTTTACGATCGGCCGCTGCTGACCAATCGCGACGGAAGTCCGCAAGTTCCAATCGGCACAACCGTCACGAACGACAAAGCGGACTCGACTATCATTTGTTTTTGTCGCTGTTATAAATAGCTGCGTTTTTTTCTTCTTTACTGTTGCGTTTGTCTATGTATATGTTCTTGTGCTTCAATGTTAATTGTTTAATTTAGATTGGCGTTGTTTACCCCTCGTGTCTGTCTTCCTGTCTCTGTGTCCCCCTGTAGCTCACCCTCCCTCCCTGTCCCCCTCCGTGTTTGTCTTTAAGGAAGTGACGGCCATCTTAGGGGACGCTGGCAGATGTTTAGCCGCTCTTAAGATTGCCAGTTTCACGGCCTTTCAGTGTATTCGAAGCAGCCTTAATCATTTAATTTGTTGTTGCTTTGGTTTTAATTAGTTGTTTTTTTCTGTCATTGACATGCCGTTCTCTCCGCGGCCCTTGTGCAGCGCTTTGTGACCCTCGGGTGAAAGGCGCTCTATAAAATGATATTATTATTATTATCAACCGCCAACCGGAATTTGACCATGCGACCTTCTGACTGCGCCACCCGCGGCAAGCTCCCGTCGCCGCCCGTCGCCCACCCCCGGTTACCTGCAGGGCGTTGTTCCCCCACTGGGCCTTGGCCTCCAGCAGGCAGTCGAGCACGCCGCGGCTGGGCTCCTCGCTCGCCGGGTCGTTGCCGCTCACCACATAGTGCGCCGAGCGCACGCGCCGGAAGAACTCCGCGTCGGCCGTCTTGGCGCTGCAGTGGTTGGGCACGTAGGCGAGGTCCACGTAGACGGGCGGGCCCGGTGGGTACGATGACGCCGGGGCCGACTTGCCGGCGGCTGAGCCGAGGGATGAGAAGCGCGTCGGGCGAGGCCGCGATTCGGAATACGCGCGCCGGTGTTTGGTTCGGCAAAATAAGCTGTTGTGGCGCAGTGGGTAACGTCCGCGCCTCACAGAAAGAATGGTCTTGCCCGAGGCGGTTCGATTCTCGCCTTGGCGCCTTTCTGCGTGGAGTTTGTGTGTGCTCTGTCCCTGTTCATTAATTATATGGCCGATAACATCATAATATATAGGAAGCAGTGTGTGGCAATATGGCGCCGGCAATACCGCCAGGCTGCCTCCTCCGCCTCTCTGCGGTTTCCTCTCGCCTCTGAGTCCTTCTCTCGTCGAATGAATATCTTCGACAGTGAATGAATATGTGCGCGTTATAAATGTAACATTATTATTACACAAGGTATTACCTGTTTCTCGCAATGAGAAAAGTGTTAAGATATTAAAACACCAAATGGACACCTTTTTGCAAAGGTTCCAATCGAAGAAGCTGTTGCTTCTCTGCCCAGAGACACAAACTGCAGGTTGCTCGTAAGAGCCACTATCATGATCTATGTAATTATGTGAACAAAAAAATAACCCAGCTAGTGGAGGCAATTAAGCATTCAATAAGGGGGAACAGATTACCATAATCATAGGCTAGGTCTAACCTGGCTGTGACGTGAACTCACAACAACACTGTTGGGAACTCGATGCTCTATGAACCGACAAACTGACCAAATAATGTAGAATGTACAAGGTTTAACCCTTTCTGGCAATGAGAAAAAAGTGTTAAGATCTTTAAACACTAAATGGACAACTTTTTGCAAAGGTTCCAGTTTGCAAGCAGCCACACATGCTTGTGGCAAAAAACATGCAAATTAATGCTATGATAATGCATTGTCGTTCAAACTTATTGGCCAAACACAAGACAGCTTTTTTTAGTAGCCCAGTCTGTGTTAGCCAATTGCTGCCACAAGGTAGGCGTTCTCAGACAATGCAAATATCACTGCATTAGAAGCTGGGGTCAGGCTGATTAGACTACTAGACCCTTTTTGCCAATTCCTCAGAATACAAACAGGCAATTTCAATGACTCACCGTTACCTGTTCCAGAGGCCTTAGTCTGTCCGGCGTTGCCCCGGGGAGTATTGACATTCACGCCATTCTTGGCTTCTTTGTCCTGCTTGGTTATTTTGGCCTCGGCTATTTTGTTCAGCTTGGGCGCAGGCTTCTCCTTGACCGCCGCCGCCGCCGCGGCCTTGGGCTGAGCGGCGTATCCTTTCGCTTTCGCGTCCGGTTTCTTGGCCGCCTTTGCTCCCGCCTTGGGATTCGTCTTGCCGTCCTTCTTCGAGGGCTTATCCGCATCGGCCTCCTGGGTGCCGGGGTCGGCCATGCAGACGCCGGGGTCTGCCGGCGGCGGGAAGGGGTCCAGGGGGGCCGAGGGCGATGCGTCAACCCTTCCGCGGGCGTCGACCCTCGGGGACTCGCCGCTCTTCTCCGACGAGGTCTTGTCGCTCGGGAGGCATTCCGAGTCGTCCTCCGAGTCCTGGGCGGTGCGCTCCTCCGTCCCGGGAGGGACGTCCGAGTCGCTGCGCGTCGGCAGCGACTCGCTGGCGGATGTGAGCGGCGTCTCGTCGGCCGCGGACGGGCCCAACGACGGGCCGCCCGAGACGTGGCGCTCGCCCGCCGGCTTCCCCCGCTCCTGCGAGCGCTCGCTGTCGTCGGAGAAATCGACGGGGCTGCGCGGCGTCGCGTCGCCGCGCTGCGGCCCCTCGCGGCGGTGTTGGAACTGGCAGGACGCCACGAGGCAGAGGTCCACGTCGTGCGCCGATTCGTCAACGTCCTCCTGCTCCCCCTCGTCGTCGTCGCCGTCGTCGACGTTGTCATCATCATCGTGGTTGTTGGGACCTCCGAGGCCCTCGAAGGCGCGCGGCGCCGCCGCCTGCCCCGCGTCCGCGTCGTTCTCCTCCTCCGCGTCGGCGCCGCGGTGTCGCGCGTCCGGGCCCTCGGAGCCTGCGACCCTGACGGGCGACGGCGTGGCGGAGCTGGGCGGGCTCGGGCTGTTGCCCCGGAAGAACTGCGAGCGCGGGGCGTCGACGTCGAACGGGCTGAAGTCCACCTCGGTGGGGCCGTTTGAGGCGACCGAGGCGAGGGCGCCGCGCGGCTCGGTCGGCGCGGAGGGCCGCGGCGACGTCTCCGGGGGCGAGATAGACATGGGCCGCGGCTCGGACGCGTCGCGGTGAGCCTGCTCGTGCTCGGGCAGCGGCGCCGGCACCTGCTCCATGGACACGGAGAGGGACTCGTCCACCTCTGTGGAGTGCGGGGAGCCCACCTCGGCGTGCAGCGACGGGGACACCTCGTCGCCCGTCGTCGTCGCCGCCGTGAACGGGTCCAGGAAGGAGCTCGTGGCCAGCGAGGCGGTGGACGCCGCCGACGCCGCCATGACGGCCGCCTCGTCGGTGGTTGGCGTCACCGAGCGGTCCGACAGGGATGCGGCCGAGATGGACATCTTGCTCTCCTCGCGCGCCGACAGCAGCTGGCTCGTGTCGTCGGCGCGCGTAGGCGACGCGTCGGCGAGCGGCGCGCGGGTCTCCTCGAAAGGGTCGCTCGCGAGGCTCAGCGAGAAGCGGGCCTCCTTCGGCTTGCCGCCGACCCTGTGGCCGGTGCCGGCGCCCGCCGCCGCGGCCGACGCGATCCCCTCCAAGCCGCGCTTTTCGTACTCGTCGAACGAGGAGCCGTTCTCGAGCAGTGCGCCGACGCCGAGCCCGTCGGGGCTCTGCTCGCGGCCTCCGGGCGAGCGCAAAGACGCTTCCGCGAAGAGTTTTTGGGGAGACGCGGGCAGCGCGGGGAGACCGGCGCCCGCCGCGAGCAGACCGGCGCCCGCCGCGAGCAGGGAATCCTCGACGAGCGGCGACTGGGAGTAC
This sequence comes from Geotria australis, assembly GCA_036362915.1. Classification (NCBI taxonomy): domain Eukaryota; kingdom Metazoa; phylum Chordata; class Hyperoartia; order Petromyzontiformes; family Geotriidae; genus Geotria; species Geotria australis. The sequence continues at coordinate 2,030,902 of JAZEWU010000001.1, forward strand.
GGGGTGTTCCCCGCGCTGAGCGGCGTTGACGACGATGAATCGGTCTCCTCCATCCCGCCGCCAAATACCATGGCGCCGACGGACGGGAGCTCGTACATTGCCGGGAGGGTGTCGTCTAGGTTACCGCGAGGCCCTCCCTTCTGGGAGATCTCCATTGGCGTCAGGTCAAACTTCACACTGCGGTCGCTGGCCGGCGTCTTGTCGACGGGTAGGTTGCTTGCAGAGGTGAATAGGTCAACATTCACCTCTCCTCGGATTTGTTCGGGGCTTTCCACAGCCGGACTCCCGCCATCTTGATTTTGCGAAGGCACGTCAGCAGCGGTGTGGTGTTGGTGGTGGTGAAGAGAGGCACCTTTGTCGTTATCGAGTTGCGGGAAATGCTGGGAGTTGTGTTCGGGGGCTGCCCAATCTTTGTTATCCGACTGGTGAAACTGCTGCGCGTTTTTGTCGACGCCATCACCGTCAAACATTGACGACACGGGGGGGAAAGACTTGTCTTGAACGCCATGGGCAAACTCTGCGTGCGAGCTCGCAAACGCGGCTCCGCCAGCTTTTGGGCTCCCAACCGGAGAAGCTTCGGCGGTTTCCGGCTCCTCCACCATTTCACCATCGTCATCACTTCTCTCGTCCTCCCGCAGCATTTCGTCGTCGTCGTCCGCCAAATCGCTGTCGGCGGACTCCGCTTTTGCGACAGTGGGCACATCGTGGGCGTTGTTGCCGCCCTGGTACGCCAAATCCCTCCCTCCGTCCCCATCCATGTGACACTTGCCCCCAACTTCGTACTCCTCTCCCTCCAGGTGTGCCGAGTTTTCCCGGTGACAAGGTGTCTCCTCCTCGTGAGGAGACGGTTCGGCATCTGTGGTGGTGATTCCCTCGTCCGGCGAGACCAAGGACATCCCGACGTTGTCGGTTTTCTGCGACACGACGAGCACTTCCTCCTGCGGGCTCGGGATGATGTCGTCTGTCGACCGCTTGAATTCGCCACCGTCCTTTTTCACCTCGTCAAAATCTTTGGTCAGATCTTCCGGTGAAGAGATCGGAGTTTGCTCCTTGGCAGCGGCGGAAATCTGCTCGGGTTTTCCCTTCGGCTTCCCAGGTTTCGCCTGCACTTTTGTTTTCTTTGCGTCTGCGACTTTCGCAGCTGGGGTGCCCGGCTTTTTGAAGTCAGCGCTTTCCTTACGCGGCACGTTCATCTTACCGAGGGGCTTTTTGGCGTCGCTCGCAGAGGCCTTCAGCTCGGGCTTTTTCACCGGCTTAACGTCTTTTTTGACTTCCTTGTTCGCCTTCGTATCCTTCACATCCTTCTTGTCGTCCTTCGAATCTTCCTTCCTGATGTCCTTCTTGGCAGGTTTCAGAAGTTTATCTTTGCCGTCCTTGCCGACAGCCGGCTCCTTGGCGACCTTGGGCTTCACCTCGGCCTTGGGCCGCTCAGTGCCGGCCTTGCCGGCGGCATCCGGCCGCCCTGCGGCCGAAGCTTTGGTGGCGGCGGGGGCGGCCTGGGTCTTGTCGGCTCTGAGCGCTTTTGCCAACTCCGTTTTGGAGTCCGCCCTCACCATCGCTGCCGTCGGCTCCTTCTTGGTCTCCCGGGCCGTTGCGGGCCGAGACGACATCTTGAGGCTCTCCTTGCTGTCGGTCCTGTTCTTGGCCTTCATCTGGAAGGGCTTCGCTTGGGCCGCGGCACCCGACGCCAGGTCTCGCTGCGTCACCACCGGGTGCTTGAGAACCTCCAGGTGCTTCAGCTTCTCGAGGCCTTCGAGGATCTTGTTCTGCGGGGCGTTGCCAGGGAAAAGCGCGCGCACGATGCGCTCCGCCGGGTTGGCGGGGTGCCACACCAGCAGCACCGCCACCGACGTCAGGTAGGGCACCGAAATCTCGCCCTCCTTGCCGTTGGGCATCATGACGCCCGACTTGGCCTTGCTGTTGCCATTCCACTTCTGCAACAGGAAGTGCATTTCCTTGCTGTCCTTGACGGGGTTGAGCACGTACATCTCCAGCCGCCCGACGCCCAGCTTCTGGAAGAGGATGATGGGCTCCAGCGCGGGGCCGTTGGGGCGCAACAGAGGCTCGGGCTGGATGCCGAGCTGGCTCAGGTGCTGCAGGGTGACGCACGCCTCGTCCAGGCCCCGTCTCACCTGGAGACACAGACAGGTCGAGCGGACGGGACGTCAAACGTGCGCGGCGACGGGGCCCGTGACGCGCGACCATCGACCCGGCTGCAGCTGTATCGCGTTCGGGTCTTAGTCGAACGGTCGGTCAGTCAGTTTTTTACCTAAGCTGGAAGGAAACGCTGAGCTATATAGCTATTTTTTTTACAGTTGTCCAGCGGGGAGGGATAGAATGTCTTTGGACTGTGAAAGGACCAAAGCACCCGGCGAAAAACCACGCGGACACGGGGAGTACATGCAAACTCCACGCAGAAAGGCACCCAAGCTGGGAATTGAACCTGGCCCCTTCTTCCTGTGAGGCGGCAGCTCTACCTGCCGCGCGACCTTTCCATAACAAGTTGTTACCATGGGCACGGATGTTTACCAGTCGATTATGGGGGTTAAATGTGTAAATATTCAGTGCCAAGTGAGGGTAAATAGGACAGTGGCTGGTGTCAGACATTATGACACCAACAACCCAGATTTAATTCTGGGCCACGCAACTTACAAGTGCCAGTCCCAATCTGAACCTAGCTTGGGTCTCACGACACGAGGTTAATGTGGCCTAAAATAAACACAATGGGGATACAGCAGCCAGGCGAGCGGACTTGCTGCGCCAACATCCTGCACACCGAGCCTTAACAGGGCCCTCAATGGGGATTCGCCTATGAATCTCAACCTCACACAAAACTAGTTGAAAAATTTGCGCGAGTTATGAATTGTATTAATATTATCTGCTGCTTATGCGTGCAAACATACCTATAATGTTCAAATAATTTAGGAGGAAATAATATACTAAACTAAACGTAAATGCAAAGCTGATTTCACGTTACTCTACAGTGTATAATTTCCTATTCACTTCATTTCCATGCCAAGAGAATTGAATATCACGGTCCGTGCCATTCAGATGCAGAAGATATTGGTAATACCCAACTTCCTCATTCATGTTCCCATTTAAGTTTTAAGCGAATTTGCGTGTTTTCGATACACAGATTACGTGCCATTGTTGCATTAGCATGGCAAAAAATGAAAGCGTTAGAAATCCGTTAATAAAATAAGGTTTCCCAAGAAAGCGTTTTAGAATTTAATTCAGCAGAGATGTTTAAAATTCATCCTTTTAGAAAATGTTCTTTAAAAAGCCCCTACCCAGCAGGCACCTTATAATATATATAATGGTATTACGATACATTCACATGCAATACAAAGCTCACAACACACGTCAATTTCCAGTTTAAAGAGCAAGATGACAATGAGTTTTAACAAAAGCACACACTATAGAAAGGCTTACAACTACACAATGCTGTTTAATCTATCTAGTACTCTGCAGAAACTCATTAGGGCATCCACAGAGCGAACTCAGCTGAGCGGCAAAGTGAAAATTAGGCTTAAGCAAAACGTGACTGTCCTGCAACATCTGTGATTGTTTATCGATCGCAAAGACGTGTGACTGAACACATCTAAACTTTAATAACAACCCACAACAAGACAGCCCAATTTAATAGTCTTGTTCTTACTTTTGCAAGAAAGTTTCACCAAGCCTCAAGAATATTTTGTAAGGTGGAACTGTGTTAGGTCATTTCCTTTTTGAGCTTTTTTACATCGGAGGAAATTGGAGTACTAGGAGAAACCCACACGTGGAGGATGGTTCACATCTGTTTTCAAGCACGAGCCTCCTAAAGGGTGAGGTCATTCAACCCGATATATATTGTCAGAACTGGAATGGAGCCAAATTAAGTGCAGAACCCAATTGAGTATGACGGTATTATTCTACAATCATTGGTAATGGGGTACGAGACAAACCATTCACTACACTTGACAACCTGGTTTAATCACAGGCGGCTGAAACTTGGATTCAAGCCCAGGATCTGAGAAGTGGCAGCACATCACCCTGACCTCTGAGCCACACAGAGGCATCTCACTATCATAATTCAATTCCATTAGGTTGAACGCAGAGCGTGAAAGCTATAGCATCTTTTTTGACAGCATCCATCTGATGAAAAAGAGAAAAGGCTTTACTCTTTCTGGCAATAATACACCTGTTAAGCTGTTCAATCACCAAACAGACACCTTTTACGAGGCATTTGCATCATCCTTATGCTGTTTGCATTTTGGTGACCTTTGGTCTAACACTGGTAAGAGAAGGGCGTATATTTATGTAGGACAATCAGCTTCAAACACAACGCATACATTACGAAACGATATCTGTTTGACCACAAGTACGTGTAGTTCTTCCAAACTTGATGCCTTGTAAAAAGGTGTCTATTTGGGTGCTTGAACATCTCTACACCTGTATTATTGGTCTTGCACGAGCAAGTTCCATCCCCGCCTTGGGCGCCTTTCTGTGTGGAGTATTCTCCCCCTGTTCTGCGTGGGTTTCCTCCGGGCTGTCCGGTTTCCTCCCACAACTTAAAAAAATACTCATTAATTAATTGACCGATAACATCCTAATATATAGGAAGCAGCGTGCGGCAATACGGCGCCGGCAAACCGCGTGGCTGCCGCCTCCGCCTCTCTGCGCTCTCCTCGCTACGCCTCCGAGAAATTCTGTCGTCGAATGAGTACCTTCGACAGTGAATGAACATGTGCGCGTTATAGATGTAAAATTATGACTACTATTATAAACACATTTTCACAGAGCGCCAATTCGATTCGATTCTTCGCAGCGTGATGGTTATATGACAGTTTCCCATTGCAACAAGTTCGTCTTTAGTTGCAGACAGCCCTTTAACATTTAGAGATATAATCGTCAGTGCTGGCCTTAAAGGTGGCGGGCATTGGCCTCTCTTCTCGCTCCAGACTGAGGGGCTTCTGGCATCTGTTGAGCTACTGGACATCGTTGTCTTTCAGCTCGAATTCGACAGAGCGCGAGGATCGAACCTTTGCGGCGGGGTCGGCGGACCGCGCCAACTTCTCGGGGACGTTGAAGAAGACGACGCCGAGCTCGGGCGACACGAGATTGCGCAGCCACTCGGGCGTCGTGGCACCGTGCGGCCGCCCCCCCTCCTCGCCGGCGGCCCGCGCCTCCGCCACCTTGCGCTCCAGCAGCGCGTTCGCCCCCGGCAGGTTGTCGGCGCCGATGTGCGTGAGCAGCAGGGCGTCCAGCCGGTCCAGGTGGCGCGCCAGCTTCCAGAAGCCGGCGCGGCGCTCCGAGCCCCCGTCCACCAGCAGGGTGAAGCCGTTGATGGCGAAGAGCGCCGCGTCGCCGCGCCCGCCCGGGAACACGTAGCAGCACGGGCGCGACAGCTTCAGGAAGCCGCCCGACGCCGGCGCCTCGAGCACCCCGAACGGCGACGGGGCCTCCCACGACTCGGCCAGGTACTCGCTCAGCTCGCATGCGCCCTCCATGCCGGCCGGCAGAAGGGCCCGCGGGTTCACGGCCACGGCCAGGGCGGGAGGGACAGCGCCGGAGGAGGAGGAGAGGCCGCCCCAGGAGACGCTGTCCGCGAGGCGGCAGCACAGCGTGAGCTCCGCGCGCTGCTCCGAGAAACCGGCGCTCAGAGAGTCCTGCACCTGGCGGGGTTTGAGGAGAGGGGTGGCAGCGGTGGTGAAGGTCGAAGAGGTTGCTTTTGTTTCAAGAAGGGGATTAATTACCCGTAAATTTACTTATATGCCAACACCGGCGTCTGAGAGAAACGGAATTTCGATCCTCTATATGTCCTCTACATATGGCAGAATTGACAATAAAGTTGAACTGAATTTTAATTATTGGGTAAAATTAAGCGGCAGCGGCAGCAGCAGCATCGTCCCCCGACCGGTAGGCGAGACTCGTGTGTGAAATGCAGCGCCTTCGTGATAGTCTGGCGCTGTCGCAGAGGCGATGGGATTTGATTTAAGTGATTCGATTAACGTCGATTCTCACGCTCACGACAGGTGCAATAGCCCGTGCGTGTGACAAGTGATCGGTCACCATTTGTGTTTCGTTATTTGCTCACCGGGGCGTACCCACGGCTCGGATGTTTGTGCGATGTGCTACGAACGTGGCGACCGACGCACTCGGTGCATTAAGCACACAGCAGGTCGTGATGAATACATGCAGAGGCACGGTGTGATCGAGACTGAACGTGACACCGTCTATCACGAACACATGGGTTTGCTCCTTGGCCACAGCTCCAAATCAATTACCAGAGCACACGTGCTATTGACCGCACGCGTGATTGACTGAAGAGTTGTTAATCAAGCGCCGCACTGGAGAGATAATGCAGGATGCGTTTATCAATCGACTGCCGGATGAGAGCCTTCCCACGCCCGTCTAGGTCATGGAGAGGTCTAATCATTTTACATTCATCGTGCAGGTTGGTGAATGCGGGGGGCACCGTTGCGGAAGCATATGCAGGGTCATCAAAGAAAATTAATTGCCTATACTTATTGAAGTTTTTCACTGACGGTGATTAATTTTGCGTCGCAAACACGTTAAACTTTGGAATGTTTAACGACCACTGTTGCCATGAACAGGATTACAAAAGAAAAACTAGCTGAAAGGCGCTCTATAAAAGCTATTATAATTATTATCGACCATCTCAGAACTATCCGGGCTCCCGCTCGCTTCACTTCCTGGATGTGATGAGACTGGGGCGCACACGATTTGTCCGTTGGCCCTCACCTACAGCTACAATGTAATAACCGCGGTGCGCACACGCGCCATAGACCGCACGCGTGATGAGCTGCAGAGCTGTCAATCAATTGGCGGCGGCGGACCTCGTCGTCGGCGCAGATGTTGAGGAGGTGTCGGCAGGAGAAGAAGCCGTCCTGCAGCACGAGGTCGTCCGAGTCCTCGAGGCTGACGCCGGCAAGCAGCAGCAGCTTGTGGCGCTCGGGGGACAGCAGAAGGGCACGCACCTGCATCGCGCGCGCGCACACACACACACACAAAGATCCCTCTGAATCAACGGGTGCAACGCGCCCAGAGAATATGTGCGCGTTACAAAAATATATTATTATTGTATAGCCTTAGCAGACGATAGGGTCAAGGGCTGTTAGCGAGTAGCACCTATGAAGGCTGGGTGGACGGCACCACGCCCGACCATCTGTGTCTCCCCAGTGGCAATCTTTACGCAAGGCACCATGTACTACTCATTTAGGACCGAGTCGAACTCGGGGAGTCGCAGGACTGGTTGAGATAATTGTCACTCGTTTTGGCTACAAGCAATAATGGGATTCGGGTCGCCGGGTTAGTTGCAAAGCCCTCTAACCAGCTGTTGCACCACGGCTTCCCACACGCACGCGCACGCACACATCACGCGCGGGCACGTGCGCACACCCGCTGCACCACGCACTGGCTCGGCCTGCACACGCTCACTCGGCCACAGGACCGCTCGACCACAAGCTCACAGAGCGAGGATTTCGCTTGTCTGAGAACTCCGTCAAACGGCCATAAGATCACACTACCAGACACTTGCCCAGCCGTGCGACCACGCGACAAAAAAGCTCACTCAACCACACGCCGAATCAGGCACGCGGCTCCCTCAATCGCGCGACTGTTCGATCGCGCGTTCTCTCAACCACAGAGTCCCGCGACCCGGAGCACGCTCGGCCATACGCACGGTCGGCCACACGGTCGCTCCGCAGAGAGCTTGTGCGACCGCTCGCTCACTCGGGCATGCACTCACTCGATCAACGGCTCGCTCCGCCACACGCTCGCTCAGCTGGCTGCGTGTTCGCTCAGCTACACGCTCGCTCAGCTGCGTATTCGCTCAGCCGTGTGCTTGATCAGGCCGAGCACCCGCGCACACGTGAACTCGGTCGCCCGAGCGATGGCTCGGCCACACGCCGCTCGGCCTCACGCTCGCCCAGCTGCACGACGGCTCGGCTCCCTCCCCGCGCTCGCTCTCTCCCGCGCGCTCCCATCAGCCGAGAGCTGGCTCGGCGACCCGCTCGCTCGGCCACATGCTCGCTCGGCCACACGTTCGCTCGGCCACATGCTCGGTCTAACGTGCGCCCGCTCAACCATAGCCTCGAGCAGCCATACGACGACAACTGCCGCCGTTCGCCACTAAGTTGCGGCGATGCTTGCGCCACGCCAGATACACTTTTGGGCAACGTGAAGTGTCGAAAGCCTGCTGGCAGGAGGTCACAGGACAGAATCCATGCACCGTGGGTTGACCGAGTTGACTGGCAAATGGACCACCTGAGCTCCCAACTTATAGCCTTAACATACTGTAGGGTCAAATAATAATAATGTTACATTTATAAGGCACACATATTCATTCAATGTCAAAGGTATTAATTCCACGAGAGAACGACTCAGAGGCGCGAGGAAAGCGCAGAGAGGCGGAGGAGGCAGCCAGGCACCTATAAAGGCCAGGACGGCACATGAGGGGGTGGGTGGCCAGCAGTATGCTCGGTTGCGTTTGCCTCCCTAGTGGCAAGACCTACACACAACAACATGTACTCATTTGAGTCTGAGTCGACCTAGGGGAGGCCCAGGACCGGTTCATAAAATCATCGCTGGTGTTGGTATTGGCCGTGAGCTGGAATCGAACTCAGGCAGTCGGGTTCGTAGTGCAGTGCTGCAACCGCTACACCACCGCTCCCCACGAGCCACACAAAGACAAAGATCCCCGTGTAGCCTTAACAGACTGTAGGGTCAAGTGCCGTTAGCGAGCACCTATGAAGGTCGACACGGCACACGAGGGGGTGGGTGACCAGCACCATGCCCGGCCGCCTTTGTCTCCCTAGTGGCAATGTTTACACACTGCACTATGTACTCACTTGAGGCTGAGTCGACCTAGGGGAGGCCCAGGACTGGTTCAGAAAATCGTCACTGGTGTTGGCCATGAGCGGGATACGAACTCGGGTCGTCAAGTTCGAATCCCGCTCATGGCCAACACCAGTGACGCTAACCCACATTCTGGCTCTGCGATTCACCTCCCGCAGCCACACCATTGCTCAGACACACGCTCTAATGCAGCCACGCACGCACGCAGCGGACCGGAAACAGTGGCGCGGAAATTCAATCAATCAGGGCTTTTTTTTTAACGAGGCAATACCCCGCTGAGATTAAACAACCCTGTTGTGAGCAAGGCTCAGATGAGCGTGGTTACTTGTAAGAGGTTGATATTGAGCCTTGGACAAAGGCTCCGCATCAGCACACACAGGCAATATATAATCTAGTCGATAGTCATTTTCACATTTGGGATTGAGCTATTACGGGCGCTACAAAATTGGGCCAGATCGTATGAATGATAACATCTTACCGACATCAGCAGAGCTTGGCAATAGCAAGCAGGGTTTTCTCTGAGTACTCTGGTCTCCTACCGCAGTCCAAAGACATACTGCTGCCTAGGTTAATTGCCCTGATTAAATTGACTCGCATCCCATCCTAGATAAAGCCCTGCCTTGCGCCCTGTATCTACATAGATTGGCTTCGGTTCACCACGATCCTCTATAGGATTAACGATAATGAATAAATGGAAAACACTGGGCTTCCAACGGCTGCGGCATAGTAATTGTTAACTCCAGGAAGGTTCTCCTTGTACGAAGCACTGGGTTACCTCCCGCTGAAATCAGGCACTCGCCAAATCAGAGCCCTCCCCTCTTTAGAATTGCTTATCGCAGCAAGTAAAACTTACCCATTTGCATAATAATTTCATATACACTGTTACTTCCCTAAGGCTTTAACTGAATCAAGCCACTGTTAAAACAAATTCGCACAAAATCACGACGTGCCTCCTGGGAATATATGAGCTGGCAGCTCTGGTATTAGTGTAAAAGTAAAATAAGCTTTGGGGAGGGGAGTGGAGGTGGCACTCAGAATGCGCCCGATATGCTCCGGCTTTTCTCAGAAGTTAAGCAGCGCTGGAGATGGGGAGTGTCTGGATGGGTGACCGCTTGGTATAACAGGTGTCATAGGCTACCGTGCCTTATAACTGCGTTGGTAGGAATAGGTATGGTGCACTACCGAGTTGACCCTAAAATAATCCATACTACAATCCAGCAGCTAAAGAAACTCATTATGTGGCCAATAACATCTCAATATATAGGTCTTAGTATATATATATCTCAATATATACCCAGTGTCTCGCAAATGTTGGCACTGGCTTACCGTGTGGCTGCTTTCCTCCTCCCCTGCCTCTCTGTGGTTCCTCGCGTCTCTGAATCATTCTCTTCTCTCTTCGAGAATGAACGAATACTGCGCGGTGCATTATAAGTAGTTTATTAGAATTATTTTCTACACTCCCTGCCTTCACCAGCACACCTTAATCAGTGTGATAAAATATGGTCAGGTAACCCCCCTAACGCACACAGCATGGGAGAGGCCCTTGGCCAGCCGTGGATTGACAAGAAGGCTGCACACTTTCTACACGTCGATAATTACAGTCACTACCGTTGCATGTAAAAGTTATGTTTTTGTTGTTATAAATAGCTGCGTTTTTTCTTTACTGTTGCGTGTGTCTATGTATATGTTCTTGTGCTTCAATGTTAATTGTTAAATTTAGATTGTTTCCCCCTCATGTCTGTCTGTCTTCCTGTCTCTGTGTCCCTATGTCTCCCCCTGTTGCTCACCCTCCCTCCCTGTCTCCCTCCGTGTTTGTCTTTAAGGAAGTGACGGCCATCTTAGGGGACGCTGGCAGATTTTTGCCGCTCTTAAGATTGCCTGTTTCACGACCTTTCAGTGTATTCGAAGCAGCCTTAATCATTTAATTGTTGTTGCTTTGGTTTTTTATTAGTTGTTTTTTCTGTCGTTGAAATGCCGTTCTCTCCGTGGCCTTTGTGAAAGGTGCTCTATAACATGCTATTATTATAATTAACACGTGACACTCGTGCAGCACCACAATTAGTGAGATTATTAATTCCCACGGGCGATCAAGCACAGGGATTGTTTAAGCCAATCCTGCGACTCAATATTGACAGCCAACCAGCTGAAAGCACCTGCGGATCAGAGCATCCTTGCAATTCCCAGAATAAGACGCTCTCGCAACCGCAGCAGACAAAGAATAAATATTCGCCGACACAAAGAAATGACACTCGCTGTGGTTTTTGATGGACGCGCAAAGATAATTCCCCGGGCGCAATTTGCTCGCGCAGATGACAGATTACGCCTCGCAGCTGTCTGCCCCGTCGCTGGGAGAACCTTACGCAAATTAACAAAAAAAGGGGGCAAGAAAAATAATTGATTCGGCTACTCGGCTACAGTCTGTAGTGCATTACACAACTCCCCCCCTCAACGTCTGCCCTGGACGTTCATTATTAATGCCATCGACGTCCCGAAGCCTTCCCCTTTCCCACCAAGTCCTGAGAGAGACCATGGAAGTCATTTGCACCCATTAGTAACCCGCGATGCCACGCGGGCACGGTCGATATCCTCCTCCGCTCTCCGGCTATTCTGGGTGCCAAGGATAATCCCTGCTTTGCTGGTGTTTATGAATGTTGTGCGCGCAGAGGTTCTCTTACGCCGAGGCTACAGGAAAGAGGAGAGCGAGCAAAAGGGATTGGGAGGTGGGGGGGGGGGGGGGGNGGAGGGGACTGCGACCACGAGCAGGAAAAAGCCACCGCGCACTTAGATAAATCGAATGCACGTCCGACGAGAGGAACGAGAAGAGAGAGCACTTCGGTTATGAGAATCCTTCAGTCATTGACGCGGCCGGGAGCTACGGGCTGTAATGGAATTGCTGTTTGGCATGCCAGCCGTGCGGACGAGTAGAACCGGAACACTCGATCATTTCACTATTAATTGTCCGGCCCTCTCTCCCTGCTCACAACCCCCTCTGTCGAGGCCGGCCGTAATCGCGGAGAAAAAAACGAAACGATTCGTTGGGCGGCGCCGCTCGCTGCACGGACACATCGGCTCCAAAACCAGCCACGCGCACGGCCAGAAAAAAACCCACAAAGGTCAGGGGCATCGAGGTCAAGGCCCTCTGCAGGACAAACAAATCTGCGAACACGAGGAAGAAAATGATTTATGCGGCAGCGGTGATCGCCGAACGAACACATCGGCTCACAAAACCGGCCTTCGGCTCACAAACCAGAAAAAAAACCCAAAGGTCAGAGCGTCGATGTTCAAGGCTCTCTTCAGGATAAATAAGGCAGCCGTGCGCGGCTCGCCAGACTGGAACAAAAACTGTGTTAGTTATCGACTCGAGAGCCTCGCAGCAGATCGACAATTCAGCGGCGGCGGCAGCTCTGTCGTCTGGCAGCACTTCACACGAGCCATCGGATCCATCAGGGTTTCCATGGGAATGAATCCTCCCTGGGACCGCGATGGAGAGAGGAGGGAGGTGCGGGGGATTTGCTCTGCCGGCGACACATGTTTGAAACGTCACCCACACCCCCCAACCCCCGTTTGCCCGTGCTCGTAACGGCCCTCTGGGAAGTCTTTAGGGAAGGCCGCACTGTCTTACGCTGGCAGACGCGCGTGAGTTTTAAGCAGCGTGTGGTGATGTCAACTTCCAGTGTAATCACTGGCATCTGCAGTGCTGAATTGCTACGAGTGCTTGAGGACTACGACCCATCCAAAAAAAAAATCTTTTCTTTTTAATTAGGCTCGGGAGCAGCAGCCACATGACACAATGAGCGCCGCTGGTCTTAAGTGACCAACCACCTTGCAGCATGACGGGCCTAGACAGGACAGAGCTGGACGCAGGGCCCAGCACTATATCTCGCCATGTAAAGCAAACGCATGATCTCAGCCGCAATTATCAGTTACAGTCTCGGGAACGCGAGTGTCAATACTTTGGGCCCTACAGCTAATTAATAAACCTGACAAGTATGCAAGTAATGGCATGCTCGTCTATCGCATTCATGCATCCATGGCTCTATAATTAATCGTTAATTAACTTATTTACATTCAAGCTGAATGTAAAAGTGACTGGATTGTGATGGCTCGATGCTGGTTGAATTGGGGCCACAAAGGGCTCTCCGATAACAATAATAACAACAGTTCTTTATTTACCCAGGGAAGCCTCCCTCGGCCTCAAGACTCATTTTCTCAGAACCTGCGAGGGCATGTTTGGCCAATCTCTTTTTTCATCATTTTCACATGTGGCAAGCAAACCGAATGACCCAGCAACGAAACCCACACGCACAAAGCAATAACACTCGATATAAACACCACGCTAGCAGGTCATGAACCTATTTGGTGTACTATGCATTCTCGCCTCTTTCCCCTGAAAATGGGTGGCTGGTACAGCCAGGCGAAGGGAGTTTGCGGCACCGCAGAAAGAGCTTTCTTGGTTTAGTGGACATCAAAATAATTATTTCATTCTTTTCGAGGCTTTTGGAGTGGCTTGCCCAGCTGTCTACAGCAACTTGAGAGCCGGAGCGTGTCTCTGCTTACAAAGCAGCGCCCACACTCGGCGCTGCCACGGTGAATTTAAAGTCACGGGCAGCGCGAGACGATTTACATTTCACAGGCTCTGCGATGCAATTGGCAAATCTCAGTCATCCACACACGCACAGGGGACTGCACACCTCGCATCGGCACTGGGGAAAATTTAACTAACAACATTCTCCGCAGCCCTGTGCAGCGCTTTGTGACCCTCGGGTGAAAGGCGCTCTATAAATGCTATTATCATTATTATTAGGGTGCTGGGGTCTGCCAACACTCTGGGATCTGTCCCGTAATGTTCTAGTCTTATTGGCACTGCAAGCCCCGACAATAAGAGGTTCAACAAACAAATGATGCAGTGATTCTGAGTTGGCAGTGGTGCTCAAGCACAAATAACACAAACACAAGACGTTCGTCAATAACACAGGGGCCTTAAAACGAAAAATACATAATGGGTGATGGTTTCAGCAATGGACCTGCTTTTTAGCACGTACAATATTTTACAAAAGGTGATCCATTTAGAGATAGCCCAATACATTCTAATGACCCACCTACTTTCTTCTGAGCAGACAATTTTGACTGAATATTGGGAAACGTGCCGGCTCCATATTTTACAAGGAGGGTGTTAAAAGATTTAGTCAGCAGATTGGGATCAGTGCATGACAGAGTCTTTGAAATGAAATGTTGTTTTCGATACAATTTCTCTCTATTTATAAATGGATCGCCCTGCATCCATTCATCAGCAATATTGAAACATAGTTCTCCAGTTCAATTGATTTAGGCACGTTGCACAGGTTGTGTTGTCAAGCCACAACTAAAGGCACTGATCGAATGAAGTCGGCAAGCATAATACCGGCTTATTTATTTATTCACTGACTTTCCTGGAAAACCTTTCAACGAGTCTGAAGAAAAGAGGGCTTACGGGAATATCAACAAAAGCAAAAAACCCACACTTTATGGAAAAACCCACTACTAGGCTGTGTCCCGGACTATCCAACAAAAAGCACCTCTCTGCTGATGAGAAAACACTTTAATGTGACTTGCAGTGATGTCACTGCGCTGCCACGTTACATTCCGCATCGCAGCAACGGATGCCGAAGCGGAGGGCGGTGGTGGTGTGGTGGTGCGGCATGCGAGTGTGTGACGTACTCTGCACTTCCATCAACCCTCTTAACCACTACCACCGTTATCCTGACATCAAAATAATGTATTACACGCTTGGCGCAAGATCTGCCCGTACGGCGGGTACTTTGCTAGTAATAATAATGGGGATCAAGGTAGAAGCGTTCACGTCGCGATCCCTGTCAAGTAATGCTTGGTATTACCTGCAAATTCTACCAAACACTTCGAAGCCGAGCTCTTCTTCTTCTTTGCGATTCTTCGAAGCACGATGGTCAGCTTCTGGACATCGTTGTCTTTCAGCTCGGCCTCGAAGTCGAGCAAGAAGAGAGGCCAATGCCCGCCTTTAAGGGCAGCACTGACTATTATATCTCTAAACGTTGAAGGGCTGTCTGCAACTAAAGAAGAACTTGTTGCAATGGGAAACTGTCATAAAACCATCACGCTTCAAAGTATCGAATCGAATAATAATAACTTGCATTTCTAAGCGCCTTTCACCCAAGGGTTGCAAGGCGCTGCACATAGATAAAAAAAGGGTAGAGAGGTAAGAGGTTGGGCAAAATGTATCAGATTAAAACACAACCTGAAAATTACGAAATTTCCCCAACTGCAAAAGAGTCACAAAGCTCGGCGAGGCTTTCCTGGATATACAAGCGTTGTTTTTATTGAGCAATATGTAATATTTAACCTACACCGACTACAATGGCGACAGCAGTCAGCGAGCACCGATGAAGGTCAGCGTCGACGACCAAGAGTGCACCAAATATAATTTCAACTAATAAGCTAAGCAGGTATGACCCTGGATAGCACAGGGATGGGTGACCGTGTGCATACAGGCTGCTACAGGCCGTGGGGCTTACGTGGCCCAGGATGGTGAAGTTTGGGCAAATAACCCCTTGGAGAGACCCTCACCCATGTAAATCAAGGCCAGCATGGCACATAACGGGTTGGTAAATTCAGAGGCCTAGGACTATGTCTGGCTGCCTCTGGTAACACACTGAGCCGACTTAGGGGAGGCCCACGTTCGAGACACCAGTTTCCAGCGATGTGCACAACCAGTTGTCAAACTCACACTTCCAGGACTATAATGCGGTGCATTTAATTTTTGTTCCTTTGTTTTTTTAATTGGTTGTTTTTTTTCTTTAGTTGTTGACATGCCGTTCTCTTTGCGGCCCTTGTTGCAGCGCTTTGTGACCCTCGGGTGAAAGGCGCTATGTAAAATGCTATTATTATTAACGTCAGCCCATTCTACTGGAGCAGGGGCACGGTGGCGTAGTGGGTAGCGCTGCCGCCTCACAGCAAGAAGGTCCCGGGTTCGAATCCCGTCTCGGGGGTCTTTCTGTGTGGAGTTTGCATGTTCTCCCCGTGTCCGCGTGGGTTTTCACCGGGCACTCCGGTTTCCTCCCACCGTCCAAAGACATGATGCCAGGTTAATTGGCCTACTGTGTAAATTACCCCCGGTGCCCTGCGATGAACTGGCGTTCCATCCTCGGTAAACCCCTGCCTTGCGTCCTGTGTCTGCCGGGATAAGCTCTGGCTCACCGCGACCCTGTCCAGGATTAAGCGGTTTCTGAAAATGGATGGATGGATTATTATTACGTGAACGACTCCAACTGCGCCACCAGTTCCCCAGGAACCCGCGCGCATGTGCACAACAGTTTCCTGCTGTGACTGAATACGCAGCACACAAAGCAGTTTCTTAGAAAGCCGGTCGATAACATCCCAATCGGAGACGAGGGCACTGTGTGTGCACCAGTGAACAACTCGACACCCATACACTGCACCATTGCTCTCTTATAGCCGCACGTGCCTACGGTCCGTTAATTTATCACCGCCCACTCGAATTTGATTCGAT
>JAZEWU010000001.1:2056368-2076449 GCA_036362915.1 Geotria australis
GTCACCTTGGTGTAAAGTGTCAATTCCAATCTTTCGCACAGCTGAACGACCATTCGTGTGTGAGAATGCCCCACACAAACAAGTGCATACTTCAGAGCTATCTCTGAACCCCAATTTTAGCGTAATCGGTGCATTACAGCCAAACCGATGTTTCGAATTTCTCAGAGCTGGAATGCAGCCAAATAACAATTTCTGTGATGAGTTTTTGTGAGTGCATTCATTGGCAACCAGCGTTAGACATCAACTCGGTACATTTGAGAACCCAGTTTACCTGCAGGGGGCTGAAGCCACGTTTCAAACCGACGACAAAGTGGTCGCAGCTCAGCTCTCCAAACCTCCGAGCCACAATGGCCACGAAAGAAAACCCCAATCGGTCCTAACCACATTTCACGGTGGCTTCAAAAAGTGTGACGAATCAATTTTTGCCACGGATATATCTAGCACGCGCTTCTACCCAAAAATGTTACAAACGATGGCTCCAGCGTCCGAGCCTGTGCGACGCATCGGAAAGGAGTGAAATATATATGCGTGACTCGCAAACAGATGACATCCATCAGCTCATACGACAACAAACGCCCTCAGCCGTTGAACCCTTACTGCCTCAAGATACGGAGCTATTCCTCATTCTCGTGGATCTGGCCAGACACAAACGCATCGGCACGGATGCCCCCCCCCACACCCCACCCAGACTCCGCGCCCATATCCCTCCGCACGCTTCTCCTCCAACCGGCGAGGGACGAGGTTTCTTCGCTGGAAGGAGACAAAGTACCCGGTTCCGCGTCAGTTTTTCCCGCACCCCAACCTATCGTGCACCCCACCACCACCCGCCATCGCCGTGCCGAGAATTTCAATCTCCACGTTTCACGCAAGAGATTCCGTCTGCGCATCGCGGCCGGGACGGAGAGGCCGGACGGATTTGGCTACGTCAAGTTTCACCTAGAGGCCGACCCAGGACACGCTGGAGGGATTATATCCTTCGGCTGGCCTGGGAAGAGCTAGAATCTGTTGCTGAGGAAAGGGATGTCTGGACTGCTGCCATCGCGACCCTCACCAGGACCAGTGGTTTAGAAAATGAATGGCTTGATGGATGGAAGTTTCTCCTCTTGGGGTGAAGCGGAGAAAAATTGTAAATATCATTTGGGCATCGAATGATTCGCGCTCGGGGGGTGAGTCGATTAATTTGTTTTGATTTGGAGTCGCGATTCTATTAACAAACGTTGCTCTTTTGTCTCATTCATACCACCCCCGTTTGTATTGTTTCTCTTTTCTGTCCCGTTATTTTCGCTCTGGTAGCCTAAACGTAAGATTAGCATACAATTTACATAAAATTAGCATACCGTGTAAAGAATTTATGCTAAAGCATGCACCGTAATCGTGAGAATCAATGCTACTGAAATATGAAAGAAAAACCTTCATGTGTTAATCCATACTTGTTCGTTTGTAAACTTTTCCCAGTTGTCTCAGGGCTCCAGCGCCTAAATCGCGATCTTCAAATACAAGTCAGTCAATCTCTCTGCCCTCTCTCACAGTCTGTTCTGAAGAAGGGCCATTGTCCATTACAGCAGCCGATCATACATTTTTCTCTGGAAAGACAACGCTTCCTGATGAATGTGGTCGGCCGTTTATTGCTGCTGCTAATATCGACGTACAGTGGGTGCATTATTTCCGGCACCGTGCGAAAAACACAACGGCCCTCACTGTTCGCAATTTTGCAGTCGCCGCGTAAAAACCTTCTCGCGTCGTCACAAACGTCCTTTCATCGTTCACAAGGCGCTTTTGAAAAATGCATAGTTTACGGGCGGCGACGGCGCACTGGGAAATGGGTTCGTCGCGCCGAGCGAGTCTCTCTCCTGCGGCTGCGAACGTGGAGCCATGGGCAAACAATGTGGACAGATGGTCTGCCTGCCTTGGCGGAAGGCAAGGAGTTCCCCCCTCTCTCTCGACACCAGTGGCAGCGTCCACCAAACAGGACGGTATACGCGATGGCCCGAGCGGCCCCGGGCATGGCGCGAACCCGAGAAGGCAGCATTGTTTCGTTTCAGAGGCAGCCACGAGCGTAAATAGTCAGCCTTCTTCTTTTGTATGGCTTCAGCAGCGGAGGCTGTGATCAAAATTTGAATTGTAATTTCCTGCTTGAGAGGGGCCCTGTGATGGACTGGCGTCCCGTCCTGGGCATACCCTGCCTTGCGCCCTGTGTCTTCCGGGATAGGCTCCGGCTCACCGCGACCCTGTGCAGGATTAAGCGGTTTCTGAAGATGGATGGATGCTTGAGAGGGAGTTTCACTCCAGGATGTCACCTTCAAACTTGTGTTGGGGGCTGGATGTTGTTATTCAGAGCTCCGTGGATTGGTTGGGGTTTCCACAGAGGCAGCCGCGTACGGTGCTCAGGAGGTGCCGCGCGTTACATCAAGTGGCCACATTGGCTGTGTCCAACCCATATACCGGTGAGGATTGTCCACGTGTTCCATGGAGGAGGTTAAAACCCGGTTGGCGAGTTGCTGTTTCGGAGATGAGGTGTTTATTTTTTTCAGTGTTGCCTGCCCAGGCTTTCCTCCAGGATTATTCAGTGTATTAACCATCAGCTGGATGGAGGCAACCCCCAAGTCGTAGCTATCTCACACACTACTGAAAGGCAACAATCCTCCCCAGTAATAATAATAATTTTAAATTTTTAACGCGCACATATTCATTCACTGTCGAAGGTACTCATACGACAAGAAAACGACTCAGAGGCGCGAGGAAAGCGCAGAGAGGCCGAGGAGGCAGCCAGGCGGTTTTTCTGGCGCCATATTGCCACACACTGCTTCCTATATAATATGATGTGATCGGCCAAATAATGAATGAGTGTTTTTTACAAGTTGTGGGAGGAAACCGGAGAGCCCGGAGGAAACCCACGCAGAACAGGGGGAGAACACACAAACTCCACACAGAAAGGTGCCCAAGGCGGGGCGTGTTCCCGCTCTCGGTTAAACGGGCACACGGCGCGCCAAGCTCAATAAAATAATATCAATTTATATAGCGCCTTTCACCCGAGGGTCACAAAGCGCTGCACAAGGGCCGATAAGAGGACGGCATGTCAACAACGAAAGAAAAAACAACCAATAAAAACCAAAGAAACAAAACATAAATGATTAATGTCACTAAGGACTGGTGGAGCAGGGACAATGCCATCCAGCCTCAATGCAACATCGACACAATCGCTGCCAATTACACTAACGATCAAGTAAACGATGCCTCTACAAGTGATGCGTTGTAAATATTTAGCTGGGATTTATTTGTTATTGTTTTAAGCATTTGGCAGCAGCAAGAGCAACATGGGATCCCAATGCCTGGAGAGAAAAAATAGTCACAGAAGACCAGTCAATATCGATTTCCCCGACAACAAAGACAGATTGGGCTAGGGCTTGTGATTATTTGTTTTTTTCTTGTTTTTGGTATAATTGTATTGCCTGTGGTGTGGTGTGCACCGCCTGTAATCCAGAACTGTGGAGGCAAGGGTTGGTGTATCACACACAGGTTGTGAAACTTCCTTCCCATGGATGTCGAGGAGGTGTCATACCCTGGCTTTCCAGGAGATGGTGGTACAGCAAGTGTGGATCCATCTGTATATGAACAGATGGTTTCCATCTGTATAGGAGGGGATCAAGGTATAAGTGTTCACGTCACGATCCCTGCCAAATAATACTTGGTATTTCCTGCAAATTCTAACAAACACTTCGAAGCCGAGCTGAAAGACAACGATGTCCGGAAGCTCAACAGATGCCAGAAGCCCCTCAGTCTGGAGCAAGAAGAGAGGCCAATGCACGCCTTTAAGGCCAGCACTGACTATTATATCTCTAAATGTTGAAGGGCTGTCTGCAACTAAAGAAGAGCTTGTTGCAATGGGAAACTGTCATATAACCATCACGCTTCGAAGAATCGAATCAAATTCCAAATAATCTGTATAGGATATAGTGTTGCCCCCTCGCATGACTGGGTTTCCTCCAGGTGCTCTGGCTTCCTCCCACAGGACCGCACGGCTTGGAAATTTGTTGGCATCGGCACACCGCCTGGCTGCCTTCCTGCTCGGCTAGTTCTTTGCACCACCAAGTAGTTCTCTATCTTTGAAAATGAGTGAATACTGTGCATTACAAGTGGACATTATCATTACCGAGTAATTATATTTATAATTTAGGAAAAATATGAAACCTGATATTTGAAATAGAGAACATGAATATAGTTCACGTCGCAGTGTCCCGTTGCTCCAGTAGAATGGGCTGATGTTAATAATAATAATATCATTTTCTATAGCGCCTTTCACCCGAGGGTCACAAAGCGCTGCACAAGGGCCGCGAAGAGGACGGCATGTCAACAACGAAAGAAAAAAACAACCAACAAAAACCAAAGCAACAAAAAATAAATGTTGAATGTTGAATGAATGCCCTGAGCTAGTGGTGAAAATTCCACATTCCTATGGGCCAGTTTTTCCAAAGGGCACCCACTAATTACACAGTAAATTAAACACATTCCGTATATACTAGCCAGAAACTTTTCACGATATTGGAAAAGTTATTTAAAACGAAATAAAGTAGTCAATGAAACAGGACACAGAGGGCTCTGTCGATGTTTTTGTCCATGCCTATCGTGATGGAGGGGTTTGCGCGTTACAATCAATCCCAGGAGCTGTGTCGCCAAATAATGATCCGAAGACCCTCCAACTAAAGGAGCTTGGTACCAGGCAGAGTATCCAGCCGTAAAATACTGCTCCAATACTCCCACCATTTGGGGGGGGTAACCGGCCAACACAGGTCAAGCTGGATCGTGGCCATTTAAACCAGCGACACACACACTTATCAATGTTATCCCAATTTTGCTATCGGGATCATGTCAGAAACTATAATTTAACCATCGTGCTTCAAAGAATCGCAAGGAAGAAGATCAGGTAATCCATTCCGATCTCTCACAGAGAACTGCAGCACCCCTCCCGTATTCGATAACAGCCGACTCAAGTGGAGATCACCGAGCTGGAGGCCGCAAACATCTCGGCAATTCTCTATCTGTGCAAAAACGTACATGACAGAATGGACTTTGGATGTCTGGGTTACTACTTCCGGGTCACTCACCTGCAGATAAGCACAGATAGGGAAAAACGGCCACCACTTCAAGGTCACTCCTCTTATCCATGGATCAGCACAGATAATGGCAAGAACCATTCATTCATTATCAGCAGCCACTTAATCTTGTACAGGGCCGTGATAGGCCGAAGCCTATCCCGGCACAAGCCGGGGCTATACCCAGTATGGGACGCCAGTCTATTGCAAGGCACTGGGGACAATTTTGTAAGGGGCAATTAACCTTGGCAGCAGCATGTCTGTGGACTGTGGGAGGAAACCAGAGTACACGGCTAAAACCCACGCGTACACGGGGAGATTATGCAAACTGCACGTGGTTAGAACCAACCAATGTGATTTTTCCAGACTGGTCCGGCGGGTGGATTATTTGATCAAACACATATTTTCCATCCGTCCGCTACCGTAAATTTATATCATAGGGAATTGTCGTATTTGTGTGCATTGTATTATAATTAGGCAGTAACGGGTAACCTTTACGATTATTACATTTCTTTCATTAAAAATGACACAGAGACCTTTCTCCATTCATTAACATTCTCATTACCGGCGCCGCTTCCCCCAGGCAGTCGCAGTGGCCTGACGTGTTTTCGGTTTAAGTTACGGGGGAAAGTGGCTGCTGCCACCCTCCGTGCACCCACCTGATCCCCTTCCACGCTCCACGCCACGCTCCCAGACTCGCCCCCGCCCCCCCAACCCCCTTTACGCACTGGAGTAGCGTTGACCGCCTTTGCGGCACACCCGGCACGATTACAACGCCTAATGCACCCGCAATGACAAGAAACGTGTACGTGCGGTATGAAAAGGGATCCTGAGCCACAAATTTTGCCGAAGGCAAGAAACAATGATTTATTGCTTTCGCCAAAGCCAAAGAGCCGCCTTATGCAATCCTCCGTCAATTTACTGCCGAGCAGCTCAATTGGCCACGTGCTCAAGCTGTCATATTAATGCTGCTGCTTATTTCGGAGAAATAATGTGCACAGGATGGGCAGTGTGCGTCGCACTGGGACAGAAAAAAGCCTCTTTCTCGTTAATAACGTGGCGGCTTATCAGCAGAAACACTTGAGAGTACTTCTATTAAAGCCTGGGCCTGTCGTGTTAATCCTGACAGGCATAGGTGGCCAATAACCATATCACACAGAATGTGCCCGATTATCGGACCTCAGAAACTACGGAGGGATCAGCATTAATATTTCTTAGACGGGTGACCACGCCAAGCAAACAAGGTGTTACAGGCTACTCCAGTGGTATTCTGTGGACAGCAGAGGGACAGTGCAGCCAAACACATTGTTGTACTATACATCGATGGTCTTGCTGTGTAGCCTTCACTCTACAAACTATCCAAATTATTATCATCATCACCTCAGCTTCACCAACTCACACGCAGCAGCGGTGTATAAAAGTACGGCCAGACATCAGCAATGACCCCGTCCGGTTTGGGGGAGGCCGTTATCCAGCAGTGGATTGACAAGGGAGCGACACACAAGTACGCATGCATAGGTAGGCGAGCACAGTGCCCAGGCCTTTCCATTCCACGGGGAGTAAAGGCGTCTCAGACACACTGGACAGATGGATTGCAGGAGGAGGGATGTCCACACTTTAATCCCATCACAAGAAATCCCCTAATCTACTTAGCGCAGGCAGCAGCCGAACCCGTTTACGCTGCTGCGTGGACAGAAGCAAGGTCCAACAACAACACAGTTTAAATTGCCTTGAGTGGGGATTGAACCAGGCTGACTTGAAAGTGTTTTCTCTTGTTTTTTTTATTTAATTTCTACCGTGCTATCTGCGTCATAGCACGAGATGTGTACATTTGGAACTCATAGCAGAGCAATGCATCACCTTGTGTGTTAGAGGAACGTCTTGTGGAAGTAGATATCAAATATATACAGATAATAATAATAATAAATAATCATAATAATAGCATTTTATAGACCGCCTTTCACCCGAGGGTCACAAAGCGCTGCACAAGGGCCGTGGAGAGAACGGCATGTCAACAGTGACAGAAAAAAAAACCAACTAATAAAAAAAACAAAGCAACAAAAATGTAACGATTAAGGCTGCTTCGAATACACTGAAAGGTCGTGAAACTGGCAATCTTAAGAGCGGCAACAATCTGCCAGCGTCACCTAAGATGGCCGTCACTTCCTGAAAGACAAACACGGAGGGAGACAGGGAGGGAGGGTGAGCGACAGGGGGAGACACAGGGACACAGAGACGGGAAGACAGGTGGCCTTCATTTCCACACACTAGGCGGAGGGGAGGTACACTTCCCCACAATTCCAGCGACAGGGAAATGCTTGTCACTTGGCAGTCAAAACTATATATTTTTTCAATTGTCAGATTTGGAATTTAGTCTAATTCTGTGTATTTGTTTTACAGTGATGAGCTTGTGTGTTAAGACATTGGTGACCAGACAGTGACCCTCAACTCACCACACTTGAGGGCCTGCTTTAAACATAGGGGCCACTTGGGTTTGAAAGCAGGTTATCAGCAGTGCCAAGTTATGGATGTGCACCTTGAAAATCAGTCTCGGAACGAGGCATAGAGAACCCGTTTCTCTGTAATGGGAAATAAGAAGCAGGTGTGAGTTTTATACTCTTCTCATAACCCTTTACTTGGAGCACAAAGAACACTCTCACCTATTTGGTGTCGCTATCTACGTCTTTTGAACGTCTTCCACCGTTTCAATGCAATTCAATGTCTCTTACACGTGGAAAATGCCATGTAGCCAGTTACCCAGATAGTTTCAGTGGCAATGGCCAACAGCCACTAACAATAACAGCGTTACTGTTTGGCTGGAGAGGAGCCCAGCCAGCTGCCAGCCAGGAAACTCGCGGCATAGATTCATTTTAATCGCAATGTACTTATTAGTCATCAGGCACGGTGGCTTGAACCTGTTCCCCAGCGCTTTTAAGGCAAGGTTTGTGGTTCGTTCAGATTTCATCTTGTGCCGAGACTCTCAAGTCTGCTGGGTTGTGAAACGACCAGGAGATAGCAGTACAGCAAGTTGGTTGTGACTCGTCTGTGCATATCTTAGAGTGCTATCACCATGGGTTCACTCCCGGTATTGTTTTTTAAGAAGCGCAAACACACAAGTCGGAATCTGACAAAAAAATCCCAAAGTGATGCCCTCCTGAATAATCTTCCGACTCGGCGAGAAAATAATTGGCAACTCGTTATTATATATTTCTTTACTTTAACAGAGTTCACGAACCTCGGCAACACAAAGGCTTCTTTTGACCCTGCGACCGTATTATGAAAGTAACAGGATGTAACTGCGTAATTGCTGCAATGAGCATCGTTATTTTTTGACACCGGGGTCATTAAAACTGATCAAACCCCGTCAGCGCAGCTTGGCAGACGAGAGCACAAAATTCTTAATCCAGGCGTTCATTCATTCATTCCCCGTGCGAGGAGAGGGCTTCTAAAGGACATCCTGGCGCCACGAGGGCGTTGGCCGGTAAACGAACCAACGCGTTTTCACTGAAAAACACGAGAGCTGTTTACAACGCTCACACTCCCAACTGTGCATCTGACGGAGTCGCGAATAGCGTGGCGACTCGTGCCACAGATGTCCGTGACCAGCCCCCATGTTTCCTTTGCGCTAATGGCTCTGATGTAAACACGTTGGAAAAAACTGCGTTTACGTGGTTTATACGGATTACGGAACGCTTCGCAACGGACGGTTGTCTTCGAAAGCATGAAATTCAGCAGGAGCGAAAGCTGAAGAACAGTCGTCAGGGCAAAATGTGTTTGTGTTGTCTTTTCGGTGTTGTTATGGAATGGTGAGGGTGGCGCAGTGGTAACATCTGCGCCTTACAGCAAGAAGGTCCCGCGTTCGAATCTCGGCTCGGGCGCCTTTCTGTGTGGAGTTTGTGTGTTCTCCCCCTGTTCTGCGTGGGTTTCCTCCGAGTTCTCCGGTTTCCTCCCACAAGTAAAAAAACCCCACGCATTAATTATTTGGCCGATAACATCATAATATATAGGAAGCAGTGTGGCAATATGGCGCTGGCAAAACCGCCTGGCTGCCTCCTCCGCCTCTCTGCGCTTTCCTCGCTACGCCTCTGAATCGTTCTCTCGTCGATGAATACCTTCGACATTGAATGAATATGTGCGCGTAATAAATGTAAAATTATTATTATAAAGACAATACTACTGTCATCTTCACACTGTATCCTCCTTTTCACTTTGGCCAAGTCTTGCCTCTGCCTTTAAGCAGCTCGACCATCTCCCAAAGTCCCCAATAAATTTGCGGCGCTCTCCCGAGGGATGCCTTTACTATTGTCACACAATGAATGTGGAAAAACGCAATCATCTCTGCATGGCACTGCACTCTTAGCGGTGAACGATTTACCTCACCTAACCCGAACCATTCTCTGCAATGGCACGGTTGCGATTCGATTAAAGAATAATTTCTTATTTTAAACAATACGGTTAACGGTAGCACCTCTAGTGGCTGCAGGGGTGACGTGAACTCATTGGTTACGACGTACGAGGAATTTTAAACCACCGACTCGTACACAAGTGAAGGAAGCATGTACCGTGAAATTAAAAATCACTTACGTAATAATTCTACGCCAAGTCAAATTTCACTTTTAACAAAATATACATGCATTTGACAATCCACTGCTAAATGAAGGCCCCCAACGGGGCTAAGTCGGAAATTAATGTCAGTTGTTTGACCATTGTTCAGCACAGTAGTCAGTGCGGGTTGGTGATGGTCTGGGGAGCACACAGGACCAGTTTGGGTTTCCATTCACCAACTGATGTCAGCCGTCACCGCAAACTGAACTAAGGCCCCCCGAGTTCATCGATCAGGCAGAGTGCTAACCGCTGCATCGTGACATGCCTGCTATCGGCCCAGGGTGTGCAGACGCACGACTACAATGCAGAACTCCCGACAACGTGCCAAACAGCCACCACCTTCAGAGGGCCATGAGGTGGCCAGCAGGCGTCAGTGGGGCAGGCAGGTTGCAGACCTATTTGTGCGGCGTTTTAGTTGTTCGCCTCTCGTAACGTGGGTTTCCTGCGAACGCTCCAGTTTCCTTTCAATACGCTAATGAACTCAGAAGTGCGGAGCAAGAGCTTCAGAGTCCCTCGTGTTCCTACTTGACATGCGAGAGCCTGAACAGGTGAGCGTCTGAACAACTTATAGTCTCAACGGGTGACAAGATGAACAGGTGACAGCATGAACGGGTGAGATCCTGAACGGGTGACCGTTGAGCTGTTTATTGAAAGTGGTTGGATTGTTTAGTCATGTGTTCCTTATTTCAACGCTTACACTTCCACATTTGAAAAAGTACAACGGTATAATTTCCTATCCTGTTTACGAGTAGGACATATTTTGTTTCGGCCTTTCCCAATAACATATCGTGGAATGAAACTGTTTGAACAAAAAAAAAACAGGTAAATTGGCGACCAAATAAAGGAATACAGTACAGGACTATTATTGTTACGCGACTGATGTTACAGCACTCGGCTAAAAAAAAGTTGCAGCGTGCCTGCGGGAGTCCGAATGTTTGCGTCACGGTCATCACAACTCAAAGCTGTTGTTGCCCCAGCTGTAACGCAGAGCTACCGGGGGCCTTGAGCCTCACTCCGCGCAGAGGATATCCTGACAATGGGATGGGACCTTCAATCTCTCACGAGCCAAGGTCATTGCCGGGCATTACCGGCCCAAGAGTTTTGTTTGTTTGTTTGGTACGTGCTTGCGTGTGTACGTGCAGGCGCATGCGTATTGACGAACGCTTTAAGCATTCGGTGGTGGTGGGTTTTTGCCGAAACACTACTGTCAGCTAAAAAGAGCTAAATGGAAGGACTTGCCGCAGAGAAGGAGGCTCGTACATTAGATGAAGACTTTATTGCGAGCACATGCTTGGCTGTTGTGTACATGCGTGCAGAGGCATCCCGACACTAATTCGGACCATGTGTAAGAGCGGCATTAGAGGCAGATGCAGACGCAGAGTTCGTGGAGACACATACGTAAATTGAGAGACGGGGAGGGAGACAGACAGACGCACAGAGAAAGGGAGAAACACACAGTGGCATGTAAACAGACACCGTTACACGAAGACGGATACATGGCGACAGAGAAACGGACACAGGCATACCAGCAAACAGAGAACGTTTACAGACGTGGAAAATGCCATGCACAAGAAGAGACGGCTATAAACACACCAACAGTATCATGTCACGAGAGAAAAAAAAATCCATTCAGAATTCCAGTGTAGCAGCGTCATCCCGTGTTAGAGAATGGTCTGCGGAAGTAGCCATCATAGAACTTCCTGACATCGATCGCAAGAAGTGCCTTTTAATCCACAAACTCGCGGTTGCTCGTTGCCTGAATCAACAACCAATAAATTAAAACAGCTTATCTTGTATACTTTTAAGATCAGAACTGTGATTTGGCTAAATCCAGTTAAAAGCAATATGACGCAATAGGATCTTATTCAGGTTATTGGCAACTGAGCTGAGGACATGAACGCACGACACTGGACAACGGAGTTTAACCACAAGTAGCTACCTGGATTTGAACCCAGGGGCTCAGAGGTGCTGGCTGAGTGTTCTGACCTTTCAGCCTCCAAGCCATTTGGGAACCTGAGAAACATGTTAGCGTGGTTGGCTACATCACGCTGTTCTGCCCATCAGCACATACAACTCCACTGGGGCTTGTAGAGCAGTGGGGTTGTTTCCCCGAGATGCTCTGCAGCCTTAACAGCTTTCACTTTGCCGTGCATTATTTAACACTTACAAATCATAATAGTCGGGTACAAGGTCCATTCTTTCCCCACTTTGTAAAGTATCTTTAAATCCATGCATCCATCCATTTTCTAAACCGCTTGTCCTGGTGAGTGTTGCGGTGGCAGCAGTCCAAGGAGAGTGGACCAGACATCCCTTTCCTCAGCAACAGATTCCAACTGATAGAAATATGATGTATCTTTACATCCTGCGAACGCTCCAGTTTGTATCTTTACATCATATTTCTATTAAAGCCACGGATCATTCATATTATTATCGTCTAGACCAGGGGTTCTCAACCTTTTGAGCCTCAAAGCCCACTTGGGTCTGGTCCACACGGACCACTAAGTTGCACTCGCGGCCCGCTGATAGGTCGCGACCGGTTCAGAACCGCGGATCTAAATTATTACTATCGCAACACACGCTCGTGCCAAGTTTAAAAAACCGTGACGGCATTTTGAGGGGTAGCCGAGTCGACGGGTCCACTCCGCCGATCACAAACGCGGCTTCCTGCTGGCAGCGTAAACAGGCGCCGAGGAACAATGATCGGCTGCGCAATCGCGCCTCGTCGTTGCTCGCGGCCGCGGAAACTCCTTTGTGTTGGGGAGGCACGCGGAGGAGCGCGGGGGCTATCCGTTACCGCATGCGCAGTCTCGTTGCCCCTGGCACATCGGTGCATTTATATAAACGAATGGGATTTTTTTTTTCCCGCACAGAGAGCCCTTTTCGCTGCGGGGCCTAACCGATTTGCGCGCGTTTGTCCGCCAGCCCAAGCCAGCCCAAGCCAACCCAAGCCAAGTTAACACAGGCCAAGCTCCAAACCAAGCCAAGACAAGTCAAGGTCAAGCCAGTCCAGGCCTGGGCCTTCCATGCGGGCTTCGGGGCCTGGGCATGCTCCAGCGGCCTACCACACCCGCGGCCTTGCGGGCCAAGCCAGGTCAGGTCAAGCTGATGTGGAGCCAAGCCGGGCCATGCCAAGCCAAGTCAACCGAGGGCCGGGCCGCGTCAACCCAAGCCAAGCTCCAAGACAAGTCAATCCAAGCCAAGTCCTTCCATGTGGGTGCCGACGCTGGGGTCTGAGGAAATGGCGGCGCGTTCTGATGCAGCGGCTACTCTCGGACCGAACAGTGCGGTGTCTTCATACTTTCATGTTCGTTTTTTTTATTATGTTGTCATCAAGTAACAAGTATTAGCCGTCGGTTTCTGCGAGTCATTTGCAGAACGACAGTAAACAATGCCGGGGTCTGAGAGAAACGGTATTTCGATTCTCTGTATGTCCTGTACATATGGTAGAGTTGACAAATAAAGTTGAATTGAATTGAACGTGAGCGGTAGCCTAGCGGTTAGCGCGCCGCGTTACAAACGAGGCGACCCGAGTTCGATCACCGCTCACGGCCCAACAACTGCAACGATTTTCTGAACCCGCCCAGGCCCTCGCCTAGGTCGAATCAGCCTCAAATGAGTACCTGGTGCGGTGTGTAAACATCACCAACGCGTGGCGGTAGCCACCCACCGCTTCGTGTGCCGCGTCAATCCCTGTAAGTGCTCGCTAATAGCACTTGACCCCACAGACGGTTGAAGCTATATGGGGGATCTTTGTCTCGCGTACGACCACCGGCAACATCGTCATTTATATTCTCGGCGAGTTTTACGGCGGCGGTGGGATCGCACACGCTCGCGCTTTCATACGAGAGGGCCGCCTGCACAGCGCAGCGTCAAGGTTTGAAGTGGCCCTCGGGTTTCTCTCACAATTCATCGGCCTCCCACACAAAACGACACGATATACAGACACGCACGATACCCCCCCCCACCCCCCCGGGTACCACGGGGCAGAACTACAGCAGTTATTACGCTGGGGTGATTCGTCTGAAGCGAGCGCGGTTGCGAGCGCGCGGCAACGCGAAGGCAATTGTTGAGACATATCAGTGAGCGTCACGGCGGCGCCTGCCGCTGCCTAAAATGGTGATGAACTCGCCGGTGCGTACAGTGCGAGTGTCACGCGAAGCTCTGCTGGTGAGGCGACGGTCTCAGAAAGCTTTCCTAAGCACGGGTGAGCAGCTCTCACGATGAGTTCCCGTTTCAAAACGGAGGTAATCGCCTTCGCACGATGCGTCATCTCGTTTGCGGAAAGTGAAAAGTACCACTCGGTCTCTCGGTTCAGCTGCACAGTCAGCATAACCTTACGGAAACAGTAACATTTACAAGGGCAGACAACGATGTCCAGAGGCTGACCATCGTGATTCAAAGAATCGCAAAGAAGAAGAGTTTGACACTAAGTGAAGAACGTCGGATGCTTGATGAACGTGCGTGCCGATGACATCGCTACGTATTTTTTTAACCCAATTGAGTTCTTTAAAGGAAACTACAGAAATTAATAGAGAAAGCTGCAACGCAGGCCTCAAGGTAACTATAAACAAAACAAAAGTTACGCACAATGACGGTTGCTGCACATTAGGTTCTGTAAATTGAAAACCCCAAAGCGGACGTTTTGAGCGCTTACTTCTGAACCCTCTTGCGGGAGGCAGAAATGGAGGAAGCATTCACATTACCCACTGAGAATTTGCCGTGGAGAACCATCGCAGTAACATGTGTTTCAAAAAAAAGTAATCGCCATCTAGAGTTTCTGCAATTACCCATCCGGTCCTGTCCTCAACCACCGACTTCCGGCAATCGCGTGTCAAGTTCCGTTCTCACATTCTGAGTGCCGATTTGAAATATGGTCAGGGACAATCAGTAGCCAGAGCTCTATATGAGATTACACAACGTGATACGTGCTGCAACAGCCAGAAATGATATACCTTTTGGCAGGCAGGGCAGAGAATTTGTCAAGCAATCTTGGAACTCGTTGGCCAATTTGCAGGAGAACTTTTTGGGCCGAATTCAATTCAATTCGAGTCTTCGAAGCGTGATGGTTATATGACAGTTTCCCATTGCAACAAGTTCTTCTTTAGTTGCAGACAGCCCTTCAACATTTAGAGATATAATAGTCAGTGCTGGCCTTAAAGGCGGCAGGCATTGGACTCTCTTCTTGCTCCAGACTTAGGGGATTCTGGCATCGAAGTGTTTGGTAGAATTTGCAGGTAATACCAAGTATTACTTGACAGGGATCCCGACGTGAATGCTTCGACCTTGATCCCCTTGGGCCGAATGGCTCCTCACTATGTTTGAGCAGACAGCCGACGACCAAACACACAGCTTAACTCGGTCTCTCAACACACACAACGCTGCCATGATTTGCCTTCTGAACGTTGCTGCGTGCATTTAAAAATGTATACTGCAATAACTCACCACCCTAGTCCGAGGGACACGAATTTTATTCAGTTTTGTGCGCACCCAGTTTTTGAAATCAATAAGCCATTATGGGTTCCGATTAAAGCGGCGCTCGGGAGCGAACATGGAGTGTTATTTTTGGGTGCTGCTCATCCAGACCGAGGAGAGAACGCTCCGTTAAGGGGCTCACACGGACGGGAGCAACGCTTGGTCCGTGCGCGATGGGGAGTGGAAAGAAAAATCTCACGCCCGTCTGGCTTTTCTAGACGGCCCCCTAGCAAGTGTGTCCGAACGCATTAAAGTCGCGGGAGTGAGCGATATTCCATGAAACTTGCAGTTAAGGTATAGAGAGAGGGGTCCACGTCTCAACGTGGCACTTTGGAAAAATGTGGGCCGGAAAAGTTATTTTTTTTTTCTGTAAAATTCCAACAAAAAAAATACAACCAAGCCCAGGAAAAGAAAAAATATATATAACAAAACTGTGCGCGGTTTTTTTTTATCCTGGTTTATTGAAGCGTACAGGTCACGTCACCCTGCTCCGCCCACGGAACGCGCCGCACACTCGTGACGACAATAATTAATGAGGCTCCTTTACCCCGTGTTGCCAACACAAAAAAACCCTGCTTTGTAAGAAAAGTAAGTTATGGAGCATTAGCAAAAAGTTTGAACGGTGCATTTTTTTTTAACTTCCATGCTTTTGCGAGGACCGGCCACACTTAAACGGCGGCAAAGCAGCGATTAATGCGCAACGTTCAAATGCATTTAATGACAATGGCCACTCACAGTAATAGACCTACAAAAGTTGGCTTTCTTATGTTAATGGCTCAATGCCAGCAATGTTATATTTCACAGACCACACTCTATCAGCGATTTGAAGGTTATGCTATATTGCTGCAAGCTAATATACGCACAGAAATGCCATCAAATTTGAAATGTACTGTATCACAAAGGCAATTTGATTTCCTACGAATAAACAAAGTGTGCGCTATGATCCCAAACAAAAGTATTTCACGCGTGGTGAGTTTTTTCTGTGTAATCGCGTCAAATGTGCAGGATTTCTACAGATATTCTAGTTTCCTCCCACAAACAATACTGATTATTAAATTTGCTAAGCATTCCAAGTCAGATCTTCCTGAAAGATTACGTGAAGCATTCCTGGGCAAAAATGTAAAGAAATAACTATTATAAGATGCCAAAAATCCTAACCCCAGGATGTTTGGCACATTTCTGATGAATATTTCAAACATATGAAAAAACTATGATCCTGGCAAAAAGACAAGACTACAAAGGGATTGAACGTGTACACGTCAATCAGCAACCGACCTGCGCTACTGTTTTCACAGCCCTATAGGATGGCTGGTTCACACACAATCATATCTGTATGATCCACGATTACCATATTAATAACATATCCAGCCCGCTCAGCATGTCAGGAAGCAGTCGGTATGGCCTGCGATTAATATTTACGTGCGGATTAACCGCGGTCCATCTGTAGATGTTTTCAAATGTTGTCTATTCGAATACAAATTAGTTCATTACCCACTACACGCACCTGATGGTTAGAAAAAACCTTTTCACCCAATGCACAGAGCGCCGATTCAAATCGATTGTGCGCTCGACGTCGAATGGGACATTGACCGCCTGAGAACTAGAACGGGACGATCAAAAGCTGCTTTGGTCAGATGGGGCTACAAGACCGGCCCAACCACCTGCGAATGTGGAGAAGCAGACCATACTATGGAGCACTGCCTTGTCTGCGCTCTACTACCCAACCTCTACAGCTCAAAAGACCTTGCAGAGTTCAATAAAAATGTAAAGAACTGTGTAAAGAAATGGGAAACTGTAATTTAACCAACGCGCTTCGAAGAATCGCAAAGAAGAAGACAGAAATCCCCCTGTGTAGCCTTAAACCAGGAGTTCTCAACTTTTTGCACCTCAAGGCCCACTTGGGTGTGTTCTCCACGGACCACTAGGTGGCGCTCGCGGACCACTGATGGGTCGCGACCCACTGGTTGAGAATAACAGCTTTAAACGACTGTTGTGCTGTTACAGAGCACCTGTGAATGCCGGCACATGGCCAAGAGGTTGGTGTTTCTGGCACCAAATCGAGCCACCTTTGCCTTCCCAGTGCTGATGTTTTCCTCACTGCACCAGGTATGGACGAGATGGAAAGCCCAGAATCCATTCCAGATATCACCGAGCCACTGATATATGACACGGCCAGGAACTCCGGTCGCATGGTACACAGCGCAATGCGTAAACCAGGACATCGCCTGTCCTAAATATCACGGGACAAAGACAGATCCACTATATAAGCTACATAAACTTTTGAAGTGAGTGCTGTTAGCGAGCACCTATCAAGGTGCAAGTGTCACAGGTACCCACACACGCAGACGATCTCCTTGATTTGAATCAGCATTCCCTCTTCCACACGGTGCATATTTACCAACCGTCAGGCACGGGCAGCCTGTACGGTCTTAATTTGTTTCAAAACATTGCACAGAAAGCCAGCTCTAAGCAGTGTTGATTCACCGGCACAGGAAACGTGCACCGATAGCCGGGCAGACGACGCCGCAATAAACCCCAACGTGCGTGTGTCCATAGTCTGGCTCTTTTTATGAGTTAGGTCACGTAGAAAGAGCTAGACTATTGATAACATTGGTCACGAAAGCCTTCGTGTTAAGTGTGTGTGCGTGCCCGTGTGCTCGTGACCTCCTGTCGACGAGCCTTCGACACTTCACGTGGCCTCAAGGTGCATATGGCCTGGCACAGGCGACGTGGTGACGTCACCGCCACTTAGTGGCGAAAGACGGTTGTTGTTGTTGTGTGCTCGTGTACGTGGGCAGCGGTAGCCACTGGGCTACGAATCTGGCCACCCGAGTTCGAATCCCGCTCACGGCCAACACCAGTGACGAATTTCCGAACCGGTCCTGGGCCTCCCCTAGGTCGACTCAGCCTCAAAAAGGAGGTACCGAGTGCGGTGTGTAAAACATCGCCACTAGGGAGACAAAGGCGCCCGGGCGTGGTGCCGGTCAGCCACCCCCTCGTGTGCCCTGTGTCGACCTTCATAGGTGCTCGCTAACGGCACTTGCCCCAACAGCCTGTTAAGGCTACACGGGGATCTTTGTCTTTGTGTACGTACACCGCCCGCTGTAAACCAAACGCTCGAGGCACAGACGCTGGGCCACATGGACCCCCCCTTCGTTATTTACACTAACGGGGAATGCGTTCCATGCGGTTCAGGTAGGGACAAATACAAAGACCCCTATATAGCCTTAACAGACTGTAGGGACAAGTGCCGTTAGCGAGCACCTATGAAGGTCGACACGGCACACGAGGGGGTGGGTGACCAGCACCACGCCCGGCCGCCTTTGTCTCCCTAGTGGCGATATTTACACACCGCACTAGGTACTCATTTGAGGCTGAGTCGACCTAGGGGAGGCCCAGGACCGGTTTCAGAAAATAGTCACTGGTGTTGGCCGTGAGCGGGATTCGAACTCGGGTCGCCAGATTCAGGTGGGGCTCACATAGACACACACACACACAGTGTTGTGTTAAACAGGCGCCGCTAGGACCACGACCCGACTGGCTGCTGTCCCTCCGCCCCAATAAAGGAGCAGACACCCAGGGTGCGGCCCGATTTAACGAGGCCGCAGCAGAGGCACAATACGCTGGCACAACACTCAACGCAAAAGCTGAAATGTAATTACATCGAAGCGCCAATGGGAGACGTGGGACGGCTGCTTCAATTTCCACCGAGTCAAATGCCATTTCATTGTCAACAATGGCTCGGCATAATGGCGTTTGATATGATATTAATATATGTAGAATATACGAGGTTTTTACCCTTTCGGGCAATGAGAAAAGTGTTAAGATCTTAAAACACTTAGTGGACACCTTTTTGCAAAGGTTCTAGTTTGCAAGCCAGAAAGGGTAAAACCTCGTATATTCTACGTATTTTGTATACTGGCAAAAAGGTGCCGATAGTGTGATATTAATATAGATTGTCGTTTCCATAATCTTATTGATAGCGTGTGCTCGATGGTAAAGAAGCATTTTTTTAATCTGGCTTGATAGTGTAGTTGGTTGCCATGTAAATCGATCGTGACAGCTTGCAAAAATCTTGATCCAGCAGCGGACAAATCATGTCCGAATGCATACATTACAAGTGCATATAGAAGACAGTTCTTACGATAATGAGTAGAGATGAACTGGTTGACCCGTGCGGCGATTCTCTTAACCGACATGATTCAGTCAGGATTCCATTTAGAAATCGATTTTTATTTTACTACAGGGGTGAATGAAGCGGCCTCTAGTGGCTGAAGAGGTGACGTGAACCCATTACCTGAAGCATATGTATAAAACCTTACAAGGGCAATTTGATGCATGTATCATCAGCATAAGAATCCATATCAATCGATATAGCTATACATCATCGTGTATATGTCCAGTAATGTATACCGCTGTTGAAAAACAAAAGTGGTTGTCTTTTTGATGGACTGGTCTTGCCACGGGAAAGTGAAATGTCTCACGACGACAACAAAAGGCTACAAAATGTTACGTGAAACACACTCCGGAATAGTTAGACACAACGATGCTGACAAAACACCTTGATAGTTCAAGATGTATATTTTCAGATTACTTATGCATTCGGGGTCATAGATTCGTATTCATACGTGTAAAGGGTTGGATAAGATTAGAGAGCACAAGGCACATTGATTTTCACCTTGCAAGGCAATTACAGACTGACAGCCAGAGGCTAGGCTGGGTAACACAACGGCTCAGTCTGTATGACACGGACACCATTTTCCCCACGTTTGACGGTTACATTTCCATATGAATGAACACGCGAATGTGATTTTTCGTGACAACAAGTTGGTGCACGCATCGGCGTTTCACTTCGTAGATGAGAGGCTTTCACTACAGCGAGCACATCGTGGTTCGATTCGATTCTTCGAAGCG
>JAZEWU010000001.1:2076667-2090173 GCA_036362915.1 Geotria australis
GCGTGACGCCTGTGCTTGCTGCACACTATCTGTGATTGCTGCACACAATCTGTGCGTGTTTGTACACTATCTGCCAGTGATGCAACTATCTGTGGGCGCCTGCACACTATCTCCAGCAGCTTGTACATCCGACCCACTTAAAATACAACCACCGTAGAGAATCTCGGTTCTTTCCACTCTAGCTCTATATATATATTTTTTTATGTTAAGATCGACTTTGGGCGGCACGGTGGCATAGTGCGTAGCGCTGCCGCCTCACAGCAAGAATGGCCCGGGTTCGAATCCCGGCTCGGGGGCCTGTGTGGAGCTTGCATGTTCTCCCCGTGTCCGCGTGGGTTTTCGCCGGGCACCCCGGTTTCCTCCCACCGTCCAAAGACATGCTGCCAGATTAATTGGCGTACTGACTAAATTTCCCCAGGCGCCCTGCGATGGACTGGCGCCACATCCTTGGTATCCCCCTGCCGGGATAGGCTCCGGCTCACCGCGACCCTGTATGGGATTAAGCGGTTTCAGAAAATGGATGGCTGGATCGACTGTTCAAGACTCTGGGATCAACCTGTCGATCATGATCGACAGGTTGGAAACCACTGCATAAAATGGGTACAACTTCCCTCTGAAGCCACGCTACAGTTGCTATCGCTCACAATTACGCAAAAAAATTCACTCCCTGTATCGAACTGCGAGCCTGAATCGCGATGATTCATTGAATTGCGAGGAAAGTGGGTGGAGGTGCGTAGGGGGCATGGGTGGGGTGAAATGCGACACCCGTAGCTGCAAGGTGGATGTTAGGACTATACATCATTGTCAATGATGCAATTTTTCGGAATTATAATCTCCGAGCAAACAAACTGTAATCGTTACCACACTCCATTTTAGGTGCGACGCTCTCAAACCTGCCATGTCTGGCGAAATTTTACCTGTTGGCTGGAGCAATTTTTATGTGACGTCGTTGCGACAGAGCTACAAATGTAACAAGTCTATGACCAAATCGCCCAGCATGCATCCGATCTCGTGTGAGCAGGGTCCAAGGCCCAGATCTTGCTTGGGCAGATAACCACAATGCACTCCTTCCTTCATTATCAGTAACCACTTAATCTTGCAGAGTGTCGTGGTGAGCAGTAGCCTATTCTGGAAGACACATGGTGCAAGGCTATACCCAAGAGGGGACGCCAGTCCATCGCAGGGCACGGGGCCAATTTATTCAGCAGGCCAATTAATTTTGGCAGCATGTCTTTGGACAGTGGTGGGAAACTGAAGTACCAGACGAAACCCCACGTGGAAATGGGAAGAATGTGTAAACGCCACAAAGGCACCCGAATAGGGAATCAAACCCGGGGCCTTCTTGCTGTCAGTCAGTTTTTTTTTAACTGGAAGGAACCATTGAGCTATGTAGCTCGGCTCTGCTGTGATGTGGCAGCACTAGTCACCATGTCACCGTGCCACCCACGACCACAATGCACTCCGGGTTGTTATAGGCAGCTGCAGGGCTGACTTACATGGCGGGCAGCACAGCGAAATCCATTTTTGTCTCGCACTTCATGCTCCATACTTTTCGCTCTCACCAAGAAGCACTGCTGGTAAAATAACCTCCATGACCAATACAATGTGGGGAGGCCCTCATCCAGCAGTCGACTAATAAACAGACCGTGCATGTACATTCTCGGGTTATATACACCTGCACCACGCATTAGCAAACACCAACATGCACCCCTTGTTCTGTTAGCATTGGTTTTGTACCAAATTGTCGTTCACAAGTATTTGAATGCACACCGTTTCCATTCAAGTTCTGCTTTGTTAATGAGACCTGCTGTCTCAGTGGGCACTCACGTGGAAGTAAATACATAAATAAATAACCCTTGGCGAGTCTCAAGACTCTCTCAAAAAGGTTCGCCTTTGAATTATTTTGTTTTGCCCAGGGCTTCTCAAACTTTCACTCCTTGGAATCCACACCGCAGTCATCAGTTGCAAGCCGCATCTAACGGATCAATATAAATTAAGGTAACAAGGATTGGTAAACACAGAAAGCACACTGTGGTGGGGCACGAGGCCTGGAGTTTGCCAAACCCCAATTACTTAGACTAATTCACACGATACCCAGAAAAAATACCAAAAACATTTCTGTATTCATAGGTCAGCAACCCATTTGCTCCACTACCATTTACTGACCACTACCATAGCCCTACAAGCCGGGCTGGAAAATACTGGATTTCCATGCCTGCCATGAAAGATAAGCATACGATTTTATGTAAATTACATTACGGGCTTTCATATTTAAATTACATTTTTTTTTTCACTCCACAGATGCATAGCTTGGCAGTGCCTCTATTCCAAATGAAGTCCAGGAGAATTCTAGGTCAGAGCGAGACACTGTACAGTAGTGAAGCTCTGTTTATGAGTTTAGGTCATGTGAAAAAGTGTGTAAGTGTAGTGCACCCGTCGATATGTTGGAGAAAACGAGCGAGCACACACAGCACTTACCTTAAAAAATGGTACCGACGTTTCGCTGAGACTTTTCACTGGGACGTTTCGCTAAGACTTCCACTCGGCTTCATCACCAAACCCTGATGAAGCTGAGTTCAAGTCTCAGCGAAACGTCGGTACCATCTTTGAAGGTAAGTGCTGTGTGTGCTCGCTCGTTTTCTCCAACATATCGACGGGTGCACTACACTTACACACTTTTTCACATGCCCTAAACTCATAAACAGAGCTTCACTATGGATAACATTGGTCATGAAAGCCTTCGAGTTAATTTTACACTGTACAGTATTTCATCTGCACGCCACACGCACAGCCTGCCAGGTGCGGCTGTGTATTTTGCGAGAATAAAACAAAGAGCACGGTCAAAGGGCAATGAGAGTAGGCGGCGTGACGGCTCCCACAACACCCACGCGCGTACGCACAGTTACGACCCAGGACACGCTGGAGGGATTATATCCTTCGGCTGGCCTGGGAACGCCTAGGAATCCCCCAGGAAGAGCTGGAATCTGTTGCTGAGGAAAGGGATGTCTGGTCCACTCTCCTTGGACTGCTGCCACCGCGACCCTCACCAGTACAAGCGGTTTAGAAAATGGATGGATGGGTGGTAAATGCAGTGGTTAGTGCGCTGTGCTACGAACTTGGCGCCCCGAGTTTGATTCCCAGGTCGACTCAGCCTCAAATGAGTACTGCACCTGGTGCGGCGTATATACATCGCCACTAGAGATGCAATGGCGGCCGGGCGTGGTGCTGGCCACCCACCCCTTGCGTGCCGTGCTAGCCTTTTTTGGTGGTCTCTAACAGGACTTGACCCTACAGTCTGTTAAGGCTATAAGGCAGCCCTTTGTATCATTGGGTATTATTGTGTTGTGCACCATCGGGAGCAGAGGTGGTGCATCTGCCAGTCATCTCAGTCAGTTAATCTATAACAACAGGGTCTGCCCCGTGACATTCTTACCTGCGAGCCTTGGGCACTTGACGCGGCCTCAATGTAAACATGAGACTGGCTATGAGACCTCCCGCATGCACAGCTACTGTGTTTAGATTTCGGTGTGAATGCGTGGGCTGTGTGTATACGTGAACGGCCGTGGGGTTTGGGTGTGTGTGTGTCACTCCTCCAACTGACAAATACAAAAGAACACCGTTCGCCACCGAGTGGTGGTGACATCACCACGGGTCTTTTGCCAGCCGAGGTGTGCCTCACAAATATATCCACAGCAAAAATGAACCTGCGATAGGTCATAAATGCGGTAAACTAATAATAAAATCTGACATGCAAATTCAGACCTTAAACAACACTGGAGTAATAATAATAGCATTTTATAGAGCGCCTTTCACCCGAGGGTCACAAAGCGCTGCACAAGTAGCTCTAATAAAACCAAAAACAACGCGAATTGTCTATCTTTTCCAAAATATCATCATCACTGATTCTCAAGACATCCTTCAACCAATCAATAAAATGTTATCTACTTTCAAATACCCCATTATTAAACCAGTATTCCTGTACATAAATTAACATTTTTTCACGAGGGCCCTGCACTCGGACATTTAACAGACGGCTTTTTTCGAGTTTATCGGCTGACTTGTTGACGAAATGCACAAGTTGCCAATTTGAAACAAAAACAATTCTGCCAAACAAAAACAATGGGCTGTTCACAGCACTGAGCCTGAAACACGTATGATGGCAAATGAATAAGAGAATTCTGACAAGGTAGCAGGGGACTGAAAAGGCTTGGCTGCAGATTTGTTAATCACACTGATTCGGGAGCAATGAGCCTCTTGCTTCTAGGACGAGACAAGGCCGCGTGCTTCCTCCAACGCTAAACTCCCTTTCCTCGTTTGCCTTCCCTCCGCCAACTGCTTTTGTTTGCTTAGGTGTAAGCCCCGGAGTGCCTTCGTTTTTCCTTAGACGCCCACACGATTCCTTCGCAGACCCCCCCCCCACCACCACCACTCCCCGGTAATGTGTAAGAAATATGATTGTCGACCAGCCAAGAGACACAGTGTGGACCGCGTAGGTATTTTTGAGAAGCGAGGCAGCCAGGGTCGGCCACAAAGTGTGGAAAAAAGGCAATGGATTTAGAGGCACAGCGGAGGGAGTCTAAAATGAGGCCCCGAGCTTAAGCCGCATCTCTGTGAATTATTTACGAGTGATTCTTTAACGCTTTCCGACTCGGGTTGAAAGCGTTACAGCATTAGCTCTGTCCATCCATTACGGGCGATGAGGAGTCGGGAACAGGCAATTATACCTTTCGTAAAGATGATCCAGTGTAACCAAAACGGTTGTATAAAATTGTGTTGCTATCGGGACTGAAGATAGTAAAAATGGGCAAATTGATCATAGTGGCTGAATACTTGAGAGAAACAAACTTGAGAAAAATTACTTTCTTGCGTACATGCAGTCACATGTTTCCTTAACAACCACCCGTTGGCTTTTAAAATTGCTAATTAATAGTTGGAAAAAAAACTCATGTTAGAGCGTGACAAAATCTACACGTATACATTGTTCCCCAATTTTGTTCCTCTTCATTTCGTAACTATTCTAACAAAAGACTTGCGTTATTTGCGAAGATCAACATTCATTCTCTCCTTTTTAGCATTGCCAAACACACGGTAAAATCGATCATTTGCATATTGACTCGTCACAAGCTCCGGTTCAATAAACTGCACTCGTTAACTGCACAAACATGCTTTGTGTGTAGAGGCTATTTTGCAGTAACTTCGCAATCACCTCAGAACCATTCTGATGATCATGACGATGCCTCCAATGTGGGAGGCGAAACGTCGCGTAGGAGAGAGGAGACATGTTCGACGCAGCTATCCCGAAAGAGGAGTACTTAAGAGCAATTCCAACAAGTGTCAAGCTTGCAAGTGATGCTCTTCTCTCGCAACGGTTCGGAGAACGAACCGCTCGCCAAAAATCCGTGCGAAGTGCACACGAGTTCACTTTAAACGCATTTTCCAAATGTGCGCTTTGGGCTTCAGGAAACGTAACAGCGGTAAGTACCTGGGCAACGTGCACAGGTCTACCTGCGCGCAATATGGACGTTTCCAAATAAAGCGGCACAGCATAATCTCCCTCTCCCAGCAGCTGGCACTGCAGACATCTGCAATGAATCACGCTCAATGCACCCGATATTGTCAGAGCACGGAAGCTTAGACAAAGCATAGCACAGCACTTGGGTGGGAGACTACTGTTGGGAGGGCTTGGGGACTGTACCGTGGCCAGGAGATAACAGATTGTTATCCGTTTGTCAGTGGGGAGTTGAGCGGTACCACCCACCGACGCGTGTGTCTTCCCAAGTCTCCGATTTCATCCCACATGCCGAGTGAGGTTGGCACCACTTCCAGGTCCCGCCTTTTGTCCACACGTGGGCTTGAATAACAGGATTAATTTTGTGCCTCCGAGAGACCACTTTTTGGGTTTACCCTTATGCGTGGATAAACACGGATAAAAGGGTACATTTTCCACAACTGCCTGGTGATTAATCTTATCCATATAACGTTTTTAGAATGGTAAGGTGAAATTGGGGGTGAAGGTAGAAGCGTTCACGTCGCGATCCCTGTCAGGTAATACTTGGTGTTGCCTGCGAATTCTACCAAACACTTCGAAGCCGAGCGGAAAGACAACGATGTCCAGAAGCTGACCATCGTGCTTCGAGGAATCGCAAAGAAGAAGGTGAAATTAGCAACTCTGGGGTGAATCATCTGCTAATAAGCACAACTAGGAGGAGTGTATGACCTCTGTTATCCGTGAATAGCATGGATAATACGAAGAATTGATGCAGGATCAATAGGATTCTCAACAAGCCGAGGAGTTCCACGGCACTGTATTAGCATCTAGGGAAGCAAACTAATATATTTACTGCCATTTGGAACGATTTTTTAATACTAGAAGTGGGCTTTCATCTAAATTTAATGTATGGCACAGTGATAACATCTGGATCTGCGCCTCACAGGAAGAAAGTACTGCCTAATGGGGTTAATTTCCCACCTTGAGCACCTTTTTGTCTGGAGTTTGTGTGTTCTCCCCCTGTTCTGCGTGGGTTTCCTCTGGGTTCTCTGGAATCACAAAGTCGTTTGTTTGACCATACTTCACCATGCTGGTCAATGCTGGTTTGAAAACGGTTGACGCCCAGGACCGGTTCAGAGGTCACTGCCAGTGATGCCAGTTGTGGTCAGAAAACATTTATTTCACAGAGTGATGCCGAATTTAGCAACGCCAGAAGGATAAGGGGCAGAATGAACCACTGTGAACAGAACTTGCAAACTTCAGATTGAGAGTCGAGCGCTATAACCCCAGCGACATCCACCCAGTACCATAAAGAAACGATACTGTCAGCATTTAATATTCAACAAACCCATGCACGTTAACACATGTAAATACAATAATAAACCAACTTTTGGCGCACAATGTAGCCTTTCATTTATGTTATTAAAAACATGAAGAACTTTATTTACTCGCTAACGCCTGTGTTATGAGTTCAACTGGCATACGATGCACGGATGAAATTATAAACGCACCCAACCAGACGCGCCGGACTTGAGCGTTTTGTGGCAGTCGTTGGAATCGGAGTCAATATCAGCGCCTCTCACGCCTCGTTCCCACGGTCACTGGGAGCTGGGCTGTGCTGGCCACAACTACCCAGGAACAGGAGCATGGCACAGAGTGATGAGGCTCCACATTTTCCCCTGACTTGAGCTCTCTCTCGCTCTCTCCCCCTCTCGCTATCCCCTCAACTCCCTCCCTTCTTCGGCGACGGATTTGAGTTGCAAAAGAGATCTTTAAAAACATATATTGGCTTTGAATAAAAATTAACTCAATACATTGGATTCAGCTACACAATTTTGAGTTAAGACGTACCGTATTGCAGTCATTTTGTCATCTCCTACCACGTATTATTACGCGAGGAGGCATGGTGGCGCAGCGGTTAGCGTGCTGCATTTTGAACCCGGCAACATGGGTTGCACGTCCGTACACGGCTAACATCAGTGGCGAGTGACATCTGAATCCTTCATGGACATCGCGCCTTCTCTAGCTGGA
Source organism: Geotria australis (assembly GCA_036362915.1). Classification (NCBI taxonomy): domain Eukaryota; kingdom Metazoa; phylum Chordata; class Hyperoartia; order Petromyzontiformes; family Geotriidae; genus Geotria; species Geotria australis. The sequence continues at coordinate 2,084,187 of JAZEWU010000001.1, forward strand.
TGTAACCAGAGTGGTGAAGTGTGGTCCAACAACCCACGTAACCAACATACACTGTGGAGGCCCTCATCCTGCAGGAGATTGATGAAAAAAATACTCATTAATTGACCGATAACATCCTAATATATAGGGAGCAATGTGTGGCAATATGGCGCCGGCAAACCGCCTGGCTGCCTCCTCTGCCTCTCCGTGCTTTCCTCGCGTCTCCGAGTCGTTCTCTTGTCGAATGAGTACCTTCGACAGTGAATGAATATGTGCGCGTTATGGAACACTGCCTTGTCTGCGCTCTACTACCCAACCTCTGCAGCTCAAAAGACCTTGCAGAGTTCAATAAAAATGCAAAGAACTGTGTAAAGAAATGGGAAACTGTAATTTAACCATCGCGTATCGAAGAATCGCAAAGAAGAAAGAAGATTATTATTAAAAAGGACGAAATTATTTAAACATTTCACTGCAGCAGGGTAACAGTTGGGAAGTTAAACCAGCAGGGTAATGTCAGAGGACGTCTTGCTTTCTCCATTGATCCCATGATGTAACGACCCGCTCCAGGGGTCAGCCTGGCTCAAAGCATGTGGTTTTCGGTTGAGAAGGGCGATGTTTGGCGTGTGGAACTACGATGAACCCGCTTGGCCAGGACGAGTCATTTGTGGGGATAAGGGGTCTTTGACTCAGTTCAGCACCAGCACAATGTCAGCAGTTTCCAGAGGTAATGGAAACGAGGCGTGAAATATGTTGGGTCGCTTTAGGAGCAAGCCTCACAAGTAGTTGTACGGTGGTAGCGACAGTGGTGAAGCTAAAGGCATGTAGGCCAGCCAGGTGCCTAAACTCATATTAGGTTACCCAGCGCATTGTACAGCACATTCATCCATTCATTGTCAGTACCGCTCAAACCTGTACAGGGTTGCGGTCAGCCGGACCCTATCCTGGAGAGCACGGCTCGCACTGCTGGGCTATACCCAGGATGGGATGCTAGTCCATCGCAGGGCACCGGGGGTAATTTAGTCATCGGGCCAATTAGCCTAGGGGATCAAGGTAGAAGCGTTCACGTCGCGATCCCTGTCAAGTAAAAAAAAAACCCATGAAAAAAATGTTGCTGATTTTCCGTTCTCTGTCGTTGTTGACATGTCATTCCCTCAGCAGCCCTGTGCAGCGCTTTGTGACCCTCGGGTGAAAAGCACTATATAAATGCAATTATTATTATTAAACAGATTGTTGGGGTAAGCGGTGTTAGTGAGGTGCTATACAGGGCAAGGGGGTGGGTGACCAGTAGTACCATGCCTAGCCACTTTTGTCTCCCCCAGTGCTGATGGTTATACACCATTCCAAGTCCTCACTCTTAAGGCTGAGTCGACCTCGGGGCGGCCCAGGACAGGTTCACATATTCGTCACCGATATTGGCCGTGAGCGATAATCAATCTCAGCTCGTCGGGTCCGTAACGCAGAGCAGATAAATCACTCCCCTACCGCTCCAAAATACATACACATGCACGGGATTTGAAAACAGATACTTGAACCAGAACCGCCGACTTAAACGAGGTTGGCGTCAGAAAGGGCATCCGGCCGTAAAATTCTGCTCCAATCTCCACACCATTTGGGGAGGCAACCGGCCAACCCGGGTCAATCTGCATTACTGGCCGTTTAAACCGGCAACAACAACAACACCAACAGCTTTAGCCAGAAACGCATTTTAAAACGTAAATGTTATTTTCCAGCCTAGTTTCAAACATCAAACCCAAGAGGAACACCAGTCACTTGACACAGCCGTTTCTAACAAAGGGGAAAAGCAGCCAGGGGAACACGAGGCAACGCCTGGACGGCACAGCGTGACAGTGGCCGCTTTGACACAGCCTCCCCCTTCACGCCTGCAGGTCCAGCCCCAATACAGCACACATGGGCACAGCCGGGGTTTTATAAAACGGGAGCAGGCAGGCACAATTGGCAATTATAGCTGCCGTTTCGTAATGCTAACGAACAGCGGCTTCAGTGTGCTCGTGTTAAAAGCGTTAGGTTGGCCTGACACTTTTGGTTATGATAGTAAAAGTAATAATGCATCCCCTTCGTCAACTCACTGCACTCAACGAAGGCGTTCACACATGCGTGTCAGCATGTGTGAACGCCTTCGTTGTCAGCAATTCGCATATTTGTTGTATCGCAGGAGTCCCTTAGAGAGCTTGCAAGCTCACTGGGTATTTTTATGCTGTAATAATAATAAACATCCATCACCGGGGTCGTTTGACCATACTAGACCAAGCTGGTCAGCAGAGATTGGTCAAAGGAACACCCAGGACTGTTTTGATATCACCTACAGCTAACATTAGCCATGGTTGTCAACCAAAGTCAGCTTGCCAGGTTCACAGCACAGTATGCCAACCACTTCTCCGCATAGTGAATCAAAACGGTTTGACTAACTCTCGATCATATCGGTACACGAGTGGAAGAGAAAGCCGGGAGACTTAGCAAAAGCCTGACCCGGTTTGGTCAAACAAGTATGATAAGGCTTGTGGGTGTCTTGCTATAGGGTTATATGGGGCCAGACAGGTTCCCAGGTGTGGCACCTGCTTGGCTGCGTCCATAACCACGTCACCTCGCGACTACTGTAGAAACCAAAACAGTGGCTGAGCCAGGAGCTTGCGCGCGACGACTGCAGAGGGCTGGGGTTGCAAACCGAGACGTTCCGCACAAAGGCACTGTGTACTTAAGGAAATGGGGCCCCCACACCTTCAGGCAAACAGTTGAAACTTAAAGCATGAAATACGCATGCTGCGTACAAATTCCATCTTAGACCACGTGTATTGACAAAAACCTACATTCAGCATATCGGCCCAAACGTATCCAGTGAGGTGGCCGATTTGATTGAACCATACTGGATCATGTTGGCCCCAAAAAAGGCTACCGGCACTCGGATATGTAAATCAAGTCAAATGGAATCAGTTGAATTGCATTTTTATTCGAATTTATTTGCAGCATTAAAACACGTTAAGCCCCTAATCGCATTTGTTTTGGCACTTTAATCAGTGCGGTCATAACACAGTCAAGCACTCCACCGTCAACACCTCCCCATTTGCCAACCGGAAGGTGTTTCAGGAATTGTTCTGCACAGGCGGGACTGCACTTCTCTGGCACCAAAGTGCCCAGCGGAACTCAGATGATTGCAAATGGCAAAACATTGGAAGAGGGCTTTTCGAGGCAACAGCTACCGGTGCCACGGATTGTCAAATAAAACCAGGCCCCACTATCGGATAGGTTTTAGTGGTTGTGCAGTATAATGCCAGGATATTTTTTCTGAGTGTACCGCGTACTGTTGAGCTCAATTCAGTTCCTGAAGGAGCTCCCAGCATGTGGAGTGAAACGTCTGACATTGTGCCTAAGAAGATAAGGTGCAACCCATAAAAACCACAGTATGCTAGGGAGTGAGATTTCTGATGAGCCCTACTGGCCCTCATGTTAACAACGGTACAAAACTGCTCCCACGCATCCAACGGATTCCCATCTCAAATCCTCCTCCCCTCCTTCCCTCCAAAACAAATCTAGGCTCTATACACACCTCCCCCCACTAAGAGCTACTTACAACGTATTATGGGACGGACCATTTACATGCTCTCTAAGGCAATTATAAGCATTGTGACTTTGTATTACTGTATTATTGGCCTCATTGTTAGAAGGACTACATGTTGATAAAAATTGACCACGCATGAACCGCTCTGGCAGGAGCTATGCATCAAACGTTCGCAAAATCTCAATGTAAGCAGCGATCAGACCCTGCACACGTTGAAATGAGCTTGGCAATGCCTGTGGCGACACATATGGAGGAATTTTATACCATAGGGATTCTGAGGATTAGAAGGCAGATAATCCTGTGCTCCACAAAGCAGGGCATGATTTGGACACAAATCATGTACACAAGCAATTGAATGACATTTCTGATGGCGATTGGATCCCTTTAGTTCAAAATTCCTGCGTCATGAGAATGGTGTCTGTCAAGATAAATCAAGTTCATAAAAAAATAATTTAGAGACTTTTATTAATCTACTGTTAAAGACATCTCCACACAGTGAGGGTCATCGGTATTGTTTGACGTTGGTCAGTGCTGGTTGCTGAAGTGGGTGCCCAGCAACGGTTAAAATATCGATCATCGGTGATGTTAGCTGCGGCTAAAAATCGAACTAGGGTCACCAGGTTTTCAGCGGAGTGCGCCAACCAACTGTGCCTCCACTCCACCCCTAGTTGTTATAACAGCTGTTTTATAAATATACTTATAAATATTATCAGCATTCAAATTACTTCTATTTTAAAAAAATGTTGAGGGGACAAAGATAAAAAACCTCAAAAAAAGATATAATAATTATTTGTTGCTGAGTACCGTTCTCTGTCGATGTTGATTTGTCGTTCTCTCCGCAGCCCAGTGCAGTGCTTTGTGACCCTCGGGTGAAAGGTGATCTATAAATGCTATTATTATTATATGAATGCCATAACCCCAATATGTATTTTCATCCCTATTACACACTAATGAAAACCCACCACAGCAATTAAACAGCCTCACTTGAAAGAAACACACACGCACCACTGAACATGCACACAAAACCACATGAACAAACCACGCAGGATTTCCCTTTTAATAACGACGACGTGGGGAATGTCCATTCCCTTTGGTATGTAAATTGCGCACTGGTTGCTCCCACTGACCTTTGACCTGCGTGGAGGAGCGCGCCGAGTGTCTGGAGATGAAAAGCTTGAGCTGCTGATCAAGATCGCAGACGTCAGGGTCCACAGCCCACGAGCAGAGGCCTGCAACGAGACGCCACACACGCAGAATCGTTAATACGGCCGTCATGCCCAGCGTGCCTGCACGTACTGCTTAATCACTTACAGGGTCGCAGGGGGCCAGAGCCTATCCCGGCAGACACAGGGTGCAAGGCCAGGATGGGACATCACTTCGTCGCAGGGCACCAGGGGAAATTTATTCAGGCCATTGAATCTAGGCGGCATGTATTTGGACGGTCGGAGGAAACTGAAGCACCCGGCGAATGCCCACACGGATATGTGGAGAACGTGCAACCCCCCCCCCACAGAAAGACACCCGAGCCAGGAATCGAACTCAGGCCCTTCTTGATACTCACAGCACCACTTTACCACCCTGACTCCCAATCACCGACTAAAATAACCCTCACCATTTGGTCGAGAACACCTTAATATATAGAGGATGCAGAGTCTGGCAAAATGTTGGAGGTGAATACTTAGAACGCGTCCCTTATTAATTTCTTAAAGCAATAATTTACTTGTCAACATATTTGTGGTCATGTGGAGACTGAGTCACTGACCCTCCAAGAGTGAGGAGCAGCTGATACGGTAAGCTAACCAGTGCACACGCAAAGGTATTTCATTAACTTTTGCGCAAGCACGGTTAATCCGCAGGCATGATTAATCCACAAGGTTAATCCGTGCCCAGATAATCTAGAGTTACTTGTATTAGTTGATATCACTATTTATCAGAGTTATGTCACCTAGAATCTAGCACTCCTGATAAGAGTCTCCTGTGGTGAACAGTTCTGGGGGGAGGTTCCAGACAAACAGCGATAAGAGGGTCCTCAGACTAAAGGAGGTTGGAGTCTAGAGGGTCACCCGGCCATAAAACTCTGCTCCAAAACTCCCACCATTGGGGGGCAACTGGCCAACCTGGGTCGAACTGAATAGTGGCCATTTAATCCGGCAACAACATGACGGTAGAGTGAACGACCAATCAGCTCGTTCACACAAACCACGGCAAGCCGAAAACACACACAATAACTAACAACACGGGTGCTACCAATATTATTGTCATCCGTGCCCAACGACTGAAGTCAAGAAGAAGCTTCCTCAGCCATGTGCAGCGCCTAAGAACATCTCGAGAAAAAACCAGACTCCAGCTCTGGACGGAAAAGCTTGAGAGTGACCCTCCTCCAACTGGCATAGGAATCCCCCCTGTTGAAGACCTTCATCCTTGCTCAGAAACA
>JAZEWU010000001.1:2098191-2110274 GCA_036362915.1 Geotria australis
CAGAGCCTATCCCGGCAAACACAGGGCGCAAGGCAGGGCTATACCCAGGATGGGACGCAAGTCCATCACAGGGCACCGGGGGAAATTTAGTCCGCACGCCAATCAACATATTCAGCAGCACGTATTTGGACTCTAGGAGGAAACCGGAGTGCCCGGCGAAAACCCACGCGGACACGGCAAACGAGGAAGTGGGTGACCAGCACTACGCCCGGCTCTATTGTGATATATGGACAGGAAAAGTTATCATTTCATGGCTGGATGGCAGCCTCCCCACACTGAGGAAGCCATTTGACCATGTAGCCCCTTCAGCCTACAGTAATCTGCAGTACACGATGGTCAAAATCACTTTCCAGGTTCAAACCTGCTCAGCTTCTGAGATTTGATGTGATTGGGCACGTTCTGGGCGACTTGGTGTTACTGCAGTGCTTTATACAGTACTGTGTCTGTTATATATCATCACTAAAACGTGTTTTAAAATTGGTGGCAAGTTATGGAGAGTCTGTAATGTATGTGTCTTTCATGACATGTTTATACTGAGAGTCCAGTTCTGCAAAAGCTAGTTGGCATTTCTCACATTTTCTGGGCTTCTATACCATTGCATCGGTCAAGAGTCTTGGTGACTGAGTAACGTTGCTCAAGCCTTTCCGTATGGCCACCCTTTTGGTTCACCCTGATCTAAATGCAGTACAGCATTGTCACCCTATCAGACATTTTAACCACTGTTTACGTTTTGGCGACTGGTGTAAATTCAACAAAACGTGCGTACAACAGTGTAAAATAATTGCTTTGAGGAGGCCTTAATGCAGCAGTGGATTAGGCGTAACTGATGGCGATTGTTTATTTTAATTTGCAAACGCTGCCAACAGGAAATGTGACCCACTTTGGGAATCCCTGGCCCACATGGACTGTATTTATTTGACAACTGACTTTGTTTTCCTGGATAATCCAACACTTGTCCCTAAGGCCCAGGCTGTAACTTAAAGCGACTGGAAATGTTTTCTGCCAGCTCTGCAATAACGCCTCAAACACGGAGGACACTTTAGAAACTGATGCAAAAATCCTCTAGAGTATTTTCACAAACTGTTTTAATCAATTATCTGCAGCCATGATCTAGCTACCGCTGCTTGATAGCCCCCCCCAAGTTTCGGGTTACCAACCCTCCCGGATTTGCCGGGACTCTACCGGAATCGGCATTGATCTCCCGGTGACTACTGAAAGCAATATGGGAGATTTGAATATGAACGGTACAATTCATGACATTTATGTCATGTGGTATAAAAAAATATCTCCCGGAATAGCTGCAGTCAATGTTGGAAACCCTACCCAAGCCATCGCCATCTCTCACGGTCACGCGATGATGGGTCAATCTATCCCTAGAACTAGCACGGGAGCATATTTTATCGCTCCATCTCCACTGTTGTTCTCTCGAGTATATTCACTTTTCTGGCCGCTACTGCACCGTTAATCTCGGCTGCTGGCCATCAGCACATGCTTTCAAACTCAGCCATGTATTACAGTAGACGCCATAAGGTACAGATATTTCATATATTATTTTCTCTAAACATGTTTCATTTTCATTCTAAAATGCATTTTCTCCTGGGTCCCTCATGGAGCAGACATGCCATCTCAAGCTATCTAATGTATATTGGAGCAAGTGTTTTATGCATTATGTTCCATCCTGAGAGTGTACGGTTTGAAGCCTTTATATGTGGAACTTCATAAGGGAAAATGTTATCTGCAAAAGACCAAATCTATAATATCTTATTTCATCTTTACTTCCAACTGACTGATTACTCTTCTGAAACTTCAGAGAGCCAGGAATATGTCCAAAAAGATATTTGGAAGAAATCCAGGTCACACGCAGTCATTTCAGCAGAAAACGCCATCAACAAGAGGCGTCACAAGAACGTGTTACGCCCCTGGAGCAAGATCGGCCGTAGGGCGGGTACTCTGCTAGTAACTAATTATGGCAGTTTGTGTTTAATATATCATACACTGTCGTCTAAACACAGCTAACAGCCGTGGCAAGTGAGTGCTTAACTGGTCCTGGAGATTCATTTCATATCCACACTGATTAGTGGTGAAGTATGGTCAAATAACCCGCGTGAGCGACAGTGTAGGCAGACCTTCATTCAGCAGTGGATTGACATAAGGGGCTGTACATGTTATTTATGTACAATTACCAATTACTCTTTACTGTATATACATGTCAATCGAGACAAACATTTCGGCATGATCCAGTACTGTAGTATATGTATTGTGATAGTATTTTAGAGTTTGAGGTATATTTACAAGACAGTTTGGGTAAACTAAAAGCCCTATTAAATAATACATCCCACAATATTTCCGCGCCTACAGCTCCCCATAATTTCCCCAATCTCAATCTCATAAACCCCATCCAAGAAAACATTTGCACCTGGGAGCTTGATTTAAAAAAACCCCTCTAGATCTGGAGTAAATCTGGAGGTAATTCCTTCACATGTGGCAAGCCTGGCTCATGGCCCCCAGCGGTGACGTAATGCTTAGCCGGAGGGGGGGGACACGTGGTCGGGCTGCCTGAGGGGTGACATCACCCTTAAGATGAATGAGAGGCCAACGCCTTGAGAGAAACGAACCACTGAGGAAAGAGCGGGAAAGTTTAAACTCTCATTGTAGAAAAAAACCGCTTTATCCTATACAGGGTTGCGGTGAGCCAGAGCCTATCCCGGCAGACACAGGGCGCAAGGCAGGGCTATACACATGATAGGACGCCAGTCCATCACAGGGCACCGGGGGCAATTTAGTCCGCAGGCAAATTAACCTATAGAGCAGCATGTCTTTGGACAGTGGGAGGAAACCGGAGTGCCCGGCGATAACCCACGCGGACACGGGGAGACCATGCAAACTCCACACTGAAAGGCACCCGAGCCGGGATTCGAACCCGGGCCCTTCTTGCTTTGAGGCGGCAGCGCTACTCACCGCGCCACCGTGCCCCCCTCTTTAAGATGACTGAGGCAACGCCTTGAGTAAAAGCAAAAACCCTGAGGAAAGAGCGGGAAAGTTTAAACGAAAATTACTGTATACATACAGTACGTGCACAGCTCTCTCAATCCACTGCTGGATGAGGGCCTCCCCTCCACGTGTGGGTTGTTTGACCATACTTCACCAAGTGTTTATCCAGGAAAATCTCTCACTGGGGGCAGTGGTTCCCAAAGTGGGCGCCGTAGCTAACTCATAGGGGAGCCGCGGGATATTACACATTTTCGATGTATGCCATATATGTTATGACTTTGGGCGCCGTGGAAAAAATCCTGATACACTAAGCTCGCCGTGAACCGAGAAAGCTTGAGAACTACTGGTGTATTTTTTTCACGCGTGGAGAAACCGGAGTTCCTCCAGGGCATCTACAAACAACGAATATCAGTACCCCTACACAAGGGTATCTCAGATATGAGATGCCAATCTCTGCATGGCCCACCAACCGCACTACTAAATACGTGGATTTACAACCGTGCTCCACGGTACTCAATCTCCCAGAATGTGGGAATCTCGAAAATATCACAATTCCCCGTCTCTGCACGATCCGCCAAAAGCTTATTTGAGGTCTCTGCACGATCCACTTCATGATTGACAGCCACACGCTACCACGCAGGTCAATTCCTCATCACACGCTACTCTCTCAAACAACATGCTCCCATCTCGGCGTGATCCACCATCGCCGCTCGTAAGTCTCTGGATTTACAGCCACACCCCACCACGTTCATCCATCTTCCATTTTTAAAAGATATGTCGGTCACACGGTTGATTACACGCCAAGGTATTTTTAAATTATTCGTGGAATCGCGTGTATCCGTCAGGCCTCCAATAACATAATGTCAGCTGTGTGAGTGCCATGCAAAGGCCGTTAGCCGAGTCTAATTAATTCCCCTTGCTTGCACAGCTGCGCTTTGTGCGTTCCTGCATGCTGAGCCGCACTATGGACACACCAGCGGAGATTAGACACGAGAGCCAATTATACACCATTCATTAGCGTATGCAATAAAGTTTAATTAAGACAGCTATAGAACATGAGGTGGCCAACAGCTATTCACGAGGACATCAGATTCATACGTACGGTAAGGGTGGGGAACCTTTTCCTTATGGAGGGACCATACAGAACTTTCAACTCCTTTGACCGGTCACACACACCTCAGTCACTTGTGTCACTGCAAGAGGCCATTACAGTGACGGACGTGACTGAATGTGCTTAAATTAAAAAACATCGTGCTGCCACATCGGGTAAAACATATTTCGCTCTAGTGTCCAATAATGGATTACTTGCAGCGGTGGATAAATCTAATTTGTTGGCCGTTTCAAAGGGATATGCCTCCTGTAGCCGCGGGCTATATGAAATGTAGATAGGTTTCCCGTCTATGACGTATGGTGGCCTTCACGTAGGCCAAAGTCAACCTGTCTCCTTGCTCAAATGAGTAATGGGGTGGCCCTGAGCCAGTGATGGGAATGTCACATTTGTAGAGTGAGGGCGACTTTAACACTGCACAAAGTGTTACTAATTTTATCGACCCTGGGTTGAAATGCCAAACTAACAGCAGGACCCCAACTATAGGTACAAGGACACTCCAAAACAACGAGGTGAAAGATGCAGGGAGTGAACTGTTAGCTTCACGCACGATTTCCTTCGCTTACAATCAATATGAATTATATATGTCTACTACGAAACAGTCGCAGGCTTCTCCAGCCTTATAATGGCTTTAGTGTAACACTGCGGGAGGTGAATTACTCGGTTCAGTGACGAGCGGGATCATATATTTTTAAGTGTTTGTCATGAGCCGTGTAGCAATTCAGAACTTAAAGCTGACCCTGTCATGTGGGCTGTATTTTTTCTAGGATGCAAGTTATACAAAATAAATTGTATTGAAGTAGGTTTTCAAGGCTCGATGTATGAGGAAAGAGGAGGAATGCTCGATATGGTTATCCCAAAATAACAGCATTTAAGAGAAATTCTCAAAAAGTGAATTGTTTGCAGATTTTTACAACGTTAATCGTAGCTAGACTCCATTTGAATAACATGATGATTGTTATCAGTTGTGCGGTCACATTATCTTTCGAAACCTGCCCTAGAAAGATATCTGTTTTGAATAAAATCCATTTACCAAAATCTCAGCTTATTATTTTTACTTAGGCGGCACTGTGTGATGAAAAATATGGTGGTTACATGTTTTCTCCCCATTAAGCACCTAAAAGCCCTGATTCAAACAAATAGTCCAAGACATAAATCACTCATTACTGGATCTGGCCAAACATACTGATGCAAAGCCCGCTTGAAAAAGAGTTTTGAGATAAAGTGAACAGTGAGGCTTTCCTGGGAAATTAAAGGACATGATGCTCGTTATTATTTATTGACCACTGTATTTTTAAAAATAAAATTAATTTCAACATTTTCTCAATCCATAGCGTGTCTATAATGGTATCGCCAAGCAGGATATATACAGTAAATATATGTTTCTCACCTCAGTTTACTCTCCTTGTCCTCCATTTCATCTTTTCCTTATTTATTATAAACACAAACCGTAGCCGGCAATCGAACTCGGGTAGCTGGGTTTACAAAGCAGCACCCTAACCATTGTGATTAACAAAGTCATTAACAATACGTAAGACCCAAACACAGAAGCAGGACTCTTGGTTAGCGATAACGAACACACGCAGCAGCAGCTGCACCGACAAAGAGTTCTCACTGTGACCGCCCCTCTTAACACGTTAATTGACCAGAAATAAAGTGCTGCATCTGCACAACCGCCTGCAGTTGGCTATATTTCCCCAGTTTCCAAAAATGTACATTAATACTCCTCGGGGGGCTGGGAGCGGTTAGGAGCAGGGATGACGGGGAGGGCTGAAAATTGGCAGAAGATAACAGACTACACGCGCGCGCCCCATAATCCGGTGCCAGGGAGCCCTTTGCACAATCATGTGATTATAAGCGTCGCATGAACAGCTCGTGGGCTCACAACACCTTGCTGGGAGCGACGAGAATTGGCATCTTGCGCAGGAGAAGCACACCTGGCGCCTGCTGTGTGGAGCTTTGCTGTTGACACGTTAAACGCGAGGCAATGTGATTGGGCGGCAAGGTGTCTGGCATAGTAAGATCCGCGCCTCACAGAAAGAACGACATTAATAATAATAGTAATCTACTTTTGTAAAGCGCGCATTTTTTTCTGGGCGCGTTGCACCCGTTGATTCGGAGGCGCGGAGCCCTGGTGGTTCGGTTCCGGCTGCGGGCACCTTTCTGTGTGGAGTTTGTGTGCTCTCCCCCTGTTCTGCATGGGTTTCCTCCAGGTTATCTGGTTCCCTCCCATAACATAAGACAAAAATTGGCCGATTAGATCATAATATGTAGGACGCAATGACTGGCAAATGTTGGCACCGGCTAACCGCGTGGCTGCCTTCCTCCCCGCGGTTTCCTCACGCCTCCGAGTCGTTCTCTCGTCGAGCGAAAACCTTCGACATTGAACAAATACTGTGCCACGCCACGTTATAAATGGTAATATCGTAATAAACCTGCGTTGTGGTGACGTGCTTGCGTGTATACACGGCGTACAAGTGCCACGCACTCACATTTACTGTACAATGCAATTTTAATGACTTATTGTTAGCAGACTCTCAAATAAATGTGCAAGTGAAAGCCAGGAGTAGTTTTCAATTTATATGCAAATGACGTTCTGTTATTTTGCGCCCATATGCTGCTGCCCGACATATACCGGGTTTGAAATTTATTTATTTTATTTTACAAATAAGTGATGTTTTCTATTACAACACATTTTTTGTAAAATCGGTAGGTTGGAGATTACTGTGTCCTTGCAAAAAAAAAAACCCTATCCTGTTCATGGGCAGATTAAGAATACAGTACATCCTTTATAGTCATTCAATCCTTCATTATCAGTACCCACTTAAATCGTGTAGACTGTAGAGGGTCACGGTGAGCCAGAACCTATTTCGAAAGACACATCCTTGATATTAGATCAAATAAATGTGTTTATGACGCAGTTAACGGGGTTTAATTCGGTAAAAAGACACGCGGTATATATGTTATCAGAAACAAACTGCACAAACGATGGAAACATCAAACCAGCATACCACGCCATTAGCGCTGGTTTTTAAACAATTAAGTTTGGAAAAACACCGAGTTACTCAACGTATAGGAATACATTTTTCTTCGAATACAGCGAGTCATGTATCTTACTTCTTAATGGACACCCAGTAACAGAGCAACGTAATGTGAGGGTATCATGAGCCATCAAGATCTTCAAAACATACAGAGTACAAGGTGCATCTCTGCATTCACACAGTCACGACCAGGACTCCGGAGCAGCTGTGGGAGCCCAGACTGCAGGATGGACACCGTACAGGAGACCATTTCGAATAGCGCTCAGCAGCCTCCTGTATACTAGCAGTGTCACTACATTAGTCATGCACTCATCATTCCTCTACAGCAGTGCTTATTAACCTGGGGACCACGCACCCATTGGGGGTGCAGGACATGCCCGATTGCTGAATGTATTGTGTTATATATGTATTGCATTACATATGTATTTATTTATAAGGAGTGCGAGAATATATATATATATATTTGAGAACCAAAGAGGTACAGGCTGCAGTAAAAGTTAAGAACCACTGCTATAGAGGGTTGCGGTGAAACCAGAGCCGATCCCGGGAGACACAGGGTGCAAGGCAAGGAAAAAACATGGACGGCACACGCCAGTCAATCGCAGGGCACCGAGGGCAATTTTGACCTAGTCAGCTTGTCTTTGGACTGTGGGAGGAAACCGGAGGACCAGACGAAAACCCATGCCGACACGGGTAGAACATACAAACTCTGCCACTACATCACACAGCCCCCCATATGGAGGTTGTCAGCGGGACATCCCAACAAGTGTGGTTCTCTATGCAGCTTGTGCCACTATTGTATCGTCATTTCTCAACCCTAACGATGCCTGAAGCAGCCTGCGGGCATGATACTCGGGTTTTTAACCCGAGGCAGAATAGATGGGATCACACGGAGATGAATACATTGTGACCGGGCCAAACACCTGCAACGAATTGAGGAGATAGCACAGCAAGTAACTTAGCTTTATAACCTCGAGGCTGCAGAAGGAGTTTTAAAGTGCCAAGAAAAAGCTTATTTGAGGTCCCATGAGAGTTTTATGAGGCTACCTCAGCTCTGGGGCGCGTGTCAAACTTCTCCACCGGCTTCCCCTCCACCTCTCACTCTGTGGCCGAAAGAACCTAAGTGTGAGTTAAGTGTTAGCCCCCTCTCCTAGAAAAGGGTTTCTCCAGCAACTCAAGATTTCCTCCCATATAGCAAAACTATTTTTTACATAACAACATAAAGCAAGACATTCCAATAACAAGTCTTACCTAGATAAACAAAGTACAGTTGTAGTATAATTGCTAGATAATACATTTTTTACATTTATAACGCGCACGTATTCATTCAATGTCGAAGATATTAATTCGACGAGAGCAGGAAGGACTCAGAGGCGTGAGGAAAGCACAGAGAAGCGGAGGAGGCAGCCAGGCGGTCTGCCGGCGCCATATTGCCAGTGTGGGTTGGTAAAAAGCGGGGAAGGAGCAGGCGAGCAGGACCAGTTTTAATATAATGACGCGTATTTACTCAGAAAATAACACACCGAGTTTAAAGACGTCCAGGAGGGTACTACCAAGTTTTCACAGTAGGGGGCGATGTTGTTACGTGATCCCAATAGGATATTTTGCAGGTACATTTTCTTCGTGGGGGAAACTGAGTAACCATTCAGAACAAGGGGGAGAACATGCACACTGAACACAGGAAGGCACCTGAATCGGGAATCAAACCCGGCTTATTTTATGTGAGGCACAAGTATCACTGCAATCGCACCGCCATGTCGCCCAATATCACCCACCACTGATGTTAGCCGTGGCTGGGAATCTAACTCAGATCTCCAGTCTCATAGCACAGGGCACCAACAACCATTGCACCACCATCCACCCCTAAGCCATATATGTAGTATTATTACCTAACAAAAAACGTAAATCTATCTCAACGTCAATAGACGGAACGGAGTATATGGTTTGAGGAAGGAAAACATCGAATTTGCGAGGCGACGGAATTAGAAATATTACAGTGGGAGGTCATTGTAATATTTTCAATTCTCCCGGCTCTCCGCGTCCTGCAGCTGTCAATATAAATCCACTTAGCGGTAATCTCGTTTAGATGCGGAACCTGTTTTATTATGCCCGTGTGTATGCTGCAGCACAAAGGCACAACGCGCTCACTGCAGGACACTCGCGGCGCCCGTGGAGCAATTCGCACAAATTCATTCGTTACGGAGAAATATGCCCCACTGCCTGCTGCTGCTGCTGCCTTAACTCTCCAACAGAGCTGCTCATTCGGGATAACCACGCCGAGCGTTCCTCCTCGATCTCTCCTTCGCGACGTTTTGCCTCACAGCAAGAAGGTCCCGGGTTCGAATCTCGGCTCGGGCGCCTTTCTGTGTGGAGTTTGTGTGTTCTCCCCCTGTTCTGCGTGGGTTTCCTCCGGGTTCTCCGGTTTCCTCCCACAAGTAATAAATAAAAACACTCGTTAATTATTTGGCCGATAACATTATAACATATAGGAAGCAGTGTGTGGCAATATGGCGCCGGTAAAACCGCCAGGCTGCCTCCTCCGCTGCCTCTCTGTGCTTTCCTCGCGCCTCTGAGTCGCTCTCTCGTCGAATGAATACCTTCGACATTGAATGAAAATGTGCGCGTTATAAATGTAAAAATATTATTATTATTATTATCATCAGGCGTCTTAGGAACAATTCTCAGATGCTACTTGACCTATTTCATTGAGGAGGGCTCACTGTGAAATAAGAAAAATACCGCTATCGGACAGGATAGAGAACACACGAAGCAACGATCTGTCATCGGCAGAGGACTAAAGAAGACTCTGCCCTCACAGAGCAAGACGTTCCCACCCCTAACCCCGCAGAATATAGATGAGACACGAATTAATACAGTACTCAACCGCTTTGGATTCAACATTAATTTGGTTGCGGGCCACATGCCGCTGAAATCTGTGAATACATTCCAAAATGAAACCCGACCGCTGTTCGTAATTCAATTTCATTTATTTCATTTAAGCTGCTGCTGCTTCTGCTGCGTAATTGATTTGGTAGTAATATTAGTGCATACGTACAGTACTTTAAGTCGAACGTTACGTTATATTTCTTGATCGAGGTCCCGCTAAATAATGCATCGCCAGCTTGCGCCGGGGGAAGCTAGCGTGGATTTATTCACTGCACTATGCTGCGCTATACAATACAACACAGCAGAGCCGTGATCAATCCACTGCTGTATGAAGGTGTATCCCAAGCGGCCACCACCTCTCGCAAGCATGCGTTGTAATCTATATAATAATAATCTACTTTTGTAACGCGCGAATTTTCTCCGGGCGCGTTGCACCCGTTGATTCGGAGGTGCGGAGCCTTGCTCAGTCGGTATGTAATGGAGCAAGTGTTTTTTTTATATATGTCTGCACGGAAGGTACGCGGTTGGAATCCGTCATAAGCGCTCATTTGATCTGCACAACACCAAGGCTTTTACGTCTTATTTCAGTTTTACTTCGCAATTATTCATTACTCTCCTGAAACTTTAACAGGACTCCAGCTTTAAAGTTCCACTTTTGCATGACAACCCTCGTAAGCACTCTTCGGCCTTAATCACGACGTCAGAAAAAGGTGTTACACGCTTGGAACAAGATCTCCCGTAGGGGGGGGCAATTTACAAGTAAGTCTAATCACACCAACAACACAAATGAATATCACAGTAAACATGGAACTGTTGGGCCATTGTTATTGGTCCAAGAGTTTCAACCACATCCCAACGTCGGCGTGTTTACAAGGCTGTACGGAAAGCTAGACAATTTTTCATCATTTGGAGTCCCCGCTTAATCCGGTAGAGGATTGCGGTGACTCAGAGCCTATCCCGGCGGACGCAGGGAGCAAGGCAGTGCTCTAGACATGCCGCCTAGGTTAATAGGCCTGCAGACTACATTTCCCCCGGTGCCCTGTGATGGATGTCGTCCTATCATGGGTATAGCCCTGCCTTGTGCCCTGTGTCTGGCGGGATAGGCTCTGGCTCACCGCGACCCTGTCCAGGATTAAGCGGTTTCTGATAATGAATGGATGGGTAGTGGTATTGGTTGCAGACTGCTTGTAAATGAAATGTTCACACGTGGGGAATCCATCGTTCGCACGTGCGAGGCACTATCATTCATTATTCCCCAGCACGGGACGTTTAATCGATCTTAGTTTTAGTGTTTAAGGATAATCGCCTGACTTACAATTTCAATTTAACCCAACATGACATTTGTATTTGAACTAATGCGAGCACAACATATAACGTTACATTTAGCTCGGCACTTAACGTGAAGAAATTGCAGCTCTAAGAATGACCGAATATCAGGGTGACCGTCAGAGGTCATTTGAAGGTAACTCCGTGAAATCTGCTTCCCCGGGCCAGTCGCTAGCAGTGAGAGATGAACGAGATGAACGCCTCTGGGAGAGTTCTGAATGGACTGTGTCCACTGATATGATGACGATAGCACATTCACACAATTGTGGGAAACATTACTTTTACATTTACTACAGTTGCTGTGCAAGCACACACACACACACGCCTGCACAAGTCATCATTATCAGTACCTGCATAATCCTGTAGAGGGTCGCGGGGGACTGGAGCCCATCCCGGCAGACACAGGGCGCAAACGATGGCCATAATAATGATACAATTTATAACGCGCGAAAATGTCATGCCTGGTCTGGGATGAGACGCAAATACAGGCTAAATTTACCTTGGCAATATGCCTTTGGACTGTCGGAGGAAACCGGAGCACCCGGTGAAAACCGACGCAGACACGGGACGAACATGCGAACTGTAGACAAAAGGGCACCCGAGCCTGAAATCGAACGCAGAGCCTTGTTGCTATGCGGCGGCTGCGCTACTCTCTGCGACACTGTCCTTCACACGTGCAGTCTCAAACGTGCAATGTATATAGCACGCTGTATACAATTGCATCCATCCGT
>JAZEWU010000001.1:2135864-2156659 GCA_036362915.1 Geotria australis
GGGAATCCCACCTGCTGAAGACTTCCCTCCTGGCTCAGATGCACCATGGATTCAGTGGAAGACACTCAACCGCCTGAGAACTAGGACGGGACGATCAAGGGATGCTTTGGTCAGATGGGGCTACGGGACCGGCCCAACCACCTTCGAATGTGGAGAGGCAGACCATACTATGGAACACTGCCTTGTCTGTGCTCTACTACCGAACCTCTGCAGCTCACAAGACCTTGCGGAGTTTAATGAAAATGCAAGGGGCTGTGTAAGAAAATGGGAAACTGTAATTTGACCATCGCGCTGCTTCGAAGAATCGCTAAGAAGAAGATTGCAGCAGAAAAATACCCAGTGAGCTCGCAAGCTCTTTACATGATTCCTACGACACAACAAACAAACGTGAGAGGTTCACAATGGCCATGTCAAGTTCCCAATGGCACAGAGCCAACACCATTGAGATAATTGTGTAGAGATATACTTACCCGGCGACAGATGGATGGGCCCCTTGTGGTGGTTAGAACCGGGGACAGGCATATATATGGTGAATGGGGATTGGCTGAAAGGCGGGAAAACCAGTGGCACGGTGAGTAGCGCTGCCGCCTTACAGCAAGAAATCCCCGGTTCGAATCCCGGCTCGGGGGCCTTTCTGTGTGGATGTTCTCCCCGTGTCCGATTTCCTCCCACAGTCCAAAGACATGCTGCTGCATAGGTTAATTGGCCTCCGGACTAATTTGCCCCCGGTACCCTGTGCTTGACTGGCGTTCTATCCTGGGTATATCCCTGCCTTGCGCCCTGTGTCCGCCGGGATATGCTCCGGCTCACCGCGACCCTGTACAGGATTAAGCGGTTTCTGACAATGGATGGATATAGTGCACAGACTGCATTGAATAACTCACCCACATACCAACCACCATCACGAGTATGAAGTAGACCACCAGCACCACCACATCCACCGTGTCCAGCACGGCGTAGTCCATGACGAGCCCTCCCTGTGTTCGCCTGGGTCTAACACCGCAGTCTCTACACGGCTCACGATACCTGTAGACGTATACTCCCCCAGTCTATACACCAGCTCGCTTAACGCCCGTTTATGTGCTTAACAGGTCAAGCGCCTGTCTAAAAATCGGACACTTCATAAAGCTGTCAATACAATGAACACTTAACACATCTGTACAACACACCTGCCCGTATATCCAACGCCTATCACACACACCTCTTTATAATACCAAACACTTAACAATCCTGTCTACCTAACGCATAACACGCTAGCTGTGTATCAGTGTTCTGTATACCCACCACGAAACACACCTACACACACACCTATCCACTGCAGGCACCTCTGCACACCGAGCCGAACACGATCACCCACCTAAACCCGCCTCTGAAAATGTGGACCCGCCCCAGCAGCGGAGGCGGGAGGGAGGTTGGGTCAACGAGTCGAACCTTAACCCTTCCCTACCGTGGGTTGCTGCTAATTGATAACTAATTTACCTCCACGTGCGTCACTAATTAACCCGTTCCATCGTCTCTGTGGCGGGCCAATGAGTGAGAAAGACAAACACGGATGAGCTGCTGATAACGTAAGCCATTTAATTGCACGCCCTATTGGTGGCTTCTGCTTCTGAGTTTGTTTTAAGGTTGAGCGGATTTAGAGGCTGGACAGTGCACGTGTGAGGAAGAAGTAGGTGGTCATATAATAAACATGGGTATTTTTTTCAGACCACCTGAAATCTCCCTTGAGACAGACGCTTGGTCTCAACGTACTTTTCCCTGCTCATCAACAAAGGTCAAGTCATCGATCTATAATCATCTACTTTATTTCTGGCGATGGTTTATTTACCAGCGGAGTGGCTGCATTCGTATCCGTTGGTGGCCCTTGGGCAAGCGGTGGCAATGATGACAGTTGTTGACTTCCCCCGAATTGTACATATTATCAGCGAGGATGATGATCCTGCTGCTGTATAGTAGGAGGCGATTGTTGCTATGTATATTCCCAAATGACTATTTTTCTAATTTTACAACCATCAAGGCCGACAAAGGCCTACTCTTGCAAATTACGTCACGGGATGTTTAATGTCCTGTGAAGCAGACGGCGCCTATTACGGTTACACCGGCAGGATTAATCAAAGCGGCCGCTGGATTCGACCTGTGAACCTCTGGAACAAGTGGCGGACGCGCTACCACTGGCCATGTCTGCTGGTGGCATGCCGCTGTTGATGTGTAACTCGCCAGCCATCTGGTGAAGCGTATAGAAGCCCTTTTCCTCCAAAACGGTCGATGTTGGTCAAATTCTAATTGAAAACAGTTCCTGCTTAAAATAGCATCGGGCAGCGCTTAGCTTTGTTGGTGGACGCAAACCAGCGGTGGGAATTCCTCGTTCCCATGAAAGGGTCAGTCTATCCACAGGTCATCCAGCACAGCTGACTTGCCACAAAGTGATCGAGTGTTTTTTTGTTAATCATTTGCATCCGTAAGCATGGTGAAGCGTGTGTGGTGTCGGAATTCAATGAAAAATTAACTGCTTGGATGTTTTAAATCGCGATCGGGTGCTTAATTCGTAACCCAGAATCAATATCGTAACTGGTTCCGTGTCTCTACCACAGCCATTAAAAGCCTCCTGCGAGAGAAACAGACCCAAGGCTCGAATCCACGTCCTCGAAAATAGTGGATCAGTAAGGGTTGCCAACTCTCACGAACGCGATTCCGAGAAATGCTGAAGGTTACTCTTGATGACCACTGAGAATAACCCTCAGCAAATGAACCTTGAGAAGAATGATGAGCAGAAGAATGAGCAACGGAAGACCTTTGGGATTATTAGTAAGACGATGCAAAACACTTGAAGAACAGTTTTGAGGGGGACATTTTTTTTCAAACAATAATGAAAATAACATTATCAAAGCTGAAGCAAGCAATGCAGATGATGACGTTGAAATGGCAGAAACTGTAATAGCAGCGTTAATATACATGGCTGAGTTCAATATTCCGTTTGGTTTCAGAGTTGGTGCCCGAGGTTCGTAGAACCAAACGAAACATCATTCAAGCTTCAGTGTCAACAACTTACAAGGTCAGTTGTTCAGAGCCAAACGAAGTCTCCCTTAGGGCTCACATAGCCAGACTAAGCATACCTGTATGGTTTATAGAGCCAGACTAAAGCTTTTTTTTTAACCAACGCTTTATTTGTTAAACCCCTAAAGTAAATTACATTCATCCACTCCAGTCCCCAAAGCCTATAAACAACGCTTTACATCCATAATTAAAATGTGAAAAAGGCAAGTGACGCAAACCAGAGACAATTTAATTTTCTGCAGAAAAGCCGTGTTCGAAATAAACTTTAAAATCAATAAAACATAAAAAAACAATGAATTCAGTTGGTTAAGGGTTTTGTTTTTGCATATTTATACCAAAACAAAAAAATAACTGTTTAGCAATTTGTGCTTCAACCAAGTTAGTTGGTCTTAAACGTTTACACAGTCCATCGACAGTTGTTTCAGTTAGGATAAAAGATTTAAACAACCGCACCTTGAGATAGCAATAACGTATAGGCTCTCCCGGTGGTTAAATGACGTCAATCACAAGAGATAATTCATCTCAGTAGACTCTCACCTGGTTAAATAAAGGATATTGATCGCAAGGGATGATGGAACTGAACAGCATATCGCTTGGTTACTTAAAGGACGTCGCAGTCACAAGAGAAAATAAATCTCATTGCAATGTAAGGTTTTCACGGCTCGATGTACGTGAGAATGTCTCTCTGTGCTGTTTTTTCGGGACAGGTGTGTCGAGTGTTCATCCTCTCTCCTTCGCAACGTTTCGCCTCCCAAATTGGAGGCATAATCGGGAACGCCCGACACGGCTATCCCGACAGATCAGCTATGGAGACCAATTCTCAAAATGTCATTTCAGGCTCTCATCTGGTAAATAAAAAGTCAATCGCAAAAGAACTAATCTCGATGGGCTCTCACGCGGTTAAATAAGTCAATTACAAGAGATGATGAATCTCAGTGGGCTCCCTCACCTGTTAAACGATGTTAGTCACTATATTGAATGAATCTCAATGGGGCTCTCACCTGCTTAAAGGATGTCAAGCACAAGAGATAATATATCTCAATTGGCCCTGATCTGGCTAAATAAAGGACCATATATTAATGAGATTTATAGAAATTTTAGAGGTTGGATTCTAAACAAATGCCAGATCTGGATCTTGACAAATACCCATCGGCATAAAAGGCTGAAAATGGGTCTTTGGCACTAAAAGCAGTGTTAAACTGGGATTAAGAGATATGCAAAATTTGGCACACTTGCACATACGTATATAGTACATTACAGAGATACTCATATACATACTTTCATATACTGGATTCATATACATAAACAATCAAATACAAAAACACACATTCATGCACACATACATACACCCATAGACTCGTATACATACTCAACTATACAAAGACAAAGACCCCCGTATAGCCTTAGCAGACTGTTGGGGCAAGTGCTGTTAGTGAGTAGCACCTATGAAGTACAGCACGACACACGAGGGGATGGGTGGTCAGAATCACACCCTGCCACCTTCATCTCCGGAGTGGCGATGTTTGCACGCACACCACACCAGATACTCATTTGAGGCGGAGTCGACCGAGTGGAGGCCCAGGACCGGTTCAGATAATCGTCACTGGTGAGGAAGGAATCGAACTCTGGTCACCAGGTTCGTAGCGCAGCGTGCGAGCTGCTACACGACCACTCCCCTCGCATACACAATTACGCATACACACACACCTTCATACACAGTACATAGCCATATACACACACCGATATATACACACCAATATACGTACAAATATGAACTCGATTTACATACTAATTAGTATATCCATACTAAGTGACATGTAAATTCACATATACATTCACACACTCGTATACACACATATACACTCATATATGGTACACCTTCGTATACATTCAGCATTCAAGCACAAAAGCCCCAATGTATCCTTAGACCGTTCGAGCAAGTTCTGTTAGCGAACACCAATTAAGGTCGGCATGGCAAACGTAGGGGTGGTGAAGCCAACACCATGGCCCACCCATCTTTTATCCACAGTGCTGATGGTTTACACACCAGGTGCTTATTTAAGGCTAAGTTGACCTAGGACATGCCCAGGACAATTATAGATACCACTTTCCACTGGTTGGTATCCATGGCCAGGAAGCAAACCCAGGCACACTGGCAACATAGCGCGGCATACCTCAACACCCATACGTACCAGCATAAACATATGCACACCCTGAACCACACCCTTATTCATAACATTAATCTCACGCTTTAAGACAAACGTTTGTAGAAAATAACCCAAGAGGCCACTACACCATTGCTACTTCATTCTCAGGCAAAGGTTGTTGTCTGGGTGTGTGAATATTAAACGTATCCAATTGGCTAAATGACCCACCGTCTAGAATCTGTAAACGCTTCGTTGGCTGGACTGAAAGTAAAATATACCTGTCAAATTTGGGGCTGTGAAAAAACATTATTTAAAAAAGTTTAAGGTTAAAACCTCAAATTATAAACGATGCAACCGAGCCAGCACCACCGAGATCCTGGGTTCAACTCCACTCCTGAACCTGGGTGTCTCGTGTTGCGTTCCCATGGCCGTGATTAATAGCTCACATGTCCGGTTAGCAAACCCCAAACAACTGGGCCGAGCTCGCAATCCCACATAAGCCTGAACAAGCTGAACCCGGGCCGTGTAGCTCACCTAGTTCAGGAGGCTACCAGCTTTAGATGGGCCGCCCTGGGAAACAGCTGCGACATACATGGCCAATGGAGAGAAAAAAAAGAGATGTGCACTTTGAATGGCACTTCTTGCCGAGACTAACGTCAACATTTGGATTTTTTTTAAATGCCTGTCACAAAATTAACGATGGGTTCCCTCTGGCCGTCGAGGGAGCGGAGAGGGATTCGGGATGCAGGAGTCCACGGAGCTGTGTGTTGGGGCAATAGCGGAACCATGTCGGCTCATTCCAGGAATAACCTAAGCACAGCTTGAGTCTTGTTCCTGTTGTGGGAACGCAGCATCTTTCTCCATGATGAGGTTCATAATAGTCATGTGAGAGGAAGGGAGTTAGCACCAGCCATGATTACGCCCAGATGTCATTAGTTAAGAGTTTAAAACTTGGTTAAAAAAAAAAGAATTGTGATTTTGGATATAAGGCGAATTCAACCGAATCCAGCTCCGAGGACACTTTCAGTAGAAATAAGGGAGAAAACTGAACCGAAGTGAAGGATAGCCATTGCAGGGTATCGATGGGTTAAACACCTGAAGTCAATTTCTGAGAGGGTGGCATGCAACAATTAATACAAATGACTCAAAGCGCTACACTGCTACCACTGGAATCCTGGGTATGAATCCAGTCATCCCTCTGTGAATAAACTTGATTCTCAAGTGAAGTGAGCTGTTGGTCTCAGCCTGATCACCAATAACTGCACGCACACAGACCGTTATTAAATATAATTTTGCACTCAAGTTCATTACATTGCAACTTTGAGTATTAAAACTACCAATCTGACTATTCAAGTGGTGGGACAATTCTCTCCCTGGTAGGGCAGTTGAGACAATGCTGTTATCTCGGGTGGATAAGGAAACACCTGAGGAGCTTTCTCTAACACACGGGTGATGCATGGCTCTGAGAGAGTTCTTATAGCAAAATCAGGACAAAAACTGGGGAAACACAAAATAATCCTTTATAGAAAAAACATTTAATCAGTGAAATATTTAACACTACTCCCAGAGTTCAATGCCTGGTGCCTGAGAATGGAGTCGTACGGTTTTGATGCCTGCTCTTCGGAATCCTGTCCTTCAACCTGCTTAGCACCAAGTGCGATATTCGACGATGGATTTTCTTTAAGCAAAAACTGAAATAACAAAAAAACGGGAACGCAACAACCCCAACAAAAAATATGTGGAAACCAAAGCAGCACCAGAAGGCGGCAAATTGAAATGTAAAAAAATAAAGAAAAAGTGAAAAAAATATGTAAAAACTGGAGAAATGCTTGAAGCAGATGCAACAAAAAAAAAACCCCAATGGTGAAATGAAAAAAAAAGTTGGCTGTTTTTTTTGTTTCCATTTGAAAAGTATTTGTGTTAAAGGCACGTCGATGTTAGTATTTGCGGTAAATCGCTCAGTTTTAAAGGCAAGAGAGGCCCTTTGCAAGGCTCAGAGCTGCGATTTCATTGCAAAAATGTGCGCTAAATTTGAATAATTTTTCGACTATTTTGATATAATCTGGCCGGGTGTCTCTAGGGTCAGAGCAACTCAACTCAAAGAGCAGAGAGATTGTGAGTTCAAATCCCCAGCCCATTATCATCATTACGCCATCATCATGATCATCGATATCCCTCCAAAGTCAATAGAATGAGAAGCACCACTTTTTCCTTGTCAAAACAAGTGATCATCATATGGATAAAGACTGACCCCTGCCATGGGAATGTGGAATTTGCACCCCTGGTTTGGGACCGCCAATGGAGATAAGCACCACCAGACATGTGTTGGAGCTGAACATCTTTTGTCACTTTAATTACATAGTTTTCTTAATTTCAAAATCCTCTTCCTGCTCAACCCAGCCCAAATTCTGGGTGTCTCTCTCATGGGGTTCCTAACGGCTGAGTCAGAAACACCAAACGCCTAGGTTCAAGCCCTGAGTGTGGGTGTCTCCTCTCTCAAATAAGCATGCTGGAGCATTAATGTCTATTGGCGGGCCCACAACATTTCACATTCATATTGCCAGGGCCAGTTTATCCACAGGACAGCATTGAGAGGATCACGATTATTTATATTACTTGACTTTGAACACAGCCGTACATCCGCTGTTGTTGGGCAGTAGAGAAAGTGCGGCAGCGCCCTGTCTGTCTTAGTGGAGTTATTGTGCAGTGTCTCTCCTCCGTGGAGGCTTTTCAAGCTGAATGTAACCCGATAAGGCAGCAGGCGGACACACCGAGGCAGCACCCTCTTATGAATGAGTCGCGCGACTCAGAGAGGAATTCGTGGGCCGGGGAGGGAAGAGAGGGAGGCGATCAGGGATCGATGTCGGTGATGTCCGTGTCACTGATCTTCATAGGCGAACCTGGAGTCTGAAAAGAACACACAAACGCAGACCGTGTGTATATACATATATACACAGCACCATCATCATCAGTACCCACTGCCTATACATTGTCCTACAAGGCTATAGTCAATTTTACATAATCACATGTAAATATTCCTCCTTCAGTGACTATTGCGTGACTCGTGTTATTCTACCACATGGTCATTTGAGCGCTACAATTCGCGGTTTAACAATCACCAAATTCTTATTTGTGGCTTTCATACGGATCTTGTTTATTGTTAAATTGTCATTTATTAGTCCTGGAAACATTCATCCATCCACAAGGCTGCCTCTCTGGTGTGGCGGGGCGTGATAAGCATCGCACTATGTTCAGTCCACACGCATCAACCTACCATTCGGTAAAACTCTACTTAAAACACGAGAGAGGAAACTTGAGATGTGCTTGTCAATACTAGGAAGGACAAGATGCTATCCATAACTACTACAATAATTAACATCAAAACTCAACACATTTGTCAATAACAACACTGCCTTAAATAAAACAAATATATATAACAGGTGACGTTTCTTTACAGCAGTCACTACATCTCCGACCTCTCCGTGTGCTGTGAAGAAGGGCCACTGCCTGAAACCTCTCCTATTATATTATAATGGTTGCTCGTTAAAGCTGTTCTTTCGAGATAACCGTGTGAAGCGCTCTCACCCTCTATCCTCGACAAGGATATCCCGAAAGAACAGCTAAGAAGAGCTACTATCATATGACGTTGTAACGAATGTACAATAACAATACGACAGGATGTTGCCCTTCACCTGCTGACAGGTCCTCTGAGTGCTGTCCGTGGAGGCCTCGGTCTCATCCTCAAAGACACTGGCGGTGCTGGTCGCATCCTTCTCATTGAGCAGAGCGGTGATGCCCGCCAGTGTGTCCTGCACACGACACCAACCGCAACATACAATGATCACTTTTACTAACACTGGCCTCGACGGCGGCCTGCAGGCCCCTAGGCCAGATCTGTGATGACCGCTAGGCAGCGTTAAAGAATAGAATACTGCTGCTGTTGCTGATAATCATTTAGACGTTGTAACGTGCACAGTTTTTCGATCATTCTCAAGGATAAGGATTCAGAGGCGCAAGAAAGCACAGACAAGCGGAGAAGCAGCCAGAACTGGCGCTTACAACTGGCCACTCTCTGTGGTCCAATATTGGGGAGTTTCGTCAAATCCATTAATGAGTCTTTATCTACATGTGAATGAAAACTGAAGGATCTGGATAAAACGCACACTAGTGAGGGGGGTAACCCTCAATCTTGGGCAAGCCAGGACATAGTAACCTCGATGTCCATGGGTAAGGTGGGTATTTCTCAACATTTGTGCAATCCATCAACCCTTACCTGCACATTGCTGGATTACAGTTGTGTATACCCACCATCACCTAATAACGATTGTGATCATGATGGTGATGATGATAATTATGTTGCCCTCATCAGCTCACCTGTGCAGACATAGTTCGCTGAAAGGCTTTCCCGATAGAAGTCTCGTTTGAGATGTCAGTTTGTGGAGCATAGTACTGATCTGACATCTGTGAACAAAAAGATACTCATTAGACTTCTCTTCCGCTCTGATGGGATTAGTGAGCCCTGTTTCAGAGCACCTATTCGGCTGGTGCAGCAATAAAGATCCCACAAAGAACCTTCAACAGATTTATCTGGCCAGCCCTGTTAGCGAGCACCTATTAAAGCCAGCACGGCCACCCAAGCTGGTTGGTGGCCGGCACCAGATTCAGCCGCCCAATTCTGATGTTTACACATCACACCAAATATTCGAACTTGGGGCTCTGGATTCATCGGCCAGTGCGTTAACCACTGCACTACCGTTCCCCACTGGTGCAACACAGACAAGCTAAGATTCCCCATAGAGCCGTGTAGACTGCTGGGCCAGTGCTATTAGTGATCAACTATTAAGGCTGGCACGGCACACAAAAAGGTGTCGTGGTTTTACAAAACACACCGAATGGTCATATAAGCCAATGGACCACGACTCCCCAAACACACACAGACATGCACTGAAAGTCATGTGTACACACACACCTTTTTCTGGAGCCACTGAACAGTCCATGAGAGATGGTAGGTGTCACCACGAAAATATTCTTTGGCAGATGAACACCTACACATGGGTAGACACATATTTCAGTTATATATAATAATAATTTTACATGTATGCATCTATACACATACCTATGAGTATTGGTTACCAACACCTTTATCAACAACACTACTATCATCATCACTATCACAACTACTACCATTCAGTCAGTGACATCACCATCCTTATTGCCTCCATTATCACCTCCTCCACCACCCTCTCCACCACCACCACCGCCGCTGCTGCCTCGGCCATCGCCACCACGAGAGTGGAGTTAAAATGCCTCCTAAAGCACAACCGTTAAACTATAAACCCCGCCAAACATAGACCTCTGACCTCTGGGCCAGCCCCATGATGAACTTGATGCATTGGTAGCAGCGCGAGCTGTCCGTGGTGGAGGTCTGATGCATGAAGGCTGTGGGCGCACGCACACACGCAAGCGCACACACCCGCACACACACGGAGACACACCAACACAAACGCACACACAGAGCATGTTACCTACAACAGTGATTGTCCCCATGGGTAGACTGTTCCTCACCATGGGAATGTGGAATTTCCACTGCTGGCTCAAGGCGCACCAATGGAGATTAGCGCCACCCCACGCTTGTTTGAACATGGGACGCATACACATTCAAATGTGTTGAGAAATACACAGACGCACACATATACATTAATATGTACACTGGCACGTATACGCACACACATACAAGTTCACACACGTACATTCAAGGACACATACATAGATTCAAAGTGTCTCCATCATCAAACAAGCAACAGGGTAGAGTCACTTTCCATTGCGGCCAAAAATCACCCATGAAACTTCCACTTTCGTAATGCTCGCCACAGGACGATAACAGTTTGGTTACAGTTCAGTGCACCCTGGTGTTTAAACAAATCCTCCTTTCTTTGAAACGTATGTGAGGTCTGCATCCGTTGTTTTACCAAGAAGCCCTCGCTCCCGCTCGAAGGTGAATTTGAGGCGTTCCGTCTGAAGTGAGTCCTCTATCATCTGGAGATAAAATCAACATCAGCATCAATAACATCATCAAAAAAAATAAAAAATTGCGTCCACATTATCACGCACATGCACATCCCTTGTCAGTCCAATGACAAAAAGGATGAGAATCTCTCATTCTTCTTTGCGATTCTTCGAAGCGCGATGGTCAAATTACAGTTTCCCATTTCCTTACACAGCCCCTTGCATTTTCATTGGACTCCGCAAGGCTTTTGAGCTGCAGAGGTTCGGTAGTAGAGCACAGACAAGGCAGTGTTCCATAGTATGGTCTGCTTCTCCACATTCACAGGTGGTTGGGCCGGTCTTGTAGCCCCATCTGACCAAAGCATCTTTTGATCGTCCCGTTCTAGTTATCAGGCGGTTGAGTGTCTTCCACTGAATCCATGGTGCATCTGAGCCAGGAGGGAAGTCTTCAGCAGGTGGGATTCCCATGCCAGTTGGAGGAGGGTCACTGTCAAGCTTTTCTCATTGCCTGTATGGGTCATGAGATATTTTTATATACTTCGCCACACTTGCCAGTGCAGGATGGTGAAGGCAGGGAGTAAAGGTGTGGAGACATAGAAGAACAGTACAATAATGGAAAGTTGCACCGCATTATACTGCCCACCACATATCTGACGTCACTAACCAGAATCTCATGCAGCAGCTGGAAGATGGACTTGAGTTCATTGGGTGGAGCGGTCTCCAGCTGGCTCTGAACATCCAATCACAAACACGCAACACGAGCACTCATATACTCACTAACACCAACACACTCACATAGTCACACAAACAAAACAAAGAGCCCCTTATAGCTTTAATAGGTCGTTGACGCAAGTGCTGTGAGTGAGCACCTGTTAAGGCCGGCAGGGCACATTAGTGCGGTTGCTTTAGTCTCTACCCAATGGTGATATTTATACACTGGAGCAGATACTCATTTGGGCTTGTGAACTAGGGGAGGCCCAGCACAAGTTTAGATATTCGTCACTGATAATAGTTGTGAGAGGGAATCATATTTAGGTCGCCAGATTCGTAACAGTGTGCTAACCACTGCGACACACACTCAGACATACACATTCCCATCTTTCGGACTGTAAAAGATTGTTGTAGCAAATACTAGTGTGAAACCAACTGGTAAGGACACAAAACAGATGTAATTTGCTAGCAAGTGTTAAATTAAGTCTTTATCACCGGCAGCCTACTCGCAATGATCCCCGTGAGGATTATGTGGGTTGTGGATTAACAATGTTTGTCTTACGTAGGCACTGGTTCATTTACTAGCAGCTCCTCATTGATAGTCAATGAATCAGTGCCAGTTTCAGAATAATAATAATAATTTTACATTTATAACGCGCACATATTCATTCAATGTTGAAAGTATTCATCGACGAGAGAACGACTCAGAGGCGCGAGGAAAGCGCAGAGAGGCGGAGGAGGCAGCTAGGCGGTTTGCCGGCACCATATTGCCACACACTGCTTCTTATATATTATGATGTTATCGGCCAAATAATTAATGAGTTTTTAATAATAGCACAATACATTGGACACCTTCACTAACTGTCATTTAATAAACAGTAAACACATTTTAAAAGCCCAATATGCTTGTCTTATAATCCATATTTTATCTGGGCCACCGCTCCCCTCCCCCCCACCCCGTACAATCGAGGGTTAACTGTATTTAGCCTAAGTATGAGGGTAAACCTGGATTCAGCTGACACCAACCATTCTCACCACCCCCCTCCACCACCCTTCCCGCTTAATTTCTCCCAAGGAGAGAAAGTTCTCCCTCAGTTGGTAATTTAGTCGAGCCCCTGGCATGGGCCTTGCCTTGATCTGCTGAAGGACGGTGGCGGAGAACTGCTCGTTGCAGAAGCAGAGGCAGCAGAGGGCCTGCATGAGGATTGTGACCACGGATGGCAACTTCCTCAAGGCGATGATGACCTACATCAAAAATGATCATCAGCATCAACATTAGTGGCTGGGTCGTGAGAGGCCGCATCATGACCAGCAGTATTAGCGTCAGCCACTGGGCATCATCATCAACTGTGGCAGAAGTGTTGGCATCATTCTCATCATTAGCAGCACCGTCATCAATAGCTACGAACCAGTCATCAATGTTGGTACAACTACTACAACCAACATCTTCAATGGCTTCATTAACATAATGAGCAACATTGCGAATTATTAACATCATTAAATAATACTGGATTTTTCTTTTATTATATCTTAGTTTTGTACTATGCTTTGCGACGTTTGGGTGAAAGTTGCTTTAAAAAAAATTATTCGTAGATGTAAACAATGATATGGAAGTAGGGATATTATTGGTGATAATCATGACAAGGCTGCCAGGGTCTGGGAAAGGCAACACGTGACATCATGCAATGAAAAGTCAGCAATAGTCAGCAATAGTCACCTGCTAGTAAGGAGTGAATTACTAAATAACGCCAGTCATAGTAAATGGTTATTGCATAAGTAACTGTTATTGGCAATGTTGAAAAATTAAAACTGCTAAAGTTACGGCACTTCGGGTTGCACTTCTTCTTCTTTTTGATTCTTTGAAGCGTAATGGTTACACGACAGTTTCCCATTTTCTGTTGAGCTTCTAGACATCGTTGTCTTTCAGCTCCTTGGCTTCGAAGTGTTTGGTAGAATTCGCAGGTAATACCAAGTATGACCTGACAGGGATCGCGACGTGAACGCTTCTACTTTGTACTAACAAGTGAAATATCTGGTCTCGGCTCACAGACTACATGAGGTCATTGGTTGTTGGCCACTGAGTGTATGAATGGTGTGACTTGACAGCCCCGACGACGACGACGATGATGATGATACAGCTGCTGCCACTGCAGTTGCTGACTGATGACGATACTGACAAAGCTGTTGCTGTTGTAATTAACTCTGGTGCTAATGATGATGATGCTTATGAGGTGGTGACAAGGTGGTGATGTGGTGCTCCGCCTCACCTCTCTGATGTAGGCCTGGTTGCTGTTAGTGAAAAGAAGTTGTGCGATGTCATCAGGCAGAGCGAGGAGGGTGTTGGGGGCCGGCGCCTCCAGCGAGGTGGAACTCACGACCGTCGCCGTGCCAGGTTCTGTAATGTCAACATCGTCAACACCATCAACATCATCAACACCATCAACATCGCAAACATTGCAAAAGCCAGCAGCATGATTGCCAGCAGCAACAGTAGCCACATTGGTATCATCATCAAATCCATCAAATATAACATTGTCAACAGCATCAGCAACCACAAAATCCTCAGCATCGGTAGCGTCATCGTCACCAGCAGGAACAGCACCATGCACATCATCATCAGTAGCATCAACAGCAACAATAGAATCACCAGTCGCAGTAATATCATCAAACATAACAGCAATTTCATCATCATCAGCAGCAGCAGCATCAATACCATCAGAAATATAATTATCCACATTCGCACCAACATCAAACAAACTATTATCAACACTAGCAGTGGCAGTTTGACCATCTCAGTCGTTATGATCGCCATACCATGATCAGCAACGTCAACATGTGCTGATGCCTCTGCTGGTGATGGTGGTGATGGTGGCGATGCCATCACTCACCCACGGTGGCCTGTGATGAGACGTCACAGTGCAGGATGACGAAAGCCAGACATGAGTGGAGGCCAGAAAATTCTCGCGTCTGAGACATGGTCCAGTGACGATTCTGCAATAAAATGTAACTTATTTAACACGTAGCTCTCAACAACAGAGACAGTGTTAGTGGCAGACGTGGGGCTGTGTTAAGTGTAAAGATTTGGCTGTTCGTCATAGGGGATACAGATAGGGCTGTGTTAGTGTTAGGGGTAGAGGTAGGCCTGTGCTAGTGGTAGGGATAGAGGTACAGCTGCGTTAGTGGTAGGTGTAGACGTATGGCTGTGCTAGGAGTAGGGGTAGAGGTAGGGCTGTGTAAGTGTTAGGAGCAAGGGTACAGCTGTGCTAGTGCTAGGAGTAGAGGTAGGCCTGTGCTAGTGGTCGGGATAGAGGTACAGCTGTGCTCATGGTAGGGGTAGAGGTATGGCTCTGCTAGTGGTAGAGCTGGCTCTGTGAACCTGGTTGGGTTGAGGTCCGGGTCCCAGCAGGAACGAGATGAGGCGTCTGAACCCAGAGAGGTCCAGCAACAGCTGGCAGGCGATTAGACCCTGAAATACAATGTGACACGGAGGGCCACGAAGATGCTTTGGGACACACGGGGACACGCAAGGCGTAGCAAAGCCAGAGGAAACTTGAAGTAGCAATGGGGCATAGAGAAGCGTGGAGAACCAAGTGGAAAGAAATGGCAGGACTTGGAGAAACAAAGGGAAGCATAAGGATGCACAGAAGCAAACAAGGCTACAAAGGGAACTATGAAGGCCGTGTTTTACGATCAGTCTCAAATTAGACCAGATTCAAAGACCCAAGTCTTGCGTCTCCGATTCAGGAAACTGGATTTCACAATTAAAGTCATTAATGAGACTTGGCTCCAGGGGACCGGTTTAGAAGATCAGTCTTAATTGAGACTTGACTTAAAGAAGACCATTTTTTGGGATAGTTGATTTTGGATTTTTTACAAAATCTTACCTTGTGGGCAAACAACTCCAGAAGTCGGAAATACTGGGCACAGTTTTTACAGTTCTCCATGACATCTTTGTCCAGGAGGTCCAGTAAAGAATCCACCAACTTCTTCAATCCCTGCACAACCCGACAGAGTGATAACAAGCATGAGTTTTGTTAGCTACAATGCAGAACGACAATGCATTTCGCACAATGTTGTTGTACTGCACCGAACAAAGCCCATAGTGTCTGTGGAGAGTTCTTGCATATAATTTCTACAAACCAGCAGCATTTGTCTAACAGGCCACACCTTGCTGATGAGGCTCTGAAAAGTCAAAACATGTCCAGTTTTCCAGTTAGTGAATGCTATCGCGACACACAGAGAACAAATGGAAGGCACGCTTATACCCTCCGCTGACTGGCAATGTAACCACGGCAGACAAACGTGATGCTTGATCGATGACAGTCACACAATAATATTGATGTTCGTTTTAATGGCTTGATGTATGAGAATTGCTCTCAAGAGTAGCCCTTTATGGATAGCTGTGTCGAGTGCCGCTCCTCTCAAAATAGCTCGTTTCGGTTGGACATTTGTTAAGATGGAAACTGCCAACTATGCGGAAAATTATTTCATGAGGATCAGTGCTTCAGTGTCTTAGACATGGCCATCGTGAACCTGGCACAGCTATACTGAACTCCCTGACAATGACGACCAGTTCGAGGTGTTGAACCCAGATCCTCAGCAGTGATGGTTCAGAGACTCCAGCACGGCCATTATTAACCCACTGAGAGAAACACACAGACTAACCTAGACCCACGCGCATTGAACCCAATATCTCAATAATGCTGGGTAAGTGCCGGTGACACGGCCATTATGAATCTATTACCTGGCTGTCTGTGTGCTGCAGTCCGCCCTCCAGGGTCTTCTCGAGAATGGTTGCCATGTGACCTCTGACCTCACGAACGCCACACTCGAGCAGCAGCAGCCTGAGTCAGAGGTCAGAGTCAAAGCTTAATGTGACGATGTGGTGGTTGTGTTAGGTATAGTGGTTGTTGTGCTTGTGGTAGCTGTGGTCGCTGTGGTGGATGTGGTTGCTGCGGTGGTTGTAGTGACTGTAGTAGC
This sequence comes from Geotria australis, assembly GCA_036362915.1. NCBI lineage: Eukaryota > Metazoa > Chordata > Hyperoartia > Petromyzontiformes > Geotriidae > Geotria > Geotria australis. The sequence continues at coordinate 2,152,763 of JAZEWU010000001.1, forward strand.
TGTGTTGAATGCGTTTGCTGTGGTTGTACCGTATCGTCTCATGTCCCTCTGTGCTACTCATCGTCTCCAGCAGCCACTCGCAGGCTCGACTCGAACGGCAGAGCAGAGACCCGACCAGCATCATCCACTCATCAACATCCTCCCTGCATCACCACCACCACCATCACCGTCAACGTCGGCAGCAGTAGACATTTAACATAAAAAAACATACATTTCCAGAAACGGCAAAAAGATGGTCTTAGTAGTAGGCATTATCAACACCACCAACATACACAACAGCAATAGAATCAGCAGCTGCACTCATAGGAGTAGCAACATCATCAACAGCAACATCACCATCAGCTCATGCAAGATAAGTAAGCAGCGTCAGCAGCAGAACTATCAGCAGCAGCAAGATCCTAATTTTAAGAAAATATTATCATCTTGAGCTGCATCATCATCATCAGTAGATCATCAGTAGACCATCATCAGTAGAACCATTATCGTTAATAAAGGAGTGGATGAGGCAGTTGAGGAGGTATGGGAGATCGGAGAAATGCTCTCAACGGCTGTTCTTTTGGGATAGCAGTGTCAAGCGTTTCTCCATCAGGCTAAGCTAAGCCTGATAATGCCTCCCAATGATGCCTCAAATGTCGCAGGCGAAACGTCGCGAATGAGAGATGAGGAATGCTTGACGCGGCTATCCTAAAAGACCAGCTCTTGAAGGTAATTCCCATACAATATAAAGGATATACTTTTTGGTGACGTCACGAGGGACGCCTTGCCGTGTTTCACGAGCAGGTCTCACGTTCGCCCAAAATGTTTCAATTTTTCCTCTAAGAGATAACTCTGCTGTCTTTATGATCTGTGTCCTATAATTTATCGCGATTGCTTGACTCTCAGTTTATCTGTCTTGATGTTATTGACATGCCGTTCTCTCCACAGCCTTGTGCAGCGCTTTGTGACCCTCGGGTGAAAGGCGCTCTATAAATGCTATTATTATTATTATTAAAAACATCGTGCAGATAAGTGAGCTGTTTGAAAAGGTGAACGAGGTTGAGTATTTATGAGGTCACACGGGTCTCACCAGAGCTTCTTCTTGGTGCGGAGGAAGGTGTTGAAGAGAAAGTTGACGGCCAAACGCAGACTCACGGTCGCCATCTCCTCAAAGTCCGGGTGCTTGGCCTTATTCTGAATAACACAGGAACCGAGTCTCAATCAAAACCATGGTCCTGAACGCTTACAGCCCTTGTCAATGCAGCGATAGGTGAAGGCCCCCCCCAGTCAATCACTGGAGTTAAACAACCGTGCTTCATCAGGGTAGTCAGTTTAGCTTTTCTGAGGGGGTAAATGAAGCTCAGAACCTGTTTTGGATATCAGTTGCCACTGATGTTGGCCGTGTCTGGAAAAACATGCTAAGGTTGGTCTTAATCGAGCCTCCGATAGTAAAATCCCGGTTTTAGGATAGGAGGTTTGGTGTGTTGGTCTGTTGGGGAGACTGTGGGTGCACTGATGATCACGCTTATTGGTGGAGTGTCCAAGGGTTGACTGTGGCACACGTGTCTCAAGTAGCATGAGGGTGCCGCGGAGATGCATGTAATTTGTAAATCACATTCCTGTGGCGTTCACTGGTTTAAGCACGTCACAACGCAATGCCACAGCAATGGCTAGCTCCTAGCGATACTAATCATGTCAACATACCTGCACAGTCCCAGTTAGTTTGACATATCAGTAACATATCAACACCAATGTGCTGTACTTTTCATCAGGCAAAAATGTATTACACATTGTCACACAAAAGCTTTAAATAACGTACAATCTTTTTCAATCTACTGTACTGATGAATAAGCACAGCAATAAAAACCGCAACATAACTCAACAGTTCCTGCCAGCTTAAATAAAATCTGACTGACTGAACTGACTGAGTCTATAGTCGGGTGGCTTTGCAGAATATAACCCCGCGAACACCCAAGTATGAACCTAGTCACAACAAGGAATCGAGAAATGAGGAAGACATTAAGGAACTCAAGGAAAGCACAGAAACTGCAATTGGAAAAGTTACTGGATAAAACGTTGGAAAAAGAACAAATAAATTACAATTGAAGGACATCACATTAAAGTGCAGAGGTAGGAGAGAGAAAGCGTACAGTCTCATTCAAGTACTCTACATTTAAAGGCATATAAAACTATTCTAACATTCCGTCATGATAATGCATTGCTTTAAAACCAGGGAGGGACTTAATGCTCATTATTATAACCAGACATGATCTATTCACTGCTGAATGAAGATCTCCCCAAGCCATCACAAGCTGGTAGGATCCTGTGATGTAATGATCCATGCAGCTCCTGCACACACTCACACTGTACTGTACTGTAATTAACGCACATGTAGTGTCCGATTTGGCCCATCATTATCATTGTCACCATCATAATCCTTCTGGGGTGGACGGAATGGGTAACGCTACTCATGTAAGGAAGTCAACAGCAGTGGTTTGTAACCAAAGGCGTTCAGACTGGCCACTGCCATAGGAATGTGGAATTTCCACCTTTTTCCTGAAAACTCACGACATTGACGGACGCCAGCGCTCGGATGAATTTGAAGTAGTTCTGGTTGTAAACCTCTCGGTTCTTCATGAACTTCAGGTTTTCTTCGAGGACCCCCTGGTGACATGAAGCAGGAAGAGACCTATATGTCACCAAGTTGATGCAAATGCAACAACAACAATTGCAATGACATGCGGCGATAACGTTTCAAACGGCTCATTCCGGCTGACAATATGGCACCCAAGATGGTGGCCTGAGTTTGGAGGTCAGATGCCGGGATTAGCGTAAATAGTTAATAGTCATTGTTAGTGTTATGGTCAGGGTTTGCTGATGGTTACAGTCACAGAGTCAGGTCGGTGCTCAAGTTTGGGCAAGTGTTCCGACTAAGTGTCCCGGTTAGTTGTTAGTGTCAGTGCTCGAATCAAATCTTGTATGAGGGTTACGGTCAGTATAACGGCTTGTCGTGTTCATCACAAAATAATTGTGCTAGCGTTAATACCAACCTTAGCGATACTGTCAATGTTATGGTTAGTGTATTAGGGCTAGGGTCAGTGTTAATTGGCCTGCGGACCAAATTGCCCCTGGTGCCCTGTGATAGACTGGCGTCCCATCATGGGGGATAGCCCTGCCCGGCGCCCTGCGTCTGTCGTGATAGGCTCCGGCTCACCGCAACCCCCGTACAGGATTAAGCGGTTTCTGTCAACGGATGGACGGACGGACTAGTGTCGGCGACACGGTCCGGCTCTCGCGGCCAGTGGCGTCTCCCGTACGGCTAGCATCGGCCGTGTTGGCGACGGCAGCGCCCGCGCACCTGACAGATGGAGGGCGGCATGCGCTCGCCCAGCATCCCCGTGCGCTCCCAGCGTCGCACGAGGCGGGCGAGCAGGGACAGCCCGTCGTTCGCCCGAGGCGGGCGCGGGGACGAAGCCGGGGACAGATCCGGAGACGCCCCGGCCGCCGCCCCCGCCACCGCCCCCGCCACACCCGGAAACACCCCCTGCCTAGGTCCGGACGCAGAACCGGAGCCGGGGGTGGAGGTGACCCCGATTCCGGGACCGGAGTCGCACAGGGCGCCGGCGCCCAGCCCGGAACCGGAGCTGGATACGGAACTGGTGCTGACACGACTCTTCTTGGGCAGCACGGGCGAGATGGCGGTGGTGGAGGCGGTTGTGGCGGTGGAAATGTTCGGAGTGGCGGAGGCGGCGGAGGAGGGCGCCGCGGTGCGTTGGTAGAAGAGCATGTAGGCGTTCCAGTAGCGGCGGCGGAGATCCGACGCAGAGTTGTCTACAGACGCACGACCGGTGCAAGTGGTGGTGGTTATCAAGAGTTGCCGATGGTGGTGGTGTTGGTGCTGATGGTGGTGGCGGAGAGGGG
>JAZEWU010000001.1:2156984-2180790 GCA_036362915.1 Geotria australis
TGTTAAGGCTATATGGGGGATCTTTGTCTTTGGTGGTGGTGGTGGTGGTGGTGTGATGAAGATGGTGACGGTGACATGAGCGGAGGCGGTGGTGGTGTTGATGATCACGATGTGGGTGGTCATGATAGCAAAGCTATGACAATGGTGCTAATGGTGTGGATAATGGTGATGATGACAACTGCTCTTAACAGCTGCTCTTTCGGGAAAGCCGTGTCGGAATTCCTCCTCTCTCCTTCGCGAAGTTTCACCTCCCACGTTCTAGAAATGATCAGGCTATACTGAAAGAGCAGCTGTTGACAGTGGTGAGTGACGGATCAGGTTGTGACGACTGTGGTGGTGATTACGAAGGCAGTGGTGGTGATAATGTTGTTGTTGAGCATGCTGCTGATGCAGCTGATGCAGCTGATGCTGATGCTATGCTGCTGCTGATGATGATGATGCTGCTGTTGATGGTTCTCACGTTGATCGTAAACCTTTGTTCTGTACTCTCCGCCGAAGCATTCGTATTCCAAGGCCTCTTCCGTCATCTCAAAGCCCTCCACTTGGGTGTCGTTAAACCGAAACCAACGACCATGAGCTGGGTTAGGCCTGGAAAAACCACAACAACCACAATAACAGTCAAGTACAACAACATCAACAACCACCATCAAACAGCATCATCATCTTTACCCATTATCATCACCATCATCAACCAAACAGCATCATCATCACGATTATAATTTCCACAACCACCACAACCAATAACCAAACAGCATCACCAACATCTCCACACCACTGCACCCATGTAACCGCAGAATCATCATCATCTCAACAACCCATGCCTTTAGCTGGCTCCATGTCTTACATGGCCATTCTACATACTCTAAGAGACTCGGACACATTCAGAACAACAGAATAAACAAGAGCCTGCGACACGACCCATTAAGAGCACCTTCTGTGCAAATGAGAAACATTCAGACCGGAGCTCTATGCCTCAATGATAAATTCTCTTTCGGGACAGCCGCGTCGAGCGTTCCTCCGCTCTCTTCCGTGACGTTTCGCTTCCCACGTTGAACGTCATCGTCAAGCTGTCAAAAAGCCTGACGATGCCTCCAACTTGGTAGTGCGAACCGTCGCAAAGGAGAGCGGAGGAAACCGCATCTCCGACGAGCTATGCTCACACGGCGAGCCGCGAGAAACCGCGTAAACACAAACCCTCGACGACTGCCGTGCCACCGCATCGCCCTCTCACCTGCGCTCCTTGATGAAGCTGTAGTAGTGGCCGGCGTGCGCCTGCCCGCTGTGCACCACGACACCCACGAGCTCGTACTGATCGCCGTGGCCGCCAGCCCCCCCGCCCGGCCCCACCGGGGGCGTCCCGTTCAACACGGCGCCAACGCTGCTAACGGTACTGCCGTTGCTGCCGCTGCTGTTACAGCCGCCATTACTGCCGCCATTACTGCCGCCGTTTCCCACGCTGTGGTTAACGCCGCCGCCATTGTTGCTGCTGCTGCTGCTGGTGCTGCTGTTGTTGCCGCTGCCGCCGCTTTCTTGCCGAGCGAGGCCCACGGTCGTGTACGGCTCCATGTTGAGCAGGAATGGGAACTGGGAGGCGTGGGGTGGGGTGGGGGGAGCGCAGAGAGGGGAGGCTTGAGGAAGCTGGTGGGAGGTGGAGGAGTTTAAAAGAGGTTCGAATTCGAGTCGATTCTTCGAACCGTGATGGTTATATGACAGTTTCCCATTGCAACAAGTTCTTATTTAGTTGCAGACAGCCCTTCAACATTTAAAGATATAACAGTCAGTGCTGGCCTTAAAGGCGGTGGGCATTGGCCTCTCTTCTTGCTCCAGACTGAGGGGCTTCTGGCGTCTGTTGAGCTTCTGGACATCGTTGTCTTTCAGCTCGGCTTCGAAGTGTTTGGTAGAATTTGCAGGTAATACCAAGTATTACTTGACAGGGATCGCGACGTGAACGCTTCTACCTTGATCCCCTTAAGAGAGGTAAAAGGGCTGAAGCCACGGAGGTGCAGGACATGTCGTTAGGGAAGAGGTGGAGGTGAAGGCGAATGAGCTGCTGGATGGGACTGAGGATGAAGTGGACGAGGCTAGTGAGGCGAAGTTAAAGAGGTGGAAGAGGTTGAGGAGCAGGTGGCGTTGAGGAGGTGTAAAACGTTGAGGCAGAGGCTGATGACATTGACAGGATTAAGGAGATCGATGCTGCTAATCCTTGTGCTGATGACATGGCTTTTGCTGATGAAGATGGTCCTTGCGCTGCTGATGTGGATGACGTTGGTAATGGTGCCACTGCTGCTGTCGATAATGCTGTTAATGCTGATTACTAGGGTTATTATAATAGGTCGATTAATATCAACTAATCAACGCATTGCATTGCGTGCGTGAGAACTCACGTTTTTTCATTTGTTTATGGTATATGTACCAAATTCATGTGAACACCCCAGCCACTAGACGCTGCCAGATTCACAACATTTAAACAAAATATAGTTGATCAAACCATGGGCCTGAATTATGAAGGCTAAAAATCGTGACATTCGTAATGGTGATGATGCTAACGCTCCTGCTGCTCATGATGATACTGCTGCTGATGTTCCTGCTGACGAAGAAGATGACACATACCCGGATCTGTTCGTCATATTTGATGGGGCGACCGCTGTCCCAGTCGAATCCGAACCTCATGAGATGAATCACGAGCAGCTCTGGCAGCGACTTGATGCACATTCGCTTCACGGTCGTGCGCTAGGACAAAGGCAAAGATCCCCCATATAGGCAATCCACATTGTTGGGGCAAGTGCTTTTAGCGAGTAATTATTAAGGCCGACATGACACACAAGGGGGTGGGGGTGGCCTGAACTCGCCCGACCGCTTTTGTCTTTAAAGTTTTGATGGTTACACACTGCAAGAGATATTCATTTCAGGCTGAGTCAATCTAATGGAGGCCGCAGACCGATTCATGTTGGTCACAGTGCAAAATCAAACTCGAGTTGCCCAGTTCGTAGCACAGCGCACTAACCATTTACACCATCGCTCCTCACACTTACACACGTCCACACTCACGCGCACAAATAGCCACAGACAGGCGCGCGCACACACACGCGTGCAAACACCCACAAACATTGACACAGAGACGCAACAAATACAATGGTGTACACAGATGCAAATACAGTGTTTGGTTATGGAGTCTGGACCGGTGTGGATGCAGGAAGTACAATCTGAACCTGTGTCTCACCTTGAGGCAACACTTCTCACAGTAGTACGAGTTGTCTCCTTCCAGGAGTTCCCCCCTCACAAACTGGTCGAGGCAAACCTCAAGACTCGAGCCGCCAGTCACCCCAAGGTCTAGAGCTACAAACAGCTCCTCTCTCTCATACCTGAGACACGGGGAAGTCATGGGTAATAATAATAATATAATTTTATATAGCGCCTTTCACCCGAGGGTCACAAAGCGCTGCACAAGGGCCGCGAAGAGGACGGCATGTCAACATCGAAAGAAAAACCAACCAATAAAAACCAAAGCAACAAAAAATGAATGATTAAGGCTGCTTCGAATATACTGAAAGGTCATGAAACTGGCAATCTTAAGAGCGGCAAAAAATCTGGGTAGTAGGAGAGAAATACGGAGAGACGTGGAATGGGGTACAGAAACACGGGGAGAATGGAAATAAAGAGAGAAGTGAAATGAGCAGGGAGACATGGGACGAATGGAAGCAAAGACAGAAGGCATTATCTACACCATTGTACCTTTTTTTGCCGTTGTACACAAACTGTAAAATATACGAGGTTTAACCCTTTCCGGCAATGAGAAAAAGTGTTAAGATCTTAAAAACACTGGATGGACACTTTTTCTCATTGCCGGAAAGGGTTAAACGTCGTTTATTTTACAGAAGGAGTTATGTAGAGGACAACGGAGACATTGGGAGGAAGGAAAGACAGGAAGGAGAAAGGATACATTGGGGAGGAGCAAGGAGAGTAGAGAAAGGAGGCACAGAGAGAAGAGGCACACAGAGAGCTGAAGGGGAGATGCAGCAATGAGAAGGGAGGTATGGTAGGAAGAGAGGCATGAAGACAAGTGAGGTGCAGGAAGATGGAAGACACGAGGTTATGGAAGATATGAGGTGAAGGGAGACACGGGGGTAAGGAACATGTTTTATTGCACTGGCTGGTTGGAGATTAGATTTGTGTTTATATTTCAACACGATGCAATAGAATGAACGGTTATGCACGATGTATGTTGTGCCGGGCAGTAAGACAAACCTGTGAGGACAGTCCTTGCAGATTTTCTGGTCTGAAAAAACTCCCTGAAAAGTGTTCTTGAAGATCTGTTCCTTTCCCAGTTTCTGTGGCATATGTAGAATTTGGAAACAAAATTAAAATAGCATATTCATGTAACAATGAATTCTACCAAACACTTCGAAGCCAAGCTGAAAGACGACGATGTCCAGAAGCTAGCCATCGTGCTTCGAAGAATCGCAAAGAAGAAGATGTAACAATCATGACAATAAAATAAATAACATCTTACCATTTCACTGAATTGAAGCTATGGGAGCTGAGAAAAAAGTTGATATGGTTATTGTTACGAGTCAGGATTAGTTTTATGAGTTAGGGATAAGGTAAGGCGTTAGTGTTAGGAGTTAGGGTAGTTGTTGGGATTTGGTGTTTGGAGTTCGGGTTAGGTAAGGAGCTGTTATGAGTTGGGGTCGGTGTTAGGTCTGTCTGGACCATAGACCGGATTAAAATCCTACCTTCAGGTGTTCGTCGATTTGGTCAATGATGCTGGTGAAGAACTCGTAAGCATCCTGCTGATCCCGAACCATCAGGGGCCGATTCCAAAGCCTGAAGATCTTTGAAGACCAGGAGATGCGCATACACACACAAACACTTATTATGTATGCACATGTGGGTAAATGTATAGGCATGTCACATGGCCTAAACAGAGTTCAATTCCCACTCACGGCCAGCATTATTGATGAAAATCCGAACTGACTCCCCGAGGTCGACTCAGCCTCAAATGACTACCTGGTACACTGTATAAACATCAACAGTGGGCAGTATAGGTAGCCGGTTATAGGACTGGTCACCCAGATGCTCCTGTGCCGTGCAGGCCTTTATAGGTGATTGCTGCGCCAACAATGTGTTAATGGCTACACAGGAAACCGTTGTCTTTGTGCGAGTGTGTGTGTATATATATATCACCTTCCAGAATGTCTGTGGCACGTAGTACTGCAGTTTACTTTCCATGAGGTGTCCAAAGAGAGACTGCACTTGATAGAATACGCTCTCATCTGGGTTCTCCGCATCATCCCCCTCCACAGCCAGGATGGCCTAGGAACACACGCAGACACAAGTCACTAAACGAGGGAGACGTCACCACGGTGACTGTGCCAGGCTGGGTGCACATTGAGGCCACATGCAGTGTGATAGGCTTGCCGGCAGGTCACAGCACAGAAGCAGGTATTATGGGTAGTTAACTGAGATGAGTGACAGATGCAGCGCCTGTGTTCCGCACTGTGCACACACGCACGCAGACACAGACATACACACGTGCTGATTCACAGTGATTGGGTCAGGGCTGGTACTAGCGCACCTATTAATGCTGATGCTAACTTTTGTGCCGGTGATTATGGTGAGGGCCCGGGCTAGTGTGCGAGACTACCTCGGGTAGGCCGGGATGCATATAGAGCTGCTGGAATACGGCGTTCATGTAGCACGTCGCTCCCCCATTCCTGAGACCCACAAAGCCAGACTCTGAGCGACCATCCACAGGCGGAAGGTACTGAAATAAACACAAAGACACAACAAAACAGGCGAATGACACTGCCTACAAGTGAGCGGCAACATCATCAGCAGCAACATCATCAGCAGCAGCAGCAGCAACATCGTCATCCGCAGCATCATCATCTTTTCCTGTCTCTGTGTCCCTATGTCCCCCCCCTGTCGCTCACCCTCCCTCCCTGTTTGTCTTTAAGGAAGTGACGGCCATCTTAGGGGATGCTGGCAGATTTTTTGCCGCTCTTAAGATTGCCTGTTTCACGACCTTTCAGTGTATTCGAAGCAGCCTTAATCATTAAATTTTTGTTGCTTTGAATTTTATTAGTTGTTTTTTTTTGTCGTTGTTGACATGCCGTTTTCTTACGGGCCTTGTGCAGCGCTTTGTGACCCTCGGGTGAAAGGCGTTATATAAAATGCTATTATTATCACTATTATTATTACAAGGACGAGGCGTGACCGACACACGCGTTATGAGACAGGCCAGGGTGAGGTTAGTTGAGCAATATCCAATTGTGACCCTACCTCAAACTCCTTGGCGAGTGACGGCTCCACCTGGTGGTGCAGAGACAGCAGCTCTGAGCACAGCAGCTGCAGGTTGCGGAGGCTGCTGTCGGCCAGAGTGACCAGTACCTCACAGGCAGCAAGGCGGCTCTCCGGCGAGCAGCACCTACACACACACACAGTGGGGGGCATGGTTAAACTCCTGGCCAGGACAGGGGCTAAAGATAGGCTGAAGGTTAGTGTAACAGAATAGGCATCGTGTTAGTGTTGGGGTTTGTGTATTGATGTTACGCCAGAGCATGGGATCAAGGCTTCACAAGCAAAGGACTCAAGATTCAGAGTCTAGGGCTGAAACTTCAAAGTACAGGGCTCATTATTAAACCAAAGTTTCAAAAGGCAAGACTGTAGGGTATACGGAACATGCGCATGTATAGACCATTGCCAATCCACTGCTGAATGTGGGCCTTACAATGCACTGTTGGTTATTTGAAAATATTTTACCGGCAACTGAAGGTTACTGAAGCCAGGTCGTGTAGATGTTTCAGCACAGATGTACAGTACAATGGATTTTTACTGCACTGCCCACTGCAGCTGACAACATGGCCCCATAGCAGCATAGAGCACACTGTTGTGTACATGCTGGTCCCCAACTCAAGCCCTATCCAGGTTCAACCATGCCAAGGTTGAGTCCAAATCAGATAGGGCACATTCTGGCTGCTATGGGCTCATAAATCATACATCAAGTAATAAAAATTCCTAGCTCAGGCACAAACATCCATCATTATGATCGTAAAATTCAGGATCAAGATTGCTCATGTAGGAGCCAGGGCTCAAGTTTCAGGGGTCAGGGTGCGGTGCTGCCCCGACCTGGGGTTGAAGTTGTGCTGCGAGGGCGGCCCCGCAGCTTCCTCCTTCTGCGTCGTCTCGATGATTTTCGCCGCAGGAAAGAGGAACGTCTCCAATAGCTGCCGGATGAGGTGGGGACCTAGCAGCGAGGAAGTCATTAATGAGAAAAAACGATTTGACGCGACTTTAAAGAGTGCTCTATCAACATCCCCGTTGTACCAATAGGTTATTAATCCGACAACACCCCGTCGCGCAGTACTTTGGAGGACTTGGCATGACACCTACGCAACGAACCGTGATGCAGTTTCCATGACACCCCTGTATCGTAGAGCAATCACCAAATACAGGACGAGTCAAGGTCAATGTGTGTCTGATCATGGAAATTCCATACTCCCTTGGCGGTGGCCAGTCTCTTAAGTAAACAACCACTGCTGCTGTTGCCTTCCCTGGAGTGCTGCCTATTTTATCAATTATAGTGGCATAATAATGGGTCATGCTGCTGCTACTGATGATGATGCTGATGATAAATGAATGTTGCCAGCTATCTATATAATACGGCAATTGAAGCGTCATTCCAGATTTGATTAAGTGTTCCTATTGGCTGGTCATGGCACGTGACAACTCTGCAGAGGATCTCGCAAATCAGTTGTAGGCTGTTCTCTTGGCCCGTTTACAACCCTTCTTATGTTCTCATATAATCAGGAATCACCAGTGACGCACCGATCTGATCTTTGTCCTGCGTGCTCAGCAGCAGCAGAGTGTTGATGAGACGCAGGTGTCCCGCCAGAAGAGACGTTCCAGAATGCACTGCAACGCTGGTGCCGCCTCCTCCGTCGCCCCCTTCCCACAATGCCGCGGGAGGCTCGTAGTTGTCGAGCCAAGTGATCTCATCCTCCAACATGGCCGCCGGGCTCACTTCCAGCATCTCCATGTCCGATTCTATGGGACGGGGACAAGTGGAGGTTTACAATGGCCGTGTTATGTTTACAATAGCAGAGCGTAGTGGCGCACGTCTGTAAACCCTGCCATGCCAACACCATTCGGATCCTGGATTGAGGCCTGGCTCTGAGCATCTCTTTGGGTTATGTGGGACTATCGCTTACCCGTCATATCCTCCAGCAGGCGGCATCTCAGGTCAAAGTACTCCTTGCACTGAGCCAGCAGACTGTGACGAGACAGATACACACATACCACGTGTTTCCGCATGTCTCGCTTTTCACTTCCAAGTGTATATATTTTTCTCACTTCTCCCCATGTCTTGATTTCTCCCAGAATCTCCGTCTGTTCTCTGTGTCTCTCTTCCCCAATCCTCTCTCCTATCCTCGGGAGTATCCATTCACCACCCAGGGACTTTCTTTCCTCTCAATTCTACTTTCATCCCCCCCATGACTCCTCCCCCCTGTCTCTCCTCTCCCTTCCCAATATAATAATAATATATATTTGTAACGCACGCATATTCTCCGGGTGCGTTGCACCCGTTGATTCGGAGGCGCGGAGCCTGGCTCGTTCGGTTTGTTGCGAGTCGGTCAAGAGGTGACCCTTCTTCTAGTCATGCCACCCTGCTCTACCACACAGCTTGCTTCTCCTTCAAACGTCGCCTTTTCTCTCCCCGCTGTGTCCTCCTCTCCCCCTGCCCCGTGTCGTCTCTCCCATCCCAGTGTCTCCTGCCCGCGCGCGTCCCCACCGTTGGTGGTGTCCCCGAAGCGTCCCGGCCGGTGTCCACAGAGGGAGCCGTGCCTGCAGGATGACCCTGAGCAGGAAGAGGAGTGGTTTCTGACACTGGGAAGCGTCTCCCCCGGCGACCCCGCCGCTCGTGGCCGGGCAGGAGGTGCAGCTCAGCGCGTAGAGCTCGTCGCACGCAGCACGCCGCACCTGGCACCACGAGGACGAGACGGCGACAATGCGGGGGTGGCTAAAACGACGGAGGGACAAGCGGAGAGTGGAAGCCGCTGGGAGAAAAATCAAATAAAGGAACCATCGGGGCAGACACAGGAAGGTGGAGACGTTGAGAGAACCAGGGCATGCAAGGGGAAGTGAAAGGCGACACGAGGAACAGGGATGTACAGGGAGATACTAACAGGTGAAAGCAGAGGTGAGGAGAGGACAGGACACACGAGGAGGTATAGAAGAGCATAGGGAGGCACAGAGGAGAGACGGTAGCCACAGAGGCATGCGGAGGTGGAGGGTGAGGAAGGTTGAGAAAAGAGTGAGGTAGGGGGTAATCCCAAAGGTGTTGTCTCACCTCTTCGCTTGGCGAGCAAAGCAATATGTCGATGATGAAGTCAGAGACACAGGGAACAGAGTAGAATGCACCTGGGCACAAAGCAGCAAGGCATTCTGGGGTTAATGTTGCACAACAGGGGAGCAATACTGAAATGTATTACACAAACGGGGTGACGCTGAACCATTGCCATACGATACTTATCAAGGGCAGCACGGAAGTGAAGGATTCTGTGTATTATTACAATCAAATAAGGTGCGGCGAGAAGAGGATTACAATATATTTATTAATTCAAGAACCTGTAAGCGTTTAATATTGTGCAATATTTATTCATTTTAGGAGAAAACGGAACTTAAGACATATAGGTATTTTCCATAAACAGAAGAATTAATTTAACATGAAGGCTTTCGTGACCAATGTTATCCATAGTATAATGCTTTTTATGGGTTAGGTAATGTCAAAAATAAATGTCATAAACCCACCTCCACCCGACACAGCCAATTAGTAAGGTTTGTCACGTGAAAAATAAGTGCCAATTCTTTAGTATTCAGCACATCGGTATGTTGGAGAGCGAACCCACAATATTTACTCTATTATCTTATTATCTCCAAATATGGCAACATCCAATAGGGCCGCCATTCTCAACCCGTGGGTCGCGACCCATCAGTGGGCCACGAGCGCTGCAGAGTGGTCCGTGGAGACCAGACCCAAGTGGACCAAGTGGGCCTTGAGGTGAAAGAGGTTGACAAACCCTCTGCTAGGGAGCAAAGCATTGTGGGTAGGGTGTGAGGCTGACCAATGAGAGAGCTGCGTAGCTGGAGACACGTGACAAGGAGTGAGAGGGCCTCGATGGACACGCGGGCGTCCTTGGGGGCCACGGCGAGCTGCCTGACACAAACGCCGGCCTGCAGGACCCCAGAGGGGTCACCCAACTCGCTTCCTGAGCTGCCTGTGCTGCCTGCAACATCACATTTAAAGATAAGCATTACACAATACACTAATACACACATTGCAACGCGTAAGTTTATACTGATGATAATCAGTTGCTTATTTGTAAAAGGTGCATAATAGTTGGCGTTTAATGTGCTGTAGAATCACGAATAGGGACAAGAACTAGGCTTGTGTGTATGATCAAGAACCAGGATTGTGTGTTCGGCTCAGTGGCAGAGCTAGTTTCTAGTATCAGGTCTGTTGCCAGTGCTCTAGCACTAGGGCTAGTGTCAGTGTATACACCAAGAATATTTTCAGGAACAGCATTAGGGCTAACATCAACATTAGCGGCAGTGTTGGAGAGTAGCGTCAGTTAGTGGTCAGAGCGATAGATTCAGGGCTGGTATTGTATCTGCTAATGCCAGTGTTCATGCCATTAAGTGTCAGGGCCAGAGTCAGGATTAGAGTTGGGCACCTGTGCTGCTCTGGCGGCTGCGTCTGCCACCGCCCAGGCCTCCGCGCATGTAAATTACGCCAGGGTCAGAGTGCGGAGTCGTCCCCGACAGATCAAGACGCCCGGCGGCAGCCGCCCACGAGACGCGGACGAGACAGGAGACCGCGCTCGCAAAATCACTCGACTCCATCGTCTGGGGGGACACGAGGAGGTGAGCAGAGGTGAGGGGAGACACGGGGACGTGAGAACAGGCACAGGGAGTAATAATAATAGCATTTTATAGAGCGCCTTTCACCCGAGGGTCACAAAGCGCTGCACAAGGGCCGCGAAGAGGACGGCATGTCAACAACGAAAGAAAAAACAACCAATAAAAACCAAAGCAACAAAAAATGAATGATTAAGGCTGCTTCGAATATACTGAAAGGTCATGAAACTGGCAATCTTAAGAGCGGCAAAAAATCTGTGTAGTAGGAGAGAGATACGGAGAGACGTGGAATGGGGTACAGAAACACGGGGAGAATGGAAATAAAGAGAGAAGTGAAATGAGCAGGGAGACATGGGACGAATGGAAGCAAAGACAGAAGGCATTATCTACACCATTGTACCTTTTTTGCCGTTGTACACAAACTGTAAAATATCCGAGGTTTAACCCTTTCTGGCAATGAGAAAAAGCGTTAAGATCTTAAAAACACTGGATGGACACTTTTTCTCATTGCCGGAAAGGGTTAAACCTCGTTTATTTTACAGAAGGAGTTATGTAGAGGACAACGGAGACATTGGGAGGAGGGAAAGACAGGAAGGAGAAAGGATACATTGGGGAGGAGCAAGGAGAGTAGAGAAAGGAGGCACAGAGAGAAGAGGCACACAGAGAGCTGAAGGGGAGATGCAGCAATGAGAAGGGAGGTATGGTAGGAAGAGAGGCATGAAGACAAGTGAGGTGCAGGAAGATGGGAGACAGGGGCCGCGGAGAGAACGGCATGTCAACAACGACAACAACTAATTAAAAACCAAAGCAACAAAAAATAAATGATTATGGCTGCTTCGAATACACCAAAGGTCGTGAAACTGGCAATCTTAAGAGAAGGGAGGTGAATATTGCAGGAACAGGGTGTATGGAGTACAGAAAGAACGGAGGAGAGTATAGGCGAGTGGAAAAGACGGGACAGCAATCGGAGGGGAATATAGAGAATTACTGGGAGGTTCAGTAAGCAAGACAGAAAGAATGGTCTTGCCCGAGCAGGTTCGATCCCCGTCTTGGGCACCTTTCTGTGTGGCGTTTGTGTGTTCTCCCCCTGTTCTACGTGGGTTTTGTCCGGGCTCTCCGGTTTCCTCCCACAACTTAAAAAAATACTCATTAATTAATTGACCGATAACATCCTAATATATAGGAAGCGGTGTGTGGCAAAATGGCGCCGGAAAAACCGCCTGGCTGCCTCCTCCGCCTCTCTGCGCTTTCCTCGCGCCTCTGAGTCCTTCGCTCGTCGAATGAATATGAGTACCTTCGACAGTGAACATGTGCGCGTTATAAATGGAAAATTATTCTTATTATAATAATTATTATTATATGTTCCCACCCCCCCAATTGTATAGCGCCGGCGGTGAACTCGCGAATCCGCCGACCGCCCGCCGGGCACCTGTATGGCCGCTCGCGCCGCCGGGTGCACGTCGTCGATTCGAATCGACGCCCGGTCGGACGAGGACTGCGTCCCCACTCCCCCGCTGCCACCACCACTGCTGCCCACGGAGAGGCGTGCGGACGGAGTGACGGGCTGGGCCCCCGACGCGGCCGAGAACGGCGAGCCGCCCCCGCTGGCGCCGACGGAGCTCGCGGAGCCCGCGAGCGAAGACGTCGACGGCGACGGCGGCGGTGGCGGCGTAGTCGACGGCGACGCGCCGGCGCGGAGGTGGTGGGCGGCGCGGCCCGGACGCGACGACGGGGACGGGCGGCCCTCGTTCGTCTCCATGGCGATGTCGTCGGGCAAGTTGTTGTCGAGGGGGAGGCCGACGAGCAGGAAGCTGGGCAGGGGGGGGCGAGATGAAGGGATAGATAGATAGATGTTTATTATTACAGCGGTGATGCTGAATAATGAAATGGGTGCACAGAGGGTCTGAAAGCCACAACTGGGGTGGGAAGCTGCCCCCGAGTATTCCAAGTCCCCTGCTCCAACACGGCCATTATGATCCCACTATATTCGTTATGAACTAGACATGGTCATTATAAACCCAACAGCCAATATGAACCCAAAAACAGCCATTATGAACCGGGCTGACCCACTGAAGCCTCATACATAGAGAGAGAGATGTTTATTATTACAGCAGAAAAATAACCGGTGAGCTTGTAAGCTCTTTACGGGACTCCTGCGAGACAACAAATACGCAAATTGCTGACAATAAAAAGGGGGAGTAACTTTCTCGCTACATAATCCGGGGGAAGAATCGGTTGAAAGCAGTTATGTCGGCATAAAACGCTGTCAACATGAACCGTCGAAAGAACGTCAGTCAGTCAATCAGTTTTACACGCTTGAACCAAGATCGCCCACAGGGCGAGTACTCTGCTAGTTATCTTTATAATAATAATAATAATAATTTTAAATTTATAACGCACACATTCATTCACTGTCGAAGGAACTCATTCGACGAGAGAACGACTCTGAGGCGTGAGGAAAGCGCAGAGGCGGAGGAGGCAGCCAGGCGGTTTGCCGGCGCCATATTGCCACACACTGCTTCCTATATACGAGGATGTTATTGGTCAATTAATTAATGAGTATTTTTTTAAGTTGTGGGAGGAAACCGGAGAGCCCGGAGGAAACCCAGGCAGAACAGGGGGAGAACACACAAACTCCACACAGAAAGGCACCCAAGGTGGGGATCGAACCTGCTCGGGCAAGACCATTCTTTCTGTGAGGCCCAGATGTTACCACAGCGCCACCCTTATCCGGGAAAAAACTGGTTGAAAGCAGTTATGTCGGCATAAAAACGTCGTCAACGCGAGCCGTCAAAAGAACATCAGTCGGTCAATCAGTTTTAAACGCTTGGACCGAGATCGCCCATAGGGCGGGTACTCTGCTAGTTATGTTAATGTTGTCGATGATGTTGTTGGTGGTGTCTGACCGGGCCAGCTGGAGGCAGATGGAGTAGATGTCTTGTCTCGTCTCGTAGTCCGTGTCCCCAGGCAGAGTGTCTCTCTCCATGACTCCCACAACGAGGCTGAGTGAACCACACGAAGCGGGATGGTCACTCCAGACTGTACCAACTCAAATACACAGATGGGTGGTCTCGAACAACAAACGTATGGACTATACCAACTTGCACAACAGGGAAGGAGGATGACGATGACTACGATGATGCTGCTACCGACGGCAATGGAAACGATGAGAGTGAGGACGACGGTGATGTCTTACTTAAGTCCCCCTGCTTGAACAAAGCCCTCACAGAAGGATCGAGCACAGTCCCGAGCCATCTCATCTTGCGATAACGGCATCAGCTTTGAGCTGAGAACCTGCAACGTCATCATCAGGAACGTCGTCGTCAGCATCACTAACGGCAACGCCCAGAGCAACAACATCAGTAACAACCTGGAATGGGCTGCCACACCTATTGCGTCAAACACAGTCCCCCACAGCCTTCAAAAAACTCTTAAAAAGTCACCTCTTCACCAACTCACAACAAACCGACTGAGCAGGGCTCCGCGCCTCCGAATCAACGGGTGCAACGCGCCCGGAGAAAATGCGCGCGTTACAAAAGTAGATTATTATTATTAACAGCAGCGAGAAAAGCATCATTGGCGTCAGCATCACCATCACCGTCAAGAGCACTCGCAGAAGCAGCAGCAGTGACGTCCAAAGCAGTAACAAACAACTTGCAGGAGCTGCATCAGCAACAAAAGCAGCTTCATCACCAGGGTCACCTCCCTGTGCCTCCCTTCCCCCCCTCTGCGTGTCTCCCCATACCTCCAGGTTGTAGAGAACTCTGAAGGTGGACATGCCGGTGGAGGAGAATCGGAAGAGGCTCTCTAGAACGGAGCCCAATGCCTGGATGCTGTTGCATCTCCCATCTGCAGACTAGACACATCAACAACGTCAGATGAATGTCACTGCCAGTCGCGTCATTATCAGCAGGAGCACCATCACCATTATCGTCAGCATGAACATGTAATCAGCAAAAGCGTCAACATGAAATTCATCATCATTATTAGAACCCGCTCAAGTCTGCTGAGGGTAGCGGTGATGCTGAATAACCAAATGGGTGCACAGAGAGTCTGAAAGCCACAACTGGAGTGGGAAGCTGCCCCCGAGTATTCCAAGTCCCCTGCTCCAATACGCCCATTATGATCCCACTATAGTCGTTATGAACTAGACACGGCCATTATAAACCCAACAGCCAATATGAATCCAAAAACAGCCATTATGAACCAGGCTGACCCACTGAAGCCTCTTAGATAGAGAGATATTTATTATTACAGCAGAAAAATACCCAGTGAGCTTGCAAGCTCTTTACAGGGCTCCTGCGACACAACAAACATGCAAGTTGCTGACAATAATTAAAATGCTGGCAAAGAAACTCCCAACACGGCTTTTATGAACATGACACGGTTATTATGAAGAAGCCCAAAGCACCTTTCGTCCCAAGGCATCCAGGGTGTCTTGGACTGAAGGGTCCGTAGGAATGAGAAGCAGGAGATTGCGGACTCGCACGGTCAACCTGGAACCAGCATCGTGACGGCATTAGACCTTCAGCATGAATGATAATATCAATGAACCGACCCATGTTTCCCACCCCTAGTGAATAATCTCACGAGTGATATTAAACTGTGTTATTAGAGTTAACACAGTTGTGATGCGACTGCAGTTAAACTGGTTATAATGCTCAATTCACACGGGAAGGTTGCAATTTAAAATCCTTGTCAGACGTCGAGACTCATAAATGTATCCATCAGCATCAGAAGTAACATCATGAATATCACAATCAGCAGGATCGTTATTTCAGAGGATTCACCACAATCAACAATGGTACCGGCATTCATAGTGTTTTAAGGGTTTAGGTCATGTGAAAAGGTTATGTAAGTGAGGTGTAACCGTCGATATATTGGAAAAAAACAACTGGACACACAAACACTTACCTTTAAAAGTAGTTCACATGACCTTTTCACATGACCTAAACCCTTAAAACACTATGGATACTATCGATCATGAAAGCCTTCAAACCAAAGGTACTGGCATTATTATTATTATTGCAAACCTAAAGATCATCACCATTACCAGCACCGTGATCACCATCACGGCTCAATCAAAAGTACCACTCGGTACCAGTACAACCGCATTGGTTATTCTATGGAGAGACTGGCCCTCACAATGGGATCGTGGAATTTCCGCCAATGAAATGGAGGCAGCAACAGAGCTGAGCTCTACTCAACGCTCACTTGACTAGTGATAGCCCCTGACCTTGACCTGTGACTGATGCATGCACAGAGCCTACAGCACACTGATGAGCCCCAAGAGAGGCGAGTGTCACGTGCAGGAGTCAAACCTAGGCTCGTCGATGTTGGCGAGCTGGTACAGGAGGTCGAACATCGGTTGTCCGAGCGCCATCACAACACCGGGCAAGGATTTCTCCTGTAACGTCATCACCATCATACCATTTAAAAAATGCAATAATTTATTGACAGTACTCGCTTCATCCTGTAGAGGGTCGCGGTGAGCAAGAGCCTATCCTGGCAGACGCGGCGTGCCAGGCAGAGCAATACCCAGGATGGGACACCAGTCCATCGCAGGGCACCGGGGGCAATTTATTAAGGACAATTAACCTAGGCAGCATGTTCTTGGACAGTGGGAGGAAACCACAGTACCCAGCAAAAAAACAACGAGGACAAGGGGGGAGAACATGCACACACCATACAAAAAGGCACTTGAACCAGAAATCGAACCCAGGATCTTCTTGCTGGAAGGCGAAACATGATTGACTGAATATATAAGTCTGGCAACGACTCAATTCGGACCCTCCTGAAAAAGAGTTCTGAGGTTCATTGACGCTCTCCCGGGTAAACAAGCGCAAAATAAATAAAACTCTCCTTAATGGCCAATCAATAAAAGGAGATACATCACCTCATCCTGATGATTATGCCTCCAACATGGGAGGCAAAACAATGCGAAGGAGAGAAGAGAAACGCTTGATACGGCTATCCCGAAAAGAGCAGCCCTTAAGATCGATGCTCCTGGCTCAGATGCACCATGGATTCAGTGGAAGACACTCATCCGCCTGAGAACTAGAACGGGACGATCAAAAGATGCTTTGGTCAGATGGGGCTACAAGACCGGCCCAACCACCTGTGAATGTGGAGAAGCAGACCATACTATGGAACACTGCCTTGTCTGTGCTCTACTACCGAACCTCTGCAGCTCAAAAGAACTTGCGGAGTTCAATGAAAATGCAAGGGGCTGTGTAAGGAAATGGAAAACTGTAATTTAACCATCGCGCTTCGACGAATCGCAAAGAAGAAGAAGATCACCTGATCCATCCCGTACGCGCTCCCGGTGGCGGCCGTATCTGTGGCGGCGGCTGCTGCGCCCGCTCCTCCTCCCCCGCCTGCTGAAGAAGTTGAGGTCGCCGACCCTGTCGCAACCTTTGCCCCCAGCTGCTGCCGCTCGGCAAAGTGCAGCTGGCGGAGGAGCTTGTGGTTGCGGGAGGAGGTGAGCTGAGGAAGACGCGGGGACGCGGAGACTCGGGTGTAACGGCAACACAGGATGACAGCTGCGGCGTTCGAGTGACAGGAGTGTGTCTTCCTGACTCCCATATTTCTCCGATGGCACTTTTCTTGTGTCTCCTTTAGCTTTCCCACGTGTCCCATCTTTTCCCCACTTATTCTTTCTTTCCCCATGTCTTAAAATTATACCAGGCGTCTTCCTTCTCCGACCAGTCTCCCATCTTTTCCCCACTTATTCTCATTATTAATTATTCTCATTATTAATTATTTGGCCGATAACATCATAATATATAGGAAGCAGTGTGTGGCAATATGGTGCCGGCAAACCGCCTGGTTGTCTCCTCCGCCTCTCTGCGCTTTCCTCGTGCCTCGGAGTCGTTCTCTCGTCGAATGAATACCTCGACATTGAATGAATATATGCGCGTTATAAATGTAAATTTATTATTATTATTTATTTTCCCCTTGTCTGTATTTTCCTACCCATGTCTCCCATCCCATTCTCTTATCTCCATGCTCTTTCCCGTATATCACTTTTGTCTTTCCCATATTTCCAATAGCCTCCTTGTTTCTCCTTTACCCACATATCTCCAGCCTCTTCCCCATTGCTTACTTCTCCCAATGCCTCCCCTCTCCTTACCTAGTCTTCCATAATCGTCCCGCGTCTCCGTGCTTCTTCCTAAGTGTCTGTTCCCATTGCCACGTCTCCCGTCTCCTCTCAGCGTTTCCCTTTTCCTTCTCTTCCCTTTCCCGAGTCTCGCTACGCATTCGTACTAACCAAGGTGTCGTTGGCAAAGATCTGCAGGACGTCTTGTGAGCAGCCGATATGAGCGGCGACACGGGCTCTCACGCTGCTCACCGTCTCATTGCTGTGAGCCTGTGGGGGGCAACGGGTGGGCACAGGGTTGAGACGCTTAATGTATTATTATTACTACTGATGTAGATTTTCGCAGCTCGATGTATAAGAATTGCTCTCAAAAGCTGCTATTTGGCAGTCTTGTCGAGCGATCCCCCACACCTTCGTGACTTTTTGCCTGCCACGTTGGAAGCATCGTTCGGAGACCCGATGATGTCTCCAATGTGGGAGGTGAAACGTCGCGAAAGACTCCGATCCGGCCTCAACCGAGACCCCTGAGACCCGGTCTTGTTCACCTCTAGTGTGAATGACGTTCCCGTTCCATCACACGACACGTGCAGGGTGATGGGGTGGCCATGAAATGAGGCTCCGTGGGGGAGCAGCGTCCGTGGAAACGCATCGGCACTGGAGTCCTGATGGGAACACCAGAGACGAGGATATGAGAGAAGTCTCGCTTAATCATAGCCTCAACCACTCACTGGCTCACTCATTCACATTCTCGCTCACTCAGGAACTCAACCAAACATCCACTCATTTACTAACTCATACATTCGCTCACTTATTACCTCACTCTGTCAATGATGCACGCATCACTTAATTATTCACCTATCCACTCAATCATCCACTCATGCACTCACTTCCTCACTCAGTAACTCAACCAAACATCCACTCATTTACTAAATCATACATTCGCTCACTTATTACCTCACTCTCCCAATGATTCACGCAATCACTTAATTATTCACCCTATCCACTCAATCATCCACTCATGCACTCACTTCCTCATACACTACCACCAATTCATGCACTCACTTACACACTCATTTACCCACTCCCTCGTCCACTCATCTACTCATTTACCCACTGTCTCCTCCAGTCACCTACTCAATCATTCAGACACACCAGCTCATCCATCCATTTATTCAATTGCAATTTGCCCACTCACTCACCTGCCTACCCACCCACCAATTCACTCATTCGCTCACCATCCCACCCGTCCACCCGCCCACCAACCCACCCACCCGTCCGTCCACCCACTCACCCACCTCAATAGTGACAATATATCGCTCCGCCAGAAGTAAGAGCCTTTCCAGAGTCAAAACCCTCCTTACCCTGGCATTGAACAAACACAAATCAATCAAACAATCAATCGATCAGTCAACAAAATTTTGTTAAATAAAGGCCAGATCTTGAATCTGGATGGGCCCGTGACTGCATAAAGGAAGACGCAACCCAACACACAGAACTCTTCCCTAGGAGCTACACACCTAGGATGTGTGTCAGATCCAAAGTCTTTAATCTTATTGAATGTAAAACGGAAGTAAAAATTTCCATGCAACACATTATTAAAGCACTCCAGTGATATCACCGACACGTGAACGCAGCGGCATGACGAGCCCACTGTGACACAGTGCCTGAATGTGACTTTGAAGTCTATTCATCTCTGCCATCGAAGCTTCGGACTCGTGCGGGGCAGCACGAGACAGGCGGCCTGGGCGTATGCGGCTGCTGGAGAGGAGCCGTGTGTGATTTTCGAGTTGCGTTCGTCCTTATAACGAGAGACGGCAGAAACCTCGAGGGGGTGTCGACAGTGCTGGAGAGCTCCGGGGAGGCCGTTGCCGTGAGGGTTCGCGTTGCGCGGCCCAGCACGTGGGAGACGGAAGGCACGCAGTTCAGACCTCCGCTCGCCGCCTGAGACGAGAGACACAAGGAGAAGATAGATAGAGATATAGATAAGTGTATATTATTACAGCAGAAAAATACCCAGTGAGCTTGCAAGCTCTTTACGGAACTCCTGCGACACAACAAAGATGCGAGTTGCTGACAATAATTAAAATATATACAAGATTCATAAATAAAGGGAGGTGATGGGAAATACCCTCAATTGATTGGTTATACGGACAGAAGGATGGAGACAGGTAGGAGGACGGAGGTCGTGGTCAGAAGGAATTAGCAGTATGGGTAACGGAGACACGGATAGATCAAATGAAGACATGGAGACCAGAAGACAGATATCGGGAGGAGATGGGAGGTATGAGATAGTAGAGAGACAGGAAGAAGGTGGGAAACACGGGGAGAAGGAAGACACAGGATTATGAAGCGAAACACAAGGATATTTAAGGAAATGTATTTGGAGATTTGGGAAAGAGAGAAATAGAGACGGCTGGGGAGAAATAGAGAAGAGATGCAGAGAGAAGAATGGAGACGGGCAAAGTGAAAGTCTCACCTCCAGTCTCTTTTGGCATTCTGAGAAGAATTTCTTGTGAAGCGAGGATTGGTCCTGAAATAAAATGAATAATCTCACGTTCTGAATCTAGTTTTGACAAGTCACAATGTTCTTCTGAACATGAGCCAACACTGCTCCCTTATTATTTACTTTTCATTATATATTTGGCGATAATTGGCTTAAAGTCTGCACCCAATGCAAATTATACACAAACAGGCAACGGAGCTGGGAATCAAACTTTGCGATTCTTGTTGTGAGGCAGCTGCGCTACTCACTGCACCGCTCTGCCGCCCCTTTAACCAAACATAATAATGGTAAAAAAAATAATCTATTTTTTATAAAGTGCCTTTCAAACTCAAATATTTCAGATCACAGTACATTAAAAATAAAAATTTGCCAAAGCCAAGTGCCCTGCACAGCCCCGCCTTGCTCTGCCAGATGAGAATAATGATTTCAGTGTCACCAACATGACCATTATTAACCCATCACATCCATTATGAACCACCTCAGAGACGCACAGAGACCCAGGGCTCAACACAGCCATTATTAACCCAAGTCTGCCATTGTGAACTCCAAAGCACCTTCTTTAGGCGAGGGTTGAGGCAGGTGAAGCCGTAGCTGATGATGAGGTTGATGGCTTCATTGGCGATGTCGTCATCGCTCGTATCCATGGCAACCCGCCAGATGAAATCCATTCCCATTAACTCTGGTTTTTCCACCAGCTGGCAGCACACGACATGGAGGGGGGCAGGTGTGTTAGTGAGCGCCGATTAAGAATAATAATTTAACACTTACAATTCGTCCTGCGTTAGCGAGCACCGATTAAGAATAATAATTTACTACTTGCAGTTCGTCGTGCAGTATTTGGTCACTCTCTGAGTGAATGACTCAGTGGCGCGAGAAACCGCGGGGATCGGGGGAAGACTGCTGCGCAGTAGCCGGCGCCAACAATTGCCAAACACTGCGTCCTCTATGTATTAAGATGTTATCGGTCAAACAGCGAGTATATTTTTAGCCATGAGAGGAAACTGGAGTACCCGACAAAACCCAATGCAGACACGGACAAAACGTACACTCCACAAAGGCACCTAAGCCGAGAATCGAACCCAAACGGTTCTCGCTGTGAGGCACGAGTGTTACCACTGCACCACCGCGTGGCACCTTGAGGCAAGGCCAGCTCTGCGTCGCAGCGGGTGTAATAGTGATATCGTGGTAGTATTTGTGAGTAGCTCGTTGTATTGTGGTTGTGTTCCGTTTGTGTTTTATGCACGTTGTGTTTACAGTTACGAGGAGTCAAAGTATTGGTTGTTGCCCGACGTGGAAGGATTAATGTGGAAAACGCCCACATTTCCAGACCTGGCTCCCAATGCCTTCCATATATTTCCAGAGTTAAATATAATAATTCGTGGTAAAAGCGACTTCTTTATAATGACAAATCCAACTTTTATTGGGCAACCAGACGCAAAGGTACTTTGTGCAGTTGGTAATAGAAAGCTGTTGTTCTTGAGTTGTGTATCTTGTCTGTCTGCAAACATTATATATAATCTGTGTTCAAACATTACCATTTGCCCGGCCTGCTTCTTCAGTCGATGCTCATTCATGTTCACGCTCTCAAAGAATGCCTTGAACAAATTAAACGCTGACACATCGCACACACACAACACGCATCACACACGCCATTTAATCAGACACCATCTTCCACAAACTGTTCTATAACACGGAGTGACGTTGCACTGCTTTCTGCCAAATTTCTGGATGCCTATTTCTTTGGTATCAAAAAGCCTAAAAGCGCAATTGGAATGCAAGTGGGAGAGACATAAATCGATTTGAGCGTCATACGTGGAGTGGATTTTTTCCACTCTCTTCTGCTGTTAAAAATGTCCAATCCCAGTCTTAAAACTGTTCCCATAGACTCACGATAAGTTTAATGGTCTCTTCTCCCCTCCCCATGTCAAAAATCTCCTTCCCATGCTGCTTCTCTCTTTTCATAATGGATTGTGGAACTGCATCAATTAAAAAAACATTATTTAACAAACATAACAACGCGATGTGGGTTGGTTTTTTTCCCCATGATGCTCTGCGGTGTGCGATGGGAAGTTACCGTTCATGGACATTTCGAGCGGCTCGAGACGGAGGATTTTATCTTTGAAGAGACGCTGCTGGGTGTCCGGCTCCAGGTCATGGAGACCACGGGTGAACCACTCGAGACACAGCTGACGAACGCACACAGACAGGCAAACACGGACACACATGGCAAGACAGAGACGTTAAGCGGGCAGAGATACATCGTGAAACGGATGTTAACAAACACACATAGATATAACGATTAATGGATAATGCGCAGAAATATGGATAGTCAGACGCACAAATAGAAATCATCTATGGCCAGACAGATACCAGATATAGATTATCCATAGAGCCAGACAGTGCCACACAGACATATGGATGCAAAGACATGGACAAACGTACATAGACATAGGGACTAACTCATTGGCATTCAAACAAACATAGAAGGCGGAACCGAAGATAGGCACACACGTAAAAGCACACACACGTGCAAACAGACGCAAAGACAAAGTTCACCCTTACAGCTTTAACAGACTACTGGGACAAGTGCTGTTAGAGCGCGCAACTATGAAGTCTGACACGGCACACGAGGGGGTGGTTGCCCAGCACCACACCCGGCCGCCTGTGTCTCCTTAGTGGCACATAACACCCGATACGCATTTGAAGCCGAGTCGACCTAAGGGAGGCTCAGAACCGGTGCAGATATTCGTCACTGGTGTTGGCCACGAGCAGGATTCAAACTCCAGTCGCTGGGTTCGTAGCGCATGTGCTGGGTTAGCGCGCGGCACGCTAACCGCTGCACACACAGACACGTACGCTCAGTCTCACCTCTCGGTCTGAATCGCACGCATTGGGGTTGGAAACCAGGCAATCCCAGATGTCGTTGGCTCGGTTCTGAGACAGATACAAGGCGGCCACTTGCAGGTAGAACGCCAAAAACTTGAGATGAGCCTCCACATGCTGGGAACATCACCAACACCATCAGAACCATCAGCAGCAGCACAAAGTAGCAGTTGCACCGCCAGAAACAAAAACAAAATTAATGTTGCTGATTTTCCGTTCTCTATCGTTGTTGGCGTGCCGTTCTCTCCGCAGCCCTGTGCAGCGCTTTGTGACCCTCGGGTGAAAGGCACTCTATAAATGCTATTATTATTATTATCATCATCGGTAGCAGCAGCAGCAATAGGAGCCGCAACACCATCGGCATGACCACCACCGTCCAAAGACATGCTGCCAGGTTAATTGGC
>JAZEWU010000001.1:2180879-2196102 GCA_036362915.1 Geotria australis
CACCGCGACCCTGTACAGGATTAAGCGGTTTCTGAAAATGGATGGATGGATATTAATGCCGTTGTTGTACTGCGCTGTGATTGTGAGTGGAGGGCGAGAGGTGGCGACGCACATCACGGTGGGAATAGCGGCCGTCCACAAGCACCGACCCATCGAGGGCCCCGGGGGCAGAGGACCCCACGGCTGTCTTATGGGTGGCCACCAGGCTGGCCGTCACCATTTTCACCATATCCACATGTTTCTTCAGCTCTTGGATGATGCCCTGAGGGGGGGGAGGAGGTGAAGAGAGGGCAAACTCTAAGAAGGAAGACAAAATAAAATCCTAATAATAATAATGCCACGTCTGTCTGCCTGGACTGCACATCACATCAGTCATCTTAATAATAATAATAATAGCATTTATAGAGCGCTTTTCACCCGAGGATCACAAAGCGCTGCAATGCAGTGCCACCGTGGAATACACACTCAATAACGATCACTGGATACATTGCACATACTCTGAGGAAACCAGCTGTGAGGTATGAAAGAAGGCACAGGCTCAAAGATGAATCAGTGAGCAGCAACCTACTGCAAACTGTTCCCATAGACTCACGATAGGTTAATTATCTTTTCTCCCCTCCCCATGTCAACAATCTTCTTCCCATGCTGCGTCTCGCTTTTCATTCGTACGTCCTATGCCTCTTGATTCCGTACGCCACCCCTCCACCCGGCTCCCATTTTTTCCATCCTGTCTATTTTCTCTTTTCCTCCCAGTGCCGCCGTCAACCCAAGGACTTTCGTAAATAACTTCAGCCTCCTCCCTCCTGACGTTGCTGAAGTTTAAATACATTGATGACCCACCTTTTCCTGCTTCTGGTAGCTGTGTTCCAAGAGGCTCTTTACCATCTCGTGCAGATGCCTCAGGAGAGGAACCACCAGGATGCCCTGTGGCGAAACGCAAACACGCGGCAACTGTTACACATCCCTAAACCCAGAGCTCGAACTCATGAGTCGCGCGTGCGAAGGCATTAAACGTTCCATCGATTCAACAATTACGTTGATTCTTACGTGATACGTGCCTTGAATCACGTGAGAATTGATAACGATTTATGCGGATGATAAACTAACGTTACATTCACTCTAATTAAGTAAACAAAAACCGCACAAATGAGGCAAACATAATCAAACCAACACCAACGAGATGTCAGAATTAATTCTTAAACTCAATTGCCACCGTGAATCTTAACCATCCGTGGAAACCCAGGGCTCGATGCCAGCAGCAGTGTCTCTACCACTCTGACGATAGGCCATGTGGGTCATGTGGGGCACCTTCTTGAGGTCTTCGACGCAGCGGAGGGCGAACGATCTCTTGAGAGCGTCCCGCGTTGAGTACGGCTCACAGCACACGGCCATGTGCTCGGACAGAGCCTGCTGGACCAGACTGCAGGGCAGCGATTGCTCGTGGGAGAACTCCCACAGCAGGTCAAGCACCTGGCAGGCACGGGGAACAGGGAGAGATGGTGGGGGCGGGACAAATGAGACACGGAACTGTGAGATAGGGAGAAGCGGGAGATAGGGGGATGAATCAGATACGGAACAGGGAGTGATGCAGGGGACCATTTTATTTGGAAAATGTGTGCAATGCTATGTGTAAATGGTTTTTTTTGTTGGTTGATTAAAATTTTGGTTATTTATGGCCTGGGAACGCCTGGGAATCCCCCAGGAAGAGCTGGAATCTGTTGCTGAGGAAAGGGATGTCTGGTCCACTCTCCTTGGATTGCTGCCACCGCGACCCTCACCAGGACAAGTGGTTTAGAAAATGGATGGATGGATGAATCTTGTATATGTTTTAATTATTGTCAGCAATTCACATGTTTGTTATGTTGCGGGAGTTCCGTAAAGAGCTTGCAAGCTCACTGGGTATTTTTCTGTTGTAATAACAAACATCTATCGATCTATCTGAAAGAGTACGAGAAATGAGACAAGGGCAGGATGGAGAGAGTTGGAGGAAAAAGGAGACATGGGGAGGGGGAAGAGATATGCTTCGAAGAAGTAGCCAAAGGGAATATGAAGGTATAGGGAGACGGGGGAAAAGGCAGACAAGGAAGGGGTGCAGGGGGAGACAGGGAGGAGGAAGACACGGTAAGGAGAGGGAGGAGGGAGACATGAGGAGTGGAAGGAGGCAGGAGGAAGTAGGATGTTTGTGGAATAGAAATAAGCGGTCACATGCGAAACAGGTGGAAAGGCAGGCACGAGGCAAAACACGGGGTTACAGAAGACACAAGAGGAGAGGGTAGGATGGGCAGATGAAGAGAAACATCTTGGGATAATGTAAATATGGGGCGAACAGAGACATGAGAGAACAGAGACATAGAGGAGGATGTAAAGGAAGGCAGGAAAAGGAAGACACGTGGGGAAGCGAGACGGGGAAACAGGCCATATGAGAAGGAGATGAGGGACTTTAGGGGCGATTGGAGATATGAGGAGATGAAGGGAGATGCAGAGGTGAAGTGACTAAAGGAGGAGCCGGTGGACACAAAGAGCTGAATAGACTGAGAACACAATATCACCGAGTCTGCTGAGACAGACCGCACGCAGTTACCCTCCAACTCACTCACCTTGGAGGTCGTGCTCTCTGACCTCCCCTCCCGGCCAATTCGCCCAATCAGAGTGAGGAGTTTCTGCCTCACCCTGTCACTCTCTGAATCCCAGCTCTGCGGCGAGAGAAACAAAAACATGGGTTTTTGCGGCAAAAACTGCGACAGGACAACGACGGTCTGAACCAAAGACCTCAGAGTTACCAGTGAGGTATCGCCAATGACGCCAGGGTTCGAACTCACACCTGCAATGTCTGCAACTGACATTATGAACTAACAAAGTCATCACGACAAACACCACAATGTGTGATTCCTCTGCAGGGATGTGACGCTGTCTGGGTGTACCTGCTGGATGAGGTCAAAGAGGTGGTGAAGCTGCTGGTTTCCCAAGTGGGTGGCGGAGGACGCTAGGATGGAGTGGATGTTGTCCATCACTGTGGTCGACTGCCCTGTCTGAAAAAAAGTAACACTCGCTCTTTTGCTCGCCTCACTCACTCAACCACTCTCTCTGTCACTCATTCGTCTACCCACTTTTACACTCACTCATTTACCCACGTACTCGCATTCTCTCACAAAACCCACTCACCTAACACTTGCTCATCAACTTAAAACTTCTAATACTCCGTCAACTAACCTGTGCACACCCACCTTCCCACTCAATCACCCTCTCACACACTCACCCATTGGACCCACCCAGTTGACCCTCCCACTCACCTGCATTTTCCACAACGATGCAATCTCATCCAGGGTCAGTTTGCTGCCCAATGCATCAATGATTCCCTTGACTCTGTCACAGTATTGTGCTTGGTCTATGTTACCTGCACACATCACCACCATAATTATTATTATTTGAAGCATCATCGTAGTCATCAATAGCAGCTTCAAAATGTAAGTTTCAATTCAGAATTCCGGGGTCAGGTGTCAAGTTCATGGTGTTTGTAAGGCCATGGGTCAAGTTCAGAGATATGCTGCTACCTAGGATAATTGGCCTCGTGACTAAATAGCCCCCAGTGCCCTGTGTTGGACTGGCGTCACATTCTGGGTATAGCCCTGCCTTGGGTCGTGTTTTCCAAGTTAGGTTCCGACCTACTGCGACCCTGTACAGGATTAAGCGGGGCACTGATAACAATAATGACGATGGGCTTTGGAAATTGAGTTCGAGTGTCGGATGTTGGGTTTGTGGGTGCCGCACCCTCGAGAGCAAGCGAGAGCACGTGCTGCTGCTCGAGCCAGGACAGCAGCTGCTCGCGAGCCATCACGTCCCGTGGGGCACGCGCACTCGAACTGTCCTCCAACAGCCGTGACACCTGCAGCACAAACACAGATGCACCGATGTAGGGTTTACGGCTCGATGTGCGCGTATTGTCTCGTTTTGCTTGTTGTGGGTGGCTGCGTTTTGGCTTTACTGTTGCGTGTGTCTATGTGTGTGTTCTTGTGCTTCAATGTTGATTGTTTAATTTGGATTGGCGTTGTTTCCCCCTCGTGTCTGTCTCTCTGTCTCCCTGTCTCTGTCTCCCTGTCTCTGTTTTTTAAGTTGTGAGAGGAAACCGGAGAATCCGGAGAAAACCCACGCAGAACAGGGGGAGAACACACAAACTCCACACAGAAAGGCACCCGACCCGAGATTCGAACCCGGGGCGTTCTTGCTGTGAGGCGCAGGTGTTACCGCTGCGCCACCCTGCCGCAAAGGTTTAGGTAAGGTGTAGCACGTGATGTTTGTGCAGTGGGTGCCATCGCAATGGGTGCATCTGCGTGTGCAGCTGGTCACACCTCCTTGAGTGACGTCATCTTGGCGTTAAAGTGTGGGGAGCGCAGCATGCGCAGCAGGGTGTCGAGACGCAGCAGGTCCACCTGCTGCGCCGCGTCGGCACTCAATCGAAGGCACAGCAGTTTCAGGGACGAGAGCAGCGACGGCACAGAGGCAAGGCGCTAGGACAGCAGAGGAGGGGGCGCCGTCATTATCGTCATTAACAACATCAGTGGCAAAGGCAACAGCAACATACGTAAAAGCACGCAATAGCAACACAGTTATCATCATCATCGGCAGCAGCAAAAGCAACATTAGTAACAGTGGAAGACACTCAACCGCCTGAAAACTAGAACGGGACGATGAAAAGATGCTTTGGTCAGATGGGGCTACAAGACCGGCCCAACCACCTGTGAATGTGGAGAAGCATACCATACTATGGAACAATGCCTTGTCTGCGCTCTACTATACAACCTCTGCCGTTTAAAAGACCTTGCAGAGTTCAATAAAAATGCAAAGAACTGTGTAAATAAATGGGAAACTGTAATTTAACCATCGCGCTTCGAAGAATCGCAAAGAAGAAGAAGTTACAGCACGTATATATTTTTATTATTGTCAGCAATTCACGTGTTTGTCGTGTCGCAGGAGTCCCGTAAAGAGCTTGCCAGCTCACTGTGTATTTTTCTGCTGCAATAATAAACGTCTATCTATCTATCTATCAGCAGCAGCAGCAGCAAAGACAACAACAACATAACCAACAGCACGGTCACCGTTTTCGTCAGCGTCAGCACGAGTAATAGGAGCAACAGCTGTACCACGGGAATTATTATCACCGCAACAATCATCACCACGACAATAATTACCACCGCCACCATTTCACCACCACCACTTTCACCACCATCGTCTACACCACCATCATCACCTTGTCCTTCAGATCCTTCTCGTCGAGGTTCTGCACGGATGCCATCACTTTCTGAACCACAGGGTTGAACATCGTCTGCAGGAGACAACGGTTTTCATGGTTGCGTCAGGTTAATGAAGGCCATGTTGGTGACACAAGGAGTCAGCACCACTGACAGTCAGCTGATGATATGTTTGATGATGTTTTCACAATGCTGCTGTTAATACCGTTGCTGCCAATGATGATAACGATTTTAACTTGTAATGTTCACAGTATTCGCTCACTCTCCAAGACAAAGATACCGTCTCAGAGGCACGAGGACCAACAGACAAGCAGGAAGGCGGCCAAGTGGTAAGCTGGCACCAACAATTACCCAAGCTCTGCGGTCATGTATTAAAAAAATATGTTTTCAGCCAAATAATAATTACATGTGGGAGAAAACTGGAGCACCCAGAGAAAAAACCCCACACGCGCTACAGACCGAACAGGTGGCATCTAAATTTGGTTCGAAGGCGTTCATGACCGATAGTGTCCATAGTGTTTTAAGGGTTTAGGTCATGTGAAAACACTTTTAAGTGTTTGTGTGTCCAGTCGTTTTTTCCAACATATCGACGGTCACACGACACTGACATAACCTTTTCACATGACCTAAAGTCCTAAACCCTTAAAACACTATGGGCGTCTAAATTGTCTATACTGCCTTCTTCTGGCAGGCCAGGGTATGGCACCCTGACACCCATGGAAAGGGAGATTGACAACATTTGTGCGATCTACCAACTCGTGCCACCACGGTGATGGCTTAAGCTGAGCACCAGGAACCCCCCCGCTAATGATCATGATGCTGCTGATGCAGACGCTGATGTTACCTTCATGACCGTGGGGTTGAGGAATTCTGCACACATTCCTAGCGGCTGCAGGATGGAGGCCATAGTCTGGAGGAACGAGAGAGAATCTGTTCAGAAAAAGCACCGACAGGACAAATCGCTGGTGTAGATGCGCTGTGTCTTGGCCTTACTGGCCTGCTTTAACCGTCCCGAGTGATTCATCCAAATGCCAGCAGGTAGTGCAAGGTGGCTGATTTGTCCATCTCTGTAGCTGCGTGTCTGTCTATTTCTGTGTCTCTGTATCTACTGTAGATGTATACGTTTTACCGTCAAGTCAAGATCTTCAGTTTCCGCCTTGGCCTTTATGGCATGGAAACCTCCAACCTCGGCGAACTAAACACACACACACGGATCCTGATTTAGACTTAGAGAGAGAGATGTGGCAGGTTCTGTAGCGAGCATCTAAAAATGTAGGCACTATCCGAGTGTTGCATTAATATACCTCAAACTGAAGGCCTATGATCATCATTTGATCGATATACGTGTTGAACCTAAACAGTAATCAATGAAGAATGCCTTGTCCCTTGCTGACATGCTTATTAATGAAGATCCAAAGGCATGTTCTGCATCTACACACTAATCAATGGCTATTCACCCCCTTGTGCTTTATTTACATACGCTTCCCCGCCCACTGCAGCAGAAAGCGCCGCCCATTGCAGTAGGAAGCTCCACCTACAACAAAGACCCTTCAAAAACAGTGAAAAACCCAGCTCACGATAGTGATAAACAGTGCCGCTATGGAGAAAAGTCCCACCTCGACAGGCCCCACCCACTATAGTGATGAGCCCCACCCTTCGCAGAAATTCAGGCCACTACAGCAAGAAGTCATGGCCCACTATAGCACGACGCCCGTGGCCACTACAAGACAGCCACATGCTATAAACAGTGACCACGATGGACAGACGGCCCTCTGCTAAAGCGATAAATCTGAGTCACTACATAGCAACCCTGCCCACCACACGCACAAGTCCCACCCTACACGTGTCCCAACAAAATTGTCAGGTGATTAATGGAAGCATAACTCCTCACAAGGGTTGACAAGAGGGAAAATATTAATCACAAGTTGGCTCGTGAGACGAAGAGTGATTACAAAATGCCTTCTAAATACAAAGTCTTATCAGCAGAAACCATACATTTTAGCCCCACATATCATGCCAGGATATTATTTATTTAAAATGTATAAATAAAATACTGCTGTACCTTATTGATTAAATCCACAAGCCAGCCATAGGGTTCCTGAAAACAAGAACACATAATCGTAATTTTCTTCTAAACCAGCACAAAGTATCACAATTATCATCACCACCAACATCATCATGAATATGGCCACCAAAAAACATAACCATCATCGACACAACCTTCGCGAAACGCCGATTCTCGGTCGCGGCACCCACAACCTGGAACAGCCTGCCACACCTATTGCGTCAAACACAGTCCCCCACAGCCTTAAAAAAACTCTTAAAAAGTCACCTCTTCACCGACTCACAACAAACCGACTGAGCAGGGCTCCGCACCTCGAATCAACGGATGCAACACGCCCGGAGAAAATGCGCGCGTTACAAAAGTAGATTATTATTATTATCTATTGCCATCACCACCACGTAGTTCACTGATCTGCACCCCGCTGCTCCTGAATGGTCAGCACTGTGTCCCTACCTTGCCAGGGGAAGACTCCGCAAAGGGGGGTTCATCCTGGGATGAGGTGGAGGAGGAGGAGGAAGAGGAGAGGCGTGGGGCCTGAGAGGCTTTGGCACGGTTCTTGAAGTGGAACTCGTTCTCTGGGTTGAAGGCCTGGGTGACATAAATATATATGTACACACATATTCATTGGTATACATATTTATACACGATAAGATAAAGATCCCCCATATAGCATTGGAAAGGCTGTTGGGACAAGTGCTGTTAGCGAGCACCTATAAAGTCCAGCACATCACACGAGGGGGTGAGTGGCCAGCACCATGCCATGCCATTTTTGTCTACCAAGGGGTGATGTTTACACACCGCGACAGGTGCTCATTTGAGGCTGAGTCGCCCTAGGGAAGGCCCAGGACCGGTTCAGAAAATTGTCACTGGTGTTGGTGGCCGTGAGCAAGAATCGAACTCATGTCACTGGGTTCGTAGCGCAGCTCACTAACTGCTGTACTACTGTTCCCCATATAACAACAACCGCCATTCGCCACTAAGTGGCGGTTACGTCACCACGGCACCTGTGCCAGGCCATATGCACCATGAGGCCACGTGAAGTGTCGAAGGCTCGCCGACACACACACAAACATACCATAAATATGTACACCCCTCACAGGTCAGGTGAGTAGAGGAGGTGTGTGCTCACAAGCACTTACATATACTGACTCATGCAAGTAAGGTGAGCAGAAATGGAGGCGTGTGCTTACACCCATACACATACACTCCCACACAAACTCACTCACACATAAACACTCACGCCACACATTTACACAGAGTCCATGGCCCAGAGTAGATATTGGTACCACCTGCGGTAGCAAGATTTCCAAAGTTCCTATTGATGTACATGGCTAATAAGAGTGAATGAGTTGATAATAATAATAATAGCATTTATATAGCGCCACAATTGAGTGGTACCAACAAATGCAATATCAGATCTAAGCTCATGGACTCGTACTACATTCCCTCCCACCCTCACACTCATAATGACACTCACCAGTGCAAGTGAGGTGAGTAGAAAAGAAGACGTGTTTTTAGAGGTGAGCGTCTCTGCCGTGAGCTGCACCAGGAGCAGCAGCATGTGCAGGATGCCCTCCTGGATCTCCGAACCCCACTTGTGAACTGCACTCGATGTCAACAGCTGAGCGACAAGGGCAAGGGGGGTCAACCACACCACACCACACCATTGCTTCCACCCTTCCACCAGATGCCGCAGCTGTTGTAAAGTCTACGCGTGACCGCCAAGGACCGCTCCTAGTCTCATCATCGCCGTCACTTTTTGGCCTCAATTTTAACCAGTTATGCACTCAGAACATCCTTCAAGAACCATTCTTAAGAGTCTCATAAGTGCTACGATCTGGTTTTACAGTCCCCTATTTTGACAATTGATGCGTCCTTTAAAGACTGCTCTTGCGGTTTCATTATAATACTTATATTATTGAACAGTTGAACCGTTCCTCGAGGACCACTATTACTGTCCTATCGTTGCTATCTGGCTTTAACATCTCCTGTGCATTGGCTAAATGTATAAATGCCAAACAACCAGGTCCAAAGCTCGAGGCCAGTGCTGTCTCTGTGTCTCTGAAACGGCCGTTATAATCTTGATATAGTCATTATAAACCAGACATGCCTATTATATATACCGAGATGAAAACTCCCAGACTCAGGGCTCAAAATCGGAAACAGTACTCAGTGGTGCTGGTTCCGTGTTTTCAGTCCCCTTATTGTAAACCTCGCTGTTGTTTACCTTCTTGAAAGCTTCAGGCATGCAGCGCTCAATGAACCTCTTGCAGCTCTCATCTGAGTCAAGGAGGTCTGATCGGACACACACGCGTACACACCATAAGGTAACCAACTACATTATATGCTCACTAACAACCAGATCCCTAACGTTATTTGGATATATATAACATCTAAATAAATATTGAAGTCAACGTAGATTTTGCATAAAAGAGGAAGTGTGCCAGTCAATATATGACTGGTGATATATTAACGTGTGTTCACATCAAACATGGGTGAATTGGCTGTGAAATCGTAACACAGTGATTATTAGAAAGTGCATGCGACATCACTACCGCATGCTGGAAAGTCAAACTAGCCTCATGGTTTCCCCCGTTAAAGCGAGCTATCAATCGATATATGGCAGGACAGCATTTCCCTTTGGACCTGCGGGGCGTGATTGACCCAGCCCTGCTTCAAAGTCAGGGTCAAGGTCAGGTGTGCCTGGTACCATGCTTGGCGAGACGTGCGGCGGCAGAGAGACAACGCCCGAGGGACTCGTTGCGCTTATAGGGGATTGACCACTGCTCGGTGAACACTCTGCTCTCCAGGTCATAGAGGCACGCGGCGGGGAAGGTGGGGACGCCTGTGCCGTTTCCGTTCTCGTCCTGCACTCGTCACCAGCCAGGGGATGACCGCCACAAGAACGCGGCAGCGACGTGGACGTCATGAGGAATGACATAATTGTCAAAAACAGCAACAGCAGCAGCAGAGAAGTCAGCAGACGCAGTGACAGGAGGAAACGTTGGCTGACGCATCATCAGCAGCATCGTTTGTTTACAGGAGGGCACCACCATAAGCTGCAACGCTATGAGCTGTAGCACCAGTGTGAGTGTAGTTGACAGCAGCAATTCGAATTCGATTCGATTCTTCGAAGCGTGATGGTTATATGACAGTTTCCCTTTGCAACAAGTTCTTCTTTAGTTGCAGACAGCCCTTCAACATTTAGAGATATAATAGTCAGTGCTGGCCTTAAAGGCGGCGGGCATTGGCCTCTCTTCTTGCTCCAGACTGAGGGGCTTCTGGCATCTGTTGAGCTTCTGGACATCGTTGTCTTTCAGCTCGGCTTTGAAGTGTTTGGTAGAATTTGCAGGTAATACCAAGTATTACTTGACAGGGATCGCGACGTGAACGCTTCTACCTTGATCCCCACAGCAGCAATCAGTGCCATTGATAGGAACAGCACCGTGAGCAGCAGCACTATAAAGAGCAACATTAATAGCTGCAGTTTAAATAATGATTATCAGTAGCAGCATCTTGGCAACGGTAGCAGCAGATAAACTGACAAGAACCACACCAGTTTCAACACCAGCGACTTCAATAGGAGTAACAGTGGCATCAGTATCAACATAATTAGCATAATCTGCAGTACCAGCCACACTATCAGCAGCAACATTATCATCAACACCTGCATCGTTGATTAGAGCTTTTGTGGGGGAAAAAGCAGAGGTGACCGTATGACCATCAGCAGTATAAGACTTTACTGGATCATCATCAGGGAAATCCACATTCCGCTAGTGATGAACCTACCACCACCACCGCAATCAGTGCAATAAACATCCATCATGAATTCACCATCACCCCTGATCACACAGTGCATACTGTGCGCTCATATTAAAACACACGCCTCGTGCCTCCTCAAATAACCAATGCCCTTTCTAATTTTACCTCCTTGACCATGGCGGCGCTAATTTTACCACAAAATTCTCTAAGGGCCAAGCTTACCGACGTCGCCTAGTCACCCTACTGGGTTCCCCTCACCGTCCCCGGCAAATGAAACTAGGCCGCGCCGTCTCCACCGCTCCCCCAAACACACAACCCCAATGCAACAATTGACCTTAAATCCTCTACCACCCCGAAGTCTCCATCAAGACTGAACCCATCTCGTCGTACAATCCAGTCGCCCCCTATCTCTCCTTGACGAAACACACCCGAGATAAACATCCACATCCTGACAGCCACGCTGACCGCCCCCCCTCTTGCATAAGCCTTCCTACCGACTTCCCGTGACTTGTCCCGACCAAAACACCAGGCCGCACACCCCCTACCCCGAGGAGACCGTCTCTAACCTCCGCTTCCCCGAGCTCGTCGTAGGCGGGCAGCGCGTCCCGGCCCGACACCGTCTTCATCTCAACGTCCTCGTCATCTTCACCACCTCCTCCTCCGACGCCGCCGCCGTCCCTTCCTTCCCTCTGGAGGCCCAGCCCCGGCGTCTCGTTGGTGAGGAAGGACACTGCGTCGCCCAGGTCTCCCTTGGCTAAGCTGAGCGCTCTGCGCACCGAGAAGGGGTCGGAGAAGCCCATGGCGAGCAGCGTGGACACATGCTCCTCGTCCACTTCCATCATGACTGCTCCGAAGTTAGAAGAAGTTCACCCAGCGGCAGCAGCTCCCGGCCATAGGCATGTGGAATTCCCTGCAGCGGTGATTGACGGTCCCCGCGTTTGCGCGCGGTAACTTTAAGCTCCGAGCGAGGAGACGTCCGATGCGTTTACGTTAGGCTGTACGGTTTTGCAATTAAAGTTTAGAAGACTCTAACGTCATTAGCACCATCATTCCCATCGTCACCTCACTTCTGCTTCATTAGCTTTGCATTGCGGAGATTCGATTCCGGAACCGACGTTTGCATCGATTCTCAACACAGCCAATTGCTATCCTTTCGTGGTCGGGTGATAAAGGTCGGGGTGCGATTAGCAGGCAAGTAATTCGATTATTTCCCCCCCAGACAGCCGGATTCGAATCATTTGTTGATTGAGAAATCGATTCTCGAAGCGCGCTGGATTTGAATGACACTCTATTTGACACATGACCATTATGAACCCCCTGAGACAGCGGTCTACAACCTTTTAAAGCGCAAGATTACGCTTACAATCTAAATGCAACACAATATCTGCCCTTAAAATTATACTTTGGGTAATGACCGAAATAACGAGATCGCGGATACAAGCGGCAGAAATGAGGTTTCTCCGCAGGGTTGCTAGGCTCAATCTCCGTGACAAAGTGAGGAGCACAGAAAATCCGGGACAACCTCGAAGTACAGTCGCTGCTTCTTCGGATTAAGAGGAGCCAGTTGAGGTGGTTCGGGCATCTGGTAAGGATGCCCCTCGGAAGGCTCCCTTGGGAGGTATTCCAGGCGCGGCCCACTGGGCGGAGATCGAGAGGCCGACCCAGGGATGTCTGGTCCACTCTCCTTGGACTGCTGCCACCGCGACCCTCACCAGGACAAGCGGTTTAGAAAATGGATGGATGGAACAAAAATATATACGCTATGCTTGCTTCACACTTGAGTGCTGCAACTATCTGTGCTTGGTGGACACCATCTGTACGTGCTTGCGCCCTATCTCCAGCAACTTGTATTTATGACCCACGCCCGCCACAGGTTTAAATACAACCACCGTGCAGAATCTCGGCGTTTCCCTCTCTCTGTCTATATCAGGGGTGTCCAAACTTTTTTCCTGAGGGCCACATACAGAAAAATATACGAAGGACTGGGCCACTCACTAGACAGTTAAGCGCAAATATTATGTGTGGGCCATAGACCATTATATTTTTAGACTTTGATACGTGCCAATTAAAAATGGATGGCGGGCCGCAGTTGGCCCGCGGGCCGTAGTTTGGACACCCCGGGTCTATATTCATTCATTGTCAAAAACCGCTTAATCCTGTACAGGGTTGCGGTGCGCCGGAGCCTATCCCGCCAGACACAGGGCGCACGGCAGGGCTATACCTAGGGTGGGACGCCGGTCAATCACATGGCCCTCTATGTGTTTACAATACTTAGATCGACGGTTCAAGACTGGCATCGACCTGTCGATCACGATCGACTGGTTGGAGGTAACTAGAACATCAGTAATGCTAGATTGAAGTTTGTGACAGCCACTTTGAACACGCTAAGGCACGCCGTGTGAGGATTTCTTCGATGAAAGTTTCACTCATTCATCGGGTCATTAATCTCGCTCACGCACTCATAAACTAGCCCACTAAGCTACTCAGCAATTATCTAATCGACTCACTTTCACTCACCACCTACTTAACCATTCCACTCACTAATTTATTAAATATAATCACTCAACTACTCACGACTCTACTCACTAATCTCATTAATAGTGTTCACTCACCCATTCACTAATATACTCACGCACCAACTCATCCAAAAAAAATGTGTTGCTGATTTTCCGTTGTCGTTGTTGCCATGTCGTTCTCTCCGCAGCCCTGTGCAGCGCTTTGTGACCCTCGGGTGAAAAGTGCTCTATAAATGCTATTATTAATTCACCCGCTCACGAACACCCATCCACTCGCTCTCACCCATCCCTTAACTCACCAAGTCATCCACTACCTCACCCATGCAATCACCCACTCACCCGTCCACCCACTCACACCAACTCACTCCGTATATTCAATCGCCAATCCATTCACCCACCAACTCTTCCAACTCACTCATCCACTCGCTCACTAATCTACTCACCCACCAACCCACTTACCTACTCACTCTCTAATTTACTCACTCACCGACGCGCGGAAAATGTTTCTAATGAGCATTTTATTGCAAATTAATCCACCAGCAACATCAGCATCAACATTTTGTCGACAAGTTAGGAATCAGCTGAAATTATATTCACGCGCATTAGCAATGTTAACGCTAAAAGAAATAAGTTGTCACTGGTTTGTTATCAGTACAGTACTGCATTTTATTTGCACTAACAAATAATTCTCGGAGCTATAATTAAATAGGGCAGTTCGAATAAATCTATGAAATTATATACTGTAATTGATCAAGTCGGCAACAAAAATAGTTCTGAAAAATCTTGCTAATAAACGTGGTGGAACCAGCAAGGGGTTTAGAAAATAAATAATTAAAGAGGTGTTTTCAGCAAAAAAACTTCTGGGAATTCGAATTACAAATGATGACAAGTGAAGGATTCTGGTAATTATTATTACACAGCACAGTATACAGTAATGATGTTAATGTGTGTGCATATATCGTGAAGATTTTATTTTAATGCATTGGACACTATTTGCATTCACTAAAGTAAAAAGTACTAGAGTACTCGTCTTTAAAATAACCCTATTTATTTCCACAATACACATTGCAGTGCGTTCACTCCGAACTGCGGTCCACCATTAAGTGTCTGTGCCACAGTGGTTATAAACCCATGACAATGCTTGCAGTGTTGGAGATGATGGTGATGGATGGTGGTGATGATGATGATGTTGAGGAGAGCAGCCCCATAGTTACCACATTCACACGGGCACTGGGAACTGGACACTGCACTGGTCCGATGATGCTCCATCAGGGCTGGAACAACGAACCTGCATTCCCACGATAGTTCTCCCTGGCCAACTCGATTACAAGCGACCTTGGCACCCTGACCCCCTGATCCCCAGGCACGGTTACGAAACACTTGCGCAACGGTTTCCACCACCATTGAGAAGCTAGCCAGTCAGCCAAGTGGGCGCAGCCTGGGTTCCTACAGTAGCCTTCCCAGGTCAAACCAGCACTAGTGCGCTGCATAGCTCGCATTCGTGTGGCACCTTCTCCTAATAGATGTACATGCTTCCACCCGAGTCGTGACATAACGGGCTTAATGTACAACAGAAATGCACTGTCTATCATTTTTAAGTTGACACTACGGCCGTGTTTTTGTAAAACAATAGC
>JAZEWU010000001.1:2205792-2219764 GCA_036362915.1 Geotria australis
ACCCTCGGGTGAAAGGCGCTATATAAATGCTATTATTATTATTATTAATGAGCGAGTGTTGAGATTCCTCAGATAACAAGTGTGGAAGTCATTGAGAAAGTAAGTCACTGAGTTTGAAAGTCACTGAGTGTTCATGTTTGTTAGCTGTCAAGAGAGCACGGATGTGGGATTTAAATTACTTCATGTATGCCTTCAACATAGGAGGCAAAACCCTGTGACACGGCTATTCCGAAAGAGCAGTATTTCAAAGCAATTTTCTGTCAAGAGAGTATTTACGTTTGGAAGTCATTAAGTGTTCGAGTGATGGTCAGTTGCACAGTGAGTTTAAGTTGTCATCATGCATCATTGAGCGAGTTCATGAATCGTCGAGTCTGGCAGCTCACCTTGCTCAGGTTGGAGTAAAGGTCCACCACGCTGTTACAGAATTTCTCCACATCCTGGGTAAGCAGTTGGTCGGCGTTTGCAATGCGATTGTCCAAGTTCCCCATCTTGTAGTACGTGTGGCCACTAGCACAGAACACAACCCTGTATGAGCACTGTACGCGCTAACTGTATGGACGGGGTATGCTACAGTGTGCCAACTGAGTGCTGTGAATAGCGTGGGCACTATGAGCAATGAGCGCTATTGTTGGTATGTACCAACTCAATATCCTCACCACACTGTATGCACTAATTGCATTAACACAATATGCACCGTACACTCAGCTGTCATTCTTGCTGGTTTCAACGGCCGGTATCTAGGCTCACCCGGGTTGGCCGGTTGCCACCCCAATGGTGGGGGCATTAGAGCAGAATTTTACGGACGAACGCCCTTCCTGACGCCAAC
Source organism: Geotria australis (assembly GCA_036362915.1). NCBI lineage: Eukaryota > Metazoa > Chordata > Hyperoartia > Petromyzontiformes > Geotriidae > Geotria > Geotria australis. Next base: position 2,206,619 of record JAZEWU010000001.1, read on the forward strand.
CTCCTTTAGTCGGAAATTGTTCGGATCATTAGTTGCCTGAAATTTCCCCCAAGACATGTTCACCAAGGGAGACCCAAGCAGGAGTGCGAGACTCCAGGTGACATTTCTTTGTGATTCACTGAAACACGCAAACCTTTCCTCCACAATAAGGTTAGCATCCATGGGGAATGATGCAGATCATAGTGGTGTCATCACACTGTGCACACGGTACTCAAACGATCACTTACTGCAGCTCATTAAGAAGTTCCCAACACTGCAAGCAATAGGTGAACAATGTCTGGTTCTAATAGAGCAGTATTAACTTATCCTATCAGCATTTTAAGGCAGAGGTATGCGCTAACGAGCAAGTGTTAAGTATTGATCATAACAGTAATAAGAATATATCGCTGCTCAGCGACGGTAATATTGGCTAACTCCTCACTAATAGCATGTCTCAAATACTACTAGTAGAAAATATAGACGTAGTGCCCACTCGAGCAATCTTTGGCCTCGCCGCTTGCTATAGATAGCTGTACCGAAAACGAATGGTCAGGTGATTGGCAGTCTCAGCTTGCCAGCGGTGAGGGAGAGTGGCTGCTTGCTTATATTGTGGCTCTTGCTTACTAACAGAGAGTGTATGTCTCTTCTTGCTCAAGAGGGGGCGTGGGTCTCGACTTACTTGAGGTACTGCTCGTAGAGGTACAGAGTGAGCCGGGATCGGAAGCAGAGCTTCAGCTCATTGAGCCCGTACTTTAGCAGGTTGTTGACGACTGCGATCTGTAATAGTAAGCACTCCGCCATCACACTCCATACTGCGTGCGCGCACAACCATGCCCTTCAAAACACCCATAATCACCGAGCATTGCACGTATACATTAGTTTACCCGCTAGTTCTCATAAGCAATGTTAGATTTCAGAAAGCTCGCGAGCACACGAAATTAGATTTCATCATGCTCATGTGAATGACGGGTTTTATATGTTACACTTTACAGACACTCTTCGGTATAGAGGTCATGATTATGATGACGTACCATTTCAACTGTTGAATCTGTAAGCTTTAACATTGCTCATAAGTACACCAAATACACATTCAATTATAATTACGAGGGTGTTTCGGTAAGCAAAGAGCCAGATGACTTTTGTTGGCATGTTCATGTACAGCACAGCTTCTATCTAGTCCAATGGGTCTTGGCTGCAATATTTGATTAACCGTCAAATCAACTGCTCCCAGGGGGTCAAGGTAGAAGCGTTCACGTCGCGATCCCTGTCAGGTAGTACTTGGTACTGCCTGCGAATTCTACCAAACACTTCGAAGCCAAGCTGAAAGACGACCATGTCCAGAAGCTAGCCATCGTGCTTCGAAGAATCGCAAAGAAGAAGAACTGCTCCCACATGCTCAATTGCTACCAATAAGATATCAACCTCTGCACGTGTGATGGTCGCAGCTGTTAAAAAACAACCGGCTTACCACTTCCATCATCACAAATATGCTCATGTAAACGATGCCATGATTCATACAGATGTTCATCGTATTAAAGTTCATTGGTAAGTAGATTTGGTTGTCTTTACACCGTAAACAGAGAAAAAACACTAAGGGCGCACAGCTCTTCTAATGTGCAATTATGCATTTTTGACACCAACAACACTGCACATGATTACCAGGATCAAGGCCCATGCACTATGCAGTTTTTACTAAATTTCCCTAACACGCTATAAGTGTATCAAAAGCCTCTTTACTAACTAAAACACCCTCGCACAAAAGCATAATAACAGGCACGGCATGGGTTGGTGAGTAAATTGTTCAGTGATTGCGTGAGTGAGTAGGTGATTGAGTGAGTAGGTGATTGAGTAAGTAGGTGATTGAGTGACTGGGTCATAGAATGATGAGCAAGCGGACGGAGTGGGTGTGTGAGTGTGGGGAGTGATAAAGTGAGTGAGCAGATAAATGAGCCAGTGAGTGAGTAAGATCAAATTATCATGACAGTGAGTGCCTGTATGAATGATTTAGTGTCCAGGGAGTAAGTGCACGGTTAATCCAGTTGGCAAATAAGTGGACGAGTCAGTGAGTCACTGAGTGAGTCTGTAACCACACTTACAAGAGGCATTGCCCACATGAAGTTGAGGAGATATTTCTTGAACAGCCTCATACTCCTCCCAATGATAGCACTAAAGCCACCAAGCCATGCACGGGGAGACCGAGGGGAGGGAGGGATGGGAGGGAGGGTAGCGAAGTAGAGTGAAGGAGCGAATGAGTGAAAGTTAACCAAAGCGCGTGAAAAACACCAAATGAATCAGAAATGAGGAGTGAAGGGGGCAGGGCAGCATCATCCCACAAAGCAGCCACCGTTCCCTCAACCTAGATGGTAATTTCACTGTTCACGAACAGTTCCCCCGATGTTCAGCGATAAAATTTGCAATTAAAATAAGACGCGACCCAAAGATAAACAGCCATTGTGACAAAACGTGAAAACCACACCCTCAACAAGTACAATAAAGTCCCTCTTAACGGCCACCCCTGATAACGTGATCCCTTACTGACAATTCCCTTGACAACGACGGGCTTACGACGAGAAACGCAACTGCCAATTTCGGTCAATATAGAATAATCATTTTACATTTATAACGCGCACATATTCATTCAATGTCAAAGGTATTCATTCGACGACTCAGAGGCACGAGGAAAGCGCAGAGAGGCGGAGGAGGCAGCCAGGCGATTTGCCGGCGCCAACATATTGCCACACACTGCTTCCTATAAATTATGATGTTATCGGCCAAATAATTAATGTGTTTACAGTACTAACAATACAGTCATGCGTCGCTTAACGTCCACGATACGTCCTGTGAAATATTTCAGGTAGTGTATCTGGCAAGGTTATATATGGTTACGTAGGTTAATACTGTACAGTACTGGATACATAATATAATAATACATTGTACAGTTCTGTATTGTACTGGTACAGTTCTGTATTGTACAATATACTGAACTTGCACTAAATTACTATATGCACACTATAATACACCGTACAGCTGTATGTACAATAAATAATTTTCTTATTTTCTTCCTGTAAACTAACCTTAGGCTACTTTATAAACTTTTTTTATTTTTAAATTGTATAATTTTTAAATTTAATGTCTTTATTTGATTTTTAAATCCTATTACAACCCTATAGGAACAAGAACGTATATGCGGTCGCACGTTGCCTGAACGGACGTTATGCGGCGCATGACTGTACATTCGGACTCTAAAGTAGTCTCACCAGGCCTCGGCCAATCAGTGACGTCTATTCATGAGCGTTGGGGCATTGGTTACATTCAGCGTCTGCTATGATTTGAAGTGAGAACATCTCTTCAATTATTTGGATATTTTGCCTTAAAACTTTGTCCAAATCAATAACTATCGTTCCAAAAGTCCGTGCGAATAAAGACAAGTGACTCTTCTTCAAAATATGTAAAATAGATGGGTTTTTTGTCAGTAGTTAATATTAATTAATGCATTGATTAACCATATTTATTTTAATGTGTTTATAATGTTGTTAGTATTTTTATGCATTAATATCCATAGTAAAAATGTTATAAAGTACGCTTTTTTGGTGAAAAATTATAACTTTTGATGCTCTCAGAAAAAATTAAGCCTTTAACAAGTATTTCCTATACTCACTTAACGACAGGTTTTGTGGAACCAATTGCCATCATTAAGAGGGGGTTTCTCCTGTATACATAACATTAGTGCAAAGCCTTAACACTACTCTACAGCCTCAACATTAAATGACATCTTTAACAATAACCCAAAACGTTAACCCAGTCTTAACAAAAACCCAAAGTCTCTCAATTTTGTAATTATATTGTAAAGCTATTGGAGATGTAGCTGCATATAAACACAATAGGAAGGGAAATAGTTTCGTACCCACATCCTTAACAATAATCCAGCCCACTAAACCATATCCTTGATACTAGCCCAGGCTGAAACAGCTGCATTACAGATCCACGTTGCATTAATAATAATGAACTAAAATAGCACCAGTTCTTCTTCAGGCAGAATTTCTAGTAATTTGAACATTTCTCGCGAAACAGCTTTATTTTTTATATCACCACATGGGTTGTAAGATGAACAGCGAAAATCTTTTTTACCCCTCCAAACATGCGCAAACACCACACTAGCAGGATTTCCATGCTGGGTTTCATAATGGCCAACCTTGACTGGCAAATTCACGTTTTGCCGCGAAACACGTTCCTTACATTATGCTGGCAAAGACATATTTTAATCTTTAGGTAAAAGCAAATTAAGCCAACATTTAAGCAAAGACTGTGAATGTTTTAAATTTCCACATGTGTAGTGGTGCGTTAGAGGTTCTTAAATCGTTATGGGCCAACAGCATTAAGATCCTGGACTCAATGTCTGGCTCTGGGAGTGTCTCTCTCTCTCTCACTTGAGGGGACTATTATGAGCATATAAATGAGAAGGAGACAAGAGTGCTGGGTGCCTGGGTGTGAGCCCTGGGTCAGAAAGCCTCTATCTCAGGCTGTTCATAAAGGGAATTCAGACAATGTGCCAGCACCTTTGACGGCCTGATTCACATTCCTGGTTTTAGATGCAGATGGTTAAATTAGGTTGTTGAGTCGCCTGAGTTTGAGGTCCAAGTTCGATCACCATTGACATTGGATGGCTGACGCACAGCAGACTGCTCTTTATATAAGGTGAAGAAGCACTGTCTAGCTTTGGTTATGAGAGGCCTTTCGGATATGGGGCTCATATTGAAGTGGGGTCTGTCGCGTCATCATCAGAGGTTGACGGTTATGGTATAAATTGTTTTAAAAACATATCACCATTTAAACCCAACAAGGAAAACACCATCAAACACCACAACCCACAACCAAACCTCACAGGCGAGCAGAACGATCTCCTTGTTCACATTTCAGTTATCTTACCATCGGCATCGCTGATATGAACTTAAACAGATGTCTCCTGAAAACTGTTGTATTCCGGCTGATAATTCCGCTATCGAACGGAATGGAACGAGACAAAATCATGGGATAGAAGACCAAACAAAGTGTTAACGCAATTCCTTTTTGGTGATGTTTTGGCCACATTGCTTATTATACAGTGCTTTTAACATTGTCGTTGTTGTGTCTTCTTGGTTGAATGATGGTTTAAGAAGGTGGTGACCCCTAAACCTAAGCCATAATGCTGACTGAAGCAGCAATAGCAACCGTATTTTCCCACAATGTATTGATAACGTTTTCATAGCTTCATGAATGAAAATTGCTCTAAATAAAGCTTATGTTGTATTTGCCATGGCAAGCGCTTTGCTCTTTCGTTCACAACATTTCAACCCTGAAGATGCCTCCAACTCAGGAGGTGAAAATGCCGTGGAGAGGAGAAAAACACTCGCTACGGCAACCCTGAGACAACAGCTCTGAAGAGCAATTGCATTTTTCCAGAATTCTATTCAAATTGTGCCACCATCTTGATGATGAAACCAAGTGTCCATAAAGGGTTTCTTTTTTGAAATAGAGGATCTGTGGCAATCCAGACAACAGAAGTGGTAGGCCAAATCCTTCAAATACAACCAACAGTGCTTGTGTTGAGAGGTTGACGTTTAATGACCGGTGAGTAGGTGTTAAGCACATATTAGGAATTGCAGGGACAAGTATGGGAACAGTCAATTGCAATATCAACAACACACATAATTGCAGTGTATGCTGGTGTAAAAAAATATGAATTAATTAACAATTAAGTAAGCGTGTCTTATCTTTGTTGTACCTAATTGGCCATATTTCTATGAACAGAATGCATTTATTTTTTCTCATTTCGCACGTAACTCAAGTAGTTGTCACTACACTGCAGATTCATTCTTCAATGCGTATTACGTATCTTTGATAATAATCTGTCTCCTGAGTGGACAACAAAACAGACAAGAGCTCGCTGCTCTCATAATACATAGTTGTGCAAGGAAGCATGCATTTTATTTATCTGTTTAATCTACTATTCGGTGTTAAAACATTTTTTATTTAAAATATTTTACATGCGTACCAGGGTTATTTCCCATTTATAATTTTGTTACTGGACTTGCACTGACGCTACACAGTTAACAAAAGTGTATTTACTTCTTGGAACCCATTTATAATAAACACAAGCATCGTCACGCTCATCATTACCACCAACAGCAGCATGATGATTATTACAATCATCATCACCACAAACCAAAAACCCGATCCTCATCACCGCTACTGGAGAAGCCGCCTTACCTCTCGATCATTGTCCCGTTCTCAATCATCCACACGTCGCAGTAGGTCCGGGCCACCAAAGTTGCCGCCACCATAAGCAGATACATTGACTGAATGGGGGTCACATGGGTTCGGAGGTTGGGAGCGAGGTAGGGGAGGGAATGGGCCAGCATTGGGCACAGTTCAATAGGGACAGTTCAGGGACAATGAGGGGCAACATTCAAAGTAGCATCGTGCCATTTTTAAATAAATTTACGTACTTTGGATGGGTGTCACTGTGGTCAAATACCCGAATCACAAGTGGGAATGTTCCAAGTTCAAAAACTGGTTGAAGTCGATTAGGTTGATTACCATCATCACCTCTTCAATAGGAGTCTCTTCTTCAATATCCCTCTCTCACCTCACACTAAAGGGCACTTATTCGCACTTTCACCCCACCACCATCGACTTAACACAGGTGGAATAAATCTGAGAAAGACATTGTCCATTTGACAGATAGCGTTTGGGAGCTTTATGGAGAGCTTTATTATAATTTAGAGGCTGCAAAGTTTAAAGAACAGCTCACTCGCTAAATTGTGCGACTGATAAGACACACACACATCAGCCATGCCTATACAAAGGTCACACACGTTCCCATTTCTGTGTATGTGTGTGCAAGGATGACTGTACGCGTGTGTGTGCATGACAGTGCATGTCTGTGTATATATGTGGCTATATGGGTATGTGTGTATCTGTCTGCATCTAACTTGTGGGGAGCGGTAGCCCAGTGGTTAGCGCACTGGGCTACGAATCTGGCGACCCGAGTTCGAATCCCGCTCACGGCCAACACCAGTGACAAATTTCTGAAACCGGTCCTGGGCCTCCCCTAGGTCGACTCAGCCTCAAATGAGTACCTAGTGCGGTGTGTAAACATCGCCACTAGGGAGACAAAGGCGGCCGGGCGTGGTGCTGGTCACCCACCCCCTCGTGTGCCGTGTCGACCCTCATAGGTGCTCGCTAACGGCACTTGTCCCTACAGTCTGTTCAGGCTATATAGGGGATCTTTGTCTTTGTCTTTGTCTTGTGTATATATGTGGCTATATGGGTATGTGTGTATCTGTCTGCATCTAACTTGTCTGCATCTAACTTGTCTGCATGTGTATGCAATGTGTGAATCTGGGTATGCATAAACATGCATACACATTAGGAACGTAGTGATGCATCGATGCATTTGTTGAAATCTCCTCTTACAATTATTATAATTACAACTTATGACACAAGCGTATATAAACTGTGATATTATATTTTAGCCGAAAGAGAGAACAGAACAAAACGAAAGAGCAAACTAGACAATACAAACAAGACCGTAATAACCGGCCACATTTTTTGACAAATAATCACCCTCACATAACAATTTATAAATGCATACGTCTATGTGCAAACACACACATATAATATGTCAAACACGAAGATGCCCGTATAGCTTTGAAACCGGCTGTTGGGGCAATTACTGTTGGTGATCTAACGCACACCACAACAATCCTTGTTCGCCAAAAAGTAGCGCTGCCACGTATCACATACACATCAAGATACACAATAACGACAATGACAACTGTTCTTTGTCATTAATTTTCAGTGATATCACCAGAAGCGTTCACGTCGCGATCCCTGTCAGGTAATACTTGGTGTTGCCTGCGAATTCTACAAAACACTTCGAGGCCGAGCTGAAAGACAACGATGTCCAGAGGCTGACCATCGTGCTTCGAAGAATCGCAAAGAAGAAGATCTCCATCGTTCCCATCTCCACCAGCGCCACCATGCCGCTCCGTGTGACTGGGCAACCCGACGCTTAAGTGAACATTGTTTTCATTCATTGTCCTGCACAGGGTTGCGGTGAGCCGGGGCCTATCCCGGCAGACATTGGGCACAAGGCAGGGCTATACCTAGCATAGGACGCCAGCCCTTCACATGCTTGTGCCAGACCAATAATAATGCCATCTCAAATCTTACCTCCTTGGTAAGCATCCCAGGCACCATGATTTTCACAATCTGCCAAATTCGGACAAAAAATGCCCTGTCGACTGCTGCCCTCTCTCTCTTGCCATCCTTCTGCACACACACAGACAAGCCACGTTAGCAACATCATCAATCACCACAACCAAATCGATCACCACTACCACCACCATCATGATTACTATCACCGTTTGACAAGACAGAGGATACAGGCAGTCCCCGACTAACGAACGTCCCAATTACGATTATTCGTACTTAAAAATTAGCTCCAAAAAGACACCATTAATTACAGTATATAGTATAACATAACATATTGCGTTCCGATTTTAGTCTTTATAAACCATACATATCCACAACAGTACAAACATTTCCAAATCCTGAAAGCATCAAGTGCATTATTGCTTCGTGTATGTACAATACCGGAAAATATTAAAATGTGTTCTGACTTGCGAACAAATCAACTGCCTGTATTGTACCTGTCACCAGCAAATGGGGTAAGCCATAGGATAACTGAGGATAGGTGTGGCCACCATTCAAGAGATACAGAGGCCGAGATGCAATGGAGGGAATATAGATAGAAAGATGTTTATTATCACAGCATAAAAATACCCAGTGCGCTTGTAAGCTCTTTACCGCATTCCTGTGATACAACAAACATGCAAATTTAAATATGAGAACCGGATTCATAGGGTGGTCTACAGGGTAATGTACTACAGTTTAATGTGTTGGCTTGTGATTGTGCAAACGGTGACCATGCGAGTCAGCTGAGCTGGCGTGTTCCATGCCTTCTCTTCAGCTATAAATACGATTGTGGCTGTAGTTCAGGAGAGGAGGACTTGCACTGGGAGCTGATGCAAGCTGCCAAAAGAGACCGATGGCCTCATGTAAATTACCGGAAAACACAGTGTGCTTTGTAGATAGTTTCACGACCTTTCGGTGTATTCGAAGCAGCCTTAATCATTTATTTTTTGTTACTTTGGTTTTTATTGGTTGTTTTTTCTTTCGTTGTTGACGTGCCGTTCTCTTCGCGGCCCTTGTGCAGCGCTTTGTGACCCTCGGGTGAAAGGCGCAATATAAAATGCTATTATTATTATTATTTGTAGCTTGTATGCAAGTCAACATTAGGAAATGACGCCAACGTTTTGTGAATCCAATAAAAACTAAAAGCAAAATGAACCGACTAGGTGTAACAACTAAACTGTACTAAAGCACCCTGTTACATAATAGTACTGATCACCACCCCTATCACCACTTATGTACACAAAAGGCTCATTTCACCTGTGGGGGGCTGTTGGAATGCTCTGAGGCAGCACATGTTAAGCAACGAGTGTACTTAATCTCAATACAGGCGAGAGAGACCCAGACTTCAACTCTACAACTGCAGTAGTGCTGGCTTAGTGTCTCAGACACGGCCATTGTGAACCTCCTAAGGAAGAGCCTTACCGAATTGACAACAAGTTCAAATCCATCTCCATCTTTCCTAGAAATAGAAGCACAAAATGGTATTCACATGCAGTGTTAACAGCAATGGCATCACATCATGTTTAATATATTTACATATTTTCTTGCACGCTACAAAAGCCTTTCAAATAATCAGATCGTCACCGTGCCAAAACGAGCAGCACTTTGCACCCATATCTGCAGGCGGCGTTGAGCTGATGGTGCAAATTTCACATTCCCATTATGTGAATCGTTCGAGACATAAGGAGATCACTGACGACTTCTCACAGCGTCAGTCAGTTTTTTATTCAAGCTGGAAGGAACTATTGAGCCGTGTAGGTCTTTTTAACAGTTATCCAGCGGAAAAGGGTAAGCAAGTTACAACATCTCAGGGCACTGAGCGCAATCTAGTCAGGACAATTAGATTAACCTAGGCAGCATGCCTTAGGACCGTGGGAGGAAACTGGAATACCCCGCAAATACCCACGCGGGCGCAGGGAGGACAAGCAAACACCACACAAAAATACCCGAGCTGGGATCCGAACCCAGGACCTTCTTACTAGGATACTACTGTATTTATTGTGTCCCCACAAGGGGGATGATGATGAGGGTGACACTTGTCCTGATGCTGCTATTCATGCTACCAATGTTGCTGTTAATGATGATGATGACGCTGCTATTTGCAACGATGTTCTTACTGCAGCTGATGAGAGTGTTGTTAATAATGCTGCTGATTCTGATGGGTCAATTCTAATTTCCAATGGTGTTTCAATCACAGAAGATTGCAAGAGTCACACATGTGCTGTTATGCACAATGTAGACTACAGGAGAGTTTTACTATCTCAGAATCACGCCCATCGCGTGCTTTATTTTAGAAAAAGAATTCTCCACTTGTCTAAAATCTGATTTATCTTTTCCATATTCCATACACTGCGATGTAATGCCCGGGAGGCAGTGTTGTGGATTTATATTTAGGAATAATAATAATAGCGTTTTATATAGCGCCTTTCACCCGAGGGTCACAAAGCGCTGCACTTTGTGCCCATGATATCCTTGGGGGCATTCCTCGGTAAATCATTTGATGAAGTGTGTTACCTTATTTAAACTAGGTGAGGCCCATTGAAAGTCTCCGTTGCGGTGTCCTTAATTTAACCGTGTGAGAGTCCATTCAGATTCCCCCTTGTGAATGACGTTCGTGAAGCAGATGCGAACCCATTGCGATTTATGTTGTAATCTTTGCAATCTATACAATGATGTACTTGTATTTTATTTAAACAGGTGGACGGTTGAGAATTGCTTTCCAAAGCTGTTCTTTAGGGACAGCCATGTCGAGCGCTTTCCCTCTCTCCGTTACGACGTTTCGCCTCCCACGTTGGAGGCATCCTCTGGCGTTTCTGATGATCCTCCAACGTGGTAGGCGAAACGTCGCGGAGAGAGAAGGAACGCTCGACACGGCTATTCAGAATGGGAGAGCAATTCTCCACCTTTACTGATCTATGAGAGCAATGCTCATACATCAGTAAAGGTGGATTTTATTTTTAACTCGGACTGCCGTCCTTTATTTAACCACCAGGCAAGCCATTGGCATTCATTTATTGTCCGTACCCGCTTATTCCAGTAGCTGGGCGGCGGAGCCTATCCCGAGAGACACAGGGCGCAAGGCTAGGATGCGGGGCACCTGGGGCATGGATAGGACGCGGGGCACCTGGGGCAATTTCGTCAGCAGGATAATAACCTGGGCTGCAGCATGTCTTTGGACTGTGGGAGGAAACAGAAGCAACCGGCGAAAACCCAGGCGGACACGGGGAGAACATCCCATTGACAATGATTCTCCCGTATTCTAAATGAGCGCCTTCCGTTGACGATGTAAAACCCCCTTGGGCTTAATAACGCGTTACGATTGACAACCGACAATGCGCCAGCCGAGACCAAAACGAGAGAAAGCAGTGCATCTCGAATGATTGACGCACTTTTACATAGCGGGCGAGAGGTCACACGCAACATATCTACATTAACCGGGGTAATAAAGTTGACTCTAGCGCATTATTTTAGCCAACAACGACAACTTCAAGCTAAATTTAAACCCAACTCAATCAATGACCCTTACACATAAATGATTACAATCTGCCAAGGTTCACTAAGCGCAAAACGTAATAAAAAAAACTAGAACGTACAGTAATTATTTGCTACGTCATAAAAAAAATTCACAACCACCTTCGATGCTTAAAAAATACCAATAACGATCCTTCTTAATTGTACGTGCCATGAGGTGATTTCTCTCGGTTAATTCACAATCCCGGGAAACTCTGAGCCCACGTTCACCTAAGGTCAACGGTTAGCATCAACATTCCTTACAGCGCTTAGGCCGGCGCGTCAAACCGCAGCCAATGGGCTCGCGATCCCACCGTCAGACGACGCGCGCCCGGCCAATCCCGCTGCAGCGTCGCGCTGCCGAACTACGAATTCTAAAGTCGGCTATACATCCATTTGCACACAGCAGGGTTCTCCCAAAAAGATTTGCAGAGGCGGGAGAGACCGAGAAGCGCGCGGCCACCGCGAGAGGTGGCGGCGCACTGCCTTACTTGGGAGGTTTGCGCTGACGGCGGCGTCGGGACAGGAGGTAGCAGGCGATGAGAGCGGCCGCTGCGGCGGAGCCATTGGTCCGAGTCAGCAACTTGCTCCACGCCGCCATGTTGGTAAGGGAAGCCGGCCGCTTCCGGTGCCCCTATATAGAGGCGGTGTGTCGTCATCGCACCACCCTCACGACCCGACCAGGCGGATAATCTCATTGGACAGGTAACCGATGATTGACAGGAAGGAATGTGAGGGCGTGTAGACCACCGGGTGACGTCATCCCTGTCATCATAAGCTGTCTGTGGCAGATCAAGTTTATTGATCACACACGCATCAAATACATGGCAGTGAGATTATTTGTTCCCGTTCTCTCTCTCAACCCTGTGCAAAACAATAATGCGCAATAACATATACGCTTAAGTTTTAAAAAGAAATAAGTCAAGACTACTATGATATGATAACAAGTACTAATAGCATATGCATCAACAACGAGTCTAGTGACCTGCATAGCAGCGTTGCAGCATATGATATAATAATAATTTTACATGTATAGGCAGCCAGGCGGCTTGCTGGCGCCATATTGCCACACACTGCTTCCTATATATTATGTTAACTAAGGGAAGACCGCACCTTGTTTAATCCACAACAATAATACACATGTTGTGGTCACTGGACTGGGGTGTCTGGCGAGTTGGCGCCGTCTGTACGGGTGGCTGCCTACACCCTGCCTCTTTCCTGCAGCGCTTTGGAATCTCGGGATGATAGGTCCTACATAAATGTCATACATTATTATTTAACTGCTAGCAATTTACATATATGAATTGTCTCCAAACGATCTATCTATTCTACTCTTAAAGGTATTGGCTGATGGACTTTCCACTATTTCAGTCGGGAGTCTAATCCATTCGTCCACCATGTCACACCAACAACGTTAGT
>JAZEWU010000001.1:2219907-2230812 GCA_036362915.1 Geotria australis
GGAATGTAATGCTCATTTTGGTGACTTCGTGACAGTCACGAACACAGGATTTTGGTTACAATGACGTTGTCGCAAAACCACCAATCAGCGTTGCTATTGTTGATGCGCCGGTGTCCCCAAACCGGATTCGATTCTTGTTATCGATTCCAAATGTAGATTCCTGTCACGTAGTTTACAGTGTAGGTTGCTACCATACCGATTACGAGACAGGAATCGATTTCTGCTCGCACCGTTGACTCGCGCTGTGGAATCGAATAATGGAAATCGTCTCAGATGGAATCGACTCCTCGCCCTTCCTAAGTCTTTGAGCTGGTGCCCTCTTAAGGGATTTTTTAAACCAAGAGGAGCGCTCAGTAGAATAAGGCATAAACTAAATTAGGGCGCAATGGGCTCGCACATCACGCGCCGGTACGTGACGAGCACCGAGACCGAGCCGGACCCGCTCAGCAAGCCCTCGTTTGACCCCAACATAGGCTTCGGCGAGCGGCAGGAGAGGGGTGAGGCCTTCATCCAGCATCGCAAACAACACGCTCACCCTCTCTGCGTTTACATTCATTCACTATCAGTCCCCGCTTAATCTCGCCGAGGATCGCGCTGAGTTGAAGCCCATCACCGGCAGGCACAGGGCGCAAGGCAGGGTTGCGCCCGGGATGGGACGCCAGTCCACTAGGTTGTCATGGGTCTGACGGGCTGTGGTGCGTTTTGGGCAACAGAGGGCAATGCTGCAAAGGCCATTGTATTGTGATATCGGTGTGCTCTGTCACCGCAGTGTTCTCTGACATCTACTCTACGTTGCTGGGTGACACTGCATTGGCAGAGGTGCCCAAGCACAAATAACTAAGAACTGAACAAATCTATAAATACATGAAAGGTATATAACATAACGTTTCAGGTAATGGCCCTTGTTCGTAGCACAGAGCACAGTAACAGTGGCTTAAGCCTGGTATTGGCTCTAGAGAAGAGGAGCCATCAAATTATGATGTACAGTATTAGCATTCAACACCCTTCGAACCCTTGATTTTACCTTTAATAGGCCTCAGCTTGAGGACAAAGTTACAAAGTTCAAAATATCCCCCCCCCCCAATTTAGCGAGGCTCAAAATCAAACATTTACATCAGTAACTCACAATCTTCTTTATGCGTTAAAAGTGCCTCTATATGTATGTGAAACTCAGCTAAATTAATCCCTTCGAGGATTTCCTCGCGCCTCTGAGTCCTCTCGTCGAATGAGTACCTTCGACAGTGAATTAATATGTGCGCGTTATAAATGTAAACATTTTATTATTTAGGTTTTGCTGTTTAAGCAAATGCTGCTGTAAAATAGTACATCGGAAGACCGATAGGCTGTTGAACTCCAATGGTGTATTTGTATATGGTCAGACAGAGACCGCTGCCTTGAACCTCGATCCCACGCAGTGTTCCTGTACTGCGCTGACGGGGCCTTGGAGTGTTCTTGCCTATAACATCAGGCATTTATTTAACATACCTCACAATCTAGTTTTCTTGCTTAAACAACTGCTGATGGAAAGCATTGCTGCTGAAAAACCAGTGAATACTGCTAAAGTACCCAAGAAAAAAACACATACAATGGGATAACTCAAAGTTTTGCACAGATAGTTTCAAGAATTCATTGCTGTACTGGTGTCTGCTGGGCATTATGCAGCTGACGATGACAAAACCTGGTATTCAGGCCTCACCCTGCATAGCTTAGCTGGTCTTAACGTCTGAGTTCTGATGAGGCCTTGCACATTCAGTTTTGTTTTGTCAAAGGCCAAATATATACATATCAGTAATGGTGTGTAGTGGTTAGCACACTGCGCAATTAACTCAGCTACCTGAGTTCGATTTCCAGCCAGGGCTAATGTCAGTGGCGATTATCTGCTATGTAGACTCAACTTTCAGAACCTGTTGCTGTATGCAAACAGCAGCACTGGAGGGAAAAAGCAGCTGCTGGTCATGGAGTTAGCCACACCACCTTCACGTGTGCCGTGCCAGCCTGCATAGCTGCTCGCTAACAGAACCATAACAATAATGCAAAATATGTAAGGCTTTACCTTTTCTGGCAATGAGAGACGTGTTAAGATCTTAAATCACGAACGGGACACCTTTTTGAAATGGTCGCAAAGAACCATAACAGTTTGTTACGGCTATACGGGAGGATTTTGTCAGTGACGGTGTGTGTATTGTTTGTCTCTGTTTGTCAGTGATGGTGGCCACGGCAGAACAGATGCGCGATGCTCAAGTACCCGTAGACCTCCGTGACTACTGCGCCCACCACATGATCATGTGGCTCAAGTGCAAGCGCGACAACTTCCCTGACATCTTCGCTTGCAGCCACCAGAAGCACACGTGGCAGGAGTGCCAGCACAACGAGTGAGTGCATCCGCTGCCGTGTACACATGCGCACGCACACTTACCTAGACATCCTCACCATCAGCAGGAACTGTTGCGTATGCATCGCCATCCGTTACTCTCCTTTGATATCACAATCTGTCTCAATCCTGACAATGAACGGATCTAATTGCTCTACTTCCGTAGTGATTGTCCGCTCGGATGTGTCTTCACTAGTCTAGACTGTCACCCGCCATCCCTATTAGCGATGTGTCCTGCCCAATGTATCACGGCTCGACGGATGAGAATTGCTCTTAAGAGCTGCTCTTTCGGGATAGCATTCCTCCTCTTCCATGTTCTTGCTTGTGTTACTAATTCAGAGCATATATCTCTCCATATTTCCTTGCACTACATAAATTAACGAATGTTTAAATGTGTTCCCATATGTGTGCGTGTGTCTGTGTTTAGCTACGTGATGCGCATGAAGGAATATGAGCGTGAACGTCGGCTTCTGGAGAGGAAGCAGCGTCTGGAACGGAAAGAATCAGCATAATACAGCAGGACACATATATACACAGAGATATCGACCCCCCCCCCGTTTATCCTTATATACTATTGGGGCAGGTGCTGTTAGCGGAGCACCCATGAAATCCAGCATCGTGCACAAAGGGGGTAATATGATCAGCAATGCACCCATCCAACTCTGTCTTCCCCATTATTGATGTTCACACACCTCGGCAGATACTCATTTGAGGCTGAGTTTACCTAGGGTAGTCCCAGGACATGTTCAAATACAGCTTGCGATTGATTTCATCCAAGGATGGGAATTAAAAGTTTCACCATATTTGTAGCAAAATGTGCAAATCCCCTTGAGACATGCACGCACATTCACAATGTTCACCCTCTCCGCCCCCAACAAGACAAAGGCAGAGCCTCTCACCAGAACTAGTTTTGTGTTCAACGCTTGTGTGTGTCCCTGCACATGTGAGCAGGCTGGCGCATCGCGACCCGCCCATCGGTTATGAAAGAGAATTGTTCACGAATAAACGTCTGAATAAATCATTAACCTTGGTGTTTGAGTTGTCGATGTCAAAATACTTTGGGTTGCAAGAGAGTTCAACCGCCAGGACGGAAGCAGTTTTGGCTCATCTTCACTGACATGGCCATATAAACCTGAGGCACTCACAACCCAAACTGTCCTTAGATATATAGATGTTCATTATTACAGCAGAAAAATACCCAGTGAGTTTGCAAGCTCTTTACGGGAATCCTGCGACACAACACGTGAATTGACATAAATAAAAACTAATATAAAAATAACAAATTAACCCAACGAAAATAAAAAGCCATTTACACACAGCATTGCACATAATTGATTAAATAAATAATACAGTTATACATTGCGATGGGAAGAATAAAATATATAGGTAGCTTATTCAAGATTGACAGGGAACAAGTGCAACATGTGCAATCGCAACTAGGCAGAACCTACAATTTCAATGGCGATGATTCAGCACTTTTGACACTCATTAACCTAGCATGAATATTATGAAATGAAACAGATAGTCTCGAACCTAAAGCTAATGGTATTGCCCATAGTATAGCTCTTTATAAGTTAAGTCACTCATAAAAAGAGCTATACTATGGATAACATTGGTCACGAAAACCTTCGTGTTAAACTAATGGTGTTGGTTCATTATCTCTCACATGTGTTCACAAATCAACATGACGGGAATTCCACTGAACAGATTTGCAATTCTTAATTTTGGAACGTAAATAAAATATGTTGTCAATCGTCCCTTGTCCGTGTTATGAACTCCAGAGGAAGGAGCCAGTGCTTGAACCTCGAAGCCAGCGCCTCAGGTGCTGCTTTATCAGTGTCGTTAGACATGGCCATTATGAACCGTTAAGACAACCCAGCCCCGGTGTTCAAACCTTGAATTCAAAATCACAGAGATGACGGTACATTACTTCAAACGTGACCATTGTGCCTTTTAATCCTGTGGTTTCGTGTTGTGCACCATTGTTAATGTTGTCGCTCCAAATTGGCGTTTACATTATACCCGCGCACGGGACGTTTAAACATTTCCCTGCACGGTATCCATGCCGCAGTCTGCCATCCATCCATTGTCAGAAACCGCTTAATCCTGTACAGGGTTGCGCTGAGCTAGAGCCTATCCCGGAAGACAGGGCGCAAGGCATGGCTATACCTAGGATGGGACGCCAGCCCATCACAGGGCACCGGGGGTAATTTAGTAGACAGTCCAATTAACCCTGTGCAGCAGCAGCAGCGTGTCTTTGAACTGTGGGAGTAAACCGGAGTGCTCGGCAAAAACCCACGCGGACACGGGGAGAACATGCAGCAAACTCCATACAGAAAGGCACCCGAGCCGGGATTCGAACCCGGGACCTTCTTGCTGTGAGGCGGCAGCGTTACCCACCGCTACGCCACCGTGCCGCCCCTGAGGCTAATCACCCGGCCAAATCTGCGACACACACACAGATTGGGCAGCTGCGTTAAGACTCTGGGCTCGAGGCAACAGTGAGATAAGCGCCATTTACAATATCGACACTGGGTCCAAGTCCACAAGCGGAACACCCGTAGCGCAGAGGCAACCCACTCGGGAGGAGGGTGAACCGAAATGGATGCGCTCGATATCTGAAGCAGAATCCGCACATAACAAGGTGAGGAAGCTTCGTTAATTCTCGCCGTGTCTTCCTGTGTTTCTCCGTGCTTTCCCGAGCATCAATCACGCCGTGTTTCCACACAACTCGTCAACACGTCTCGGGCCGTCACTTTCCGCGTCTCACCGGCGTTCCTCTGCGTTTATTCATTGTCAGAAACTCGCTTAATATTCTAGAGGGCCGCGGTGAGCCCGAGCCTATCCCGGCAGTCCATCGCAGGGCACCGGGGGCCAATTTAGTTAAGTTAGCCGGCCAATCAACATAGGGGGCAGCAACATGTCTTTGGACTGTGGGAGGAAACTGGAGTACCCGAGAGAAACGTATTGGTTTATGTAGAAAACATGTGTTTAACTAGAAGTACGAAACTCGCTGTAATATACTATTTACAATTCTGTTCCTGGACGGGAGTGTTTAGCAGAAAGTTCATAGTTAGCAGAAGGTCATGTCATTACGTGAATTAGTACTGCACAGAATAGATTTGTTAAGTCACAGGACTCTCGACAGATGTGATCGATTTGGGAGGCCTTCATCCAGCAGTGGACTGGCCACGGTTGATAATGAGGCCTATCCTCTGGTTTTGGGTGTCTCTCGCGTCAGGGGATTTCACAGTGACCATGTTCACAATGGCCACGTCAAGGAAGGTGAGACGGAACTGCTGATATCTGTTATTCAAGCCCGAGGTTTAAATGTCTCCCTTAGAAGGTTCGTCATGGTTGTGTCGCAAAACACTGAGCCAGTACCGTTGAGAGCATAGGGTTGAGGTTTGAGCCCTGGGTGTTGGGTGCCTCTCTCTTGTATTACACGTTTATAATGTCAATTGCTGTCCTGTAAGGATAGAGAGTAATAATACCACGTCAGGCACTTCTTGTACAGTACATGCAGTGTTGCCACCTTGTGCTGTCTTTTTCCCCAGGGTTGGCCTCGTTTTTGAGGAGGTATCTCCCTGGAAAATCTGTTTTCACAGAGCAAATCATTCAAAGTCTGGCGCTTTGTCAGTATGGCCCACTGACTAAATTGTGACCTAGTGTCCTTTGATGTACTGGCGTGTGATCGTGGTTATACCCCTGCCTTGCGCTCTGTGTCTGCCGGGATAGGCTCTGGCTTACCATGGCCATCGACAGGATTCAGCGGGGACTGATAATACATGAATAATTATGGAGTATCGTTACGTCTCGTGTTTCACGTCGCTTCATTAAGTGACAGCTCATTGAGTTTAATAATGTCCTTGTTATTGACGTATCTTAAGCAAACGATCCCCAATGCGAGCCATTCTAGCGAGACTGCCATCCCTTATTTACCCAGTTGGGAACCCATTCAGAGGCATTATGAATTGCGATTGAAGGAGCGTTCAGTACTTTATTTCGCCAGGTGAGGCTATTGAGCGTCAACATCGGTTGTGACTCAAGGCCTTTAAGCAAAGCAAGTAAGACCCCATTGAGATAAGTCTTCGTTGTGATTCACACTCTTTAACCAGGCGAACTCTAATGAGGGCCATTTCCTGGTGCTTTCCAGTCTTTATTTAGCCAGATAAGAGCCCACTGAGGTTCACTCTTGCATATGGTTTAGATCCCTCAACCAAGCAGTCCTATATTACGATCACTTTATTTATTTGGCGATGTCCGTTCGTTTACCAGGTGAATTACTATATTGTTGATATTTGTTATCGCAATTTAGCAAGTGCAACGATCAACCTGTACACTGCTCTGTTGTTAAATAATCCACCTAAATATGGGTCAGTTCCCCACGGCTGCTGCGATTAGGGTCATCAACGTCACATATAAGCACGTCCTCTTAGGAAAAGCCACTTATGTCGTTAACAACATGTGCAGCGTTAATGCCCGGTGCGCATAAAGCCAAACTAGGCCTCTGTTCGAGTTCATTCCTGAAAACCGACACTCAGTAGGGACAGACTCCCTTATGATCATAGAACCAGACTAATGCCGCCTTAGAGGTCAGTGTTTATGGCTTATAAAAACGAATACAGACTCAGACTCATAAAGGGTTTACTGTCAATGAGGGAGGTTCATAGAGCTAGTCTAATGGTCCTTTGAGAGTTCTTTGTTATTGTGTAAGGTTCATACAACCAGACCAAATTATCCTCATCAAGGATTCAGTCGTAATGGCTAAAATAAAATCTGTAAATAGTGGAGGCTAGAAATCCATGTAATACTTTTTCGTTTTTGCTCATTTGTGTGTGTTGCGTGAAAGTTAATGGCTCTAAAAGCCAGGATAACGCTCCTTAAAGGGTCATAGAGCTAGACCAAGGCTCCTGGTGGGTTTGCTGTGTATGTAGCGGTATTGTCTGGTATCTCTCCCCCCAGGATGGTTTTTTGGACTCAGCTGCGTCTTCTGCTGTGGAAGAACTTTACATTGAGAAAAAGGCAAAAGGTGGAACATCAAACACGTGCACACCCACGCATTTGTGCATTTACACACTTACACGATAATAAATGTGTTTTACATACAACTTTCCACACATGGACCCACGTACTTTCATCACAGCTGTCTTTATAAAACGCAAATGCAAAGGTAGTTTCGGACTTTGTGTGTTGAGGCAGTAACTTGCATAACACAAGGAGTTTAATTCAATACATTTTGTTTTAACCACGTGAGAACTGAAGATACCAGGATCAGTCTCAAACTTTTGGGGACCTTTTTGCTGATGATGAAAAAAGAGACCAGGTTTTACCCTTTCTGGCAATAATACAGGTGTTAAGATGTTCAAACAACAAAGAAACACCTTTCACAATCCATCGACTTGGCAATAACCACAAATGCTGATGGTTAAACATGCTCACAATGTTCCTTGATGATGTATGCTTTGTCCTTGAAACTAAAGCAGGCTGTCTGGTGTGGGTCAATCAGTTACAGTGTTACGTTGGTGTGTTCTCGTTGAATCGTTCGTGTTTATTTGTCAATGCAATAAAATGTCAACAAGAGCCCTCAAGCAATGTGGTCCTCCACCATCTCCCCAGGTTCGTCTGCTGGTGGAACTGACATGGCCGCTCTTTCTCTTCATCATCCTCGTGTTGGTGCGGAAAACCCAGCCGCCCTACAGGCAGCATCAATGTGAGCCCGCCCCGCCCAGGTCCACTCAGAATTAAAATGAATATCCAATATTTTCCGAACTGTACTCATAACGTCATGCCGCTATTAGAACATACAATTTTGAAAACCGCGTACGATTATTGCAAGGGTTGCCCAACCGTTGGAGACACAAGCGAGAGCAAAGTGCACCCCCCCAATCCATGGGTTGAGGAACCACCGCGTTATATAATCCTTGTGTATGCTTGATATGTATTTGTTATAATTGTAGTTTGTTCTATATCTGTGCCTTGTTATTGTCCCCCCCGACCCCCAGCTTAGCTTAACTTGTAAATATGAAACATTTTTTGGTATTTTGTTTTTTTTATCCTAGTATTTTTAAACCCTTGTTGTTGTGTTCCAGTCCATGTATATGCCAACACCGGGGTCTGAGAGAAACAGCAATACGATCCTCTACATGTCCTGTACATATGGCAGAATTGACAATATAGTTGAATTAATAATAATAATAGCATTTTATATAGCGCCTTTCACCCGAGGGTCACAAAGCGCTGCGCAAGGGCCGCGAAGAGAACGGCATTTCAACAAAGAAAGAAAAAACAACCAATAAAAACCAAAGCAACAAAAAATAAATGATTAAGGCTGCTTCGAATATTCTGAAAGGTCGTGAAACTGGTAATCTTAAGAGCGGCAAAAATCTGCCAGCGTCCCCTAAGATGGTCGTCACTGACATAGAAATTGAAATATTGCCGAGCTTGTGTTTTTACGCTGCTACCTCTGTCGATTTCAGGCCACTTCCCCAACAAGCCGCTGCCGTCGGCGGGCGCGCTGCCCTGGCTCCAGGGTGTCCTGTGCAACGCCAACAACCCCTGCTTCTCGCAGCCCACGCCCGGAGAGACCCCCGGGCAACTCAACAACTTCGGGGGCTCCATGTGAGACGGCGGAAAGTCGCGTGGAGACGCAGTTAAACAGGAGCATGAGATAGATACGTAGATTCGTTATGACAGCAGAGAATAAGCCAGTGGAGCTTGCAAGCTCTGGGAGCGGGATTCCTGCGACACAATGCAAAAAGGTGTCCATTTAGTGTTTAAAGACCTTAACACTTTTTCTCATTGCCGGAAAGGGTTAAAGCTTGTATATTCTACATTATTTGTACAACGGCAAAAAATGTCCAATAGTCTAGACTCTAGATAGATAGATGTTTATTATTACAGCATAGAAATACCCAGTGAGCTTGCAAGCTCTTTACGGGAAAGACATCGGAGAGATGTAGAAACCAATCGTGCAAAGGCCTCGTAGAGGCTGTTACCGTGTTCTTCACGAGGTGCGCTTATAAAGGATTTGAACCCGGTACATACAAACGCTCGCTGCTTTATATTACACATAGACAACCCGGTGGCGGAGCCTAATTGCCCCAGTTTTTTTTAGTAAGGTAGAGAGAATCACGATCCCTTCCCGTGTGTCCTTGCGCCCCCAGCGTGTCTCGCTTGATAGGCGACATCCAGAACCTGCTCTCCAACGAGACACAGCTGCAGCAATTCGACGAGGCCCTGGAGGACATGGTGGGACTGGGCCACCTGGCAGAGACTCTGCGCTCCCGGCCTGACGTCGTGGCAGGTAGGGCCCGCCTCACACCCCCGTCACCGTCTCCTCGCATTCATTCATGCATTCCCTAACAACATCTCGAGAAGAAACCAGACTCCAGGTCTGGACAGAAAAGCTTGAGAGTGACCCTCCTCCAACTGGCATGGGAATCCCCCCTGCTGAAGACCTCCCTCCTGGCTCAGAAGCACCATTGATTCAGTGGAAGACACTCAACCGCCTGAGAACTAGAACGGGACGATCAGGAGATGCTTTGGTTGGATGGGGCTGCAAGACCGGCCCAACCACCTGTGAATGTGGAGAAGAAGACCATACTATGGAACACTGCCTTGTCTGCGCTCTACTACCCAACCTCTGCAGCTCAAGAGACCTTGCAGAGTTCAATAAAAATGCAAAGAACTGTGTAAAGAAATGGGAAACTGTAATTTAACCATCGCGCTTCGAAGGATCGCAAGATCCATTCGTTCGTTGAGAATTTCTCGAGCGTTGCTCCTCTCTCCTTCACGACGGTTTCAGAAGTCTAACGGTGCGCTCCGACATGGGAAGCGAAACGTCACGAAGGAGAGAGGAGGAATATTCGACACGGCTACCCGAAAGAGCAGCTTTTTAGATACATTCTGATACGTCAATATGTTGTTTATGGTGTTGTTGATGATGCTGACTGTCCACTCTCCGTGGACTGCTGCCACCGCGACCCTCACCAGGACAAGCGGTTTAGAAAATGGATGGATGGATGATGCTGACGGGGCTGTTGATGTTTTTGTTTGTAGGGAGAGGCGTGCGGGTGAGGGATTTCCTGAGGGAAGACGAGAACCTCACTTTGTTTATGCAGCGAGACATGCGTCTGCCGAGACAAGTGTCCACCGAGATCCTGGAGATGCGAGTCCGCCTCGAGCAGGTGGGAATCACACGCCACTCACATGAGTAGAGAATGTGACTACTCAGATTCCTTACCGGAGTGAAAACCAGGCAATACGCATGTACACGCATTGCCCAATGTAAAAAAGTCGCAAAGGAGAGAGGATGCACTCCCGACACGGCTATCACGAAAGAACAGCCCTTGAGAGCAATTCTCACGCATTGAGCCGTGCACACTTACATCAGTACACGTGCTCGTACCAACGAT
Source organism: Geotria australis (assembly GCA_036362915.1). Taxonomy (NCBI): domain Eukaryota; kingdom Metazoa; phylum Chordata; class Hyperoartia; order Petromyzontiformes; family Geotriidae; genus Geotria; species Geotria australis. The sequence continues at coordinate 2,230,696 of JAZEWU010000001.1, forward strand.
CGAGGCAAATCCATCACCTGATTGTCAGCAATTCGCATGTTTGTTGTGAACGCAGGAGTCTCCGTAAAGAGCTTGCAGGCTCACCGGGTATTTTTCTGCTGTAATAATAAACATCAA
>JAZEWU010000001.1:2230905-2244777 GCA_036362915.1 Geotria australis
CCAAGTATTACTTGACAGGGATCGCGACGTGAACGCTTCTACCTTGATCCCCCCCGCCGTAGTTCGTGGAGGGGATCCCGTCGCTGACTCTGAAGGAGATCGCGTGCGACGACTCGCTGCTGCGCCGCTTCCTCGTGTTCCGCTGGGCCTCGGCACGCTCCGCCGTGCGCTCCGCCCTCTGCTTCCTGCCCCAGTCTCGGCTGCAGCAGCTTGAGGACGTCCTCTACGCCAACGTGGATTTCTATCGGCTCCTGCGGGAGGTGCGGGTTTAAGCTGCGGAGGGACTCGGGGTTGGTGGACGGGCAAGGGGGTTAGGGATAGGCGGTGGGGTTACGGGTTGGAGGTAGTCCATGTATATGCCAACACCGGGGTCTGAGAGAAACGGCATTTCGATCCTCTATATGTCCTGTACATATGGCAGAATTGACAATAAAGTTGAATTGAAAAAAAAAAGTTGCTGGGATAGGGGTTAGCGTTCAGGCGTGGTGCTGGTTACTCGCCTCTTCGTGCGCTGTGTCAAACTTCACAAGTGCTCGCTAACAGCACTTGACCATTCAGCCTGTTAAGGCTATACAGGGGGGGTCTTTGTCGAGGGTTCGTAATAATAATTGTTAATAATTTATTTCATTCAATCGTTCTGAGTTCTCATCTGGGTAAATAAGGGATGGCAGTGACAAGAGAATGGCTCCAATTGAGGATCATATGCTTAAGAAAGGTCAATAACAAGGAAATGTCTGGTCTCCTCTCCTTCGACTGCTGCCACCGCGACCTTCACCAGGACAAGCGGTTTAGAAAATGGATGGATGGATGAAACCCAATGAGCTGTCACCTGGTCAAGCAATGTAAATCACGAGACGTAACGATACTCCGTAACTATTCATTATCAGTCTCCGCTTAACCCTGTAGACGGACGCGGTGAGCCAGAGCCTGTCCCGGCAGACACAGGACGCGAGGCAGTGCTATACACAAGACACCAGTCGATCACACGGCAGCAGGATAATTAACTTAGACAGAAAGATGTCTTTGGACTGGAGGATGAAACCGGAGTAGCTTGCCAAAACCCATGCAGGCACGGGGAGAACATGCAAACTCCACACAAAAAGGTACTATGCCAGTTATTATCATCTTCATCATCATAGGGTGCTTACGATGGCAATGTTTTTCGCTCCACAGATGCCCTTCGTGCTGGACGATGCGTCTCCTCGTCTGTCCGCGGATGAGTGGAGGGACGCAACGACGAGCTTAGCAGACCTCCTCCGGCAGGTGAGCCATCCTGAAGCATGCAGTGGGAAATTCCACATTCCCATGGCGATTACAGTCCTGCCATTGGATATACTGTGTATGCTTTGCTGAATGTAAAGGCGTGAAATTCAATGCCGTTGAACAACTGTTAACGTTCAACACATCAACACACAAACGAAAGATACCCATGGTGGCGCAGTAAGTATCACTGCCGCCTCACGGTAAGAAGGACCAGAGTTTGATTCCAGGCTCGATTTCCTTTCTGCTTGGAGTTTGGATGTGCTCCCCATGTCCGCGTGGGTTTTTGCCAGGTACTCCGGTTTCCTTCCACAATCTAAAGACATGCTGCCTAGGTTAATTGGCCTGCTGACTAAATTTCCCCCAGTGCCTTGCGATGGACTTTGCATCCCATCCTGTGTCTGCCGGGATAGCCTCTGGCCCCCCACGACCCTATACAGGATTTACTGGGTCCAGATAATGACAATGATGAAAGATACCCAGAACCTCAGCTTTAACCCAGCCCCTCTGTAGTGCCAGCTCCGTCTCCCCGACTCAGATGTCGATCCCCCGAGCCACGCGGTGACCTCGGGCTGCGGGGCCGCCGCGAGTCGCGTCTTCTTGAAAGCGAGACGCCCCGTTTCCCCCACAGTTCACGTCGCTGCAAAGCTTCACGTCGCTGAGGAGGGAGGCCTCGTTCCTGAGCGGCCTGGGCCTGGCTCGGAACGCGAGCGACGGCCTGCGCGAGGAGCAGGTGGGGCCCGCGCTCTCCGCGCTGTCGGCCCTCCTGTGCGGACACCCCGAGGCGGGGGGCCGCAAGATCCTCTCGCTCAACTGGTATGAGGACAACGACTACAAGGCCTTCCTGGGCATCGACGATGAAGATTACGGCGTCGGAGGAGGAGACGGCGACGAGGAGCAGGGAGGCAGACGGCGGTATCAGTACAACAACGACACGAGTGAGAAGCTGACCGGTGGTGGTGATGGCAGTGGTGATGTAGGAGTTTGTAATTATTAATGGTGGAGGTGGTGCTGTTGGTGGTGCTGACGATGGTGTTATTAGCAGTGAAGTGGAACCGGTTCTGAACCCGAGCCTGGAACTGCCGCAATGGGTAATATATATATACAAAATCATGAAAAGAAAAAACGAGAAAAATAAAAGGCCTATTTATTCATTTTCCGATACACCGGTACTATTACCGGTTCTGGAGCGAAGGTGGTTGAGCCGGAACTAAATATCGGATCCGTTTAGCTTCGGTTCTGCATCATTGGTTCTTGGTGGTGGCAGTGGTCATAATTGTATGTCGGATGAGTTGGTGACAGTGGTGATAATAATAATAATTTACATTTATAACTCGCACATATTCATTCAATGTCGAAGATATTCATTCGACGAGAGAAGGACTCAGAGGCGCGAGGAAAGCACAGAGGCGGATGAGGCAACCTGCCGGTTTGCTGGCGCCATATTGCCACACACTGCTTCCTATATATTATGATGTTAGCCAAATAACTAACGTTTATTTTTTTTAAGTTGTGGGAGGAAACCGAAGAACCCGGAGGAAACCCACGCAGAACAGGGAGAGCGAATACCACACAAACTCAACACAGAAAGGCACCCGAGGCGGGAATCGAACCGCCTCGGGTAAGACCATTCTTTCTGTGAGGCGCGGATGTTACCACTGGCAGCGGTGATAGTGACGACAGTGATGCCGGTGACGTCGGTGACCCCAAACGGCCCGCACTGCGGCCCCCTCTGGGCCGTCCGTGGCGAGCGCGACCTCGCGACCCCGGCGACCCGTGCGCGTGCGTGGGTCTCCACAGCCCCGTTCTGCAACGCGCTGCTGGGGGGACTGCAGACGAGCGGCGCACTGCGCTTCGCCTGGTCCATCCTCCAGCCGTTGCTCCAGGGCAAGATCCTGTACTCGCCCGACACACCGGCCACCCGCAGGATCATGCTCGAGGTAACGACGCAGCCGCTGCCACTGCCGCCACTACCGTGCTGCTGCTGTTGGTAGCGGTGGAGGTGGCGGTAGCCCAGTAGTGAGCGCGCTGGGCTACAAATCTGGCCACCCGAGTTCGAATCCCGCTCACGGCCAACAGCAGTGACGATTTTCTGAACCGGTCCTGGGTCTCACCTAGGTCGACTCAGCCTGAAATGAGTACCGAGTGCGGTATGTAAACATCGCCACTAGGGAGACAAAAGGCGGCCGGGCGTGGTGCCGGCCGCCCACCCACTCGTGTGCCGTGTCGGACTTCATTGGTGCTCGCTAACGGCACTTGACCCGACAGTCTGTTAAGGCTACATGGGGGGATCTTTGTCTTTGGTCCTGTAGAGGTGGAGTAGTTGCTAAATGAGAATAACAATCGTCCTGTTCATGGTGCTGGTGATATTGGAAGTAGCAGTTGGAATGTTGATGAAGCTGCCGTTGTTTCTCTCCAACTGCCACCGCTGCTGCTCACGCTCCCTCCCCGCTCACTCCGCGCTGTAGGCGAACCGCACGTTCGTGGAGCTGGAGATGATCTACAAGTTCGGTCTTGCGTGGGAGGAGGTCGGCCCACAGATCTGGGACTTCCTCGACGGGAGCTTGGCCCTGCGACTACTCAGAGTGAGGGCCACCGTGTTCATCCCCCATCCCCAACCTCACCCCTGATCCCGTCATGGTTACCTGAATCACTAACCCTACCCCTAAACACGATCCCATTATGGGCATGCTTGCCTCAGCAGCTTCAAAATAACCATTATGATCTTCCTGCGTTCACGATAACACCCAGACGCAGACCTTAATCCTTGAACCCAGAATCTCAAAGGTGCTTGTCTCAGACCTGGCCGTTATCAATCTCCTGAGAAACGGACAGAAACACATATTGAGAGACACCCAGACCTGGGACTTGAACCCATTCACTCTTTGGTGCTGGCTCGGTGTCTCTCAACCACCTTTATGAACTTGACACGGCCATTATGAACCTCCAAAGAGAGGGAGCTATCTGTCGTGAGAGACACCTTGGTCAAGGGCTTGGATCCAGGATCTCAGTGACGCGGTCATTACGAACCCAACAAGAGAGAGGCACTGACCGAGGGCTCGAAACTCTGGTCTCTTAACGTGGCCACTCTGACCCCGTGCCCTGTGACCCTGCGGCAGGAAACCTTGGGGAACACGGCAGTGGCTACCTTCGTCGACTCCCAACTCTCCGACACGGGGCTGGACGCCCGAAGCATCGCCCACTTCCTCTCCGAGGATCCTTCGAGCGAGCAAGGCAACGGCACGGTGCCGCGCTGGAGGGAGCTGTTCAACGTGCTGGACCTCGCCATTCGCTCGCTCACACGCTTCCTGGAGGTGCGGCGGGGTTGACACACTGGAGGCGCCGGGTAGAGGCGCGGGGAGGTCTGCGGGTAGAGGAGTGGGTAAAGGCACGGGAAGAGGCACGGTTAGGGTAGCGGGTAGAGGAGTGGGTAAAGGCACGGGTAGAGGTGTGGATAGAGGAGCAGGTTGGGGAGCGGGTAGGGGTATGGGCAGAGGTGTGGGCATAGGCGTAGGTAATTGCGTGCATAGAGGTTATACAGCAATAGTAAAAGCAGTGGTTGAGGTGGTTCGGGCATCTAGTAAGGATGCCCCCCCGGAAGGCTCCCTCGGGAGGTATTCCAGACACGGCCCACTGGGCGGAGACCTAGAGGCCGACCCAGAACACGCTGAAGGGATTATATCCTTTGGCTGGCCGGGGAACGCCTGGGAATCCCCCAGGAAGAGCTGGAATCTGTTGCTGAGGAAAGTGATGTCTGGTCCACTCTCCTTGGACTGCTGCCACCGCGACCCTCACCAGGACAAGCGGTTTAGAAAATGGATGGATGGATAAAAGCAGTGGCACTAGTATTAATAGTAATATGAGAAGTATTAGCAACAGCGGTATTCATCACCGGCGTTGGCCGTGAGCAGCAATCGAACTCCGGTCGCCGGGTTCGTAACTGCTACACAGATGTTTATTATTACAGCAGACAAATACCCAGTGAGCTTGCAAGCTCTTTACGGCACTCCTGCATTGACACAACAAACATGCGAATTGGCGACATAACTCACGCGCACCCTTACGAACACACACGACGCATCGCCGGCCCCCAATAGGCGGTCGCTAACCGCGCTTTCCCGGAACGCGTGCAGTGTGTGGAGCTGGACAAGCTGGAGGGGGTGCGGGACGAGGCCGGGCTGGAGCGCCGCGCGCTCGAGCTGATGGAGGAGCGCAAGCTGTGGGCGGGAGTCGTCTTCCTCGACCTGTTCTCCCCCTCCGCGCTGCCGCAGCACCTGCGCTACAAGATCCGCACCGACATCGACCGCATCGAGAGGACGAGCAAGAGCCGCGACCGGTAGGAGCCGCGGCAGCGGCAGGAGCAGCAGGTGGTTCGGCAGCAGTGTCGAAAAATGTGTGAAGTGCTGCGTGTAAATCTGTTTGTTTTGTTGTTTTTTTAAATATTTTTGTATTTTTATTTATTTTCAATTATTTTCGTCAATTCGCATGTTCGTCAATTCGCAGGAATCCCGTAAAGAGCTTGCATGCTCACTGGGTATTTTTCTTACGTAACATTAAACATCTATCCATCTGTCTAGGCAATCATTACCAGGAACATAACCAATGTCTCCTCGAGCGTATTCCCTTCATTGTGGAGCCTGAGCTGGAAGGATTGCTCCGTGGCAGTCATAAGACAGCACGGTTTGGCGCGGCCGTCATGCATAGCTGATGATAAAATGGTGATAAATAATAGTCCCGCCTGTCCACGCTTTCACTAATAAGGGGATCGAATTGACAATAATTTACATTTCTAAAGCACCTTTCATCCAATGCTGGCCAGGTTCTGAATTCACTTTACCACTGATCTCTCTTCCCCCCCCCCCCTTTATTTGCTATGTAACCCCACAACCCATTCTCCGGATTTCGTCGACCGTGACGGGATACAAGGTACTGGGACCCGGGCCCTCGCGCGGACGCTGCCGAGGATCTGCGCTACATCTGGGGTGGCTTTGCATACCTGCAGGACATGGTGGAGCGCGGCATCGTGGGGGCGCAGACGGGCGCCCACGCCGTGGGCCTCTACCTGCAGCAGATGCCCTACCCCTGCTTCGTGGACGACGTGTAAGGCCGCCCGAGCTCCCGTACCCCCGTTCCCCCCCAGTCTTCCGCCTGCCCCCCGCCCTCCGCCCGTCTCTTTTCAGGGGTTACCGGTAGTGCAGTGGTCACGCGTCACCTACGGCAAATTACCTCAACCGCGACCTTTAAACTCCGCCTTAAGCAACATCTCTTAGTTGGCCGATATCATAATATATAGGAAGCGGTGTGTGGCAATATGGCGCCGACAAACCGCCTGGCTGTGCCTCCTCCGCCTCTCTGCGCTTTCCTCGTGCCTCGAAGTCGTTATCTCGTCTAATTTGACAAGATTCCTTTGACATTGAATGAATATGTGCGCGTTATAAATGTAAAATTATCCATCCATCCATTGTCAGAAACCGCTTAATCCTGTACAGGGTCGCGGTGAGCCAGAGCTTATCCCGACAGACAGAGGGCACATGGCGGGGCTATTATTGTTATTATTATCTGCTGAAAATGCGGGATTCCCAGGCATCCCCGGGCCAGCCGAGAGACATGGTCCCCACCAGCGTGTCCTGCGCCGGCCTTTAAACCGTCCACTAACACTAACCCTATCCATAACTGCTGACACCGCCCTTTTGCCTAATCCTTCCACAAATATTAACCCGAACTCAACCCCTATCCATAACCCTAAACCCTATCATTCGCAGCACTATCCCTTGTACTAACCCTAATCCTTTCCCCACCACCAACCCCTTGCTCTGTCCCGACCCCTGACCCGTGCTCCCTGAACCCCTGCCAGCTTCACCATGTACGTCGGTAACATCCTGCCCATGTTCATGACGCTCGCGTTCATCCTGCCCGTGTGCCTCATCTTGAAGAGTATCGTCTTGGAAAAGGAGCGCCGCCTCAAGGAGGTGTTGCGTGCCTCGGGCCTAGGCCGTGGCACGCTGTGGGCCGCTTGGTTCATCGACAGCATTCTCACAATGGCCGTGTCCTGCGCCTTCCTCGCCGTGATCATCAAGGTCGGCGGCGGTGGCGGTGTGGCCAAAACGGCCGAGATGACCGCCAAAAACAATAAATAAAACCAATCAAAATCGATCTGTCGGTCAGGTCCAAGGGGGTGCCCGCTATCGTTTAACAACAGCGGGCAAATGAGGGATGTCACAATGGGTGTTAAAATGGGTGCGGGGGTTCAGGCTTAGGTGAGACCGCAGATGTTGACTTGGGAAAATAAATTAAGTGTATTCTGTGTGGAGAAGCTGTAGCTGAGGGGATAGGGTAAGATGCGGGCTTGGTTAACGTGAAACTGACACAGGTTCGATTCCCTGCCTCAGATTTCATGGCACTTGCTTTTACCCACCCCCCTCGGCTACAGCATGTCCCTCCCATGAGTATCTAAGCCTATCCACAACACTTGCACTGTTTTTAACGTAAGCAATCTATCGTACGTTACATATAATAGAATGAACATTACGTGCTCATTCTACTAATATTCAAAGTACATGTTTTATTAGTGCATTAGGTTTTCCCTGGCATGATGTTTGAGGATTGCTCTTAAAACTGCTCTTTCGGGATAGCCGTGGCAGGCGTTTCCCTTCTCTCCTTCGTGACATTTCACCTCCGACGTTGCAGGCATTGTCAAGCTTCTGAAGAAGATGATGATTCTTGTGTCAGTTGCACGTTAAACAAAGCTGCGGCTCACCCTTCTGAAGAAGCTTGATAATGCCTCCAATGAAGGAGAGAATAACTCTCACCATGACTATCTTGAAAAAGCAGCGCTTCAGAGCAATTCTGTTAAAATCAGTTCAAAAGGCTCAAACTCCTTGTCTCAGAGGGACGTGGAGGTGAACATCTATTATTTACCCTTCACCTCCAGCCCCCAAGTCGACACAGTGGGGGGCACCAGCCCCTCCTGCCCCAGCTGTGGCACTGCCCGTGATTCAACTGATTTATTAATCAATGAAATCAATATTGTTGCTGTTATAACTTAAATCATACAACAATTTTCAGTGCTTACAAAAGCGTATAATTTCAGTCATTCTGACGGGTAAGTTGACAGATCGGTCATTCGGTGATTCGATAAATTGTTCAATGAATCAAAAGAAAGAGTGAGGTTCTGTTTGTGAGTTTAGGTCATGTGAAGGTGTGTAAGTGAAGTGCACCCGTCGATATACCGGAGCAAACGAATGAGCACATGCATCACTTACCTCAATATATGGTATCGACGTTTCGCTGGCATTACAGCTAGCATCATCAGTAACAGCTGTAATGCCAGCGAAACGGTGCCATCTCTTGAGGTAAGTGATGCATGTGCTCATTCGTTTGCTCCGGTATATCGACGGGTGCACTTCACTTACACACCTTCACATGACCTAAACTCACAAACAGAACCTCACTATGAATAACATTGGTCATGAAAGCCTTCGAGTTAAAAGAAAGAGTGTTGAGATCTGTAGGGTCACTTGCTGAGTGGAGTTGGTAAGGATGAGGTTCCTACATCAGAGTGAGGATGGACCAGTTCTATAGCTGATCAGAGAGGGGGTCTCTATCGGATCAGTCGATGTGCACACCGTGACTTGCGGTCCTCCACCCCGTTTTCACCACTTTTCCAAGTCGGCTTCTCCTGTCGATTAACGGCCGCCTCCTCCTGGCGCCGCGTGTCTCCGTGCCTGCCCTGCCGACCCCGTCGGCCAGGTTCTCTCTGGCTCTGAGCCGCTGCTTCGCTCTCTTCATGGTCCTCTCGTGGGTCTTCGCCGTCTCTATGGCCGTGAAAAACGTGGTCCTGGAGAAGGAGCTGCGGCTCCGCGAGACGATGCGTGCGATGGGCCTGGACTCTCGAACCCTGTGGCTCACCTGGTTCATCGATTGCCTCACCTCTGCGAGTCTCAGCAACATGCTGCTCACTCTGCTGCTCATGGTAACGCCGCCACTGCGCGCTCTGTCTCTGCTGCCTCGCGGCAAGAAGGACCTGAGTTGGATTTCCAGCTCAGGTGCCCGTCCAAAGACATGCTGCTGCCTATGTTAATTGGCTTGTTGGCTAAATTTCCCCCAGTACTCTACGATGGACTGGCATCCCAACCTAGGGATAACGCTGCCTTGTGCCCTAGGTCTGCCGGGAGAGGCTCTGCCCCCCGTGACCCTGCACGAGATTAAGCGAGTACTGTCAATTATGGTGTTTCTCTTACATTTGTTGCACTTGTTTCTCCCAGTTATATTTCACTTGTGTGGCTATTGCCTGAACTCTTCTGCTGCCCTTTGTCTCTCAGTAACAACTGCTAAGGACTGTGCTTATGTCTTTACATCTTTGTTCATTCAATCTCAAGCCAAACAACAAGCAGCTGTTCTATAGTAATTTGGTTTTGATGGTATCGCGATCAAACCAATTTTTATGAATGTTCAGTCGAAGAGACTATCATTAACAGCACCGCGCTAACGAGCTCAGCGACAAACGAGCGTGGGTTCAAGATTGCTGGACGACCTCGCAATTGGCTCGGTCAGGATGCATTTCCTTTATATCTTAAATGGCGAATTAAATGTCTCTCAGTTAAACACCTTTCAAATTAACATTGAATAAACTATATGGCTGAATTCGGTGGTTTGCGAAAAATAGCAAAAATCTTTGCTCATCGTAATTTTATTTTGTGGACAAAACGACAAAATCTGCAGAAATTGGCAGATTTCTCTGTTTTACTGCCGGTTATTGGCAGAAACACTCTTTCTGCCTCCAGCTACGGCGGTGAACGCACGCGATCCAGAGCTTTCGCGGCAGCGTTGGTGGATCTCACCGAGATTATAACATGCTGTAAGACTCCCCAACCTGCCGCATGGGCTGGAAGGTGACCAGAAAAAGGCCGAGTACAGCAAGTGGGCTTGGGGAATTCACTTGTGATTTCCTGGTGTAACTACCAAGTGGGCTTGCAAACTTATCCAGGTCTTAATAATAATAGTAATTTTACATTTATAACGCGCACATATTCATTCACTGTCGAAGGTACTCAATCGACAAGAGAACGACACAGAAGCGCGAGGAAAGCACAGAGAGGCGGAGGAGGCAGCCAGGCGGTTTGCCGGCGCCGTATTTGCCACACACTGCTTCCTATATATTAGGATGTTATCGGTCAATTAATTGTGTGATTTGCTCGTATCCGCAGTACGGGAAGGTGCTGCAGTACAGCGACCCCTTGGTCCTCTTCGTGTTCCTGACGGCGTTCGCGGTGGCGACCGTGTCGCAGTGCTTCCTGCTCAGCGTCTTCTTCTCCAAAGCCAACCTGGCGGCGGCGTGCGGCGGCCTCGTCTACTTCCTGCTCTACCTCCCGCACATCCTGTGTTTCGTGTGGCAGGACTACCTCACCTTCCCCATCAAGATGGGCGTCGTGAGTTCCGCGCAAAACCTCGCGATAGTGCGTTTGACCGCTCGTTCACGCGCGCGTCGGTTCGTTTGCTCGCCACCAGGGAATTGGGGTTGGAGTGGGTGGCACGCGGGAATAGTAGTCGCAGCCATAGCGAGAGGTATACTGGATGTGGCGTACTTGGTGCGGGTAAATATTTGAGGTTATACAAACGGTACGGACCCGTCTGAGGTAGACCCTTGGTTTTGAACTCCGGAAGCCTTACATTGGTTTGCTCATACGTTTACACGAGTTCTTTCGCGCCCAGGAGCACATCACCCAAACTCAGAATCTACAGCAGGTTTGACCGTGGGTGACCACCACGCTCACAAGAGGCTGTTATCGGTTGCTACGGGGCCACATTGGGGGCATTCGAGGGTAAAGCAGCAACCATGACGAGCCAACAAGCCAAAGTTTTGTCGAACAACCCCCCGCGACACCGCACTCTCCGCGCGCACCCCGCTCACATCACACCCGGGCTTTCTCGTTCCCGCGACTGCTACAGAGTTTACTTTCGACCGTGGCCTTCGGCTTCGGCTGCGAGAGCATCTCCCGCCTGGAGGAGCAGGGCATCGGGATCCAGTGGCACAACCTGGCGTCGAACCCGGCCGCGGGAGAGACGTACACGCTGCTCACGTCGCTGCTGATGATGCTGTGTGACGCGGTGCTGTACGGCTTGCTCACCTGGTACATCGAGGCTGTGTTCCCAGGTGCGTCGCGGCGGATCTGTGGGTTTTGCCCGGCCCGCCGTTTTACTCGTGGTGGCCTCTGTCAGGTAGTCGAGAAAGTAGGTTACTGATGCGTGTGTGTGTGTGTGGCGGAATTTGAGTGGTGCAGAGTTCGGTTTGGTTAAACGGAAGATCCGAGCCACGGAGCAGAGCTCTTCTCTATAAGCTACACTCGTAGACCGTGTGTTCTAGGCTGAGCTGCAGGGAGCTTCAAGCACCTTGAGTGGTAGAATAAGGGGTTAGAGTTAGTGTTATGTTTACTGTTAGGGTTATGTTTAATGTTAGGATTAGATTTAATGTTAGGGTTAGTGTTAGGTTTAATGTTATTCAGCATTAGGTTTAATGTTAGTGACAGTGGAAGGAGGATTATGTGTTTAGCGTTAGCGTCAGTCAGGTCCAGTGTGAGTTATAACAGTAATGTTTACGTTAGTCTTGGTGTTAAACGATTTACACTTCAGGAAATTGGGTTAAGGTCTCATTCTCAGCATTGGGGATAGTGTGAGTGTTTAGTCTCAGGGCGCTCATGAATGTGAGCAGCAGCTCTCTAACAGCCGTGCCGGGCTCGCTGTCCTTGTGACCCCGCAGGGCAGTACGGAGTCCCCAAGCCGTGGCACTTCCCGTTCACGAGCTGCTTCGCTACGAAGGGCTCTCCGTCCTCGAACGGATCGACCTCCGCTTCCAAACCCGCGGCCGGTGAGCAGACTGACCGTCGCAACTCAGATCTTTGGTTCAATGGAAATAACCTTCTTCCCTTGACCTCATTATCTACAGTGTCTCTAAAAGGTCTTAAAAAACAACCCTTTAAAGTACTAAATGTTTTAATTTTCCTCCTCCTGTCTTGCTCCTCCTCTCTTCTTCCTCGTCTCCACATCCCTGTGTCTTCCTCTTCTTTTCTGCCTCCGCCTTGTCTTCTCAAACCGTGACATCGTCATCAGTGAAAGGAAAATCAGCCGTCGGCACAATGACTAGACAAGGCTCGAAGCAGTCCCAGGACGGCAAGGAGAAAGGAGGCGGCTGGGAAGAGAGGAAATCTGGGAAAAATGGCGGCAGTGGCAAGATAAATTCTGCGGGAGGGGGCGGTGTTGAGAGAAGGGATTCTGGGAAAAGGGGCAGCCGTGAAGTAGAGGATCCTGGGAAAGGGGGAACCCGTGACAGGCGGGTGGCATGGTCAGCTGACATTGAGCAGCGGGAATCTAAGAAGGGAAAAAGGGGTGGGCGGCGTTCCAAAGGGAAAGGCCAAGGAAGCGGTGCGACGAGCCGGAGCAAGGAGAAAAAGTCCGCAGCGAAGGCAGCAAAACGAACAAATGCTCAGCCACACGGACATCCAATCAAGGGTAAAGTTCAGAGTCGCACAAAGGTAGCCAGGTGTGGTGCTGGCCACCCACCACTTAATGTGTGGTGCTGGCCTGTATAGGCGTTCGCGAACAGCACTTTACCCAACAGTCTTTTAAGACTATACGGGCAATCTGTTTGTTTGTCCTAGACACACAGCTGGCACCAGTGGATTCCTGGGTTTAAGAGAAAGACTAAATGAAATTCACAGTAAGACGCGACTAAAATTCCAAATACATCGACCAGACTAAGACTATAGTAAGACATACTGACTAAACTGTTCCTGCTCGCTCCTTCGCGACGTTTCAGCTCCCGCATTGGGGGCATCATCAGCCTTCATCGGAGGCATCGTCATCACAAGCCCGACGACAATGCCTCCAATGTGGGAGGTGAACGACACCTCCGATCGTGAAGGAAAAGAGCAGGAACAGTCGACACGGCTATCCCGAAAAGAACCGCTACGGAGAGAAATTCTCGTACATCGAGCCATTAAAACCCACATCAGTAAAAGTTGGATGTTATTTTTAACTCCGACTGCTGTCCTTTATTTAATGACCAGGCAACCCACTGGCATTCATTTATTGTCCGTACCCGCTTATTCCTGTAGCGGGGCGGTCGGAGCCTATCCCGAGATACACAGGGCGCAGGATAACAACCTGGGGCTGCAGCATGTCTTTGAGCTGTGGGGGAGCAAACGAATTCCATGGCGGAGCGTGCGCGACGCGGTGCAGACCCGAGCCGTCTCTCTCCATGTCGGCAGTGGAGGTCCCCGTGGAGGAGGAGCCACTGGAGCTGGCGCTCGGCGTCAGCGTGCGCGACCTCGTCAAGAAGTACGCCGCCATGGAGCGCCCGGCCGTAGACGGCCTCAGCTTGAACTTCTACCAGGACCAGATCACGTCCTTCCTCGGCCACAACGGGGCGGGGAAGACCACGACCATGTGAGTGGCACTCGCGGGCTGCTCGTGGCCCGGGGGTGGCCGGGGGGTGGTGGTTAGGGTGGGGGTGCTGGTGGTGGGGAGCGGTAGCCCAGTGGTTAGCGCGCTGGGCTACGAATCTGGCCACCCGAGTTCGAATCCCGCTCACGGCCAACACCAGTGACGATTTTCTGA
>JAZEWU010000001.1:2244861-2264057 GCA_036362915.1 Geotria australis
TGGGACTGGGAGTCCGAGCAACAGGGATATCCTCCGGCCCGTGCATTATGTAATATCTTCATTGACCACGTAGTTCGAGATGCTTTCCATGGTTGTACCAGAGAAAATGTCATACATCCTATCTGGGTACAGATACGATGTATGCTGGTGATATGATGATCACTTTATGAACCCGACAAGGCCATTATGTACTCGGAGCCACCCAACCTCCTCTTTGCTTCAACTCCGACCTAGGTCGATCCTCACTGGGCTCTTTCCGCCAACGTCTGGCACGGCGCTCATCTACGGCAAGGACATCCGCACGGAGATGGAGTCAATTCGGAGCAGCCTCGGCACCTGCCCCCAGCACAACGTGCTCTTCCACCAGTGAGTGTGCGGAGGAATGCTCCGCACTCACCAGCTCGCTCGCTCACTTGCCCACCGACCCCATTCACCTATTCACTCACCCCTTACCTCATATGTTGGCTCATAATCTCATTCTCTCACCCACCCATCCCATGACAGACTGACTCACGTGTTCAAATGAGTTTGAGGAGATGCACATCTCCATTAGTTGCCCTCGATTCAACGCTGACAATTCCACATTCTTATGGCCAGAGACCAGCCTCTCCACCGTCACACACAAACTCGGTCTCCACTTCGGGGCGTGACTAACGAGCGACGGCGTCGTGTCTTCACCAGGTTGACCGTGGAGGAGCACATCTGGTTTTACGCGCGGCTCAAGGGCTGCCCGTCGAACGAGGTGAAAGAGGAGGTGGAGCGAATGCTGGAGGACACGGGGCTCGTGATGAAGAGAGCCGAGCAGGCGGGAAACCTGTCCGGTGAGTGGAGAGGGCGGAACATCACCCACGGCGGTAGCAACAGCGCTCAGAGCAGCAGCAGGAGGTTGAGGAAGAAGAAAAATACCGGAGTCATTGTCAGTAGAGTTACCAGCCCCCCCCACCGCCGGATTGACTGGGATTCTACTGGAATCGGCATCGATCTTGGGGTTGCCACCTGAGTGGCGAGGCGTCTCACAGTGAGACAGGTGAGTGGAAAGGTGGCTGGAGAGGTGAGTGAGGGGCCTGTGTGGCTGTGCCGCCCTGCCAGGCGGGATGCAGCGGAAGCTGTCGGTGGCGATGGCGTTTGTGGCCGGCTCTCGACTCGTGATTCTGGACGAGCCGACCGCCGGAGTCGATCCCTTTGCTCGACGGGGCATCTGGGAGCTCCTGCTCAAGTACAAACACGGTACGGTTTCAAACCCGGGTCAGGGGACAGGTTGTCGGGCCGGCGGTGGAAATTCTTCATTCCCGCGGCAGGAAAAAGTATTTCATGAGGACACTGGGTACATGTTAACACACACGCATGTGTGTTCGTACTGGATAGACTAAGACAAACTGTTGTTGGTGAGCAGCTATGAAGGCCAGCGTCACATCGAGGGGGTGGGTAGCAAGCCTTTGTTTCCACTGTATATACGATGGCGTTTGTGCCAGGCCAGGTGCACCTTGAAGCCACGTGAAGTGTCAAAGGCTCGCTCGCAGGAGGGCACGGGACCCAGTTGCCATGCGCTAACTTCCCGAGATGACAGGCAGATGCACCACATATATATACACATGCATGCATATAGCCTCAACACACTGGATGGTCATCAGCGCTTTGTGACCCTCGGGTGAAAGGCGCTATATAAATTTATATTATTATTATCACCTATAAAGGCCAGCAAGGATGGCCGGAACCAGACAGGGCCACCTTTGCCTCCCTCGTGGTGATGTCTGCACACCGCACCGGGCACTCCTTCGACGCCGAGCCGAGCTCACCGCGACTCACCGCTACTCCCCGCCGCGCTCGCAGGCCGCACCATCATCCTGTCGACACACCACATGGACGAGGCGGAGACGCTGGGCGACCGCATCGCGGTGATCGCTCGCGGGCGCCTCCGCTGCTGCGGCTCGCCGCTCTACCTCAAGTCGTGCTACGGCACCGGATACTACCTCACCGTCGTGCGCAGCGGCGCCGCCGCCACGGTGGGGCCGAGCGGACACGGCCCGCGGCGCCCGGCAGAGGTGCCGGCGCAAAGCCGCGGTGGCGACGGCGGACCACACTCCGATTCCAACGGGGACGAGGTGCGTCTGTCGCTTGCTAAAATCGCTCGCTTGCTTTTTCAGTCGCTCGTTCGATCGATGGGTGGTTGACACGTTTCCTTGCTCGTTTCATTGCTCACTCGGGTGTTTACTTCTTTACTTGTTTACTCAATCGCCTGCGCACTCGCCAGCTCAATCTTGTTTACATTATAACTATTAAGAACTTTTTTCCACGTGCAATAAATACCAACTACTCACATAATGGCTCATGCCCTCTTCCACCCTCCCAGTCACTTATTCACTTAGCTCTGTGCTTTTTCTGTTTTGTGCCTGCAGTCTGATGGGAGTTCAAGCCACAACAGCAGTTCCGATGAGGGATTTAGTAGTGAAAGAAGTCTGGAAGATAAACTTCCCGGTAAGACACCCTGAAAATCGATTGACTGTATTTTAGGATCAGAGTATGCACCTGATACTTAGTTGCTGCAGATCAATTTTTGGGATTTAATTCTTAATTGATACTGTTTCAGGATCAAAGTCTCAATTGAGGTTGGATTTCAATATCGGAGTCTAGATTGAGACGAGGCTTTGAGATTCAATCCTTGAATAAGAGCGGGTTTCACATTCAGCGTATTGATTGACACTGGGTTTCAGCAGTAGACTCACAGTTATGACCAGATTTCAGTTTGGAGTATCAATTGAGTCTTTAGTTTCACGATTGGAAGCTTAATCCGGATCTCAGGATTGGAGTCTTGATTGAGAGTCTCAGGATCGGAGTCTCTATTGAGATCGAGCGTCAGGATCGGAGTTGTCGATCGAGGCCAGATCTCAGTTTCGATCAAGACTCTGCCTGCCCGTCCCGTGCCACCCGCGGGTGCAGGCGAGGTGCTGCTCCTGAGCAGCCTGGTGGAGAGGCTGGTGCCTGGCGCACGTGTGGTGGAGAACGTGGGCCAGGAGGTCACCTTCGTGCTGCCATACAGTGGCGCTCGCGACGGCTCCTTCGCGCTCCTCTTCAGCCACCTCGACTCGAAGCTCGAGGGCCTCGGCATTTCCAGCTACGGGGTCTCGGATACCACCATGGAGGAGGTGAGCCGGTCAGCCACGACGATATTTCGAATTCGATTCGATTCTTCGAAGCGTGATGGTTATATGACGGTTTCCCATTGCAACAAGTTCTTCTTTAGTTGCAGACAGCCCTTCAACATTTAGAGATATAATAGTCAGTGCTGGCCTTAAAGGCGGGCATTGGCCTCTCTTCTTGCTCCAGACCGAGGGGCTTCTGGCATCTGTTGAGGTTCTGGACATCGTTGTCTTTCAGCTCGGCTTCGAAGTGTTTGGTAGACTTTGCAGGTAATACCAAGTATTACTTGACAGGGATCGCGACGTGAACGCTTCTACCTTGATCCCCAGCCACGACGATGATGACGAGGACGTCTTCTCTGCTGGTGCATCTCAGTAGTCATAATAATAATTTTCCATTTATAACGCGCACATATTCATTCAGTGTCGAAGACATTCATTCGACGAGAGGACTCAGGCGCGAGGAAAGCGCAGAGAGGCGGAGGAGGCAGCCAGGCGGTTTGCCGGCGCCATATTGCCACACACTGCTTACTATATTTTATGATGTTATCGGCCAACTAATTAATGAGTGTTTTTTTTTTTAAGTTGTGGGAGGAAACTGGAGAACCCGGAGGAAACCCACGTAGAACAGGAGGAGAACACACTAACTCCACACAGAAAGCCGCCCAAGGCAGGAATCGAACCGCCTCGGGCAAGACCATTCTTTCTGTGAGGCGCGGATGTTAATCGTATTTCCCGTCGTTATTTTTTTCCCCGTCGCAGATTTTCCTAAAAGTGGCCGAGGATCCGAGCCTCGAGACCGAACACAAAGGTGAGTTCGCCCACCGACCCTGCCACACACCATTAAAACATAAACACAGTTCGAGCCCCAAGCTTTATCCGCATTATCAGCCATCATCAATCCACTGCTGAATGAAGGCCTCACCGAGTATCATTCGTGACCATTCCACGATAAGACAATACATACGAGGCAATACAAACCGTACATACAAACCAGGCACTAGAGGCAAAAGAGCACAAACAACATGAGTGGCTCTAGGTAAGAGATACAAAACATGTGATAGAACAATATAGGACAATACAAATAATTCAGGACTGAGTCGTGATAATTGTCTGAACTGTGAGGAGCAGCTGGTGGAGGAGGATATATGTTCTTGGCGAATAACAGCCAAACGGACCATTCCGTCAACAGTGTCGGAAAGTGAGGTAGCCATTGGAGACGCGAGCGAGATATATCCGTGGGAGTGGGGCGTGAGACAGATCGACGATTTACAATAGAGTTCACAAGGTGAGCAATAACGATGGATTCAAGTTCGCAGGTCGTAGAAACGCTGTGAGGGGTGGGCGTCGTTTCCTTATTACAGACGAAAACGCCTCCAAGCAGAGCAAGTGGAGGTGGTGGAAGGAGAAGAAGTGCCCCTCCCCATCCACGATAAAGGAGGATATGGATACTGAGCTGGGTGAGTGATGGTGCCCATGGTGATGATGAGGGTCCTATCAAGGTTTCAGAAAATCGGATGATGATTGCTATGTACAGTATAATCCCCAACTGTGTGATTTGCGGGTAATTTTTCCCAATTTGGCTAAATTTAGTCTGTGACGCCAGCACACAATGACCGGCTCTCAGAAATGACGCGACAGATTCTCCAAAGTCCTCTGTGCGTCAGACGGCACGGACTTTTGTGATTATTGCTGCAGAAATAATTGGGGCGGCCGCTGGATTCGAACTGTGAACCTCTGCAACAAGCGGAGAACGTGCTACTGGTAGACCGCTTCACCGTAAATTATTTTGATAATGATGGCAATGATGGTATTGATGATGGTAATGCTACCGATACTCTGCTCCTGATGATACTAATACTGATGATGATTGTAACGATGCTACTGAAGATGATGCTACATGACACTACTGATAATAGTAATAATTTTAATAATAATTTTACATTTATAACGCGCACATATTCATTCACTGTCGAAGGTACTCATTCAACGAGAGAACGACTCATTAGCACAGAGAGGCGGAGGAGGCAGCCAGGCGGTGTTGCCAGCGCCATATTGCCACACACTGCTTCCATCTCTGAAGATAAAACACTGATGATGATAACAACATTGTTGCTGCTGCTATGACCGCTGCTGAGAGTGCTTCTAATGATCTCGTTGAACCTTGCTGGTGCTGCTGCCGCTACAGCTAATGCTGCTGCAACTGAGTTTGCTGTCTCGCCCATTGCCACAGCTGCTGTTGATGTTGCCAGTACGACTGTTATTCTGATCCTGTTTTTGCGCTTTTGTATCATTTGTGGCTGACGTCAAGAGAGGAGGTTGGAGGAGAAGAAAGCGAAACGGCAAAAAAAACGTGAGACTTTGATCTCAGCAGCCACGAACTCTACAGCCACTCGAGACCCAGGGAGATTGGGTTTCAGGATCAGATTCTTGGTTGAAACTCAGGGAGACAGGGTTTTAGGATTTGATTCTGAGACTCATGCAGGCCATGTTTCAGGATCAGTCTATTGATTGAGACCCAGAAAAACTGTGTTTTAGGGTTTGGTTCTTGATTGAGACCCAGGGAAAACTATTTTTAGGATCATAGGTTTTCTTAAGACTCAGGGAGACCAGGCATTCAGAATCAGAGTGTTTGTTGAGACCCAGGGAGATGAAGCTTCACGATCAGAGTTGTGATGGAGACTCAGGGAGACCGAGTGTCGGGATCAGATCCTCAAACGCAGTATCCTAGAATTACTGTAAAAACTCTTGTGATTGTATTGCTGCACCTAATCCCTCCTTGACTTATAACCCATACTCTTCGAATTTTGACACTTGACCCCGATGTAAACAGTGAGCCCGGGAGGAGGCGGCAGTGGTCACATGATTACGGGAGGACGGTTGGCATGGCAACAGTTCCGAGCACTCCTCATGAAGAGGTTTCATCACACGAGACGAAGTCGCAAGGGCTTCCTGTCACAGGTGATGGTGGTAGTTGTGCTAAAGATGGCTATGGTGGTGTTGGTAATGACATTGTGATTTTAGTGGTGGTAATGATGATGGTGATGATGATGGTGATAATGATGTTGATTCTTCTCATGATGATGATAATGCAGCTCACGATGGCAATGATGATTCTAACGATGATATAATTGATACAGCTGCTGATGATGCTAATAATAATATTCAAGATTTTATTGTTCTTGATATTATTTATCCTGATGATATTGACTATGTATAACTGCCGACAACAATTCCGACAATGATTTCACTAACGTTGGTGCTATTGATACACCTGCGAGTGATGATAATGATGCTGCTAATAACAATCATGAAGGTATCATCCCAAAAACAACTGAGGAACTGCATCGATGACGATGACAACGTTATCATCGATGTTGCTGCCTTGGCCGATGTTGACGATGGTGCGTGCAGATCATCCTCCCCGCTGTCTTCGTGTGCCTGGCTCTCGTCTTCACGATGATCGTTCCTCCGTTTGCTGATTACCCGATCCTCGAGCTGCAGCCCTGGATGTACCCGGAGCAGTTCACCTTCTACAGGTTGGCGGGTGCCCGTCAAGTTCCAGCGCCATGCGTCTACACGTCCGCACGCGATTGTGGACAATTACGTTCGTTCATTCGTTATCAGTACCTGCTTCAGAAGAAATAGGGTCCAGTGAGCCAGAACCCATCCCGGCAGACACAGGGCGCAAGACAGGGCTATAACCCAGGATGGGACGCCAGTCCATCGCAGGGCACCAAGCACAATTTAGTCAGCAGGCCAATTAACCTAAACAACCTAGACTAGGGGGAAACCAGAGTACTCGGCGATAACCCACGCGGACACGGGCAGAACAAATAAACTCCACGCAGAAAGGCACCCGAGCCGGGGATTGAAACCAGGACTCTATTGCAGTGAGGCGGCAGCACACTCACTGCGCCACTGATACATAAATAAAAGATAAATATGAATATGAATACAATTCACAGCTGTTTTACAATCGTTTGCTGGATGAAGACCTCCCCAGGCCATGTTGGTCATGTCGGGGATGTTTGGCCATACGTCACGGTGCTGGTTAGTGTGAATTGATAAAGGGAGGGGCCCGGGTGCAGCCATGAGAGACGAGAACTGTATGTTGTTTTGGTTATGTGATTAAAACGGAATCGGACAAATACCTCTAAATGTGGATTTTATAAAAAGCACTCCGAATTCCTCACTCTAAGCAAGATACTCCTGAAACAGAGACTGACCCAACCAAGGCAGGGCCCTCCTGCGTAAGCCTCTTGAGACTCCCCGCGACATTTTTAATCAATGGATAAATGCGTGACATTTTTAATCAATGTAGGTTCCCACGGCTCGATGTATTGCTCTCTAAAGCTGCTCTCTCGGAATAGCTGTGTCCAGCGTTCCTCCTTGTTCCCTCACGACCTTTCGCCTCCCACGTTGGAGGCATCGCCATACGGAGTAACGCTAGACATGGCTATCCGAAAATAGCGGCTCTCAAGAGCAATTCTCATTTTGTTAACCATTGTCTCTGTGTTCTGTATAACGACTTGGTCAACCCTGCGCTATAATTGCAGTGACGACGCCCCCAACGACCTGACGTCGCAGAGGCTCGTCTCCGCGATCCTCGAGCCGCCTGGCCTGGGCACGCGGTGCATGTTGGGACACATCATCCCGTGAGTACCCGCCGTCCTGGCACACCTGCATTCGGGTGGCTGAGGGCTTCATAGTCGCCGTGTCAGAGGCACCGAGCCAACACTAATGTGTTGAGGTAGGTTTTCACTGTTCAATGTGTGAGAATTGCTCTCAAGAGCTACTCCTTCTGGATAACCTGGTCGAGCGTTCCTCCTCTCTCCTTCGCAACGTTTCGCCTCCCACGTGAGAGGCATCATGAAACGGAGGAACGCTTGACACGGCTAACCCAATAGAACAGCTCCTAAGTGAGTGAATACCGTCGAGATCCTCTGTTCAATTGTGGGTTTCAGCTATCTTTTTAACATTATGTCCCTAACCTACAGTGTTTACTAACGTTTGCATTTGTAATTGTCTCTCAGAGTAATTTCAAATACAGTATACAACTCTCTGTGCCTCTTTATCCACTTGTAAACTCCCCTCCACTATCTTTGCTAATAGGTAGTGTTAATGACAATGAATTGTAGCCACAATGCGGCTAAACTATTCACAAGCCAAGCCATGGTCGGTAGGCCTTAAGGCCAAGCTGTAGTCAAAAGTCTGTCCACTATAGTAGTCAGTGCTGGCCGGTGATGGCAGTTAGCCAAGCAGATGTTGAAAATGTAATCTGCACGTTTGTGTAGCACCTCACATTGTCTATCGTACGAATAAAAAAAAATACTTTTCACAGGAACCTTCCGTGCCAATCTTGGGCGACTGTGTGGGAGACTCCTGAGGCGTCTCAGGCTGCCCAGGACGCCCTGAACGAGGGCAACTGGACATTCGAGGACCCCTCTCCCAGCTGCCGGTGCAGCACGCCGGAGCGGCTCACCATGCTGCCAGATTGTCCGCCGGGAGCCGGAGGACTGCCGCCCCCTCAGGCAAGCCGAGGCCGTGACGGGTTTCTCTGGCTCAGCTACTGCCCTCTTAACCAAGGCCTCTAAAAACAATAATAATCTTACGCTTTGTAACGTGCACATATTCATTCAGTGTCAAGCGTATTCATTCGAAGAGGGTAAGGAAACCATAGAGAGGCGGGGGGGGAAGGCGGCCGTGTGGTTAGCCGGTGCCAACATTTACATCCTATATATTTTGATGTTATCAGCCAATTAATGTTTTTTTAGTTATGGGAGGAAACAGGAGAACACGGTGAAAACCCATGGAGTCGTTCTCTCGTCGATGAATACCTTCGACATTGAATGAATATGTGCGCGTTATAAATGTAAAATTATTATTAATAATAGCGGGAGAACACACAAACTCCATGCATAAATGCACCCGAGGTGGAAATTGAACCGCCTCAGGCAGAACCTACTTTCTGTGAGGCGCGGATGTTACCGCTGCAGCACCCAGCCGTCCCCTTTGCAATATTTGCCTCCTGCGGTAAAAATACGATCAGGGTACCCGCCCTACTGGAAATCTTGTTCCATGTGTGTAACACGTTCTTCTGACGTCTCTCGTTGATGATGTTTGCTGCTGAAATATCTGGATTTGTTCCTGGATAAAGGCAGACGAGTGCTTCAAAGGGTTGATGTTACTCATGCAAAAGTGGGAATTTAAAGTTGAAATAAGGGGTATAAGCCTTGGACCTGTGTAGATAGCATTTGTGCTCATGAAATATTCGTACCTGGTACCCTCAGTGCGGACATACATACATACAAACACTTGCTCCATTATAAATATAGATTGTCATAATTGAACACTGTCCTATTCACGTCTAAACAGAGGCATGTAATAAGCCACCCCGTCTTGTTCCATCTTGTTTGTATTGGCTGTTCGGTATGTTCTGTGTTTGTATTTTTGTCTGATTCAAAAACACCATGGAGTATGAATGCCATATCTTTTACCGCAACTGCGTCACCTTGCATGGTGCATTGTGGCAGCTGGCGCTACAGCTACGTCGTGAGGCACGGTGCATTGTGGGAGTTGCCGCATCATGCTCAATGCTTTCAATGTCTCCGCTCCCTCACAGAAGCTGCAAAGCACCACGGATATCCTCCAGAACCTGACCGGGAGAAATATTAGCGACTACCTCGTAAAGACCTACTCCAACTTCATAGAGAAGAGGTGCGGCATTCACAAAGCACAAGTACTAATGGCGAACAGAAACAACAACATAAATAAGTAAACATGTCTCCTGTGTGTGCTGGGATAGACTATGGCCCTCCACGACCCTGTACCGGATTAAGGGGGCACTGATGATGATGACAATGTCTCCTTTCCCATGCGTCTCCCCATATTAAAAAAATAAGTATTTCTCAGCCAACCCATCAGTGACACGGCGTCGCGATCCCTGTCAGGTAATACTTGGTATTGCCTGCGAATTCTACCAAACACTTCGAGGCCGAGCTGGAAGACAACGATGTCCAGAAGCTAACCATCGTGCTTCGAAGAATCGCAAAGAAGAAGAAGTGACACGGCCTTTCTGGTATTATATAATTTCAACGGCATTATTTCACACCAAGCAAACTCTGGACCGGTTCAAACACACAGTGGTTCATCAGTCAAGTGAAGCTTGCTTGAATCATGTTCCTGATACAGTATCGATAACAAAATATGTGAAGACTTAGAGAAAGATTCCCAGACAATCGGCTTGTTTGTTGGCAAAAAAGTGACAAGGGCTTGAAAGGGATCTTGAAGGGAGTTTAGTACGGTACAAATTGTAAAAGTCACAATGCTCAGCAAAGTATCAGAAAATTATTCCTGCATGATTAATTTGCATCATTGTAAAAAAGGTATAAAATCCAGCAAATATGTGTTTGGTAGAAGCTTTTAATCTATTATAAAAAGCACACAAGGGTTAACAAAGCTTTGTCTCGCTGGTGAAACGTGGGACGACGCTAACCTCAAATGGTGTCACCGGAGTTAATGCTGGAAATTACACATTTCTATGGCAGGGGCAGTCCTTCTCAAGGGATCACCAGATATTTTGTGCTCAAAGCATTACAACTGTACGCTTCACTTTGTCCAATGTATTGATTGTTTATTTGTCTGTTTTATTCCAATGCACCAGCCTAAAGCGGAAATATTGGGTCAACGAGCCGAGGTGTGGGTTTGTCGAAGTATAGCAGCATCCCTTTGGATTTTAAAGCGGTAGAATTATCTCCCACTTCCCCTGCCTCACCCTCTTGTTTGAGAAGTGGTACAGTCCCGTCCAGCTACCTTCACCTTCACCCTGTCTTCCCCATTAAGGATGTTACGGTCCATTGAATTTACCTTTAGCTGTAATAGTGCCCACCCTCAATGCGTGCCTGGTGGTGATAAATTCCACGTTCCTGTGACGGTACCGAGTGTATCAGCCCCTGACTAAGTAAGACAACAACTGCATCATGACAGCTGTGGTCAGTTTACCGACTTGCACAGGTGACAGTAATGATGATGGTGATGACGATCGTGATAATTATAATGAATGATGACGTTATGACTATGATGATAATGGATTATAATGGTTGCCGCATCACAGCAAGAAGGTCCCGGGTTCGAATCTCGGCTTGGGGGCGTTTCTGTGTGGAGTTTGCATGTTCTCCACGTGTCCGTGTGGGCTTTCGCCGAGCACTCCGGTTTCCTCCCACCTGGGTATAGCCCTGCCTTGTGCCCTGTGGTTGCCGGGATAGGCTCCAGCTCACCGCGACCCTGTACAGGATTAAGTGGTTTCTGAAAATGAATGGATTATAATAGTAATCATTATTTTAACGTGATAACGGTGGTGATGATATATTAGAAAGATTATGATGATGGTGTCGGCGGTGATGCTTGATGATGGCTGTAACGCTGGTGGAAATTATACTGCTGCTCGTTTGACTGCTTATGCTGCTTCTGATGACACTGACGCTGCTGCTGCTGATAGCAACAATGACTATGACGACCCGCGACGCATCACAGTAGAGTTGACCGTGACCAGGCGCCCAACGCATGTGACCCATGCAATCCAGTGACCACCCTGACTCTAGTCGTTGTCCCCCCCCCCAGGTACGGAGGCTTCTCGCTGGGTCAGAAGAACGAGCAGAGCGACTTGAACGCCACAGCCTTGCGGAGGCTGCTCCAGCAGGCGGGCGGGTTCTTCAACATCACGGCCGTGAGTGGCACGGACACCCAGCCTGGCACCAGCACTAACACTGACACTAGTGGTACCACTAACATTGACACTAACACAAACTCTAGACACAACAACATTATAACACGACAACAATATTATTAACATTGACTACCACTAATGCTGGCACTGACACGAACACTTACTCTAACACAAATACTACTCCTGACACGACCACTTGCCATAACACCAAGTCTAATCCTAACCATTACCGTTAAAACTCCCACTTGCTTTGATCGCTAACACTTATTCTACACCTTACACTAACCCTGACATATCAACAATCCGTGATTCTAATGAACATAAACCATACCCGAGCAAAATCCTGACGCACAACACTGATCATAGCCCCTAGCTTAACACCAACCCACACAGGGGAGAGCTAGGTGAAGGCTGGCCTGGTATCAGGATTACGGGTTAGGATTATGGCTGCAGTTAGTGGCTAGTATTTGAGATAGAGGTGTTGTCGATCATAAATCGAGTTCATAGGTTGCAAATAGAGTTAGGTTAAACAACACAAACCAATCTTCAAACTGCAATGATTCAAAGATTGTGATATTGACATTATTGCATATGATGGTAACAGTGATGATCTTTGTGATGATGATTCTGAGACAATTCTACTGCTACTTATTATTCAAAGACAGTGTTAATAATTATAAAGATGATGGTGGTGATGATGATTCAAACACTGATGATGATGTCACATTTGTCACCATATCAGGGCCCAGCAACAGAAGAAGCCTCACATAACCTAGAGGGCTTCATCCAGGCCCTTGGGCCGACGGACAACATCAAGGTGAGACGAGGGTCAAAACCATGAATAGATTATCTGCACTGTTGTGACGCGGTATGAGTGAAATATAAATCTATCATATGACCGACAGGCCGCTGGTACTGGATGAAAGCACTTGACAACGAACAACCCTGGTACTCGTATCAGATTACCCTAAGCAGATACTGAAAGCCCTCTATTATTACTGTGAAATAATACATAGTAATAATGTTATTATTACTGTCATGAAAGTATGTAATTGTTTAATAGCAACTGTAATTATTACTGTCCCCGTGGGTTTTTGTCAGATACTCCGGTTACCTCCCACAGTCCAGACATGCTGCTACTTAGGTTAATTGGCCTTAGTAAATTGCCTCCAGTGCCTTGTGATGGACTGGCCTTCCATCCTGGATATAGCCCTGCCTTGTGCCATGTGTCTGCCAGGATAAGCTCTGGCTTCACCATGACCCTCAACAGGATTAAGCGGGTAACAGTAATGCATAAATAAACGAAACATTTCACGCGAAGATTATTCCATGAACAACACAAAACTGGGAAATGATGATGACTTCACCTGCGACGACGCCTCCAACGTGGCATGCAAAACGTCGCGAATGAGAGAGGAGAAACGCTCAACATGGCTTCGGCAAAAGAGCAGCTTTTAAGAGCAATTCTCTTTCATCGAGCCGTAAAAAGCCTTCACATCTGTCCTCATCTTGCAGATTTGGTTCAACAACAAGGGCTGGCACGCTGCCGTTGCCTTCATCAACGCCGCGAGCAACGCGGTGCTGCGGGCGCGGCTTTCCGAGGATAAAGACCCGCGTCGGTTCGGCATCGCGGCCTACAGCCACCCGCTCAACCTCACCAAGCAGCAGCTCTCCGAGGTGGCCATGTGAGTCCGCGCCGGCCTCCCCGCGTCGCAAACAAAGCCGCGCACGGAACAATTGCATCGCAACGTTACAGCGTTACCCTGAGAAGATAAACGCACACCGCCTCCAACGTGGGACGCGAAACGAAGGAGGCGGGAGGCGAAACGAAGGAGGCGGGAGGCGAAACGAAGGAGACAGGAGGAACGTTCGCCGTGGATATCAGAAAAGAGCAGGTCTGAAGAGCGATTATCATACATTGAGATGTAAACACCTAGATAGATAGATGTTTATTATTACAGCAGAAACATACCCAGTGAGCTTGCAAGCTCATTACGGGATTCCTGCGACACAACAAACATGCACGTTGACGAAAATAAATCTATAGAGTAGTAACATCTACATCTCACCGTCTCCCTGTGTTTTGCCTTCACCTTCCCATGTCTCCCTTCTCCCCACGTCTCCCTTCCTCTCCACGCGTCTCACTCGTGCGTGGCCAGGCTCACGTCCTCAGTGGACGTGATGGTCGCCATCTGCGTCATCTTCGCCATGTCGCTCATCCCGGCGAGCTTCGTCGTCTTCCTAGTGCAGGAGCGCGCCTCCAACGCCAAGCACCTGCAGTTCGTGAGCGGCGTCAATGCCTACATCTACTGGCTCGCCAACATCGTCTGGGACATGGTGAGTGCTCACCACACACTCTGCACCGGGGCTCCACACCTCAACACTGGGGCTGCACACTCAACACTGGGACTCTATACACTAGACTTGGACTCTACGCCCTATTCTGGGACTCTATAGTCAACAAAGGGAATCTATATTCTAGTCTGGGGTACTACACTCCATGCTGGGACTCTACACTCCGCTCCAGTACTCTATACACTGGTCTTGGACTCTACACCCTAACATTGCGACTCTACGATCCACTTTGTAACTCTGCACTGAGACCATCCATGGTGTTGCTTATCCGCTGTGACATTGACAATAGTTGGGCACTGATGAGATTCTAATTTTAAATCCATACACCAGTTAGGTATGACTCAGAGAATATGCGCGCGTTACAAATATATATTATTATTATTATGATGTTCCCGTGAGCACACGTACCTCAAAATAATAAATTCCCATTGAATGTCAATTGAGCAAGAAGGTCCCGGGTTCGAATCTCGGCTCGGGGTGCCTTTCTGTGTGGAGTTTGCATGTTCTCCCCGTGTCCGCGTGGGTTTTCGCCGGGCGCTCCGGTTTCCTCCCACAGTCCAAAAACATGCATAGGTTAATTGGCCTGCGGACTAAATTGCCCCCGGTGCCCTGTGATGGACTGGCGTCCCGTCCTTGGTATAAGCCATGCCTTGCGCCCTATGTCTGCCGGGATAGGCTCCGGCTCACCGCGACCCTGTACAGGAGTAAGCGGTTTCTGAAAATGAATGAATGAATGAATGTCAATTGTCTTCTAGCCAGCGCAGCATATAGAATACCACACTTCCCTTGCACTAACAAAGCAGAGGCTGTCGTAATGGACTGGTTGTTTCGTGTTGTTTAAATTGTATTTTGTATTGCTATAGGCTTTTCACAGCTCGATGTATGAGAATTGTCCTTAAGAGATGCTCTTTCGGGATACCAGGGGGGGGAGCGTTTCCCATATCTCCTCTGTGGCGTTTTGCCTCCCATGCCTGTAGACGGTGTATAGCCCAGATATAAAGAGTATCATTCTTCAGCTGGGCTACACACTGCCTGAAGATTCACCCAACGTGGCAGGCGACACGTTGCATAACGAGAGAGGAAAGACACTCGTCACAGCTATGGCGAAAAAGCAGCTCTTAAGAGCAAGCCCAAAACATCGAGCCGTCAGAAGCTACATCAATACATTGGTCTTACCACATTGTTTTGATCGTATTTTGTTCCACGATGGCCCCAACCTCTCTCCGCAGTGCAACTACGCTCTGCCGGCGGTCATCGTGGTGCTGATCTTCCTGTGCTTCCAGCAGAAGGCCTACGTCTCCGATCGCAACCTGCCGGCCCTCATCCTCCTGCTGCTGCTCTACGGGTAGCTCTCTCTAGTAGCTAACACCACGGGGCAGTGAGCCTGAGGCCTCCCATGGCTCATGTAATACTCTCCAGAACACGTTTGCTCCTCAGTAGTATCTAGCGGTAATAAGGTTACGTTCCAAGCCACACGGTGAGGTGATGTCACACTGTGCGTGATTTCATCGCCTTAAAAGGTATTTGTTGCCACGTTTTGGGCAACGCTTTGATCAGTTTGGCCGGCTCACTTTAGGGTAGATACCTAATCGCAATGCAGCTTTATACTATGACTGACTAGTAACTCTGTACCCCTGGCACACCACGACAAGGGAAGTAGAGTCCAGGCTATAATGCATGCTCCACGTTGGGGGCATCATCAGACAGAAACATCACGGAGAGGAGGAGCGTTGGCCACGGCTATCCCGTGCTCACGTCCAACCTTCGCGAAACGCCGATTCTCAGTCACGGCACCCACAACCTGGAACAGCCTGCCACACCTATTGCGTCAAACACAGTCCCCCACAGCCTTCAAAAAACTCTTCAAAAGTCACCTCTTCACCGACTCACAACAAACCGACTGAGCAGGGCTCCGCGCCTCTGAATCAACGGGTGCAACGCGCCCGGAGAAAATGCGTGCGTTACAAATGTTGATTATTATTATATTATTAATAACCGCGTACCGTGCTCGTCACTCACCCAACCCTCCATCCCCGCAGCTGGTCGATCACTCCGCTCATGTACCCGGCCTCCTTCGTGTTCACGGTGCCCAGCACCGCGTACGTGGTGCTCACGTGTGTCAACATGTTCATCGGCATCAACGGCAGCATGGCCACCTACATCCTGGAGCTCTTCAACGGCGACGAGGTGAGAGGGCACAACCGACGGTGACCTCCTCACACCTTCGATTCATCGTCGTCATCAACCCCTCTTCACCCAGTACCGTTCAACTTCCCTGCCAGAGGTGGCAAGGACGCTCGGAAGGTCGGAGCACTGATGTTAGGCCCTTTGGGACTAGACTGGCACTGAATATAAATGCCAACAGGGGCAGTAAAAGTGTAGATCATAGTCCCAGACTGCCGTACTGCCCCACATATTTCATGTCCCTCCGCGATATCTTGCCGTGTCTCCACACGTCTCTCCATGTCCGCCCCACATGTTCGCTTGAATCTTCTCACACGTGCTCCACATCTCCCACGAGTATCGCACTCTGTGTCTCTCCACGTTGCTAAAAATCCATTGGGGGGGGGAAGGGATGCCCTTGTCTAAATAGAAATATTTCGAGAAAATAAACCTTTTTTCCGTGAATCTCCGTGTCGTGTCAACGTGCCTCCACAGACCTTGACCCTCATCAATAACATCCTCAAGTCCGTGCTCCTCATCTTCCCGCACTTCTGCCTGGGACGAGGACTCATCGACATGGCGACCAACCAGGCACTGGCTGACGCGGCCGAGCGCTTCGGTAGGGACACACGGACAGACGCGTAAACGTACGCACAAACACTGAGATACACACGGCACACTTGGTGATACGCAAGTATGCGTAAGCTTGCACAAAGACATCCGTACACATTCGCATACACAAACGATGTGCGCACATACGTGCAGATATTATGCACGTATATTGTCTCGGCTTCTCTCCCTACATCTCTCGTCTCCGTCTATATTGCGTCTCCCGACATCTCCCCCATCGCTCCATATCACCGCACGACTGCGCATGTCTCCCCATTGCCTCCCCACGTCTCTGCCTGCCTCCCCATGTCCCCACGCAGGTGAGAATCGCTTTAAGGAGCCGCTCTCGTGGGACATGGTCGGTAAGAACCTGGCAGCGATGTTCATCGAGGGCAGCGTCTTCATAGTCCTTACGCTGCTCATCCAGAAGAACTTCTTCATCCGCCCACGGTAACACAGGCGCCTGTGTTACAGCTGAGCGCACCTAGAAGTTCCCCAGTATACACCCCCCCCGTCCCCCAGCACA
Organism: Geotria australis; assembly: GCA_036362915.1. Classification (NCBI taxonomy): domain Eukaryota; kingdom Metazoa; phylum Chordata; class Hyperoartia; order Petromyzontiformes; family Geotriidae; genus Geotria; species Geotria australis. Next base: position 2,262,380 of record JAZEWU010000001.1, read on the forward strand.
GATCAGATCCCGCTAACTCGCTCAGTTGATGATGGTTATATAAAGGAGGTGGCATTGAACAAGAAGAAGATGCCTCCGAATCAACGGGTGCAACGCGCCCGGAGAAAATGTGCGCGTTACAAAAGTAGATTATTATTATTTGTTGGGGCTGCACATTAGGTGAGATGAGATGTCCCAGTGAATATGTGGTTGATGAGCATATGGTAGTAATGATAATGACGATGGTGATGGTGCTGATGGTGCAGATGTTGTGGGTGATGTTGGTGGCCTTGGTGATGTTGATGATGATGATGATGGCGGTGACTAATGGTGTTCAGGTCCATGGAGCTGAATCTGCCTCCCATCACGGACGAGGATGTTGATGTTGCTACCGAGAGGAAACGTGTGATGGAGGGAGACACATCCACAGACATCCTCACCGTCAACGAACTCACCAAGGTGACATCGCCATCGCCACCACCATTAAGCAGGAGCAGTAGAGTCCTTGACAGCAGCAGCATCACCATCATCACCACCAATATCACTGGTGTTGATCTTGATTCTGTTTCAGGTTTACAAGAAGAAAATTGTTCCAGCTGTAGACAGGGTGTGCGTTGGTGTGCGACCAGGAGAGGTGAACTTAGACTCACACTCACACACCATTCACACGTACACACTGACCTGACACACACACAGTACACATACACACACCCTACACACTTACACACTACCCCACACACACTCACACGCTATACATGCTTTGCACGCTTACAAACTCCCCATATTCACCATTACGCACCAACTCCTACACGCTAAGCCTTACACATGCCTGTACACACCAACCCTTACACATTCATGGATTGCAAATAATTTTCTTTCCCGGTAACCATATTTGTCGTGAGTGGATTTATAATGTGCAGATAATCGGGTTTGCGGATAATGAATTTGCGATTTGAAATTATGTGCTTTATGGCTACTGGGTTTGCAATTTGCAGATAATCTCATATGTGAATAGTGGGTAAGAGATTCGTGGATAATCGTATTTCAGATCACTGGGTTCGTAATTTGGGGATAATTGGGTTAGCGGATAATGGGATTGTGAATGTGGGGCTGCGCAGTGCTTTGGGCTGCTGGGCGTGAACGGCGCCGGGAAGACAAGTGCGTTCCGCATGCTCACCGGCGACACTCCCCCCACGGCCGGGGACGCACGCCTCGAGGGATACAGGTGCGTTCAGGCTGAGCACACCCAGCGGTGGAACGGTTACACCTGCGTGCATATGTACGTCGTATTCGATTCTTCGAAGCGTGATGGTTATATGACAGTTTCCCATTGCAACAAATTCTACTTTAGTTGCAGACAGCGCTTCAACAGTTCGAGATATAATAGCCAGTGCTGGCCTTTAAAGGCGGGCACTGGCCTCTCTTCTTGCTCCAGACTGACGGGCTTCTGGCATCTGTTGAGCTTCTGGACATCGTTGTCTTTCAGCTCGGCTTCGAAGTGTTCGGTAGAATTTGCAGGTAATACCAAGTATTACTTGACAGGGATCGTGACGTGAACGCTTCTACCTTGATCCCCCAATATGTACGCGTGAATGGGAGATGTCCAGGTCTGTCCCGTGACCAGCCAGCGAACCATGAATGCGGAATATGGCCTCGAAGCACACACTGCCTGGCAAAAGCGCCTTGGTGATGTCACCGC
>JAZEWU010000001.1:2292973-2315708 GCA_036362915.1 Geotria australis
ATCCCGCTCACGGCCACCAACACCAGTGACGATTTTCTGAACCGGTCCTGGGCCTCCCCTAGGTCGACTCAGCCTCAAATGAGTCCCTAGTGTAGTGTGTAAACATTGCCACTGGAGAGACAAAGGCGGCCTTGCGTTGATCAAAACCACTGCCCAAGAAGAGTGAACACAAGTTGAAAAGTGTTCGAGGCAGCAGAGATGCGTGGAATTGAAATTACATCGATGATCCACAAGCCAAAGCTGAAACTGAGACTAAGGTAATGAAACTGTTGTATCATTGTATAGGGTGCTCCGTAGAAATGGAACCAAAGGTAAGACATTGGGAGCGTGAGGCGTCATCAAAAGGATGTATTCCCTATGGTTTCGGTTATATGGGACAGCCTGTATTTATACGGCACGGTTACAGTAGTGAGTAGCGCTGCTGCCTCACAGCAAGATGCCCGTGGGTTCGCATTCCGGCTCAGGTGCCTTTCTGTGTGGCGTTTGCATGTTCTCCCCGTGTCCGCGCGGGTTTTCGCCCGGTCCTCCGCTTTCCTCCCACAGTCCAATGACATGCTGCCCATGTTAATTATGCCCCCGGTGCCCTGCGACCTTGTGCCTTGCTTACTCCTGCCCGCTGGACAAGTATTAAAATGAGCTACACAGCTCAACAGTTCCTTCCAGCTTAAATACGCACCGACTGTGTATTCTCTGTGTTTACGTGGCTAAAAGAGTTTCTTGATAACCACACTCACAGCAAACGGTTGGCACAAATCCCTATTGGCCACGTTGAGAATGCTGAGTTGCTAGGTGATGCCATCAGTGGGAGGCCAGCACCACGCATTGCACCAGGTATCCATTTGAGGCTGATTCGACCTAGAGGAAGCTCAGAATCCGTTCCGGCAATCATAACTGGTTCTGGTAGCCCTGAGCGGGATTCGAACTCGGGTGGGCCAGTACGTAGCAAAACGCGCTAACCGCCTCACCGCCGCTCCAACCATACAAAGACAAAGCTCCCCCGTATAGCCTTAACAGACTGTAGGGTTAAGTGCTGACAGCGAGCACCTATGAAGGTCGGCACGGCACAGGAGGAGGTGGGTGACCAGCACCACGCCCGGCCGCCTTTGTCTCCCGAGTGGCGATATTTACATACACTGCACTCGGTACTCATTTGAGGCTGAGTCGACCTAGGGGAGGCCCAGGACCGGTTCAGAAAATCGCCACTGGTGTTAGCCGTGAGTGGGATTCGAACTCCGGGTCGCCAGGTTTGTAGCCCAGCGCGCTCACCACTGAGCCACCGCTCCCCCCCAAGTTTCTTACACACATACATACGCACACAGGCCGGCACATCTGTGCACGCATGCCCGCACACAGACACCTATACGCGTCTCCCTGTATCTCTCTCACTCCCCTATCCGCTCTCTCCCTCTCCCGTGAGGTTAATGGACGGAGCGATTTGGGCTGATGATGTGAGGAGTCGAGAGGAACTCAATCTGGTCAGGGGGTTAAGCACATATTTTACTCAAAATAATATACACACACACACACACGCACACACACTAACTCATGCACGCACATATACATACACGCATGGAAATTACACAGAGGCAAAGATCCCCCGTGTAGCCTCTAACCGACTACACGGTCAAGTGCTGGTAGCGAGCACCTATGAAGGCCGGAAAGGCACACGAGGGGGTGGATGGCCAGAACCGCGCCCAGCCCGCCTTTGTCTTCCTAGTGGCGATGTTTATACACCGGGCCTGGTACATCTTTGAGGCTGAGTCGACTTAGGGGAGGCCCAGGACCGGTTTAGAATAATCGTCACGCATGTTGGTGGCCGTGAGCGGGAATCGAACTCGGGTGGCCGGGTTCGTAGTGCAGCACGCTAACTGCGCCACTACCACTGCCAACAACACACACACACGCACACACGCACACACTAACTCACATGCACACATATACATCTACAATAAAGCACTTACATGCACAGGAATGACCTCACATTCATTCAAAGTACATTAATATACAAAGATACCCAGTGTAGTCTTTAACGGACTGTTGGGACAAGTGCCGTTGAGCCAGCGTCTGTGAAAGCCTAATTTATCTACACGACCCACCAGTGGGCCGCGAGCGCCATCTAGTGGTCCGTGGAGACCAGGCCCAAGCGGGCCTTGAGGTGCCAAAAATTGACAACCCCTTGCACGACACTACACACATTGAAACGGTGATGCTTACAACAGCCGCGATTCACCGACAAAGTGGTGGTGACGTCACCTCAGCTGTCGTGCCAGGCTAGGTGTACTTCGAGGCTACCACGTGCAGTGCTGAAGGCTCTCGCTGTTGGCAGCGGGACACTGGAGGGCAGTGCCACGCGTTACGAGCTGGCTGGGCGTGAGTGGCGGAGGCACCACCTGCTTACTCATCCACCTGCCACTCAGGTGTTACGCATTTACAGTGCTGCCCACTGTGCCACCTTGCTGGAGTTGAACCTGTCCATTGCAGGGCACCGAGGGCAATTTAGTCAGCCGGCCAATCAACTTAGACAGTATGTTTTTGGACCGTGGGAGGAAACCGGAGTGCCCGGTGAAAACCCACGCGGACACGGGATAGGAAACGCGCAAACTCCACACAGAACGGCGGCACCCGAGTCCAGGCGCGTCGCAGCCGCGGGTGTTACCGCTGTTGCGACACCCGCACTTTCACAGAAACATGATTCCATCCCCCCCGCCCCCCACGTTATTCTGCAACACCAGCGGGCTGCGACGCGCCTTCCCGAGCCGGGATTCGAACCCGGGCTCCTTCTAGCTGTGAGGCGGCAGCGCTACTCACCGCGCCACCGTGCCGCTAAGCGTGGGATCTTTGTCTTTGTACCGGCGAACACGAACCTGGTGCACGACGCGTGAACAACAGCGCCGGGGAGACAAAGGTGGCCGGGTACAAGTGTGTCCCTGGGCCAGACACACCCGCTCTTGTACCATGCCCGCGTATTCCCATAGGTGCTCGCAGCAGTCTGTCACACGCGGCCCAACAGTCTGCCAAGGTCTCCCAGCCACAGGAGGAGGAGGAGGGGATCTTTTGTCTTTGTATGTACATGCGCGCACGTAGCCGCGTGTGCGTGTGTGCGAGCGTGTGTGTTTACGCGTCTGTGTCTGTGTTGATTCAACCCCTGGCTGGAAGTCAGTCTCTGTCTGATGCATTAACATAATGAGGCGTGAGATGGCGACATTAGAGTCGTGAACATTAGCCCTGCGAGGCCTCACCCCATTACACACGCCCAGACACACACGCGCGCATATACATACGTACATAGGCCCGGCACGCTCACGCACAACAAGACAAAGATCCCCCGTATAGCCTTAGCAGTGGCGCAGTTGTAATACAATTCGCGCCCTCTCACAGACAGAGAAAAGGTCCTACCCGAGGCGGGAACAGGCCTCGGGCGCCTTTCTGTGTGGAGTATGTGTGTTCTCACCCCTGTTCTGCGTGGGTTTCCTCCGGGTTTGCCAGTTTTCGCCCATAACTAAAAAAAACCCGTCATTAATTGGCCGATAATATCATAAGATGTTTGGATGCAGTGTCAGGCAAATGTTGGCACCTGATAACGCGCATGTCTGTGGTTTCGTCGCGCCTCTGAGTCGTTCTCTCATCGAACGAATACCTTCCACAGTGAACGAATACCGTGGCACGCATTATAATACATGGTAATATTATTATCGTGATACTGTTGTGGCAAGTGCTGTTAGCGAGAAACATGAAAGTGGGCACGGCACACAAGGGGGACGCGTGGCCAGCACCACGCCCGGCCGCGTTTGTCTCTCCAGTGGCGATGTTTACGCACCGCACCAGGTACTCATTTGAGGCTGAGTCGACCTAGGGGAGGCCCAGGACCGGTTCAGAAAATCGTTACTGGTGTTGGTGAGCGGGAATCTGAGGATGCTGGCACAGCGGTGCAATGGTTAAGCAACAATGGGATTTGCCATCTAGATGGTCGCCCGCAACATTAAATCTCCCGGCGCGGCAACTGAAATAACTGGGCGGTATGTGGAGAGACAAACACGCGGAGGAGTCGATAAGTATCGTCTGCTGGTTTACTACGCCTCCACAGCAGCCTCCTCCTCGCATGCTGACTAGCAGAGTACCCGCCCTACGGCCGATAACGTTCCGAGCGTGTCACACGTTCTACTGACGTCAGCATAAAAGCGGAAGAATGCTTAAGAGCGGTGATATGATCGTGCAAAAATGGGAAATTAAATCTGAAATAGTGTTTATGTTTCGGAAGAGTAATCAAAAATTGGGAAGTTAATTGAAATATGACAAAATGTGCACACCCTATCCCGGCAGACACAGGGCGCAAGGCAGGGCCTTACCCAGGATGGTACGCCAGTCCATTGCAGGGCATGAGGAGCATTTAGTCTGCATGCCAATTAACCTAGGCAGCAGCAGCAGCGTGACTTTTGACCTGTGGAAGAAAACCGGAGTACCCGGCGAAAATCCACGTGTTCTCGGGGAGAACGTGCAAACTCCCCACAGAAAGGATCCCGAGCCGGGAATTGAACCCGGGGACTTCTTGCTGTGAGGCTTCTACGAAATAATATTGTGTAACGTTGTTATGATGTATACCATTATAAATGGCCAAACGCGCATACGTTACACGCATACCCTTCTCTAATACATGAAGACCAATACAAACATTATCTGTGCAAGGGGGATCAAGGTAGAAGCGTTCACGTCGCGATCCCTGTCAAGTAATACTTGGGATTACCTGCAAATTCTACCAAACACTTCGAAACCTCACTCTGGAGCAAGAAGAAAGGCCAATGCCCGCCTTTAAGGCCAGCACTGACTATTATATCTCTAAATGTTGAAGGGCTGTCTGCAACTAAAGAAGAACTTGTTGCAATGGGAAACTGTCCATATAACCATCACGCTTTGAAGAATCGAATCGAATTCGAATCTGTGCAAGGCCTCGGCCCGTGACACGTGCCCATGCACGCACTCACACGTGTACTCAGCACGGCCCTGCTCCCTCACAGTGGCGGTGCGTGCTCCCTACTCCCGTGTGTATGTGTTGAGACTTATAGGGCACTGCTACCAAGATATGTGCACCATGGGGCCACGCGAAGTGACGAAAGCTCGCTCGCAGGAGGTCATGGGACAGACCCACGTGGTACTACGGCTTGGATTGATTTCACGGATCGATAGATGAGAACTTATCGTAAGAGCTACTCTTTCGGGATAGCCGTGTCGCGCGTTCCTCCTCTGTCATGCGTGACGTTTCACCTCCCACGTGGTGATACTTCCATCGTGGGAGGCGAAACATCACGAAGGAGGAACGCTCGACAGGTCTGTCCTGAAAGAACAGCCTTTGAGAGCAATAATGAGAATACTTATCTGTCCGATATAGAACCCTCTTGTCACCCAATACAGAACCCTCACCTTACTGTAATAATAAACACCTATCTATCTTGTCTCCCCAAGCTGCTGTCTATATGTGCTGTTCCCTAAGAAATGACATATTTGAAAACAATCCTTGGACTGCTGCCACCGTGACCCTCACCAGGACAAGCGGTTTAGAAAATGGATGGATGGCTGGATGGACAATTCTGCACTACTTTCAGAAAGTTTTACATTTCAAACTTTACCTAATTTTCACAATCATACTATTACCCTCTCTCTCTATCTCTGGTCCTCATCTGAAGTGAAATGAGCCTGTTTAAGTCTTAGCTATAATGAAAAACACAAAAATTATGAATATAGATTTGATACGTCCGTGAGTGGCGTATGAACCCATGTTCCCAGATCAGCAGCAGTCCAGGAGCCTAGCCATTAGGCCCATGGCTCCTGGTGCCTGGTTCAAACTTATTTCACCCCGTGTTAATAACATCCAGAACAAAGACAAAAATCCCCGGGTAGCCTTGAACAGACTGTTGGGTCAAGTGCTGCCAGCGAGCACGAGGGGTGGCGGCGTGGCCTGGTCCACGCTTTCAATCGTCTCACCAGGTCGTCATTTTAGGCTGCGTCGACCTAGGAGAGGCAACATGACATCGCTTGCCACTGATGTTTGCCACCAGCGGCGCCGAGTTCATAGCGCAATGCACTGACCACTGCGCCGCCACTCCCAAATACAGAAAAATATCCTCCGATAAAGCCTACTTATACCGTTTTGGGCAAGTGCTGTTAGCGAGCACCTGTGAAGGCCAGACTCGCACATAACGGGGTGGGTGGCCATCACCACGCCCGGCCACATTTGTCTCCCTAGTGGCGATATTTACACATCGTACCCGGGTAAACGTTTGAGGCTGAGTCGACCTAGGGGAGGCCCAGGACCGATTTAGGTAATAGTAACTGGTGTCTCCTCTCAATCTGAAGAAGCGGCGACTCTACTCCGAGGTTGTCCTAGATTTCTGTGCGTTATCTATCTATATAATGGAGCAAGTGTGTTCATGTATATCTGCACTGAAGGTACCGGGTTCCAATCCTTGGTAAGCCCTAATTCCATCTATACGACACCGAGGTTTTATGTATTATTTGATATGTAATTCCTACTTACTGACTACTCTTATGAAACATCATAGAGGCAAAAACCACATCAGGAAGAAATCCAGGTCAAAGCAGTCAGGAGACAATGTCATCAACGAGAGAAGTCAAAAGAACGTGTTACACACTGAGAACAGGATCGCCCGTAGGGCGGGTACTCTGCTAGTGGGATAAATGACTTGAAATGACTGGCAGACGCACCACCTGTGCTCCATGCTGCCCCATATAGTAAACACACACACACATATACAACACATGCACACAACTGATTAAAACGCTACAACTTCACACGCGTGTAACTTGGCACAGTTTTATTTCGTGTTTAAGATATGTCTTTGTTAAACAGGCTTTGCATAAGGACGTACGGTAGTGTATATAGCGTTCAGGCATAAACTGCGTTATGCCAAATGGAAACATCAATCCCTTACGTGGCTCCTCCGATGCACGAGCCAATGCATCCCGCACCTCGTACCAATTTCACCCCCACTACTCACAACAAAGTGGCGGCTGAGAGGATCTAGTGGTCGCCCAGGTCCTGTCCCGAGTTCCACTCGGCCAGTGATTCGTTTAAACAGGGGGCCATCGATATATGTTTGCGTGGTTTTGCCCCAACCCACTATCTTCTACAGGCGCCACCTCGTTGCTCGGGAGTTAGAAGCCACGCATCATCATCATCATCTTCGTTATCATCGTGATTATAGAACCCATAAGTCAAGGACAAATCCAATAAGTGCTCAATTACGATCGCAAGTCTAAAGCCACCGCTCGAGATTGATTAACAAGTTTCAGAGATTACGGATTTTACTTTTAGGATTATGGGCATATACACATCGTCGTATACGCGACAGGTAATATATTATTAGCACGAACATCTCATAACAATGTATTAACCTTACACAGAACTCAACAGCTGATGGTGAATGCATGTGGTAACTGGATGACAACGCTTTGAATAAAAACGCTCAGGGAAGTGCGGCACGGGTAAAACACTGGATCGGGTAAAACGCACTGTGACGGCCCAATTAAATCCAAAATCGCTTCAGCAATGAAAACCTGGACGCCTTTTAAAACCCCAGCCTTTATTTAACCGGGTGAAATGTGACGAGAGGCATGACATCAATTAAGACCTGCCGGAAAATAATATCAGTCTGTTATTTAACCCAGGAGATCACAGGATGACAAAGCGAGAGTTCTTTAGCTATGGGGAATGCAGATTATTTAACGTGCCGTCATTTAGCCCAGGATTAGGCTGAGCAAATAGTGGTGGTAAAACTGTCACTCCTCAGCAGTGAAAATTATTTAAATTTCTTACGGTTTACAGTCGTATCACAACCCGCCTTCCCACCTGTACTGTACTGAATGTCTCGGCCACGTTCTTACCAAAACGCTGCAACGAACCGTACCGGCTTACTTTCACCTCTGCTCCTCCTGATTATGAGCAGCGAAGCTAGACAGACTGGGAAAATGACACCAGGCCTAAACTAGGCCCAGGTTTCAAGACAGCATCAGTTTCAATGAATGAACACATACATTAAGCACGCTAAGTGTGGCACACACGAGCTTAACGGTACATTTTCCATGAACACTTAATGACGACAACAAATCATATCTCAACTAGAGCTGCAATGCTTCAGCGAAGAGATAGCGGTTTAAATAAATCGAGCAGATTACTCGTTTTATTTCCACCATTGAGAGAAGAACAGTCTTAAGTCACAACTTTATGCCAACCTACAACCCACCATTGTCTCAACCGATCTGTTAAATAGTCCTCCTTGTCTTATCTATCTGACACAGAATACTTATCTTTTGATGCAGGTTTTCACGGCTTGATGCATGAGACTTGCTCTCAAGAGTTGTTCCTTACAGATAGCCGTGGCAAGCGTTTCTCCTCTCGCCTTCGTGACGTTTCACCTCCCACGCTGGGGGTCAAGGTAGAAGCGTTCACGTCGCGATCCCTGTCAGGTAATACTTGGTATTGCCTGTGAATTCTACCAAACACTTCGAGGCCAAGGAGCTGAAAGACAACGATGTCCAGAACCTGACCATCGTGCTTCAAAGAATCGCAAAGAAGAAGACCTCCCACGCTATGATGCCTCCATCGTGGGAGGCGAAACATCACGAAGGAGGAACGCTCGACACGGCTGTCCTGAAAGAACGGCTCTTGAGAGCAATTCTCAGAATACTTATCTGTCTGATACAGAATCCTCATGTCATCCAATACAGAACCCTCTCCTCATCTTGTCCAACACAGAATCTTGATTTGTCAGATATAAAATCCTGGCTTCATCCAATACAGAGTTTCCATTCCGTCGATTATAGAACTTATTATCTGTCCGTCCAATACAGGATCTTCATTTCATCTCATACGGAACCCCCGTCCCTTCCGACAAAAAACTCATAACACGGAGCCTTCGTCTCGTCAGATAACATCCGTCTGGTCAGGGTGCCGTTAGCTCAAAACGCGCAATCCAATCCCAGCAACTCACACAAGAATGTAACCTTCGTCAGATAACCTCCATCGATACACACAGACCACCGTTCATGACTAATGGATCAGTTGCAGATCTAGTTATGACAAACTACTCTACACTGTTTACACTCCAATGGTATCACAGTTGCATTGCGCCTTTATGTACATAGAAATGTACATATACATAATATTAACATACAGACACGCACTCACATATATACAGAATCTATAACTGAAACATCTAATTCTTATGTCTTAACATCTGGGGATTATCAATGTGGCATCTGTATCATCACTGTGCTTCTGTGATGCCGGCCTGTGATTGGAGCCTCGATCCAGGCACACACAGTGAAATTGCTGTTAAGAAAAATAACCGTAAAAAACCCAACACGTTAATTATTTTGCGACGAACGTTAAACGGACATTATTTACAAGCTGAACAACGGCAACATAATTTAAAATAATAAAACAAATGCAATATATTCCTTATACTTTCTTTTAAGTTAACCGTCACGAATTTACAGAAGGTTGCGACGCGACGCGTGGAACGAAACCGTGAATGTTTCAGTCTTTAGCGTCCGTGGGTGCGGACGGATTTTCATTTTGGATTTTCATCCGAGTTTTTGTCGGCGGCTTAACGTCCCTGCGATGGACGACGCGCACTCTTGCAGCGAGTGTACGTGCGCATCCGAAAACGCGGCCTCAATAAATACGGTTTCAAAACCAACACAAATTTCAACGGCATTTGGGTGATCACTCAACCTTGGTCCTGACTGAAGCAAGCCACTTCTGTTAAGGGTCTTGGCTGTTATGATACCGCTCACTGACTGCGCCGGCTGCGTTCTCGATTTGCCAACTGCTTTGACGGATGGCATCTCCAAATCGGTCGAATCCAGTTTATCGACACCAAGTGTTTGTAAATCCGAGTCGGTGTTGTGTCAACATAATTCAGGTGAAGGTACACACTTGCCTCCCTCCAATGGAAGAGTATTCATGACTGTACAGTTGCCTTAAATTTAGGAGAGCTTAGTCCTCTGACCCATGCCACACCTTGAGGCAAAAGCTCAAAGGGCCATGCTGAGATTCACCACCCAGCCAGTGGAGCTGGACTACCCCACAGAGTAAAACGGTCTCCTTGGTTTTGTTTTGAGGTGCTAGGGGTCCTTGTTAAAGGCTGAGGGCTGTAGGGCCTTCATGATTCATGGGTCAACATTGTGGAGTCGGGGTGTGCCCTTAGAGTACCAGCAATGACTCTGCAATTAGAAGAGAGTTGGCGACTTTTAAATATTTGCATCATTTTTGTTTCAATGGATGGCCGATAAAGGCTGGAAAGAGCATTTAAATCCTAGACAGTGAGAATGCTGAGACTCAAGCTCACGACTGCGTTTTATTTTCATCTCATCCTTCTTGTCTTCAATTTCTATCGTTTAATTTGGAGGCCCCCTCCCCCCAACCTTTTCAATTTCCTCACTTTCCATTTTCTCTTGTCCTTCTCGCTTCATCACCCAGCCTCCCATCCCTCCTCTTCCCTCAATCGAGCATCTTCACCCAATCTATTTCATGTTCTTCCTGCGACATTGACTTTCTCACTCCCTTCCCCAATCAACTGCGTCAAATCCCACCAACTTATTTGCTATTGCTACTATCGACACAATTCTGTTTATTTTTACTTACTTCCATCAGTTGAGTCGATTCATTTTCTAGTACAGGTTAATCTTCTGGGCATTTTTTTTACCTATAGGGTCAATTGATCTAAGTCATTTAAAGTCCGGTCAAACGCTCATGTAGTGTGGATTGCATCTCTGACGGCGCTGAGACAGGTGCTTTACTAGTGAAGATTAACAGAGTTTTTATCGAAAGACGTTTTGCCCGACTGGCCTTCTTCAGGAACTACTGAGGTTTGTAGTGAGGGGGGCAATGTGCCGGGCTGGTTTGAGTTGCTTGATATAAAAGGAGGTACGTAAAAGGTGCCACTCATTATCAGAGAATCAATCCAAAAAAATAAATTCACAACTGCGTGGTTGAAATTCATTATCAGTACCCGATTAATCCTGTAGAGGGTTGCGGTGAGCCTGAGCCTATGCCGGCAAACACAGGGTGCTTAGACAGAGATATACCAATGACAGGACGCTAGTCCATCGCAGGGCACCATGGGCAATTTAGTCGGCAGGCCTATTAATCTATGCTTAATTTTCTCTACCAAAAAAACATGTGAGCAATCTTGAACAGCGCATAAAAAAAGATTAGAAAATATTAAATCCAGAACGATGTTGGCCAACATGCGGGTTTGTCTACGACACACGTTGCCAACACCACAGCTGACCAGTGAGTTTGAGACTCTCGCGCGGTAAAAGCTCAATACTTCCTGAAGGCCGTTTGGCCAAAGTGCCAAGATCCTCCACTCCTCTCGGTGTCGACCTGTCAATAATGCTTTGTAAATTCACGACAGCGGGGACTTCTTACGCCGTGAAACGAGCCGAGCGTACAGAAACCGTCCTCTCCCTAGTGCCCATCCTTTCTCTTTTCACTCTCTGTCTCGTCGAGCCGCCGCCCCCCCAACCCACCACCCCGAGCCCCCCCTAGTCGCCACCACGTCTAGCCCCCCAACTCACCCACCACGCCGAGCTCCTCCCCCCCCCCCAACTCAATTCATCATCTCAATGTCAAGCCCCAGCGACGCCGTGTGCTGCTTCGCACGGAGTCGCAGGTTCTCGATACTCGACGTCTTGCTGCTGCTGCCGCCGCCTCCGATGACGCCGACCAAGCCGGGCATCGTCAGGGAGGACGGAGGCGACACCATGGCCGCGGCCGCCGAGCCCCCCGCGGCCCCCCCCGCCCGGGCCCCCATCGCCGTGGGCGACGGGGCCACGAGGATGCCGGTCCCGCCGGGCGGAGGCGGCGGCGCGTGCGTCATCGTGGTGGTCGTCGCGGCGATCGTCGTCGCGGCCGCGGCCGCCGCGGCGACCGCCGCCGCCGCCGCCGTGGAGGCCGACAGCAGGGCGGCGCCGCCCGGCGGCACCCACGCCGGGTAGTAGGGCTGGCAGGCTAGCGGCGCCATCGGGTAGGCGAGCGGGTGCGGCGACTGCGCCAGCTCGAACGACGAGCGGTACACGAGGCTGCCGGCCGCCGCCGTCGCCGCCATGTGCTGGCGGAACTGCTCCTGCAGCCGCAGCAGGGAGAGCGGGGCCGACGCGTAGCTGTGCGGAGGAGGAGGTGGTGGCGGCGGGGGTGGCGGAGGCGGCGGCACCGGTGGCGCGCTGGGCGCGAGCAGGGAGGACGGCCGAGACGTGGCGTCTTTTGTGCGGAGATAGATAGATAGATTTAACGCGAAGGCATTCTTCGAAGCGTAATAGTTATATGACAGTTTCCCATTTCTTTACACAGTTCTTTGCATTTTTATTGAACTCTGCAAGGTCTTTTGAGCTGCAGAGGTTGGGTAGTAGAGCGCAGACAAGGCAGTGCTCGATGTTGTCCATAGTAAAGCTCTGTTTAGGAGTTTAGGTCATGCTTGACTCTCAGTTAATCTGTCTTGATGTTATTGACATGCAGTTCTCCCCACAGCCTTGTGCAGCGCTTTGTGACCCTCGGGTGAAAGGCGCTCTATAAATGCTATTATTATTATTATTATGTGAAAAGGTATGTAGTGTTGTGCACCCGTCGATATGTTGGAGAAAACGAGCGAGCACACACAGCACTTACCTTCAAAGATGGTACCAAAGGTAAGTGCCGTGTGTGTGCTCGCTTGTTTCTCCAACATATCGACGGGTGCGCAACACTTACATACCTTTTAAAATGACCTAAACTCATAAACAGAGCTTTACTATAGATATATAGATGTTTATTATTATTACAGCAGAAAAATACGCAGTGAGCTTGCAAGCTCTTTACAAACATGCAAATTCCATCCATCCATTTTCTAAACCGCTTAATTATTTGTCAGCAAATTGCTGACAATAATTAAAATATATACAAGATTCATAAATAACCAACTTAAATCAACCAACAACAAAAAACATTTACACGTAGCAATGTACACATTTTTCAACTAAAATAGTCCAAAATATATAGCATTGCACAGTTTTTCAAGTAACCATGTAAGATTAAGGCTGGAATGTGGCAGGATGAGGGTGGTAGCAAGAGAGTTGGGAGGAGGATTGGAGGGATTGGAACAGTGTGGGGTAGTGGAAACATTGAGGATAGAGTAAAGCAAGAGAATATATGAAGTATTATTATCAAGTAGATTTAGGAGAGTAATTAGACAGTTGAGAGGGTAAAGAGAGAATGGAGATGGTATGTAGAGTTGAGAATCAGTTGTTATGGAGGGAGTTAAGGGAGAGTAATTATAAGTTTAATAGAGAGCAGTTATGCAAGTCGTTATAGCGTTATTATACCACGAGTAAACAGGCGAGGAGTCAATGAGAGAGTTTGGACAGAATGGTTATTTAGATTTAAGGGAGGCAAAATACAGGATGGTGATGGGAAGATGAAAAAGAATATAAGATTAAAACATCAGGCTGGGTGTCACTGGAATCACAGAACTTGACTCATCATCATTGTCAGTCCCAGCTTTATCCTGTAGAGGAAAGCGGTTAGCCAGAACCTATCCCAGCAGACACAGGGTTCAAGGCAGTGCTATATGCAGGATAAGACACTAGTCCATCGCAGGGCACTTGGGGGAAATTTAGTCAGCAGGGCAATAACCCTAGACCGCAGCATGTCTTTGGCCTGTGGCAAGAAACCTCGGTACCCAGCAAAAAACTCACGAAGACGCGAGGAGAACGTGCAGCCTCCACGAAGAATGGCTCCCGAGCTGGGAATCAAACCATGGTCCTTCTTGGTGTGAGGTGGCACAGCCACACACTACGCCATCATGCCGCCGCCCCAGCATTCTACTCGCAGTTCAGACATCACTCACCACTGATGCTAGCTGTGGCTGGAAAACTCAGGTGGCCAGGTTTATAACATTGACCTGGATCTCTTTCTGGATAAAGGCAGACGAGTGATTAGAAGAGTTGATGGTACTAGTGCAAAAGTGGAAATATAAAACTGAAATAGCATTAAGGTTTCAAAGTAGTCATCACTAAGTGGGATGTAAAGCTGAAATAAGACAAAAAAGGATACCAAGACGCACACCAGTACGTTCAGTGCCGAAATACATATCTAAAAACACTTCCACCATTATATTTTCTTACGTTCAAGTTAGGTCCAAATTGTGTCCCCCGCTCACACAATTGTGGACGATGCTCATCTCCTTTGACGGATCTCAGCCAGTGGTAGAAACTCCACATTCCCATGCCGGGGGCCGGTGTCCCCATGGGAACACCGCTGGTGACTTCTGCTGCCGATGAACCTAATGCAGCTGATAATAACACTGCTGATGACGCTGGTGATGCTACCAGCTGCTATTGATGGACTGAGGGGACATTGATGAATTAGCCCCAATCTGCATTTGAACTCGTGACTTTCAAACTGTGAGGTGGACATTCCACATTCCCGTGACGGAACTGGGTCTGCCCTTAACATAAACAACTATCAGTGGTAGTAATATACGTGGTAATAATAAATGGAAGAGGTAGCATAAGTTA
This sequence comes from Geotria australis, assembly GCA_036362915.1. Lineage (NCBI taxonomy): Eukaryota > Metazoa > Chordata > Hyperoartia > Petromyzontiformes > Geotriidae > Geotria > Geotria australis. The sequence continues at coordinate 2,307,545 of JAZEWU010000001.1, forward strand.
CCCGTAAGGGTGTGCGTGTGCTGGTCACTAATTATTAATTAATGACAAATTCCCGAGTTGCCCATTATGTACCTACTGCCCCAGGCTGTATGGATTCGCAGGCCCTACCCCTCCTCGTTTAAATCGATTAAACCTGAGCCCCAAGTCGGCCTAATTAGCCACTAATTAGCGACGGCTAATTACACACGACAGCACCGTGTATAGGCCATTATGGGCCTCGAGGGAGGGAGTCGCATGGCCGGGGTTACATTGTCCTCTCAATGTGTGTTTCGCGAGACGCCTCAATGTGTGCTGCCGCGTGTATTACGTGTGCTGCACATGTGTGACCCCAGTTCGAATCCCGTTCACGGCCAACAACAGAGACGATTTTCTGAACCGGTCCCGAGCCTCCCCTAGGTCGACACAGCCTCAAATAAGTACCTGGTGCAGTGTGTAAACATCGCCACTTGGGAGACAAAGGCGTCTCGTCTCGTGTATGGTGCTGGCCTTCATAGGTGCTCGCTAACAGCACTTGACCCTACAGTCTGTTAAAGACTATATATATGGGAGGTCTTTGTGTGTGTACGGTGGTTAGCACACTGTGCTATGAACCCAGCTACCTATGCTTGATTCCCGGCCACAATTTACATTATTATACATCATTATACGAATTTACTCTGTATTTATAGCAAACACATTAACCCGGTGCCCTGTGGATGGACGGGCGTCCCATCCTGGGTATAACGCTGCCTTGCGCCCTGTGTCTGCCGGGATAGGCTCAGGCTCACCGCGACCCTGTTACAGGATTAAGCGGTTTCTGACAATTGATGGGATGGATGGACCTTACCGGGTTCCGGCAATGCGGCCTTCCCAGGTGCGGAGCCTGCCTCGCCTGGATCCACAGCCTCCTGAGTGTGGGGGTCCTCGGGGGAAGGGTCGGTGGAGGGCGGCCCTGAGGTCACAGGGGACCCCACTCCTCCCTTAGTCAGAGGCACAGGCGACCTGGGGAGAGAGAGAGGGTGACCGTCAGTGGTAGAAGCGAGGCTGTGTTAGGGATAGAGGTGCGACTGTGTTAGGACTGATGTGGACTTGCCGATGACTGGTGCCAGTGGTGTCAAGAGCGACCTCTGTGGAGGAGTTTCGTGAAGGAAGCTACACCAAAGGTCGCCCTCCAGCAACAACAGAGGGCGGAGGAGCGACGCTCACAACAACGAGCGGAGCGCCTGGCAGATAAAACTCAGCGAAGTGGCACAGTCCTTGGACCGCTGCCACCGCGACCCTCACCAGGACAAGCGGTTTAGAAAATGGCTGGATGGATGGAGGTGGCACAGTAGGGAGCATAGGTGGTGCCTCTGTCAATCATCTCAGTCAGCCCATGGTACCTGGGTCTGTCCCATGACCTGTCAGTGAGCCTTCAACACTTCACATGGCCTCAAGGTGCACCTGGCCTGGCACAAACGCTGTTGTGACATCACCGCCACTTAGCGGCGAACGGCGGTTATTGCTGTGATGGGGTAGAGGCAGTGCATCAAGGCAGGGACTGCAGATGTAGGGCTGGGGCCCGCGTTACGGTCAGAGGTAATGCTCCGGTTACGGTCAGGGATAGGAGAAGTACAGTGGTTATCTGTCACGATCAACGATGGCCACGCTATGAGGTTCGTTTGGCGCCGGCGCCCGCGTCTGCGCCATTGATCCCGGTAGATAGATAGACGTTTACTATTACGGCATTACAAAAACATACCCAGTGAGCTTGCAAGCTCTTTTTTTTTTTAACGGATTCCTGCGACACAACAAACGCGGTCGCGATCCGCGGAGCGTGGCCACGGCGGCGGCTCGAGAACTGGGGGCGTTTGCGGGAGGATGAGGAGGACGCCTCTCCCTTGTCTCCCTCTCGCAGCCTCCAGCGTGGCTGGGCGCTCAATCTCGTAAGCTGCAGAGTAGTGACATAACAATCTGCCTCCAGGTGTCACGGTCCTTAACCTCCTCCGCCTTGCTGTCACCGGTGTTCCTCTGATGTGCTTTGAGGGTGGATTGTGGGACTGCCTCTTGTATCGCGCGTATCGGCAGCCAAGTTGTTCTTTTGCCATGAGCGAGCCGGCTGTGAAACACCCGCTTAGGGATTCTGAGAGTCCTTCAAGCTGACAACACGGCCAGCCCGGCGGACATGAGGCTTCGTCAGAACGGTCTCAACGCTGGGGAGGCTGCGACGGGATATACAGCCTCTGCTGTGTTTGGTGTCGGATCCTGCCAGTAGACGAACAGAATCTGGAGGAATTTCTCAAACTGACGGTTGCTCTTCAGAGCTGTTCGTTCGGGATAGCCGCTAGAGAGAGAGGGAGATCGCTCGACACGGCTATCCGTCATGAATGGAGCCGTGAAACCCTACATCGATGCATTTCTCAAACTGTCGGATAACGGAACTGAGTGCGGGTTTAATCCGTACAGAAAAGTGGCAAGAAAAAACTGCTCACAATACAGCGATCCTGATTGAACACCAGACTGTTCGCTCGTTCCCGACTCGATTTTGCATTTGCCCGAAGGACGAGCTGCCTTTGGAAACGAGTGGGATTCTGTCATCACTTGCTATGGATTTGGACACAGCAGTGTCGCGATAGGTGAATCTGATTCGCAGTGGACGTTAAAGATGCCCTGACATCATTTTGTGCTGGTGTCAGGGTCCACATTTTCTAACGTACCGGCCAGTTACTCAATTGGGATTATACACAGCCATCATCGCCCACTGCTTGCAGACTAATACCCCAGATCACTTGCACGTGAGACTAATCCTCGTCTCTTGAGTTGCCACCAAACTAAGTTAACTAAACAAACTAAACCCCAACGAACGAATAGTCGAGAATGCATAACTCGACCATCCATCCCCGCTCGTCTAGGACCTTCCAGAGATCCAGTTGATTGCATCAGATTCCGTTGACAGATCGATCGCGACGACGCTCGCCGCACGTTCTCACGTTTTTTTTCTGGCACCTACATCCGCCTTTGTGGCGACGGGGGTGAGTCGAACGGTGCACCCGTGGCCAGAAAGAGTGTGGAAGAGCCCAGGTGGTTTATACTTCCTCCGCTCGCTGGACCAGAGCAATTGTGATGTACAGCTGTTGCCCGGGGCAGCAGGAAAGCAGTGGCTGCCGCGAGTTACGTTTGCCAATGCAACCCGATGGTCCGACAGACTTCCTGTGTGTTGTGATGTCTTCCTGCAGGGGCACTGAAGTCCCTCCTGTCCGTGCGTCCTCGTGACCTTATCCGCGTATATATGGTCAGCAATAATGCTTGTGCTTCGGTCATGGCCAAGGTTACGGGTTGAGTTAGGGTCAGAGCTAGGGTCGCGGCTGAGCTTAGGGGATAGCAGAAGTGTTCGGGTGCAGGCTAAGGCTAGTTTTAAGGTTTGGGAGTTAGGGAAAGTGTTATGGTCAGGACTTAAGTTGTGAGCTAGGAGAAGAGTTGTGGTGAAAACTAAGGTTAGTTTTAAGGTTTGGGGATAGGGACAGTGGGGGTCAAGGTCTCACCTTCCTCCTGGGTGCCCCGCGGCCCCCTCAGGCCCTGTCCCCGCCGCGTCCTGCTCGCGTGACTTCTGCACAGTCTCCTTCTGGAGGCTCCGCTGCTTTTTGCGAAACTTCGCTCGGCGATTTTTGAACCAGACCTTGAGTCGTTCACAGGGAATGGGGGGGTGGGGTGGCAGCAACATCGTCAACATCATCATTATCACCGGCAGCAAGAGCAGAAAAAGTGCCCGACTCACAATCGGAGATTCACAAGCGGATCCCGGTGTGGTGGCGCAAGTTTGTTTTCCAGCACGTTGGGAGGCGATGGTTGGTGAATCACGTAGAGATTTATGAAACTCAGTCGTAATGGGTTAGTGAATTGGTCAAGAATCCCAACGCAGCACCCTACTGAGAGTGTGTTGATATTCAGTACGGCTTTCCTGAATAAATTACGTTATCATTTTAAGTCATAAACAAATGTCGCCTCGTCAATCATTGTTGTTGAAATAAAAGGAATAGTTTTTTTTATAAAGTCAACAGCAGTGGTTGTTCTACGGATGGACTGGACACCACCATGGTAATGTGTAATTTCCATTCCCCAGAAAGAGTTCACACTAAAGATGTTAATTCTGTTGAGTTCATGTCCTTGAAATAACTGTTCAATCCCTTATAGACGGAACCAACCAGACTCAATGCTCTTACCTAGGACCTTATTGTTAAATCAGTATTTCCAACAGCCATTATGAACCTCTGAGAGGCAAACCCACACGTAAGGCTCAGAGGCCAGGACTTCATCAACTGCTAATTTAGAGTCTTTGGCACCACTGTGATGAGCCCAGCATAGACATTATGAACCTCCTAACAGAGATTGACACCCAGCCTCAGGGCTCAAAAGCACGGCACAGTTATTGCTAACTCAGTGTTTCCAACACGGCCATGATGAACCCCATGTGGGAAGTGTTGACAGCGAGGTGATGTTTGGGACCCCGCTGAGATTTCAAGGTTAAGCCAGAGTTAAATGGTCCAATGCTCCTGTGATAATGTTGCTAATAACAATGCTGTCCATGTTGCTGTTTACCGTGACCCACAATTGTGAAGAAAATTGGCGGCGTATTGAGAAAAAAAAAAACTCAGCGACTGTGTCGGAATAATTTTCATGTTGCTGTTTTTGTTGTTGTTGCCCGTGCAAGCGTAGTGATTGGCCGTGTGAGATCACATGGGTTGTTATGGCAACGTAAAAAGGTAAAAAAGATAAAGCATACTTCTGGTGAACATGGAATATTGAGCCAACAATTCCAACCGCATGCCCACGTTGCCGCAAATGGGTTTGTGAAGGAAACAATGTTCGGTAAGAACAATGGAATAGCCTGTCTTCATTCATGTAAATAGCGCACGATAATTTCATTTTTAACTACATTTCTTTCAATGAAGTATGATGATTTTTTTTGTATTCACAGCCCAAAGCAGAGGCTTTTTCTCGTCTAGTTCCCCTGCCCGGTTTGTGTAAGCTGCTTGGGCCCAGCTATCCAGGCAAGGGAGTGCAGAAAGTCGGGGCTTGGGCCTTTAACGCCTCCACTGTATTAACACACCAATTTGTGAATGGCTGAAATGGCTCTACGATGTGCAAAAGAGACACAACCAAGTTGCAGTGTTTAACACGAGATGTTGCACATCTATATATAATAGAGCAATAGAGAAAGTGTCCTTTATCTGCACACCAGCAAGGCGTTTATGTCTTATTCCAGCTTTACTTCCCACTTATTGATCACTCTTCTCAAACTGCAGAGTTAGCAATATTCCCAAAATAACATCAGGAATGAATGCAGGTCAAAGCAGTCGCGTCAGCAGAAAACGTAATCAACAGTAGACGTCAGAGGAGCGTGTTAGGTGCTTTGGAACAAGCTCGCCCGTGGGGCGGGTACTCCGCTAGTAGCTCGCCCGTGGGGCGGGACTCTGCTAGAAGCTCGCCCGTGGGGCGGGACTCTGCTAGTAGCTCGCCCGTGGGGCGGGCACTCTGCTAGTAGCTCGTCCGTGGGGCGGGCACTCTGCTAGTAGGGGGAGGCGGGTGAGGTGTGGTACCTGCACGCGGGCCTCGGGCAGGTTGGTGCACATGGCGAGCCGCTCCCGCATCACCACGTCGGGGTAGTGCGTCTTCTGGAAGGTCTTCTCCAGCGCCTCGAGCTGCTGCGCCGTGAAGGCGGTGCGGGAGCGGCGCTGCTTGCGGTGCTGGGTGCCGTAGCGCGCCTCCAGGATGATGTCTGCGGTAGGCGCCAGCGCGCCCAGGTAAGATAGATACGTAAATGTTTATTATTACGGCAGAAAAATACCGAGTGAGATTGCAAGCTGTTTACGCGATTCCTGCGACGCAACAAACATGCACCTTGACGAAAATAACATAAGCACATTTTTTTTTAAATCAACCACAAAAAACATTTACATATAGCGTTGCACAGTTTTTCAGATAAACAAGTAGATATACTGTTATGCATTTCGATGGTGAAAATAAAAACCTAGACACATATTAAAGGTAGCGTAATTAACGTAGAGAGGACAGGTGGAGAATGTGTAAAGAAAGAGGAAGTGAAACTCGGTGTAACGATGTAGAGGGAGCAGAGATGACGGGTTTGGTTTTGTTGCTGATCGACCAGTGGAACTACTCGGGGGTAGAAGTTCGGATTAGAGATTTGTGAGAATTGCTCCTGAGAGATGCTCTTTCGGGATAGCCGTGTCGAGCGCTCCTCCTCTCTGCTCGATAGTTTTCCTCCCACGTTAAAGCCATGATCAGGTTTCGCCTCCAACGTGGGAGGCGAAACGTCGCGAAGGAGAGATGAATGCTCGACACGGCTATGCCGAAAAAGCTGTGAAACCCCATATTATTACATTACAGATTAGTAGTTAATTAAGCAAGGTGAGGGAAATACACATTTATAATCTAAATACCATAGGTCACTACTAAACTGTATAGGGTGGTCTTGATAGATCGCTCACTAACAAGGAGCATACCGAAATCTGTTTGTGAATGCAAGCTCTCGTAGCTTGGTGCACCGAATTAAATATACAAAGCGAAGCTAAAACATGATACGTCCTCTAAAACAAATACGGCTATGACATTCCATACAAAAAAAATACAAAAACATCACAAAAATTACACGTTAAAATATCGTGTTAGGACATTAATACACCAGGGTTAACGGCAGACAACCCGCACGCAGCTGTACTCTAGTAGCTTCAGACCCAAGGGCAGTTTATGACCTTTCCAACGCAAGGTTACGGAGCTATTATTTGTAAAATAAGTGAAGTCACGATCAGCGGCATCGCCATCCCGCGCTTTAATGACTTCACTCTGCTGCTAATGGCTTTACTTTTCATTACTAAACATGTTCTTGACGATCCTGCTGCGTTGGCAGTGGTGCAAAAGCACAATTAACAACAAAACTCAAAGCATTTTTCCATTAAAATGTGGCTTTAAAAATGTAAATATATAACAAGCAACGTTTCAGGCAATGGTCTTCATAGCAGGTACATAGGTGAGGGAGATTATATGTGATTATTGTCGTGTATGTAATTGTATTAATGAGCTAAGTGGAAATGCATCTATGTATGTTTTCACGGCTCGATTCATGATGGTTGCTCTTCAGAGCTGTTCTTTCGGGATAGCCGTGTCGAACTATCTCCATCTCTCCCTCGCGACGCTAAATGGCAATGTCAAGGTCTACTCGCCACGAGAGGGCTTCAGGAGAGAGTTGGTGTAGTTTTGCTACTCCTCCATTGAAGGAGTGCAGACTGCAGTGGTTCACTATATGGTCCACAGTGTGATATAGCAGTGGATAAAACGATTCGGAGGCCGCACTTTGCACCACGGGGCTTGAGGGGCATCGAACCCTAGTTAGTGCTGCCGCACATCGCCAAGCCAACGGGGTCAGCGCGCGAAATTTGAAAACATAATATAGCGGCAGACAGTGGGTTGCACGGTGGCGCAGTGACGAGCGCCACTCCGTCAAAGCAAGAAGGGTCCCCGGCTTCACATCTACCGCTCGGGTACCTTTCTGTGAGGTGTTTGGTTGTTAAGAAGAAAAATAAAACTATTTCTAACGCTCGCAAATTCCGCGCCTGGTCATGGACGAGACACAGAGACCTGTGGGTTTTCGCCACCGTCCAAAGACACGCTGGTTTAAGGTCATTGGCCTGCTGAATAAATTGCCCCCAGTGCCCCGCGATGGACTGGCGTCCGATCGTGGGTACGGCCTTGCCTTGTGCAGAGTGTCTGCCGGGATAGGCTCTGGCCTCCCGCGAGCCTGTGCAGGATTAAGCGAGGACTCATAATAATGATGATAATGATGGAAAATGGCCGGACCCGGTCTCAACAGGATATCGGGGCTTCAGGGGTGACGAATCATCAGGTTTCGATTTGTTTTGTGGAGCAGCTGTAGCTGTAAGCGGCCACCCCGCCGCGGGTCGATGCCGTTTTGATAGAGACATAAAAGCGCCGTGCTTTGTTTGCTGGGCTGTGTCGTTCGTTACGAAACTTTTTACTGACGCCATTAACGCAAACCGTTAACACGGTCAATATACTGCGCCACATAACGCGAAACACGGACATAACATACATATTTGTGGATCGATAGAAATTAAGTCATCATTTCCCACATTACGAAGGGTATAACAAGCATAACACGGCTGTGATCTAT
>JAZEWU010000001.1:2325414-2346898 GCA_036362915.1 Geotria australis
ACAGTGGGATAAGTTTCTCAAATACACCCGCCTGTCTGCCCAGCAGTCGCAATAAAGCAGCGCCCCACGGTTACTTCTATCGGGCGGTTCGCGCGCGGTGAAGTACCGTGTGGGTCACCTTCATCATGTATTCGTCATTAATACCCCCTTAATCGTGTAGAGGGGTCACGGTGAGCCGGAGCGTGTCCAGGCAGACACTGGGCGCAAGGCAGGGTTATAGCCTTGATGGGATGCCAATCCATCACCGGGCACCGGGGGAAATTTAATCGGCAGGGTGTATTTGGACTGTGGAAGGAAAGCGGAGTACCCGGTGAAAACCCTCAAGGGACACGGGGAGAGAGGACATGCAAAACGCCACGCGGAAATTCACCCGAGCCGGGTGTCGAACCCCGGGCCCTTCTTGCAGTAAGGCAGCGGCACAACACACTGCGCCACCGTGTGCCGCCGTGTGGGTAATCATAACCCAATAGCTCTAGCCGGCGTAGAAGACCAGACCTAATAATCTCTAGGTGAAATAAATCCTCTAGAAGCGCCATTCTCAACCGTTGGGTCGCGACCCATCAGTGGGCCGCGAGCGCCATCTCGTGGTCCGTGGAGACCAGACCCAAGTGGGCCTTCAATCTAGACCGCTGCCAGGACCGATTCAGTGAGTAGCGCTGCCGCCTCACAGCAATAATTTCCGGGTTCGATTCCCGGCCCCGGTGCCTTTCTGTGTGGAGTTTGCACGTTCAGCCCCGTGTCTGTGTGGGTTTTCGCCGGGTACTTCGGTTTCCACCCACCGTCCAAAAAAACCCCACTCTGCTGCTGCTACTGAGGTTAAACGGCCAGCTAAGTTGCCCGCTGCGCCCTGCCATGGACTGGCCTTCGATTATGGGTGTAGCTCTGCTTTGCGCCCTGTGTCTGCTGGGATAGGCTCCGGCTTCACCGCGCCCCTCTATAGGATTGAGCGGGGACTGGTAATGAATGATAGGAAACACGGCTGGGTTTTGGTTTTTGAGAGCGGCCTTGACAAGGAGTGTGGGTGGAGGCGGCAGCACGGGTGTCTGCGAGAGCAGACTTAAGCCTGTGGCCTCTTATTCACCTGCAAACACAAGCTCCTCGGACAAAGATCCCCCGTATAGCCTTAACAGGCTGTTGGTACAAATGCTGTTAGCGAGCACCTGTTAAGACCGGCACGGCACACCAGTGGGTGGGAGGCCAGCACCACGCTCGGCCGCCTTTGTCTCCCCGAGTGGCGATGTTTACACACCGCGCTAGGTACGAATTTGAGGCTGAACCCACCTACACACACTCACACACGATCTACGTTTTAATGTGCCCGCTTTCTACCGGCCTTCGTGTCGCACTCTACGGCAAATTACTCGGTTCACCGATGATAGCGACCGTGTATTCACACTGGACGATCAGCAGGCCACGAGGAACGTTAGACTGACTCTGCTGCTGCCCTCTGATTGCAATCAAGCAACAACCTCCGGCCAACAATATCTGGGATTCAGATGGGAAAGAAAAATAATCAAATATAATTCCCGAGGTGTGTCTAGTTACCGTGTGGCCAGAGGCGAGTCCCCTGCGTGTGTGGCCCTTGTAGGACATCGTTATAACGCAGGACATCATTGCACAATAAACGCTCAGTCACTCTCACCTCTACCTATATACGATGTTATATATACAAAGACAAAGATCGCTCGTGTAGATTTAACAGAATGTAGGGTCAAGTGCTGTTAACGAGTAGCACCTATGAAGGTCGTTACGGCACACGAGGGGGTGGCTGCGGCCAACATCGTGCCCGGCCGCCTTTGTCTCCCCAGTGCTGATGTTTACACGCCGCAACAGGAACTCATTTAAGGCTGAGTCGACATAGCGGCGGCCCCAGGAACAGTTTAGATATTCGCCACTGTAATGATGAGTCGTGAGCGGGAATCGAACTCGTGTCGCTGGGTTGGTAGCGCGGTGGGCCGACCACTGCGCCACCGCTCTTATTGTAAACACAAGGACACGCGTGTGTAAGGATCTCCTGTCTATGTAGAGTGCGGGTCCAAGTTTTGTTAGCGAGCACCTATCACAAGCCGACACGGGGCACCTGGCTATGGCGTTATCATTACCACGCCCGGCCGCCTTTGTCTTCCCCTAGCTAAGGTTCACACACACCGTACCAGATATTTATTCAACGTTGAGTCGCCATAAGGGAGTCCCTCGGACAGACACAGTGGTGATAGGCGCCACATACCTGCATGGGTTACGTACAGACCCCCAGGTTGTACAGTCCTCAAATACACTGGCGTTTGACAGTATTTGCGGTTGTACGTTACAGTCGACGTTACATTCTGCTTTCATTTATGCTCACTCATTAATTCGTTATCAGTGCCCGCTTAATCTTGTACATGGTCGTGGGGGGCCGGAACCTATCCCGGCATACACAGGGCGCAAGGCAGAGCTATATCTAGGATGGGACGCCAGGGAGGGATTATATCCTTCGACTGGCCTGGGAACGACTGGGAATCCCCCAGGAAAAGCTGGAATCTGTTGCTGAGGAAAGGGATGTCTGGTCCACTCTCCTTGGACTGCTGCCACCGCGACCCTCACCCGGACAAGCGGTTTAGAAAATGGATGGATGGATGGACGCCAGTCCTTCGCAGGGCACCGTGGACAATTTAGACAGCAGGCCGATTAACCTAAGGCAGCAGCATGGACTGTGGGAGGAAACCAGAGTACCCGGCGAAAATCCACTCGGACATAGGGAGACCGTGCAAACTCTACACAGAGAGGCAGCACCTCAGGAATCGAACCCGGGCCCTTCTTTGCTGTGACACGGGAGCGCTACTCACTGCACCACCGTGCCGCCCCATTGCTAAAAGTAACACTCACCCGATTGTGCCGATAGCATCGGAGTGTCTACCAAATGTTGGCGCCGGCTTACCGCGCGCCTGCCTTCCCCTTTCCCAACCTATCTCCGGTTGCTCGCGCCTCTGAGTAGTTTCTACTCTCTCTTCGAGAGTGAACGAGACTGCGCAGAGGCACGTTATAAGTTTTACATTTATTATTGACTGTAAAGCGTTTCTAACTCAGTGGAGCACCCGTTAAATATCGCGGGATCGCCTCTAAACTGGCCGTGGCTTCAGTCTAACGGCTGGCGAGTGAACACAAGTAGGCGGCGTGACGCTGGGAACAACACATCTGAATGTTGAGTGGAACTCTGATGCACTGGTGCAATACACAACTCTGCATTAACATAACTGTACGCTCGCAGAGTGCCTGCCCTTCGGGCGATCTTGTTCCAAGCGTGTAACACGTTCTTCTGACGTCTCTTGTTGATGATGTGTCTGCTGACATGACTGCTTAGACCTCGATTTCTTCCTGGTGTCCTTTTTGTGAATATTACTGCTGCCTCTCTGATGCTCCATAAGAGTAATCAATAGGTGGAAAGTGAAGCTTGAGATAACACATAAAAGCCTTGGTGTTGTGCAGATAACATTTGCGCTTATGAGGGATTCCAACCCCATACCCTAATTGCGAGACCCAGCCACCCGAGTTCGATTCCCATTCACGGCCAACACAGTCACAATTTACTACAGCGATCCTGGGGCTCCCCTAAGTCGACTCAGCCTGAAATTAGTACCTGGTGCGGTGTGTAAACATCGCCACTAGGGAGATCAAGGCGGCCGGCCGTTGTGCTGGCCACCCACCTCCTCATGCGCCGTGCTGGTCTTCATAGATTGGCGCTAACATCACATGACCCTACAGTCCGTTAAGGCTATACGGGGGATCTTTATTTTTGTGTTATATTCACACATACGCAGGGTACACACAGACACATATTTTACAATCATACGTTACGTTGCTAGGTCAATCCACTGCTGGATGAAGGCCTCCTCCACGCCGTGTTGGCCGTGTGGCTTGTTTGACCATACTTCACCACTCTGGTCAGTGCGCGTTTAACCCGGCAAGCTGAGCTCTATTCCAGGCTACGACTAACATCAGCGGCAAGTGATATCTATACGGAATATATACACACGTACACAACATAGACACTCATATACAATGTAAGCTGATACATATTTGCAGACGAGAAAACATATATATCTATTCGTATAGACACGTGGACACGCACACAAAGATACAAATGCCCCGTGTAGCCTCAACAGACTGTTGGGGCAAGTGCTGTGTAGCGAGCACATATGAAGGCCGGAACGGCTTTGAGGGGGTGGGTGGCGAACACCACGCCCGGCCGCCTTTGTCTCCCTAGTGCTGATGTTTACACACCGCATCGGGCACTAATTTAAAGCTCAGTCGACCTAGGCGAGGCCCAGAACTGGTTCAGACGCTCGTCACTGGCGGGTGTCGAACTCGGGTAACCGGGTTCTACAGCCTTAAGAGACTGTAAGGGTAAGTGCTGTTAGCGAGTAGCACCTATGAAAGATGGCACGGCACACGAGGGGGTGGGTGACCAGCACAACGCCCGGCCGCCTTTGTCTCTCTAGATGCGATGTTTGCACACTGCACCAGGTACTCATTTGAGGCTGAGTCCACCTTAGGGGAGGCCCAGCACCTGTTTGGAAAATTGTTACTCGTGTTGGTAGGACCGTGAGCGGTTAATAGGACTGGAGTCCGCCGGGTTTGTAGCGCAGCGCGCTATCCGCCGCAGTAGACGTAGCATACAGGTACACGTGTGTAGTATCGTGGTCAGGGCACAGGGCAGTGTGATCACCACGACAACACTCAGCGCTCCTGTGTAAACATAGCCTGTACAGGGTTGCCGTAAGCCGGGGCCTCTCCCGGCAGACAGAGGGCGCAAGGCAGGGCGATACCGAGGATGGGATGTCAGTCTATCGCAGGGCACCGGGGGAAATGTAGTCCTCAGGCCAATTAACCGGCGAAACCCCACGCGGACACGGGGAGAACATGTAAACTCCACACAGAAAGGCACCCGAGCCGGGATTCGAACCCGGGACTTCTTGCTGTGAGGCGGCAGCGCTACTCACCGCGCCACCGTGCCGCCCTGTAAATATATGTAAATGTTAATTGCGAGATATTTTGATAAGTGCTGAAAATGGGTAACCGATTTCACCGTGTTTTTATGAATTCGGTTACTGGTAACAGAAATCACAATATGCCAACCCTTTACGAATTATTATATTGGACACACACACACATGGGCACTGTCCGTTTGCCTTTAGATTTGAGTATCTGGATATTTGATGGTGGTGTATGTGTACGTGTTTATATATCTATACGTTGATATTATTTTGTTTTACGTAGACTACACGTAAATATATATCGACACAAACTGTGTCTATATATGTTTTTAATTACGTGGATTCAAAACACAACCGTGCTATATGATTAAATACACGTAATTGGGGGGAGCGGTGGCGCACTCGTTAACGCACTGTTGCTACGAACCCGGCGACCCGAGTTCGATTCCCGCTCACGGCCAACATCGGTGACCAGCACCCGGTACCATGCAGAAAACAACCCAGCACCAGAGAGAGACAAAGGCGGCCGGGCGTGGTGCTGACAACCCATCCCCTCGTGTTCTGTCGCGACCTTCACGGGTGCTCGCTAACAACACACTTGCCGTAACAGTATGTCAGAGTCTACCCGGGGGTGAACCTTTATGCACACACATAACGGTTGTGTATACGTGACCCACACACCTGCGTTTATGAGTATCGAACACACGCACACAAACGTGTATACGTTTAATTCCTATAAACACGTATGTGGTTGTACACCTAGTGTAGATTACAATCTCAAATCCCGCTATGATCGACACACGTGTGGGAGTGTGTCTGTCGCGCGCGACTAATGTACGCGTCTCTGTGTGTTCACGCACTCGGCACAATGGCTAGGTTATGTGCGTGTGTGTGTATATGTGTATGCGTGCGTCGTGTAGTTTTTCTGTTGAAATATTTCCGGTACAGATTATTTATTTTAAGAAGCAGTTTGATTTAAACGTTATTAATACAGTATATACATTTTAACCTGTTATTGGGGTTTTTTCGCGCTGAGTTCAGGAATGGACGCGACGATGAGTTAACTTTAATCACACCGTGGAAATGTGTAATTCCATCCATCCATGCATTACATTACAACTATAATGCAATGCCATTTACACGTGAAAGCCTCATTGAGTCTCACGACCCGTTGTGAGAAGGTTCCTGCATTGAGACACAAGGCCCACATTCTTAACGCTTGAAATTAATACAGAAACCAACATTAACAGACGTTAGTGAAATAACCATATTACGACCGTTATTACCTCTCACCCATAATTGATGCTCGGGTTAAGCCACGGAACGATCAGGCCAAGTTTGTGTCGTAACGCCCTCCACCGCCCAGCGCCACTTAAATATTGATTCAGCTCACGCAGAGTTTATATGACATCAACAGCCGTGGCCAATCCACTGCTGGATGAAGGCCTCCCCACGCAGTTGGGGGGCGAGGGGGGGGGGTTGATGACCATACTTCACCACATTGGTCAATGCGGGTTGGTGAATGCGGTTAGCAGGATCTGCTACCGATATCACTCGCCACTGATGTTAGCCGTGGCCGGGAATCGTAGCTCGTCCGCGTACACAGCGCAGTGCGCTAACCGCTGCGCCACCGCTCTACCTGTATCGTACACTACGTGACTAAGCGTCATATGATTGACTCATCTCGCCCATACTAAGGGACGCATTTGTAATACAAGGGCAGAGTACATATGTTGAAATAAATTTACGTAAAGTAATCTAGACTCTAAAACTATTAAAAGGTGTGTAATAGATGTGATCGCCACGACTGTTATAATTATCAATACTTGTTTAGTAAATTTCGTGAACGTGCACACACGACCATGACAAAGACAAAGACCCCTCGTATAGCCTTGACAGACTGCGGGGTCAAGCGCTGTCGGAGAGCAGCACCTATGAAGTTCGGCACGGCACACGTAGAAGGCATGGGTGGCCAGCACCACGTTAACAAGCATACACACAGACACACGCACAATCTAAACATAGGTGTGTAGAGATATATACACATACAGGTACGCATACACTCACCTCCCCATTACACAGTACACGCTATACACAGACACAGACGTATGCTCAATATACATACACAGACACATGCGTACACAAAGATAAAGATCCCCCATATAGCCTTTAATAGACTGTTGGAGCGAGTGCTGTTAGCGAGCACACATGAAAGCCGGCACAGCACACGAGAGGGTGGCCAGCACCCCGCTCGGCCGCCTTTGTCTCTCCATCGCTGATGGTTACACACCGCACCGGGTAATTATTCAAGGCTGGAGGCCCAGGACCGGTTCACATTTTAGTCACCGATATCGACCGTGAGCGGGCACATATATAGACCCATATATATACACACACACACATATATATATCACACAGAGGTTCAAAACTACTCACATATCCACGTGCACGCGCAAAAAGACAATAGTCCTTTACATAGCCATATAGACCGTTTGGGAAATTATAGTTAGCGAGCACCTATTCAGGCTCTCACAGCAACACGAGTGGGTGATGTGGCCGGTACAATTCCCGGCCGCCTTTGTATCCCCATATGCAGATGGAATTACGCACCGACATTCGGTGTCCATTTAAGGCTGAGTTGACGTAGAGGAAGCCTATAGAGCAGGTTCAAAATCCAGCTGTCGCGCATATAGGACGGAACCTGGAATCGAACCGTGTGTCGCTGGGTTCGTATCTCGGCGCGCGAACCACCGTCACAACCATATATACAGGTAAAGACAAAGATGCCCTGTAAAGAGTCATTAACGGAGTGTAGGGGAAAGTGCTGTTAGCGAGCACCTATGAAGGTCGGCACGGCACAAGACCGGGTGGGTGGTCAGCACCACGTCTATGCCACGTATGTCTCCCTCCTGGCGATGTTTACACACCGCACCTGGTACTTATTTGAGGCTGAATCGACCTAGGGGAGGCCCACAACCGGTTCCGAAAATCGTCACTGCTGTTGGCCTTGAGTGAGCGGGAATCGAACTCGGGTTGCCGGGTTCGTAGCGCAGCGCACTAACCGCTACAACACCGCTCTTCACTTATGAATCAAAAAAATACAGTACGTACGTACGTATACACAATATAGTATATAATGACGCATATACACGGAAATGCTCTCAGTGACAGATAAAATCCTAATAATATTTTAATTCACCAGCTTTCTTTAGAGAAGTTCCCTGAAACATAAACATCTCTCAGACACAACCGGACGAAACAATACACACGCGTGCTGGTGGTTACGCACCGCACCAGGTACTCATTTAAGGCTGAGTCGACCTAGGCGAGACTCGTGACCAGTTTAAATATCGTCACCGCTACACACACACGGATACATGGGGGGGCAGGTGTTGTTAGCGAGCACCTATTAAGTCGACAGGGCGCAAGAGGGGGTGATGCGGTCAGCACTTCTCCCGACCGCCTTAGTCTCCCCAGTGCTGACGTTTCAACACCGTACCCAGTACACGCACAAGCACACTAATGCACACACACACACGCGTACACATCACGCACACGCGTGCACACATCATCACTTGGAGGTGGATACATTGAGTCGATCCACTTTCGTTGAAAGTCAAAGACGTTGCATTGTGACTGCACTGGCTCCCGCCCTGGTAACGTGGCATGTCCACTCGCGCTGCGCGCCTGTAACCCGGCAACCAGCGCCGCTCTTGTGTGCGCAGAGAGGGCTCCCTATTGATGCGATATCATAGCATTGCTCTCAAGAGCTGCTCTTTCGGGATAGCCGTGTCGAGCGTGCCTCCTCCGTCCTTCGCGACGCATCCCCTCCAGGAATCCCAATGATGCCTCCAACGCGGGAGGCGAAACGTCGCGAAGGAGAGAGAAGGAGGAACGCTCGACACGGCTATCCCGAAAGAGCAGCTCTTGAGAGCGATTCTCACACGAGCCGTGACGAACCACATCGATACAATGTCACGAATATAACTTTATACATCACAGTGTGTGTGATGATGATGGTGGTGGTGAGTGGTGGTGAGTGGAGATTATTGGTGGTGGTGGTGGTGAGTGTGATGACCGTGGTGAGTTCGTGATGATGTAGGTGATCATGGTGAGTTGTGGTGGTGAGTGGTGGTGGTGAGCGGGAGTTGAGTTGTGGTGAGTGGTGATGAGTGGTGGTGGTGAGTGATGGTAAGTGATGGTGAGTGGGTGTTGTGTTGCGGTGAGTCGTGGTGCGTGTTGAGTAACCGGGGAGCTGAGCGGTGAGTGTGGCAGGACGCGTGCGGCTCGTGTGAATGCGGCCTCACCTTAGCGGGACGCGTCGAGATGAGAATCAGCTCCTGGAATCCCTGCCTCTCTCTCTCCTTCGCTGCCCTGCCTCTCTCCTCCCCCTCTCTCCCTCCCCACGATGATGTCTGTAATCTCTCTCCGCTCTCTTAACTCACTCTCCCCGTGCCTCCCTCTCCTGTCTCTCGCTCCGTCTCCTCTCTCCCACTTTGTCCAACTCTGTGCGGAGTGACTCTGTAATCTCTCCCCTCCTCTCTCCCTCTGTCTCCTAATCCATACAGAGCGTCTATAATCTCTCTCCTCGCTCTCCCGTCTCTCCCCCAATCTCGCTGCTTCTCTACATTTCCCTACAAGCAGCTTTCCTGCGCCATATCTCCCCTTTATCTCTCTCTGCACTCTCCCTTCTCTTGATATCTCCACACTCTCTCTCTCCCCGTGTGGCCCGCTCCTCCTCCCCCCACTCTCACTCCTCCGTGGTCGCGTCTGCACTCTCTCGACGCCGTGAAATTCACTCTGCGTCTCTCCGCGTCTCTCACACCCTGGGAACCAGAGGGAGACCCCAACCCCCAAAGCCGCACACACACACACACATACAAACACACACACCCCTACAAACACACACCATCATAACGCATGCACCCCCTACACACAGACACACTCATACGTACACACACTACATTCACACACACACTCATATACACATACTCCCCCCTACATACACACGCAAAGACAAAGATCCCCCATGTAGCCTCAAAAGATTGTAGGGTCAAGTGCCGTTAGCGAGCACCTATGAAGGCCGACACGGCACACGAGGCGGTGGGTGGCCAGCACCACGCCCGACCGCCATATGCACACGCATACAAACATATACCTCCACACATAAACACTCATACATACAATAATAACAACAGCCGCCGTTCGCCACTAAGTGGCTTGTGCCAGGCCATGTGCACCTTGAGGCTACCTGCAGTGTGGAAAGCTCGCTGACAGGCGATTCACAGGACAGGCCCAAGTGCCATGGGCTGACTGACTGAGATGACCTGGCAGTGGCACCACCTTTGATCCCCACTGCGTCAACTCCAACTTCCGCCGTCGTTGGAGAGCGACTGCCTCCAACTGCCCGGTAGTGTCCTTCACGAGTTTCCTCCGCAGAGGCCAATCTTGACAGCGCTGAGAACAGTCTTGAGCAAGTCCACTCAGCTCCAGGTCCTCCTGTGACACATCAGTCCATCTCTTCTCTAGCCCGCGCTGCGCCCGTTAATCCCCCTCTATCCGGCCTAACAGAAGCCACTTGGGCATGCGGTGGCTGGGCATGCGGGACACATAACCAGCCAACACAGCCTCGCCTGCCGTAGGAGCTCACCAATAAGGACTATGTCCACACCTTACTCCAATGTGTGATCTCCTCACACAATCCAGTCTGGTTAAACCCAGGATGGATCGGTATGTTGCAAGCCGGCGTCAATGTTCATTCAAAGGGGTCAGAAGCACAGAGAGAAGGGAGGGCATTAGTGTGGCCGAGAAGACTTGGAGCTTCGTGTGGAGCGACAGGCCAGGCAGCTTCCACGCAGCTTTACGCAGCCGATGCAGATATAACGCCGCTCGACTGATTCACAGTGAGACCTCTGCTGCCAAACCGTACCCGGTCATAAGCACGCTGGCCAGATACGGAAACTTGTCCACTCTCTCCAACACTGCCCCATCACTCATTGGGAGTTGAGGGGGTGGAGTGAGTGTTTGATGGCACAAATATACCCAGGCAGGTGCCTGGTCTTGGTTGGACTGATGGAAAGGCCCCATCTCTTGGTGGCACGTTGGAGGTTCAGCAACAGAGGCTCCAACTCCTTCCCATAGTGAACAGCAACAACCAGAGCGTGAGTGTGGAAGACGTGGTTTACCGAGAGGGAGCCATCCCGTAACCGTCTGTACACATACAGAGCGCTAGAGAGATCGCCATAGGGCCTTAACCGACCCATGCGGAGAGCGGTGGCGCAGCGATTAACGCACGAAACCAGCCAGCCTAGTTCGATTCCCGCTCCAGACCAACAACAACGACGATTCTCTGAAACAGTCCTGGGCCTCCCCTGGGTCGACTCAGACTCAATTGAGGACCTGGTCCGATCTGTCAACATCGCCACTAGGGCGACCAAGGCGACCAGTTGTAGTGATGGACACGCCTTCGTGTTTCCTGGCCAATAGCACTTGCCCCAAAAGTCTGTTGAGGCTGTACGGGGGATCTTTGTCTTTGTGCGTCTGTACCTATATGTGCGTGAGTGCGTGTGGCCCAGTGGTTAGCGGTGGCCCAGTGGTTAGCGCGCCCGGCTACAAATCCGGCCACCCGAGTTCGAATCCCGGTCACGGCCAACACCAGTGACGATTTTCTGAACCGGTCCTGGGCCTCCCCTAGGTTGACTCAGCCTCAAATGAGTACCTAGTGCGGTGTGTCAACATTGCCGCTATGGAGACAAATGCGGGCCGGGCGCGGTGCTGGTCACCCACCCCTTCGCGTGCCGTGTTGACCCTCATAGGTGCTCGCTAACGGCACTTGACCCTACAGTCTGTTAGGGCTGTACGGGGATCTTTGTCTTTGTGAGTGCGTGTGTGCGTGTGTTCGCCGCTGGCTTTGAGTCAGATTTAAGCCGTGATTGTGAGTAGCATCATCATCATTGTTAACGAAGGTCCGTTTAAAACGACTTAGGCTTAACCCAGACTAATCCTCTTAGACAGCGAGTTGAGAGGGGAGAGCGTGCATGGGGAGAGCGCGGAGAGGGAGGGAGAGAGGGAGCAAAGAGGTAAGTGCGGCAGGGTTAGAGACTTAGAATGAATGCGTGTGTGCAGTGGGTGCGTGCGTGTGTGTGGGGAGCGGTGGCGCTGTGGTTGGCGCACCGTGCTCCCGACCCGGCGACCCACGTTACATTCCAGCTCACGGCTGACATCAAATGGTGAATATCTGAACGGGGCCCTCCCCCTTAGGTCGACTGATCCTTAAATGTGGAACCTGGTACGGCGTGTAAATGTCAGCACTGGAGAGACAAAGGCGGCCGGGCGTGGTGATAGTGGCAACACAACTGCCTCGTGCGCCGTGACGGCCTTCATAGGTGCTCGCTAATAATAATAATAGCATTTATAGAGCGCTCTTCACCCCGAGGGTCACAAAGCGCTGCACAGGGCTGCGGAGAGAACGGCATGTCAACAATGACAGAAAACGGAAAATCAGCAACTTTTTTTTTTTGGGCGGGTAGGGGGGTTATCCGAGCTGTGGAGAGAACGGCATATCAATAACACCAAGACAGAATAACTGAGAGTCAAGCAATAGCACTTTCCCCAACAGGCCGCGTAGGCTATACGGGGGATCTTTGTCTTTGTTGTGTGTGGGTTATGAATGGCTCTCCTCGCTGTCGTCTCAACTTAACCTCACTCCCGTCCACGACTCCGAAAAGAGGATTAGACCCACGGTGTGTGTGTGTGTGTGTTCAAGTATGTGTATGCGAGCGTGTGTGTGTGAGGAGCGGTAGCCCAGTGGTTAGCGCACTGGGCTACGAATCTGGCGACCCGAGTTCGAATCTCGCTCACGGCCAACAGCGGTGATGATTTTCTGAACCGGTCCTGGGCCTCCTCCCCTAGGTCGACTCAGCCTCAAATTAGTCTCTAGTACGGTGTGTAAATATTGCGACTCGAGAGACAAAGGCGGCCGGGCGTGGTGCTAGTCACCCACCCTCTCGTGTGCCGTGTCGACCTTCAAAGGTGCTCGCTAACGGTACTTGACCCTATAGTCCATGAAGGCTATAAGGGGGATCTTTGTCTTTGTTGTGTGGGGAGCGGTGGCGCAGCGGTTAACGCGCCGCGCTGCGCTACGAACCCGGCGAAACGAATTTGATTCCAGCTGCCAACATCAGTGATGATTTTGTGATCCGGTCCTGGGCCTCCCCTCGGTCGATTCAGCCTCAACTGAGTATCTGGTGCGGTGTGGAAACATCGCCATTGGAGAAGGCATAGGGGGTCCGGTGTGATGCTGGCCACCCACCCCCTCCTCCTATGCCGTGCCGCCCTCGCTAACAGCACTTGCTCCAAACAGCCTGGTAAGGCTATACGGGATCTTTCGTGTTTGTGGACGCAGTCACCTGAGTTCAATTCCCGGCCATGGCCAACGGCGGTTCTGGTCCTCTCCGAGTGTGGTGTGTAAATACCGGGGAGACAAAGGCGGCCGGGCGTGTTTCTGTGGCCTTGTATAGATGTTTTTCATTCATTATCAAATCCCGGAATCGAGAGGGTTGTGGTGAGCCGGAGCCTATCCCAGATGACACAGGGCACAAGGCAGCGCTATAGCCAGGATGGGACGCCAGCCCATCACAAGGCACCTAGGGTAATTTAGCCTAGACAGCAGTATGTCTTAAGACAGAAACGCAACCGAGCCGGGTATCGAACCCGGATGGCTCTTGCTGAGAGGCGACAGCGTTACTCACTGCGCCATCGTGCCGGCCGTTATTTGTATCTATTTATTTTCTTAAAATATTCTATTTCTTTGTCTGTGTGTAGGTGTTGTTAGTACAACCGTTTATACTCCTGGCTAGACATTGTGAGGGCGGAGGCGGCCGGGGGGCGGGTGGGGTATTGAAAGTGTCCCTTGATTCAACTGCCGCGCCGGGAGAACGAACGGGTGACCTCTGACTTGCAAGCCCAGCGTGCTGTTAAATACAGAAATCCCTCGTATAGCCTTAACAGACTGTAGGTTCAAGTGCTGTTAGCGAGCAGCACCTACGAAGTCCGACACGGCACAACCAATGGTATTTGGTGGCTAGCTCCATGCGCGGCCGCCTTCGTATCCCCAGTGGCGAAGTTTACACACCGCACCAGGGAGACATTTAAGGCTGAGTCGACCTAGGGAAGGCCCAGGGTCGGTTCAGAAAACCGTCACTGGTGTCGGTGGCCGTGAGCGGGAATTGAACTCGGGTCGCCGGGTTAGTAGCGCAGTGCGCTAACCACTGCGCCACCGCTCCCCACAATCTGCCCAATAGAAGAAGCGCGCTTTGGGGCTCGACACGGCGAGAAGGGTCCATGCTGGTCGAGATTCGTGACGGAGAAGCAGCAAAAGGAGGGAAACACGTCTGATAGGACTTCCACCACGGAGATGGAGCGATTTCATCAGCTCGTGGATTTTCTTACTCTTTACATATTAGCCTATGTAATACAGTAGTGTATATTTACAATGTATTATTATATTATGTATACAGTATTGTACAGCATTAAACCTACTTATCCCATATATTACCTTGCCAGGATCCTCCTGCCTCACAGCAAGAAGGCCCTGGGTTCGAATCCCGGCTCGGGTGCTGCCATTCTGCGTGGAGTTTGCATGTTCTCCCCGTGGCCGGGTGGGTTTTCGCCGGGTATTCCGGTTTCCCCCCACAACTAAAAATACTCATTAATTAGCCGATCATGTCTGAATATATAGGGCGCAGTGTCTGGTGTGTTGGCGTCGGCTGATCGCGTGGCTGCTTCACCCCCACCTCTCTTTCCTGCAGCGCCTTGGCACCTCTGGTTGAAAGGCGCTATGTAAATGTACCACATTATTATTAGAAACATGAATGTATCATCCAGCGTGCGTGTTTAGGTATGGCTTGTGTTTTGGGTGTGCATGTGCTAAGAGCACTGGACCCTTGAGGCCGTTAAGGCTATACGGGGGGTCTTTGTCTTTGCACGCGTGTGTTTGCGTGTTGCATTCGTGTGTAATGTGAGCAGCGGTAGCGTGGTGGTTAGCTCGCTGTGCCACGAACCCGGCGACTCGAGTTCGATTCCCGCTCACGGCCAACATCAGTGCCCATTTTCTGAACCGGTCCTGGGCCTCGTCTAGGTCGACTCAGCCTCAAATGAGTATATTGGTGCCGCGTGCAAACATCAGCAATGGAGATACAAACTCGGCCGAGCACGGTACCGTCCACCCACCCACTCGTGCACCGTGCCGGCCTTCATAGGTGCTCGCTAACAGCACTTAACCCTGCAGTCTGTGACGGCTATACGGGTGATCTTTGTCTGTATACGTGTGTATATGTACTGCACGCGTGTGTAAGCAGTGTGTGTGTGTGTGTGAGAGAGAATGAGGTAGTTTTCTCGAAGCCCCGGGGCTGGTGTTGTAAGAAATTTTTTATCGATCTCCTTACAGAACAGAGTATAGGGCACACGCGGGAAAACATTAACACATGTCTAGAGAGGGGGGGGGAAGGGAGCAGGAGGGGAGGGGGCGTCAGTGAGCGCAGTGGTGAGTGCGTGACGGAGTAGATAAGTGAGTGGAATGAGTGGGTGGGTGGGTGAGTGAAGGAGTGAGTTGTTCGCGTGGGTGAGGGATTGAGTAGCTGTGTGAGTGAGTGACACCTGGGTCTGCCCCGTGACCTCCTGTCTACGAGCCTTCGACACTTCACGTGGCCTCGAGGTGCATGTGGCCTGGCACAGGCGACGTGGTGACGTCACCGCCACCTAGTGGCGGAAGGCGGTTGTTGTAGTTGTGTCAGTGAGCGAATTGGTGAGTGCGTGAAGGAGTGAGTAGATACTTGAGCGAATGAGTCGGTGAGTGAAGGAGTGAGTGGTTGGGTGGGTGAGGGATTGAGTAAGGGGTGAGTGCGTTAGTGAGCAAATTTCTGAGCGACTGAGTAAACAGGTGAGTGAACGAGTGGATGATTGAAGGCGAGAGTAGGGGGCGAGTTATAGCGATCCAAAGGCTGAGTGTCAGTGTGTGAGTGGGTGAGTGAATACATGACTAGTGAAGTGAGAGGGCGATGTAGTTGGTAGCTTGAGCGGACGAGTGAGTAGGTTGGTGTGTGTGAGCGGGCGAGTAGGCGATTGAGGGTGTGTGTGTGATTGAGCGAGTGATTGAGTGGCTGATTGAGTGGGTTATTGATTGGGTGAGTGAGCGAATGAGTGGGGTGGGTGAGTGAATGAGTGGATGGGTGAGGGAATTAATGAGGTAGTGAGTGCAGACGAGTGAGTGGGAAGGGTGATTTCGATGGTGACTGCGTGAGGCAGCGTGTCTGAGTGTGTGTGTGCGAGTGAGGGTACGAGTGTAAATTCGTATACATTTCCCTCTTGCCGCTCTCTCCTCACTCTCCCCTCGCTCTCCCCATAAAATGGAGGTTTTGACCTGAAGGGTCGGGGGACGAGTCGAGGTACAGATCCAATTAACCCGGAGAGAGAGGGGAGAGACGGGGACTGAGACGGGGAGAACGAAGAGACAGACGTGAGGGGGAGGTGAGAGAACGCAGTGGGGAGAGCGTACAAGCAGAGGAGAGAAGGCAGAGCGAGTGATACACACAGGACGAAGAAGGAATGAGAGATAATTATAATAATAGCATTAATAGAGCGCCTTTCGTCCGAGGGTTACAAAGCGCTGCACAAGGCTGAGGAGAGAACGGCATTTCAACAGCATCAAGACAGATAAACTGAGAATCAAGCAACAGCGATAAATTATAGGACATAGGTCGTAAAGACAACTGAAAAATAATAATAATAAAAATAGAAATAGCATCTACAGAGCGCCTTCCACCCGAGAGTCACAAAGCGGAGAGAATGATAAATCAACAACGACAGAGAACGGTAATCAGACAGCGTTGAGCCGCATAAGTGGTCCTAAAGATGCGGGACAGAGGGAATAAATGAACGAGAGAAGGGATAAGATGGTGTGAGAGACGTAAAGGAGAGAGAGGCGCGGATGAAACGACAGTCGAGAGACGGCTGCTAGGATTCATCCGCTCATGGCGCTGATCCTGGTGCTGATGATGAATGGTATCTTATGCTGATGATGATCATACTTTATGGAGAACGGATACCACGCTCCGCTGCTGCTGATGATGATGACATCGGATCTATGATGATTCAACACGGTTGATAACGACGGTGATCACTATGGGCTTCTGGGAGGTAAAAGGTCGCCAAGGAGAGAGGAGGAACGATCGCCACGGCTATCCCGAAAGAGCAGCTCTTAAGAGCAGGCGAGAGTGCAGGAGAGAGTGGAGGAGAGTAGTTCCTGCACCGGGACACGGGGGGGTGGGCGGTCATGGCCAGCATTGATCTGGAGGCAGAGGTCACCTCACTCCGCATCACGCATTCATCATAATAATAATAGCATTTATATAGCGCCTTTCACCCGAGGGTCACAAAGCGTAATCATGTAGATGGTCGCAGTAAGCTGGTGGCTATCCCGGCAGACACAGGGCGCAAGGAAGAGATATACCCAGAATAAAACACCGGTCCATCGCAGGGCACCGGGGGCAATTTAGTCAGCAGCCCAATTGACTCAGTGCGCATCGGCGGTCTTTGCGAATGGCGCGGTGGCGCAAGTGAGTAGCGCTGCCGTCTCAGCAAGAGGCGTGGGAGGAAACCGAAACCCACGCGGACACGTAGAGTACATGCAAACTCCGCATAGGCACCCGAGCCGGGAATCGAACCCGGGCTCTTCGTGCTGTGTGGCTGCAGCGCTACTCACCGCTACGCCAACGTCTGATTGTACGGGCCGGCGGGCGGATCGAGGCGGCACAGGTGGTGCCGTCACAGAAACTGCTTTGTCCCGTCGAATTCGATTCGATTCTTCGAAGCGTGATGGTTATATGACAGCCTCCCATTGCAACAAGTTCTTCTTTAGTTGCAGACAGCCCTTCAACATTTAGAGATATAATAGTCAGTGCTGGCCTTAAAGGCGGCGGGCATTGGTCTCTCTTCTTGCTCCAGACTGAGGGGCTTCTGGCATCTGTTGAGCTTCTGGACATCGTTGTCTTTCAGCTCGGCTTCGAAGTGTTTGGTAGAATTTGCAGGTAATACCAAGTATTACTTGACAGGGATCGCGACGTGAACGCTTCTACCTTGATCCCCAAGGTAGAAGTTCCCGTGACCTCCTGCCTACACGTCTGTGAGCGACTCTCCACGCGGCACGGGTAGACCTGGAGCTAGGAGGACTCGCTGAAGACTGATAAGCAGCGGTGTCAACATCGGCCTCTGTGCAGGATTCTCGTGAAGGACGCTACTGGGCAAGTTGGAGGCAGCTGCCCTCCAACAACGACGGAGTGCGGAGAAGCGACGCTCGCAACGACCAGCAAAGCGCCGGAAAAGTAAAATGCAGCGAGTGGGCAAGGTCGGGAGCACCAGGTGGTGCCTCGGCCAAGTCATCTCGGTCAGACGACCCCTGATATCTGTGGGCCTGTCCCGTGACCTCCTCTCAGCAAGCCTTCGACACTTCACGTGGCCTAAAAGGGCACATAGCGCGTCACAAGCGCCGTGGTAATGTCACCACCAACCACTTGGTGCTAAGGGCGGTTTACGTGATGTATGCGCGAGTTGTTTGTGTGTGTGCCAGTGTATTCGCTAACGGCACTTGACCCTACGGTCTGTTAAGGCTATACGGGGGATCTTTGTCTTTGATCTTTGTGTATTTGTGTGTGTGAGTGGGAACCTATGTATGTCAGTGTGCGTGGCGGTCATCGCGCTACGCTACGAACCCGGCGACCCGAGTTCTATTCCGACTCACGGCCCAACACCAGTGACGATTTTTCTGAACCGGTCCTGGGCCCCCATTAGGTCTGGTGCTATGTGTAACGATCGTCACGAGAGAGACAAAGGCGGCCTGGCGGGGTGCTGGCCACCCACTCCCTATTAAGGTCGTGCCGAGATTATTAGGTGCTCGCTAACAGCACTGGTCCCAACAGTCTCTTAAAGGGAGTACGGGGATCTTTGTGTTGTGTGTATTGTGTCTGTGTGTAGGGGGTGTGTGAGTTCCCGTGTGAGTGTGTAAGGGGGCGTGTGAGTGTGTAATCGAGTGTGTAAGCGCTATTGTTTCACTGAGGGCGGGTGTGGTTAAGTGAGTGACTGTGTCTGCGCACTACTTCTGTGTGTGTGTACGTGTGTACTTGTATGCATTTTTGTCGTTGTGGACTGCGTAGGTGCTCGCTAACAACATAATAAAAAAAAAATACGATTTATAACATGCTGCGGTCAATGTCGAAGGGAGACAGGACGACCCAGAGGCGCGAGGGAACCGCAGAGAGGCGGGGAGGGGGAAGGCAGCCACGCGGTTAACCGGCGCCAACATTTTCCGGACAACTATATATTAAGATGTTTTGTTTTTTGTAAATACGTGCGTACGTAGATAGGGATGCGTGTGTTGTGTGTGTACGTGGCTGTGTGGTGTGTACGGGCGTGGTGCTAGTCACCCACCCCCTCGTGTGCCGTGTCGACCTTTTTATAGGTGCTCGCCAACGGCACTTGCCCCTACAGTCTGCTGAGGCTACACGGGGAATCTTTGTCTCTTTATTTATATGTGTATTTCTATATGTTTGTGTGCGTGTATGTGATTTGTGCATGTTTATGTGAGTGTTTATGTGTGGGGAGCGGTGGCGCAGTGTTTAGCGTACTGTGCCACTAACCCAACGACCCGCGTTCAATTCCCTCTCACGACCAAACATAACAGTGGCGAATATTAAAGCCGCTCCTGAACCTCCCCTAGGTCGACTCAGCCTTAAATAACCACTTGCTACGGTGCGCGAACATTAAAATCGGAGAGACAAAGGCGGCCGGGCATGGTGTTGGCCACCCACCCCCCCCCCTCCCTAGTGTGGCGTGCCGGCCTTCATAGGTGCTACTCGCTAGCAGCACTTTCCCCAACAGTCTGTTAAAGACTATGAGGGGCATCTTTGTCTTGTTGTGTCTGTGTGTGTGTGTATACGTGTGTGTGTGCGTGTGTGTTCGCGGTGGGAGTTGTCACTTGGCTAACAGGAGCCCTGAGGGGCCGCGGGGGGGTGGGGGTCGGTCCGCCTATCTCCTCCCTCTCTCCGCGCCCCCACCCCCACTTCGCGCTCTCTCGCGTCGCTCAGAAGTCATCAATCAACGCGACACGAGACGCACGGGGACGCGCACACACGCACACGCACGCACGCACGTAGTTACACACGCAAAGAAACAGATCCCCCGTATAGCCTTGACAGACTGTAGGGTCAAGTGCTGTTAGCGAGTTGAGCAACCTTTGAAGGCTATAGGTTGCTGCTCGCTGTCATTGTATGTGTTTGTGTGGGTTGGTTTGTCGGAACGTTTGCTGTATTGCAGGAGACCCGTAAAGAGCTTGCAAGCTCACTGGGTATTTTCTGCTGCGATAATAAACATTTATCTTTCTAGCACGGCACACGAGGGAGTCAGTGTTCAGCACCACGCCCGGCCGTCTTTGTCTCCCCTAATGGCGGTGTTTACTTGACACCGCACGAGGTAAAGGCGCTCTATAAATGCTATTATTATTACTCATTTGAGTTTGAGGCTGAGTCGACCTAAGGGATGACCGCTACCAGTTGGGAAATCGTCACTTGGTGTTGGCCGTGAGTGGGAATCGAACTCGGGAAGGCCGGGTTCGTAACTCAGCGCGCTAACCGATACACCACCTCTTACAACGAATAGTTACATAACAACAACCGCCGTTCGCCACTAAGTGGCTGTGACGTAACCACGGCGCTTGTGCCAGGCTAGGTGTACCTTGAGGCCACAGTTACTGACACATATACACTCGTAATACACGCATGGGCGGAGCGGTGGCGCAGTGCTTAGCGCACTGTGCGCTGTAAACGGCCGTCCACGGCTGACATAGGTGGCAGAGTGATATTTTGAACCGGTCCTTAAACGTAACCTTTAACCCGCGTGGTAAAGTATGGGCAAACAAGCGATCTTGAAGAAGCCTGAGAAATGCCTCAAACGCGGGAGGCGAAACGTCGCGAAGCGGAGTCGAGCAACGCTCGACACGGCTATCTCGAAAGAGGAGCTCTTAAGAGAAATTCTTAAAATACATAGTCGAGTCTTTACTTCAAATTGAGGGGGTTGGGTAGAGGGGCAATGACGCTCTGTGGCCCTAATGATGATTGGCCTCCCTCCCGCATAGGGGGCTCAAGCCCCCCGAGCTCCCGGTCGCTTCACGCATCTCGCGTTAAACACTCGCGGACCCCACCACCCCTCATCATCACCGTCGTTATCAGTGAACCGAGTAATTCGCCTCTCGGCGTGTGTGACGTTAAAGCCCACAAGACGGCGGACCAAGGTCGCTACCGTTAACTCGAATCATGTCAGAAAGCGGGACGGCACGGCGGCGCAACGAGTAGCGGCTGCCGCCCCACAGCTAGAAGCGTCTCGGTTCGATTCCCCGGCTCGGGTGCCGTTCTGTGTGTCGGTTTCCATGTTTCCCCCCGTGTCCGCGTGGGTTTCTCGCCCTG
>JAZEWU010000001.1:2362308-2379225 GCA_036362915.1 Geotria australis
CAGGTACTCATTTGAGGCTGAGTCGACCTAGGGGAGGCCCAGGACCGATTCAGAAAATCGTCACTGATGTTGGACGTGAGCGGAATTCGAACTCGGGTTGCTAGATTTGTAGCCCAGCGCGCTAACCACTGAGCTACCGCTCACACATGCACTTAAAGACAAACACCTTATTTCCCCTCTGTGTTGCCCCCTCTTGTTTTGGCGTCTCTTCTCTGGTCTCCCGCATCTCCTCCATCTTCTGTAGTCGAGCATTGAAATCATCCGGGCGACTCCTAAAAATCAGTTCACCGATTTATGGGTTTCAGAACAGCTATGTTACAGACGTTCAATCCCCTAAATAAGCATATGTCAGACGCTGAGCCAAGACCGAGGAGACCCGGATTTTGAGCCCAGGGTCTGGGTTTCAGTCCATCTCTCAGGAGGCTCATATTGGCCACGTCAGGTTAAGCTCAGCAGGAGGATGTTGCAGATGTCACACTTGAAGAATGAACCACTGCTTTCCGCAATATTTTAAGAGGGAAATTAGATATTACTAAGACAATCGATATTATCGGGCTTATAACAGATGCTAACGAGTTACGATTCGCAATTGTCTTTTAATTGCCATTATTAAGATAATCATAACCGGTATTATTGACATACTGTATGTTAAGGAGATTCGGATGACGATTTCGATCTTTGGTATGTCTGAGATTATATTGTTATCGAGATCACAATATATCAGTTATTGCTGCGATTATAACCATTATAGACATCTATAACAATTCCTGACATATAAGAAACGCACCCCACACGTTTGCTTTAAAACATATTGGGAGCCAGCGATCCTTCACCAAAGCAAAGCAGCAACACACCCTCTGCCTTGAAGGGTTGCGGCGCGAAACGTCAAATATTGCACGTATGTTAATATTGCACGTATTTTCTTTCCGGGTAATGTTACTGACGAATGTACAATGTAATTAATATTAACGGGTAACATTACTAGAGTGAGGCCTAAGTCATTGGTGAACCCTACGGCTTCACCTGAGCGCGCAAGCCGGCTCTCTCGCTCCTCACCTCCGCAGCGCGTCTATCCGAGCGGCGTACTTCCCGTAGAAGGGGTTCTCCTCTATGACCGGCTTGGAGTCGCGGGGGCTGTTGTTGTTTGTCTGGAGGGAAGAGGCGCGGGGTTTATTGTTGTTGTTTGTGGGGGGGATGAAGAAGCTGCGCATGGCCCCGCACGGGACTCCCAGGGCGAGGGGAGACGGCGGCGGCCGGAGTCTCACGCGGCAAAGGCGGCCGGGGGCCCAGCACATTGAGGAGGCTGCCATGTCGAGGAATCGATTTCTTCCGCGACGAATCCTCATACTTACTAATCGATACCCGTGGTATAAGTTATACATATTTGTAACGTTTAGATTAACAACTATGTTGTGGTGGGATTAAGCTATTTGTTGCGGTAAGTTCTAACCCATGTAATCGGTTGCATATTCGTTAACGTAATGTATTTGCAATGTGTAATCGAATATGCGATGGATGTAGTGCACCCTCGAAATCGATTCTGTCAAGTTCAAGTGCTTCATGAGGTTAAACGGGATAGAATAACAAATCCTTGGACTGCTGCCACCGCGACCCTCACCAGGACAAGCGGTTTAGAAAACGGATGGATGGAATAACAAATATAAGTCAAATTGCTTGTCTGTCATCCGTCTTCTACCAATTCCTGGATTTTAATGAATTGCCACGCAAGCACTAATCAATCCAATGCTTCTTTATACACTTTTCAGATGTTCCATTTCCATTGTCAATGTCCTTCATTTCTAATCCATTTCATAGCAGGTAATATACACTCATAAACATTGTTATTCTTTATACATATGGGTTTGCAGCTTTTTTTTATTACTGAGTTCAAAAAAGATGCAACAGCTCCACCGAAATGCGTGCAGAATACCGAAAAATCATTTGCGTGTGCAGTCGGGCACAAGCTGGCACTTAAAGTTATGCACAGTGACATCCAAGGAAAATTGTATTCGAAGGAATATAATGAAAACAATAGCAACCATTTCAAAGATGTATTCATGGTTTCTGTGGCTCGATGAGAATTGCTCTTAAGAGCTGCTCTGATGTATTCCTCTAGACGTTTTTTTTCTGGGCTGACCTTAAAGATTCTCCCATCACACTGTACCCCATTTGGCTCGAATGAAGCCTCATGCAATTATGAACTCAATCAGAACGTGGCACGGCAATTACGAACCCAACAGCTATTATTAACTTAACAGCCATTACCAATGCTCCCAGACACCTAGAACCAGAACTTAACACCAAGATATGTCTCTATAACAAAGCCATTCTGAACCTGCATGGCCATTGCAAACTCTCTATGTTGCTTCTCGTTCCCTTGAATGAACACAAGACTCATGTGACATGACTATTATGAACCCTCTCCAGGGCTTCTACTGTAGTAGTGAGGTGAGGATTTTCTGTGAGGCAGCCAGCTCCACCTCTAGTTGGTGAACTTCTTCAAGCACCCGCACCAGTTTCTCCATACGCGCGCGAAAAACATCATTGGAGGCTTTATGACGCGCAACCATGACGGAGTTGAAATTGTCGCACAACTGAGACACCTATGGTGGGGGAGAGGGGAGAAGGACAATAGTGTGGGTCTACGAGTTTTAAGCGCCACGGCGCAACAGGACAATTTTACGAGCAATCGTCGAGATAGTGTTTTCTGTTTTTGTGGAGGTGGACCCATTTAAAGGAAAATATCCACCGGTTTGAAATATTACAGCTAGCCTGCCTACAATCCATCCTGTTTTTTGGGCTCAGATTATTGAAAGATGAGGACGAAGTCACATTAGTTAGCTCCTCCAGCAGGCAAGACTGCAATTTACTGGATAATATCGCCCACATTCCCAGCCACCACATGCCTAACCAGTTTGTCTTAGCCAAATAGAGAGGGCAAGGCAGGGGCTACAGCAGACATGGCTGTTGTGGTACAGGATGTGAAGCTGATCAGAGTTTGAAACTGGACAGTATAGAAAATGTACTATAATCATTGATTATTTCTGGAAACCATTTCCCAAAAATTACCCTAGCATATATTGGTCTGACGGCTTCCCTGAGCGTTAACTTCTGAAGCTTATAGAGCAAGACCAAGGTTCTTTAGTGGTAACACCAAATAGCAATAACCGCAAACCTTCTACTTGCATAAAAAGCCAGAAGTAGGGTATCTAAGGACTTGGCGTTAAGCCCGGAAGCTCACAGAGCCAGACTAAGGCTCCCTGGGGTTGTAGCATCCTCTAACCTTATTTGTGAGTGAGGTCTTTAACTTCTTGAACGTGTCAAAGTCCTTCTTGCGCTGCCCCTGTACCTCCTGCACTAGTGCTTGCAGCTCGTTCCTTAGATCGTTAATAGTGGTATTGTCTGAGCCAGCTGCCTTGGCGGCTTGAGATGATGCGCAAGAAGGGTCAGGGTAGGTCATGGAGTTTTCCCAAGTCCTGGGATTTTGGCAAGAAGGTGGGGAAAAATCGCGAGACACAATGTGATGGTGAATTGCTGTGTAGGGAGTATAACATCCATCTCGGAAGCATAATGTCTAATAGCACCAAACTTTTGAAAATGATACTCCCGAAGTTCAGTAGATTTTTTAAATATTATACGGTATTTCCTGGCCAGGAATACACCATTTTATCGATTGCATGACCATTATTACTTTCGATGGCCCTAGTTACCACTGTCCCTACCAATGTCACCTTCATTAATACCCCTATCATTCATGATCATCACCATTGCTATCACCCTCACGATCACCACCACCAAGTAACTTACTAACATCTTGGTCACCACTGTTACAATCACCACCATTAACTACCGCTATCGCCACTATGATCACTACTTTCACTACCACCCTCACGATCACTACCAAAGAAAAGCAAAGGTCTCTCATATAGCCTCAACAGACGGTCGGTTTAAGCGCTGTTAGCGAGCACTTATAAAGCACAGTACACCACGAGGGGGTGGGTGGCCAGCACCACGCCCGGCCGTCTCTGTCTCCCTCGTGGTGAGGGAGACACCATCATTACGATGACCATCACCACCGTGCCACGTTTGACCCAAACACTTCCATCACCCGCTGTCAGAAGTGGTCGCACCGCCGTCGCGTTCAGTTGACTCGTTCATAATGGCCAGCTCCGTTGCAGTCTCGAGGCACCCCTAAGCAGGGCGTTCTTAACTCATTCAAGACAAAACATTTTCACAATTACGAGGTGAGTTAAATACACATTTAACGTAACCAGCCAAGAATCCCCCGTGATCGGTTCATAGTTAAGTTCTGGATTAACTACAATACTGCACTGTATTGGCGCATTTATACTAGAAAACTGTTCTTTAAATTTGAAATAAAGAAGCACAATACCCTCCCCTGATTTAACGAGGTGAGTGCGCATTAATATATATAATTCCGCAATGACATGTGTAAGCCGGTTTGAACTCATTTATAGGCGTAATGATTTCGTTATTTTTTAACCAAGTGAGAATCGAATGACACTGATAACGTTCTATATTTAAAAAGGAAGATGATATTCAGATTATAGAAATATTCAATTTACATTGTGAGAATGCAATGCTGGATGAAGGCCTCCCCGTCACACCGCGTCAGTCTTAGCGGGGGGCAGTTGTTTGACCATACTTCACCACGCTGGTCAGTGTCGGCTGGTGAAAGGGAGAAGTTATCACTCGCCACTGATGTCAGAGCCGTGGCCGGGAACCAATCAATCTGCCGGGTTTATAGCGCTGTGTATGTAATCACTGCGCCACCTCTCCCTAACCCCACTTAAAAGAGTGGCAATACACGTGCAAATAATAATAATAATAGCATTTATAAAGCTCCTTTCACCCGAGGGTCACAAAGCGCTGCACCAGGCTGTGGAGAGAACGACAGTACACTTTATTTCAAAAGGGGGTCAAGGTAGAAGCGTTTACGTCGCGATCCCTGTCAAGTAATACTTGGTATTACCTGCAAATTCTACCGAACACTTCGAAGCCGAGCTGAAAGACAACGATGTCCAGAAGCGCAACAGATGCCAGAAGCCCCTCAGTCTGGAGCAAGAAGAGAGGCCAATGCCCGCCTTTAAGGCCAGCACATTATATCTCTAAATGTTGAAAGGCTGTCTGTAACTAAAGAAGAACTTGTTGCAATGGGAAACTGTCATATCACCATAACGCTTCGAAGAATCGAATCGAACGGACAAAATATCACAAACGCCTACATCCGCTTATCTATACGATATTCAATGTTGCACTGGTTTAAAATTAAAGTAAAACGATGAACATTACGCATGGAACTCAATGCATTAGTTAAATGTTACCTCACCTGCGCGCTCGTCCGATTTCACTTTTAATTCCCTCAAAAAACAAAGCACAAAAATAAATATAAAAACCACAAAAACCTACACCACAAATTGTTCACGTTGCAACTCGCCGAATACTCTAAAGAGCGTATCTGTAAACGCAACCTGCACAAACACATTTAAATCCAACATTTGAATAGACCCTTTACCAGGACAAGCGGTTTTGAATATGGTTTGGTGGCTTGGACAATACCTGGAGTCACGCGAGGAGACGCCTGGTCACGTGACACGAGGCAATCAAGCGCGCCAAAATGTAAAACCTTTTAACCACGGTAACCACCGTCCAAAGACATGCTGCCAGGTTAATTGGCGTACTGACTAAATTTCCCCAGGCGCACTGCGATGGACTGGCGTCCCATCCTTGCGCCCTGTGTCTGCCGGGATAGGATCCGGCTCACCGCGACCCTGTATAGGATTAAGCGGTTTCTGAAAATGGATGGATGGAACCACGGTAATCGGCTCTGTTGCGTCTTCTCTAGTGACTGACGTACTGGAAGGCACTCTTGAGCTATGTAGCTATTTTTAAGTTGTCCAGGGGGAGGCGTAAGAGTTACACCATCTCAGGGCACCAATGTGAGCATACTTCACCACGCTGGTCAATGTTAAATTGGTCAATGGATTTCGCAGGGTTGCAGTATTCAAATGATATACCCAACAAACAGCTATAAAAATAAAATAAATCTCAGCGAAACGTCGGTACCATCTTTTACGGTGAGTGCTGTGTGTGCTCGCTCATTTTCTCCAACATATATCGACAGGTGTACTACACTTACTTTTTCACATGACCTAAACTCATAAACAGAGCTTCACTATGGATAACATTGGTCATGAAAGCCTACGAGTTAATTTTAGGTCCCTTTGGTTCAGAATAAGTGTCTCGGGCATGGCCATTATGAACCCCTCAAAGTGAGACACCCAGACGCAGGGCTTTGGTGGCGCACGGCTGGTTGGTGTATTCCAGCACTGGAGAAAAGGGGTGGTGGATCTCACAAAGTTGTGAAACGTTTGAGGGGGCAAAAATGCAATTAGAGAAGACCAAAATACTTTAAAGAAATTATTAACGAACGAAATGTTTGCTTTTAGGTAACAGAATGTATCCAAATATGTAATCACCTTGTCTCTCAGGACCTGCAATTTTGAAGAGATCTAATATAAAGATTCACTTAGTGAATTTGACTTTCACGATGTGAAGTTATATTACACGCACAGCAGCTTATGCTTAAGTGTTTTAATGTTACCTGTACTTCAGAGATAGAAGAATTAGGTAGCCCTTGTGATTGAGTGGGCTAGGTGCACCGTGGCCCCATCATGGAGCCAGGCCTGGGAGGTGCCATACCCTGGCTCGCTAGAAGGCGGAACAGCAAATGTTGACTTATACTGTTGGAGCGTTGCCTCCTCGTACATGGGGTTTTGCGCTGGTTGCTCCAATTTCCTTCCACATGTAAACACTCATTAAATGGGAAATATCACCTCAATACATTTAGGACTGCAGACTTTGAGGGGGAATTTGGCATCGGCTCACTATGTGGCTGCCTGTCCCACTTGGTTTTGTAGCGCCTCTTGAGTTTCATTTCAGCAGCCCCCCATGCTAAACAAATCTAACCATCTTGTTCACAACCATTCAAGAAACGATTTACAATTGTCAGTTTCAATCAGGTGCCTTTTTATTGGTTTCTCACACAGCAACACACTCCGTAAGGCCTGAAATGATAGACTTTCGCTAAAACAAGACGCGACTCAAACACCACAGCTCTCCTATAGCAGACACACACGGAGGCTGTGTCCTGGGGCTGTTGCATATCGATCGTATGTTTCAATCGTGAGAGAAAAAGACTTCACAGTGACTTTCATGAGCACTCTAGTGAAGTCATCTTGGCGTAACAGCTTGACTTTTCATACCCCACTTCGGTGACATTACTAGACTGCGCCAGAAAGCAAATAAAAAGTCTCTTCTCACAAACGAGGTGTCAGTAGGATAGTCCTGGATACAGCCCAAGGGTATGGCTGCTAGAGAGCTGCAAGTGTGTTTGTGTTGCGTCATCAGATATAACTATTTGTGTTTCTTAATTATTTGTTTCAATGTGTCTCTTAAAAGCCTAAGCTACTAGGCCGATTGCATGCAACGACATTCTAAAACACTCCACACTAAACTCAACTGTCAGTAAACCTTTAAAATCCCATACGTCATTACATTTTAAGAGGCTCACGTTGGAAGTTAACTGGCTTGTGTATTGGATACGACCAAAGTTTTGTATCAGTTGTGATAAATTCCATATTGGATGACATTAGATGGTGATTCAGTAGTGGAACAGTTAAAGCTTCCTCCACTGAAGAGACAAGGATTCTGTATTAGTTTCAATGTGATGAGAGGTCTGTTTTGGATGAGGTGAGCTTCACATAGCGGACGAGTCGAGGGTTTGTACTGAGTAAGATGGGGCAGTCGTTCTCTATTGCACAAGATGAAACAAGGGCTCTGTATCAGATGAGTCGTTAAACATCTAAACCATTACCGATGATATTCTATATAACATATCACTAATTCAGCATCAAAACTGAAATAAAATTCTAAGTCACGATTGCCAATTTGATTTTCAATTACTACTACACACATTTGTTAAATAGTAGTAATTTATCCATCTAAAAGCAGATTTTTGTTATGAGCGACAACTCGAAGTGCACACGACTCTTCCCTAGTAGCTACACACCTAGGATGTGTATGCTGGGCTGTCCCACCTGAGTTTGAATTTTTATCAGGGAAAAAATAATATTTAAGTAGACTGTCAGGGTAACGTCAGTGAATTTCAATGACTTGGTCTGCAATCGCACCACACTGATATCACTAAAGCACCCATGAAAGTCATTAAAATGTTATTTTCCTCAACACAGCTTCTTATAGAATATATGTTGGATAGAGACACCATATTGAGGATTGCTTGCTGCTCTTTCCGGATAGCCGTGTCCAGTGTTCCTCTTCCTTCAAGACATTTAATGTCCCACTATCAGGATTTTTACGAGTTTGAATGAAAGAAGTTGTGATTTCATACCTGTGGTATTCGCGTGTTATTGTGATTTCAAAATGACGCCGACATCACTGTTCACTATGGAGTGTTAATGGGTGATGTTAATTTTCCCCCCTGATTGACGTCATATTGACCGTTAAGAAGAGTAAGTGGACTTGGGCAGCACACATAGCTCGAGAATAACAACAAAGTGGCAGCCAAAGGAAGGGACATCCCTGACAGGCCATCCTCGGTGGAGATGGGACCATGAAATCTGCCAGTGTGCAGGAGAACAAATGCATTGTTGCTCCATGAAACCGTGAGAGGTTGTGGCATCTTGGTGAGGCCTTCATCCAGCAGTGGATGGATTATGGCTGTTACTGATGATGAATTAAGTTGTATACTTGTGTGGACGGTCCCCAGACACACGGCCTGTGTGAGTGGCTATTAGGGAAGAGCGGTGTGCTGATTGGGGGCGGCCTTTATTTAACCTATCATTGCAAGGGGCTAACATGTTGAAAAGTGCTGAATGGGCTACACATTGCTTTCAAAGTAGTAGAATCCATTTAAAGTTAATTCTGTGAACTAATATCGGTTGTAATTCTTTTCACTGTTTTTTTTTCTTAAAACATGCCGTATTAATATTACAGTATGTTGCTATACTCTATAGACTGCTCTGTTTGCTTATTATTTCAATGCCCTGTGAAATGTATTGAGACCCCTTAGAAATGTGCTTGAATGGGACATGCCCTCCGTAATGCATTAAATAACCATGCCCTCTTGCAGTTCAATGGGCCACATGGTTTGTAATGGTTTTACTGGGACATACCCTTTGTAATGTTATTGAATGCGAAATTGCCCTTTGAGTGTAAATAGGACATGGTCTTCATGATTTAAAGAGCTCTCTTCCCTGTAATGCTTAAATGGCCACATGAAACATGTGCCAATGGGCTATGCCTCGAACATGACAGCCCTTAGCTGCCCTTGCCCCTGAGGGCACAGCCTAGATAGCCATGCCCCCTCTAAAGCACCTCAATGAATTACAATATGCTCATATAATGCATTTCAATGGGCCTTGCCCCGCTGATACTTGACACAATCAACCGTCCCTTTGTAACACACTTCAGTGGGCCATGCCCCTTGCAGTGCACTTCAATGGACCTCGTCCACTATAGAGGGCATGAACTAAGCCGCCTTGGTTCTGGTAATACACTTAAATGGGCCATGACCCCACGAATGCACCTGAAACGGCCTTGCCCATTGTAGGAGAGCCCCCCAAGGTAGCCTCACCCACAGTGAGGGCACGCCTGGGCAGCCATGCCTCCCAACAGAGGGCATGCCTAGGCGACCATGCCCCCGGTCAGGGCATGCACGGCGTCGATGATGACGGCGTGGCTCCAGGCCTGGCTTTCACAGCTGAACGGGCAGTGGCTGCCCGACGCGTCGGTGAGCTCGGGGAGACCCTTCCATGGGGACCTGGGACAGCGGCATCATCGTGCGTCACTTTGCATCATCACCGGCAGCATTGTCAGCATCGGCATTGCGAGCAGCAGCATCGTTGCGATTGGTACAATTGCCAGTAGCAACATCAGCATCACGAACAACGTTATGATCAGCAGCAGCATTGGCATACGTATTCGAATCATTAGCACAGGGCGGCATGGTGGCGTAGTGGGTAGCGCTGCCGCCTCACAGCAAGAAGGTCCCGGGTTCGAATCTCGGCTCGGGGGCCTTTCTGTGTGGAGTTTACATGTTCTCCCCGTGTCCGCGTGGGTTATCGCCGGGCACTCCGGTTTCCTCCCACAGTCCAAAAACATGCATAGGTTAATTGGCCTGCGGACTAAATTGCCCCCGGTGCCCTGTGATGGATTGGCGTCCCGTTCTGGATGTGGCCATGCCTTGCGCCCTATGTCTGCCGGGATAGGCTCCGGCTCACCGCGACCCTGTACAGGATTAAGCGGTTTCTGATTATGAATGAATAAATCATTAGCACAGTCATAATCCTAGTCATATCAGTATCAGCATCATTATAATCATTAGCAGCAGCCACTACATCACAATCATAATTACCATCATTATCAACCACTGGCTCCTGCACCACCTGCTCCTCACCTCTCGAGGTGAGTCTGGTGAGCTGCCAGTGTTTTCTTGACGAGAGAAATCGTCTCCTTCTGGATCTCCTCGCTCATGAAGCGACAGAAGAGAAGTTTCGCTCGGAGGAAGTAGCCCACGGGCCAGAGCCACTCCTGAAGGAGACACGGAGATGGGCAAATATCCAA
This sequence comes from Geotria australis, assembly GCA_036362915.1. NCBI lineage: Eukaryota > Metazoa > Chordata > Hyperoartia > Petromyzontiformes > Geotriidae > Geotria > Geotria australis. Next base: position 2,372,974 of record JAZEWU010000001.1, read on the forward strand.
AGCTTGATATCCTAAGTATTCCTATTTGGATGAACAGGATGACCTCACTGAACAGAAAAGACCCAGTGTGTGAGGTTCTCCTATATGTTAGGAATTTGGTCCATATTTTTGGATTGATCTAACAATCACCTCGAAAAACAGAATTTTGTATCGGAGAATTGCTTGTAAGAGCTGCTCTTTTGGGATAGGCTTGTCGAGCGTTCATCCTCTTTCCTTTGTATCATCAGGCTTCAGAAGCCCGATGATGTCTCCAACGTTGGAGGCGGCACGTCGTGAAGCAGAGAAAAGGAACGCTCGACACGGCTACCCTGAAAGAGCAGCTTTTAAGAGCAATTCTCATACATCAAGATATGAAAACCTACATTAATACAGAATTTTGGGTCATCTGTAAAAATGGTTTCGGATTTGTCTAACAAAGTGATGTCACTTCCAATTTCTAGAGGGGGGGGTGATGTTATTGTTACGTTTTTCTCAATTATGGAAAACAAGTGAGTGCATGTGACACTGTATGAGCGTGAATGGGGACCTTCAAAGGTACAGGCTAACAGCATTTGCCAAAAACAGTCTGTTAAAGGCTATATGGGGGATCTTTGTATTTGTGTGTGATCCTGTACCGGTCCCTGGTGGTAGTTGAATCCCTTGGCTTTGTTGAAGTCAGTTCCATCATCAGCGTTGTTATAGACTCCATTGTAAACCATATCACTGCATCAACACCATCCACAACAAGCCCGTAAACACACATTGAGAAACGTCAACTCCAACACCATCAACAAATTACAGATCAAACCAACGTTTCACAAAGTTCAGTTTTACACCAAACAATACTGACATTCTGTGCATTGTTACAATTTGCATGCATTGAACAAGATCAATAGAATGCCTTCCTCATAGACAGCTCCTGCATTAATTAACCATCATCAACCGTTTTCACGAACCTTGCAAACTGCCTTGTGTATTGATGTAGGTTTTCATGGCTCAATGTATAAGATAGATAGATAGATGTTTATTATTACAGCAGAAAAATACCCAGTTAGCTTGCAAGCTCTTTACGGGACTCCTGCGACACCACAAACATGCGAATTGCTGACATCAGGCAGTTTGAGATTTGCTCTTAAGAGCTGCTCTTTCGAGATAGGTGTGTCGAATGTTCCTCCTTTCTCCTTTGCGATGTTTCGCCTCGCACATTCAGAAGCCTGGTGATGCCTCCAATGTTGGAGGAAAAAAACATTAAGGAGAGAGGAGGAACGCTTGACACAGCTATACTGAAAAAGCAGCTCTTGTATATATTTTAATTATTGTCAGTAATTCACTTGTTGTTGTGTCGCAGGAGTCCCGTAAAGAGCTTGCAAGCTCACTGAGTATTTTTCTGCTGTAATAATAAACATCTATTTATCTATCTTAAGAGCAATTCTCAAACTGCCTTATGTTCTTAATAAATCTGTCATCAGGAGCTGGAATTGACCTCCGCTTCACTAAATGCCTCTAAAGTCGGCTGATCCTGATGCTATTCTACCACTGTAACTTAAGTCAACAAGCTTGCCACTGAAAATTAAGTCAAAAAACGAAGGGAGAACTGGATTGGACGCACGCTGTGCGGGGAAGGATCAGTGAATCAGGACGTTATCTCAGGAAGAAAGAGCAGAGAATGAGAGGAAGGCCAGGGATTGCGATGCTGGAGCATCTGAACAGTGGGGGCGTTTGGGGGAAATGAAACAGAGGCCAGAGTATTGTATGAGATATTTTATCTCGCCATATATAGATATTTATTATTACAGCAAGTAATAATAGTGTTATTATGAGTTTTATTTATCTGGCCATTGCTGCATCTTTCTCCTCGTGTCTTCCTTCTCACCATCTACCTCACCTCCTAATATCTGACTTTTCCTCCCTGTGTCTCCCTGTGCATCCCCGTGTCTCACTCTGGGTCCAGTGTCTTCATGCCGAGCGGACCGAGAAGTTTTTTCTCGGTAATTTCAAGTGCTTTCCAGGCTTTCTCTGGGGTGAAGAGTTCGGGAGCCTGAACACGGAGACAAGGGCACACATGGAAAACACGGGGAAAGGTGACAGTGGGAGAAGCGAGACACGAGGAGAAGAGAGACAGGGCGACAATGTGAGAGATCGAGAGACGGTAGGACAACATGAAGAGAGACACAGACACGGAATATCTTAAACACAGCCATTAAGGATTCAACAACAAGTATGAAGCAGAGGCATCCATTACAAACCCTTTACAACCATTATAAACCCTGCAGAACCATTATGATGCCTTCACAACCATGACGAAGCCGGCACGGCCACTGTGAGCGTCTCACCACCACCATGGCGATGGTGAAGTTGGGCCTGAGCTGGTAGTCGCACCAGGGCTGCGAGGCCCCATAGCTGTCCTTGTAGATGCCCGTCTTGTGCACCAGCTCGGGGTGGGGCTCCTGGCTCTGCGAGTCGCCCTTGTCCTGGACGTGGAACTTGGGCTCGAAGGAGCGGAGGATCCGCTCGGCCCAGTCCGTGTACGACAGGTGCGCCACTGCACCTGGAGGTGCAGGAAGGTAGACGGGCCGAGTTGGTAGAACCGAGAATTGGCAGTAGGGTGCGCTGATCGCTATGCACGATGTCCAGTTGAATTATTTTCGGATAACTTTGTTCGATCTGGAACGTGGCGCGGCACACCATCGCCCGCTCTTGCGACGGAGCTCGTGGGATCTTTAACGTTCACTGTGAAGCAGGCGGCGCTTATTACGGTTAACACACCCGCAGTATTAATCAGAGTGGCTGCTCGATTTTAACCTTGAACCGCTGCGACAAAGGACGAACCTGCAACCGCTAGGCCGTGTCACTGCAGGATAGGGAGAGCAAACGCTGAGGGCAGAGGAGGGTACTACTGCTCCTGCTGCTACTGATACTACGTTGGAGACGAAACATCGTGAAGGAGAGAGGAGGAACTCTCAACACGGCTATCTCGAAAGAGCAGCTCTTACAAGCGATTCGCAAATAGAGAGATGTTCAAAGTCAGGGATGGAACCAGAGGTGAAAGCAAGCCACTACCTTCCGGTACAGCGTACCAGTAAACTAGTGGCCAAAGCATTCAGTACGATATTACCGGGTAAGTAATTTAAGTTATTTTCACCCACGGATGGAACCACTTGATGGCAACCTCAGTGTTGCCATCAAAGTGTCTCCGACATGGGCATCATCTCTGTGTCTTAGACACGGCCATCGTGAGTCCGTACCATCGACTTCGATGCTGACGCCGTCGTACGGGAAGGCGCCCTTCCTGTGCAACTCCGAGAGCCACCGCACGGCTGAGCGGCACAGCCCCACGATCTCCACCGCGGAGCCGTCCCTGCCGGAACGCCGCCACGGGGTCAGGGCAAACCGGTCACAACACATGGCTCATAACACCACATGTTATCGCTGCATCTAGTGACTCCCTCCTCATTCTCATGTCATTTAATTTATCATTTAATTAGTTTTTGTTCCTTTGGTTTATTTATTTATTTACTTTTCATTGTTGACAAGCCGTTCTCTTCGCGGCCCTTGTGCAGCGCTTTGTGACCCTCGGGTAAAAGGCGCTATATATATTGATATTATAATTATGTCTCTCTCCTCCCCGTGTCTCCCTCCTCGTCCCCATGTCTCACTCCTCCCTGGGTACCGTGGTGTGGCTGGCAGGCCCCGGTTCCCGGCCCGCTCGCTCTCCCCCATCTTGTCCATCCACGTGCCGCAGTTGTAGCGATTTCCTCCGTACACAAAGCCAGTACTGAGGTCAACCCCCACAGAGACATAGAACCCTGCACGCGGAGAAGAGAAACACACAGGGAGATGGGCGACACAGGGAGGTGCATTGACGTGTGGTGATATTGAGAGAGATGCTGCAGAGATGTAGTGGTGGTGGTGATTTTGAGGGAGATCCTATAGAGATATGAGGATAGCGTTGAGGTTGAGGGGGATACTGTAGCGATGCGGTGGTAGTGGTGATAGAGGGAGATGCTGGAGAAATAAAGGGGCGGTGGTGATATTGGTCGGTATGCTGTTGAGATACAGGGGTGGTGGAGACGCTGGGGGGGGATGTTGGACATGGCAGGGCTCCGTACCCTCCTCCTTCATGCAGCGGTCCAGGTTGGGCCCCGCGTTTCTCTCTCTGAACGCAATCGACTGTGCGTGTCTCTGCATGGCCTCCTGGATGACCTCGTACAGCGGCTGATCCTGCAGCAACATCACCAACAAAAAGCCACATCAACACATCGCCAACATCGTCATCAGCATCATCGCCAAAACCATCAACATCGTAAACAAAAGTGCACCACCGTTATCAGGAGCACCATCATCCCCACCACGAACACTGGCAACACCGTCATCTCCATACTACCACCAACATTTCAATCAACAACTTCAACACCACCACCCCAACCCTCACCACCATCACCACCACTCCCATCACCAACACTTCAATCAACAACTTCACCACCACTAATAGCAGTATGAACACCACATCAACCCTCACCACCATCCCCACCACTCCCACCATCAACCACAGTCATTGTCGTCAATTCCACCATGACCAACGCCGCACCCACCACCACCACCGTCACGACCGTCACCACCAGCGTGACCGTGACCATCCGCCCACGTGCTCTCACCACGGCTCCTGGAGGCTGTGGGTCAGAGTCGTCCGTGGGAAATATCCGCGAGACGGGCAGAGCCAGGATCTCCCTCCCCTTGTCGGCCAGCAGACAGTAATCCTAGCAGCAGCAGCAGCAGCAATACGGGAGAGGGGAGAGCAAAGGACCCGTGGCATTAAACCACTCCACAAATCATCAAACACATGACCTTAAATTACGGCGAAAGCAGATAACAGGGGATTAACACTGCGCGAGAATATCTCAGTCCACCCATTCCCCGCCTCGACGTCTCCCGGTGCCTTCCCGTATCTCGCCGTGACTCTTCACGTCTCCCTACACGTCGCTACGTTTGCCTGTAGCTTTCACCAGCGCCTCACGCCACCCTGTTCCTCGTCAGGTCTCACTTCTCCCCCCGCCCCGTGTCTCCCTTCTCCCTCTCCGTATCTCCGTTCTCTTCCCCGTGTCCACCCGCGACCCCCCCATCCGTGGCCTCACGGTGCTTCCCTTCAGCTCCCCATGCCCCCACGCAGATAGCGCCAAGTGCCCACCTGCACGCACTGCAGCCACCACCACACGGCGTCGCGACAGTTGTAGCGCGCGTGCACACCCTGGCCCAGGAGGTTGGGGATGAGGCCGTGTCTCAGGGTCCCGGCAAAGGCGAGGATGATGTTCCTTCGCAAAGACAAAGATACCACCCGTGTAGTCCTTAACAGACTGGAAGGCCAAGTGCTGTTAACATGGGCACACGAAGCGGGTGGGTTGCCGTTAATTGTCCGTCGGAGCCGACCTAGGTGCTAGATAGTACCTGGCCTCAATGAATCTCCCTGTGAGCAACAGGAGTCCCCTGAGAGCGATGAACGTGTCTCTGCCCCAGCAACGGAAAATGCCCGTCGTGAAGTGAGGGAGACCTGGCAGGCGGAGACACGGGGAAGGAAACACGAGGAGGACGGAGACACAGGGGGAGGAGACAAGGGGGGATGGAGGGAGATAATAACAATTTTAATTTATAACACGCAAATATTCATTCAATATCGAAGGTATTAATTCAACGAGAGAACGGCTCAGAGGCGCGAGGAAAGCGCAGAGGCGGAAGAGGCAGCCAGGCGGTTTGCCGGCGCTATATTGCCACACACTGCTTCCTATATATTATGATGTTATCGGCCAAATAATTAATGAGTGTTTTTTTTTAAGTTGTGGGAGGAAACCGGAGAGCCCGGAGGAAACCCACGCAGAACAGGGGAAGAACACCCAAACTCCACACAGAAAGGCGCCCAAGGTGGGGATCGAACCTGCTCGGGCAAGACCATTCTTTCTGTGAGGCGCAGATGTTACCACTCCTGTTTCTTTCTCTGCTGCAGATATCAGTGTATCCAAACGTCTGCGTCTCACTGCATCACCCCATCCCCTCCGGCTTCTCCCCGTGTCCGCGTGTCTCCTCGCGTCTCCCCGCGTCTCGCCGTGTCCCCGTTTCACCTGCGGCGATGGAGACGCAGCACTGCTCCCGTCTCCCCGTGTCGGCGTGCGAGCGCGTGGGGACGTCTCCGAGCACCGGGGAGAGAGGCGGCAGCGCGGGGATGCGGCCAATCCCGCACAGCTGCACTGAGCCCAGCGCCAGCTCCCGCACAAACGCCGAGCC
>JAZEWU010000001.1:2386352-2406183 GCA_036362915.1 Geotria australis
GGGGGTAGAGAGGCGGGGTAGCCAGTGGGATGGCAACTGGGCACCTGTATGGGGCACTCGTTGTCGTGAGTGATGTCCATGAAGACGGCGTGTGCGATGCCGGGGGTGAGCGGGCGGAAACCCGGCTGGATGAAGGAGCCCACGGGGTCTCCGCCGTAGCGGTACACGAGGCGCCCCTCCTCGTGGCTGTTGCCGGCGCTCAGCGCCTCTGCGGCGACACAACAGCGACGCCGCGCACGCTGAGAATGCCGCTCAGTAACGAGCATCGCGGTGCCATCCGTCATTGGAGCTCCTACCCCTCTCCTCCCCCCCATGGCTTCGTCTCTCAGTCTGGCCATTCACCTCACCCGGATCTCTCACATCCCCAAGAGTCCTTTAACAGAGCTAGTTGTCTTAACTTCATTCACCTTTCCATTTCACCATTCTTTTCCCAGTGTCTCCTTTCTCTTCCCCCCATGTGTCCCTCCTCCTCCCATGCCTCTCTTATCCTCCTCATGAGGATCAAGGTAGAAGCGTTCACGTCGCGATCCCTGTCAAGTAATACTTGGTATTACCTGCAAAGTCTACCAAACACTTCGAAGCCGAGGAGCTGAAAGACAACGATGTCCAGAAGCTCAACAGATGCCAGAAGCCCCTCAGTCTGGAGCAAGAAGAGAGGCCAATGCACGCTTTTAAGGCCAACACTGACTATTATATCTCTAAATGTTGAAGGGCTGTCTGCAACTAAAGAAGAACTTGTTGCAATGGGAAACTGTAGTATCACCATCACGCTTCAAAGAATCGAATCGAATTCTTCTCATGTCTCCCTCTTCCTCCCTGTGTCTCCCTCATCCTCCCCGTGTCTTCCTACTCCTCCCCGTGTCTCCCTCTTCGTGCGCGTGTGTCCGTTAACCTCGCACGAGGGACGTGATTCCGAGCCTCGTGACGAAGACGTTGTCGAGGTCCTCGCTGCCGGTGAACAGCTCGGCCAGGAGGAAGAGGTCCGGGCGCACGTTGCGCGCCGCGTCCATCATGTACTGAGACGCACGCGCACACACACACACAGGATTCAGGTAGAGATACAAGAGAGAGACACATGGGAAGATAGATGGAGACACAGGGAGATACACAGGAAGACAAGCGGAGACACGTGAAAGAATGGACAGGGCAGCTTCAACGTCGCATCTCCAGTCAGATTGTTGCGTCTTCTCATTTATATTCTTTCCTCCTTCTAATGTTGCTCTCTGGATGCCTCTTTGCCATCTCGCTAGTGCACCACTATCTAATTCCCTTCACTTTGTTCTCTCCCTGCACCTTCCTGAGACTCCCCGCACTTCCCCGTGCCTCTCTCCTGCTCCCCGCGCTTCCCTGCTCTGCCTTGTGGCACCACGCTCCCCTCCCCCTTGCCTCCCTGCTTCTCCCTGTGCCTCTCCGTTCCTTCCCGAGACTCGGTCCTCCTCGCCGCGCCTCCCTGCTCCCCCCTCACCTCTGCGACGTGTAGGGGTGTCGAGTGGCAGTTGTCGAGCCTCATGCCGTGGAAGGTTTTGGCCGTGAGCTCGGTGTAGGCGCGCATGTGCGCCCACAGGAAGGGGCAGTCGCTGGGGATGCGACCGTAGCGCAGCTTCACGCTGTCGCCCCAGCAAACCAGCTCCCGTCTGAGGTACACGTTAGATCCTGGGGGGTCACAGACACGAGGGACGGAGGAGGTGGAGGAGGAGGCAGACACAGGGAGGAGGAGGGATGCATGGGGAAGTGGAGAATGGAGACACAGGGAAGATGAAGGAGCTGTAAGGAAGTGTGTTTGTCTGTGCTACAAATCTGGCGACTCGAGTTCGAATCCCACTCACGGCCAACACCAGTGACGATTTTCATGAACTGCTCCTGGGCCTCCCCTAGGTCGACTCAGCCTCAAATGAGTACCTAGTGCAGTGTGTAAACATTGCCACTAGGGAGACAAAGGCGGCCGGGCGTGGTGCTGGTCACCCACCCCCTCGTGTGCCGCATCGACCTTCATAGGTGATCATCGCTAACGGCACTTGCCCCTACAGTCTGTTAAGGCTATACGGGGGATCGTTGTCTTTATACTTGTGCAGACTATCAGTCTGTGTCTCTGTCTGTTAATATTGCTGTATGCCCTTGTGTCTCAGTGTGTCTGTGTTTTTGTCTCTGTCCTTACCTAGGTTTAGCAAGGTTCCGGAGTAGACCATAAACCTATGTCTGTCCATGTGTCTATCTGTCTGTTTATCTGTCTTGTCTATATACGTGTGAAGGTGTGTCTCCTCAAACGACTCGGCAACGTTCCTGAGCAGGCCGTGGCCCATGCCTGTCCTCTGTACCCGTTTGTCTAGCTCTGTCCGTGTATCTCCGCGTATCTCTGTGTATGGCGTCTCCCCTTACCCGGCTCGGCAAAGTTGCGGAGAGGGTCGTCGCCCATGACCCAGCCATTGAAGGCGAGGAAGCGGCACGATTTCTTCGGGTCGTACATCATCTCCTCCTCCTCCCCCAGCAGAAACTCATTCTTCATTGGGAACAGGAAGTACCTGCAGCCCAGGTCATAGGAACGTGGAATGTCCCGCATTCACCCAGTTGCCGCCGAAAATCGCAGGAATGAGCGCTGTCCCATGCCGCTATACCTCTTGATTTCAGAATTTGACAAGAGTTGGAAGAAATTGACCCGAACAAATACCCTCAACGACGGCAAGTTTCAAGGCAGTGAATACCGCCTGATACGGCATGGATCAGAAATACGGACAAGACCAAAGACGCATAGGGAGATGCACGCTTGGAATTACATGGCGAGACAGAACGCAGAGCACATGGATTACGAGAACAGGTCAAAGACGTAATTTTTAACCGTTGAACAAAGTAAGTGGGTGTCGCTGGAAGGAACAATGGCCGGCGGGTGAGAGCAATAACAGAGTGGCAGACGAGGGAAGGAACGGGTTTGAGATGATGCCGCCCGCCGCCGAGGTGGGTGTTGAGAGGGATGGCGGCGATGATGACAGCTTGGGAAGCCCTTAATCCAGCTGTGGATTGATCGGGACTGATGTTGATCGTGGTGGTGGTTAAAGGGCCGATGATGGTAGTTACAGGGCAGAATAAAAAATGTATTACGATGATTGATTGGAAGAATGATTGGAGGTATTGATGCATATTTTTATGGCTCGATGTATGTGAATTTGCTCATAAGAGCTGCTCTTTATGGACAGCCGTGTTGAGCGTTCCTCTTCTCTCCTTCATGACGTTTTGCCTCCCTGCGACGATGCCTCCAACGTGGGAAGCAAAACATCATGAACGAGAGCGGAGGAATGCTCGACACGGCTATCCCTAAAATATCGGCTCTTGAGAGAAATTCTCAACGATTCGAAGGTTGATTAGCAGGAGGCTCATGAAAAGGCCACGTGAGTAGGCCGAGGAAAGGATGCGGGAGGAGGACGAGGAGGCCGAGGGGGCCGAGGGGGCACTCACTGGGTGACGAGCGGGTGCTTGCGCGTGATCACTCCCAGCTTGGGGCCAAGCTCCGCCATCCGCTCGTACCGCACCGTTCCCAACATGCAGTTCACCGCCTGAGTGTCAGGGGCAGCAAGTTGTGCGAATACACACACACACATGCTGTTAGCGAGCGCCTGTGAAGGCCGGCACAGCACGAGGGAGTTGGGTGTCCATCACTCACCACACCCGGCCACCTTTGTCTCCCCAGTGCTGATGTTTACACACCACACCAGCTACTCATTAATATTTCTCCAACATAATGTACAACTGTGCTGCTAAAAAGAAGAGCTGTCATTGTGGAACATTTGACGTTCGGAAACATTTCAAGAGAGCAACAATGTCATGCACAGGAAAATAAACACCGCTTATCATCCACTCAGGGATATTATGGGACAGGGAGATAGAGGCAGAGAGAGCGTGGGAGTGAGATAGAGGAGGGAGTGGGTAGGGAGGGGTTAGGGAGGGAGGGAGAGGGGGGTCACCTGTGCTTGATGATTCTCCACGAGAATCCGAGCCTCGGAGTTCAAGGCCTCGAGACGAGATCTCAGCCAGCGGCATCCGTCATCACTCACGGAGCCATCGCTGCCATCACAATATCAGCACCATAGTACATGTTAACATCAGCATCATCAGCAAAATAATTACAAGAATAACATCATCATTATTACCATCACCACCATCAACACGAGCGTCACATCATAATCATCATCCTCGGCATTACCATCATCGTCCCAACTAATCTTGTCAATCGATCAAGACTTCGGATCGCCAAAACAATTGATACGCTTTTGATCTTTCATCCAATGACCTATTTAGAATGTGACCCCCTGACCTTCTGCGGGGGCAGAGTTTGAGGGCGAGGTTGAGGTCGACCGTGCAGCCGAGGCGGTGGAACGCGGGGTCCTGGATGATCTTCAGCTCCTCCGTAGGGTGCTCCCCGCCCGGCTTCACCCCCTTGTCTGATAGCGCGCCAGGGAACACGGCACTTTCAGAATTGCTCCCACGTTGGAGGCATCACCAGCCATCTTAATTAAAAAACTTCTGAAGAGGCGAAACATCGCGAAAGAGAGCGAAGAAACGCTCACCATGGCTGGAGGCGTTAAGTTGCCTCCGACGTGCTGATGGTAGTATCCATTAAAACCGAGGTAACGGTGGTAAATATAGCAATGGTGGTAACCATGGTACCGATTGTAACGGTGGTGTCCATGGTAACGATGGTAATGGTGGAGTTACCTGCACTGATTTTCTTGGCGAACGCCTCCAGTGCGGTCTCGTAGTCGACTTGGAAGAATTCCCAGAGCTTGATCCGTGGATACACATCCTCGTAGATGACCTCCCGTATGGCCTACATACCATCAACACCACCGCCATCAACGCAGTCATCAACAGTCATCCACACCGTCATCTACACTGTCATCACCACCATCGTCTCCACCGATCAACAACTCTATTAACACCAACACTGTCATCTATCAACACCATCATCAATACCCACTATAACCATCACCATATTCATAAACATCACAAAAACTAGCTTCACCACTACCAATATCATCAACACCAACAACAATATCGACGTCATTATGAGCAGCAGATTCATGGTTCAAAACTAAATCTTTAACAGTACTGGCTCAGTGTCTTCTGAAACGACCACTAAAAACCAGACATGGCCATTATGAACCCTGCCTCATCACCTCCACTAATGCCCTCTGGACATGGCCATTATGAACCCAATACAGCCATTCAACAGCAACAACAACCGTCGTTCATCACTAAGTGGCAGTGACATCACCACTGCACCTGTACCAGCCCAGGTGCACTTTAAGGCCACGTGAAGTGTCAAAGGCTTGCTGACAGGTTTACGGTACAGACCCAGGTGCCGTGGGCTGACTGACTGAGCTGACTGGCAGATGCACCAACGGTGCTCCCCACTGCACCAACTCGCTGAGTTTTAGCCACCTAGCGCTCCGCACTTTGTCGTGTTGTTCCTCCACCCTCTGTTGTTGCTGGAGGGCGACTGCCTACAACTGCCTTAGAAACATCCTTTATGGATCAAGGTAGAAGCGTTCACGTCGCGATCCCTGTCAAGTAATACTTGGTATTACCTGCAAATTCTACCAAACACTTAGAAGCTGAGCTGAAAGACAACGATGTCCAGAAGCTCAACAGATGCCAGAAGCCCCTCAGTCTGGAGCAAGAAGAGAGGCCAATGCCCGCCTTTAAGGCCAGCACTGACTATATCTCTAAATGTTGAAGGGCTGTCTGCAATGGGAAACTGTCATATAACCATCACGCTTTGAAGAATAGAATCGAATTCGTAAATCCTTCACGGACCTCCTTACAAAGAGGCCGATCTTGACAATGCTGGTACCGATCATTGGCAAGGTCGATCAACGCCACAGGCCATTCAGGCCCTCACTCACGTGCAGGTGTGCATCAGTGGTGATGGATGGCGGCAGGCCTTTCCTGGTCCAGGCTCCGGCGGACACCTCGACGGAGAGGTGCCAGAGCGCACGGTCAAACACGAAGGCCGGGCGCAGGTGCGGCGAGTTCAGGAGGTTATATCCGCACTCCGGATGCTCCCCGATCCAGTCACTGTTACTGGCTGAGGGCGGACACGAGGAGCAAAGAGAGAGACCCAGAGACAGTTAGGGGCTGTAAGCATCATACAGTCGTGATGAATCTGCTGAGAGAGGGTGAGGGAGAGACAGAGAAGAGGGAAACACACAGATAGAGAGACACCCAGACATAGGGTGCGAACCCAGGTTGCTCTATGGCACTGTCTTAGACGAACGTATACAGTGTGAAACAGATAGTCAGATACTCAGGGTTTGAGCTGAGGAGGTTTGAGCCTGAAACAGTCGTGATACACCTCCTGAGTGACAGACAGCTAGTCCTAGGACACAAATTCATGCCATCAGTGGTGATAAATTTAAGGGCTTTAATCTTGACATGCAGTCTTATTATTACTAGCAGAGTATCCGCCCTACGAGTGATCTTGTTCCAAGTGTGTAACACGTTATTCTGACATGTTTTTGCCGTTTTCTGCCCAGCTGCCTTTGTCTCTCCCACCCAGTAGGAATGATACCTTTGCATACGACATTAGCTATCTCGTTTAAGGCTGAGTCATCCTAGTGGAGGCCCAGGAGCAATTCAGGCATTAGACGCTGATGCTGGCCAGGAGAGGGATTCTAATTTAGGTCGCTGGGTTAGTAGTGCAGCTTGCCAACTGCTACACTACCACTCCCCATAAAGACACAAGACAAAGATCCCCCGTATAGCCTTAACAGACTGTAGGGTCAAGTGCCGTTAGCGAGCACCTATGAAAGTCGACACGGCACACATAAAGACAAAGACAGATGCACACACATTCAGTACATGCACAAAGACAAATACCCCCGTATAGCCTTAACAGACTGTAGGGCACGTCAAGTGCTCTTCGCGAACACCTTTAAAGGCCGGCAAGGCACATGAGGGGGTGGATGGCCAGAACTACGCCTGGCTGCCTTGTTGCTTTCACAAGTTGTTTACACAATGCAACAGGTAATCATTTGAGGCTGGGTGGAGCTAGGGGAGGCCCAGGCCTGGTTCAGATAATCGTCACCGATGTTGGCCAAGAGCGGGAATCGAACTTGAATCCCCTGTTTCGTAGCGCAGCATGCTAACCACTACACTTCCACTGCCCACACACAGTCACACACAGACACTCGCACAAATGCACACACGAACAAACGCACAGCCACACACTGTGCACACGCGTACAGTACATTCATACATCCACAGGCACACTCTTGCAACTGCACACAGACTACATCCTCGCACACAGGCACGTCACGCACACACTCACAGATCCGTGCTATCTTTAACACTGGTAATTTTAGCTCAAGAGTAGTCTAGAGTGACATGTTCATGGCTATTTTAAATCGTGGGTCAAATCTCAGGTGCTTCGCAAATGTCAGTCTTCAAACCATGTCTCTAATGTGTCTAATGTTTCTCCTTCGCTTGTCTCTGTGCCTCCCCTCTCGCTCTGCGTCTCCACACCTCCACATGCTTCCCCATGTCTCCCTTCTAATCCCTTTGTCTCCCTTGTTGATGGCGTTTTCTGCTGACATGACCGCTTTGACCTGGATTTCTTCCTGATGTCCTTTTTCAGATATTGCTGCTGGATCCCTGCGGTTTTGGAACAGTAGTTAATAAGTGTAAAATAAATCTGAAATAAGCGCTAAAAGCCTTGGTGTTGTTTTTATCTACATCTTTTATCTAGATGTAGATAAAAATGTGTGCTTATGATGGTTTTAAACCCAGTACCCCAAGTGAGGACATTCATACATACATAAAACACTTGCTCCATTATGTATAAGGTGTATCTCTGGTTCTCTCCTTATTTCCCTCTGCCTGCGCCTCCTGTCTCCCCACGGGTCCCTCCTACTCTGTGTCTAGCTTCCCCTCCATGCATGTCCTCTGCCCCTTGACTTCCCGACTCTCTTCTCTCCGCCCACCATCGAGTCACCCCGCCCCTGTTTCCACCCTCCCCATCTCTTCTCGCGTGTCCACGTATCCTCGACGTGTCATCCCCTCCTGCTTTGTTCTCCCCTTTCTGCTTCTCCCCCTATCCCTGCAATGTCCCCGTCTCTCCTCTTTCGTCCCCATGCCTCCCCCTCTCCTCCCCTCTTCTCCCTTTACCTCTTCGTGTCTGTCCATGTCTCCCATCTGTATCTCCTCCTTCCTGCGTCTCGCCCTTACGTCTCCGTCTCATCCCGCGCTTTTCCCGGTGTCTCCCCACCCCTCTCATGTCTCGCAGTCAACAACAGCAGTTGTTCGCCACTAAGCGGTGGTGGCATCGCCACAGCACTTGTGGCAGGCAATATGTACTTTGAAGCCAGTTAAAGTGTCAAAGGCTCGCTTCGAATTCGATCCGATTCTTCAAAGCGTGATGGTTATATGACAGTTTCCTATTGCAACAAGTTCTTCTTTAGTTGCAGACAGCCCTTCAACATTTAGAGACATAATAGTCAGTGCTGGCCTTAAAGGTGGGCATTGGCCTCTCTTATTGCTCCAGACTGAGGGGCTTCTGACATCTGTTGAGCTTCTGGACATCGTTGTCTTTCAGCTCCTTGGCTTCGAAGTGTTTGGTAGAATTTGCAGGTAATACCAAGTATAACTTGACAGGGATCGCGACGTGAACACTGCTACCTTGATCCCTGGCAGAAGGTCACGGGACAGGCCCAAATCTCACTGGGTGCCCCGCTGAGATGCATGGCAGATGCTGTGTCTCCCCCTCCCTCTCAAGTATTATCTCCCAGTCTCCCCCTGTGCCTCCAACTCTCCTCCCACCGTATCCCGTATGTCCCCATCTCGTCCCCCCCCCACCCCGCCCTGGCGGACCCGTGTGGTTGTAGACGACGTCGCTGATGCTCAGCACCCCCCAGTCTCTCCGGATGGACTCCACGAGCGCCCCGACCTCATCCCAGGTGGCCGCACGACCCTTGACCCCCGGTGACCCCGGCACCCCCGCGGGCTCCGAGAAGTCAGGGTTGAGGCGGAGCTGGTTGGCCAGCGAGTAGCACGAGCGCGACTCGCCCAGCTCCTGCAGCGGCGTGAAGTGGATCATGTTGTAGCCTTCGGGAGACGGGCAGACACGGCTAAGTGAGGGGCAGCGGCAGCAACGAGGGAGATTAGCAGCGAGAGGTAGCAAGCGGCAGACGAAGGCATTTCGTTGCAGACTTGTAATGTTTCCCCGTAGCTTGAAATTCAATCGAAGGTCGTGAATCGGCATCACGAGGCGATTCAACAAATTAATCCGGTTTTTTTATGCTGTGGTGAACGTAGCAGCCTCTAGGGCGGTGAAGGTCACGTGACCCCCCCCCATCGGACACAACGCATACGAATGAAATGTTAAGCGATTCCCACACGTGTGCGAGCCGACGCACTCATCATATGAGTGCATCATTACGTGTCCATTGCAGAGAATTTAAGAGGCGTTGGAGGGATAGTGGAGGGTAGAAACGGGGGTACTGGAGGGCACTGAACAGGAGAGAAGGGAAATCAAGGGCAGTGGAGGATATTAGCAGTTAAACATTAAAATATAAGGCCAACAGAGGGCACTGAAGGACATCGGACAGGAGGCAAAGACGTTGGAGGGCACGTGAGCAAATTGAGTAAAAAACTGTGAAGGGCAAAGAAGGGCGTTACATTGCTTTAGAGGACAAGAGCTAGAAGGAAACAGAGGGCAGTGAAGGCCGTTTAAGACAATGACAATTGAGGCAGAGATGGAACACAGAGGGCATTTGAGGACACTGAACAGTAGACAGACGATGAGAGGCTTAAAGACCGCACACCCAGCCTGTGTGGCCTCGACCATCCCACATGGATCTGCCTTCTGCTCAATAATAATACAAAAAAGGCTTTAAATTGACCTTTGGACATGTTCCACCGGCTTCATGGCAAAGTCATATTACTAGAGGGCACCTTATATTCATTCATTACTAGTAAACGCTTAATCCTACAAAGGGCCTCGGAGGGCGGGAGCCTATCCCAGCAGACACGGAGCGCAAGGCAGCGCCATACACAGGATGGGACTCCAGTCCATTGCAGGGCACCGGAGGGGCAATTTAATCAGGCCAGTTAACCTAGGCAGCAGCAGCATATCTTTGAACTGTGGGTGGAAACTAGAGTACCTGGGAGAACGTGAATTCCACACAGAACGGTATCCCAGCTGTATATCGAACCTAGGCCCTTATTAGCTGTGCGGTGGCAGCACTACTCACTGCGCACCTTATAGCCAATTGATTTTTTTTCTCACGTGAGCTTCAAACTCGTGTAACAGATAGCAGAAAAGAACCGTGTGTTTGAGATGAGTCTACGTCTAAACGCGATTCACGACCTCTTGACCTGTGGCACCCTCTGTGGCCCCTAACCTCACCGGTCTCCTTGGCGACCTGCAGCTTGTGCTCCCAGTGGCTGAAGGGGCCCAGGCACTTGGCCAGAACGGTGTGGAGGGCGACGCAGTCAAGAGGCAGGGGGCGCGGAGAGTCGCGAGGCCCCACCGAAAGCTCGGGGTCGACAATGAGGTAACCGCGCGCTTTCACGCCCGCCCTGGACGGAGCGAGAACGGAGAAAGGACTTGGTCAGGACTTCCATCGCAACACCCCGTCTCCGCAGACTCAATTAAAACTCTGATCCTTCTTTAATTCACACGGCTGATGTAGGCACTGAGCAAAAACTATAATAGTACATTGGGGTGCAGGTTAAGTCAGTACGTGATTGCGTCATCTACGGACATGATGGGCATTTTTTTACCTGTGCATACCGTGCGTTACTGTCATCCCTGTACATTTTAATGCTGTAAATTAGTTGTATTACCTTCCGATTTTATATATTTATGATGATTCTTTCGTATGTCTGTTGTATCGCAGTAATCCCGCTTCCAGAGCTTGCAAGCTCACTGGGTATTTTCTGCCGTGATAATAAACATCTATCTATCTATCTCGGATCTGAGTCTCAGTCTCCTCTCTACCGAGGCGGCCACTACGTATAATAATTTAATAATTGTAATAATTTTAAGTTTACAACGCGCACATATTAATTCACTGTCGAAGGTATTCATTCGACGAGAGAATGACTCGGAGGCGCAACGAAAGCGCAGAGAGGCGGAGGAGGCAGCCAGGCGGTTTGCCGGCGCCATATTGCCACATACTGCTTCCTATATATTAGGATATAATCGGTCAATTCATTAACGATTATTTTTTTTTTAAGTCGTGGGAGGAAACCAGAGAGCCCGGAGGAAACCCACGCAGACTAGGGGGAGAACACACAACCTCCACACAGAAAGGCGCCCAAGGCGGGAATCGAACCTGCTCGGGCAAGACCATTCTTTCCGTGAGGCGCAGATGTTACCGCTGCTGCGCCACCCTGCCGCCCAATCTCTCACCCGTAGATGTAGTGGAACTCGTAGGTGCCGGACACGGTCGGTTTGATGGAGCAGAAGGTGTCCGACTGGCCCACCACGCCCGTGTGTTTCCATGGCAGCTCGCGGAAGCGGGCCCTCTGGAACGAGGCCCCCTCCTCCGGGTAGTTGGTGTAGACGGTCACGGGGACGGCCTGCAGGCTCGGGCCCAGCCGGAACTGCAGCTCGAAGCCTGTGAGGAAACACGGGGTTCGATGGGTGCACACAATTAAGCACTTTTTAATTTAAGCGGCAGGGTGGCATAGTGGTAACATCTGCGCCTCACAGAAAGAAAGTCCTGCCCAAGGCAGTTCGATTCCCACCTCGGACGCCTTTATGTGTGGAGTTTGTGTGTTCTCCTCCTGTTCTGCATGGCTTTCCCTCCGGGTTTTCTGATTCCCTCCCACAACTAAGAAACACTTCATCATTAATTGGCCGATAACATCATAATATATCGGAAGCAGTGTCTGGAGGGTTGGCGCCGGCTGACCGCCTGGCTCACTGCCCCCCTTCTCTGCGGTTTCCTCGTGCCTCCGTATCCTTGTCTCGTCCATGACCAGGTGTGGAATTTGCGTTCGTATTAAATTGCATTATTATTATCATCAACTCAACACAGCCGTTATGAACCCAGCATGGCCACTGTGAAGCCGGAATGGCCACGGTGGACCCGCCATCGTGGGCCTGCTCACCCTTCTTGACGCGGTAGAGCGTGCGCTCCAGGTTGTCCATGGCGTTGAGGGTGAGGACGCGTGTCTGTCGTAGGGACGCCATCTCGTCACAGACCAAGGAGGGTGGCACTGGCACCAGCGCCACTCAGGAGGGCCCTAAGGGAGCACGCAGTTAACGTTAGGGTCATGGTAAGGGTCAAGGATGACCGGAGGTTGAAGGAGGTAGTGTGAGGCTGGGGAAACATGCACGTACAAAGGTCCAAGTCATTTCATCTACACATGAGAATAATGATTTATTACATTTGTATAGCACCTTTCGCCCAGAGGTCCCAAGAAGATGCAGGAAGGCAGCCACACAGTGAGCCAGCACAAACCCGCCAGACACCACGTCCCTATACATTATGATGTTGTCGGCCAATTAAAGGGTGTTTTTAGTCGTGGGAGGAAACCAGAGAACCCGGAGAAAACCCACACAGAACAGGTGGAGATCACACAAACTCCACACTGAGGAAAGCAGGTTCGAATCCTTCATAAGCACACATTTTATACGCACACCACCAAAACTTTCATGTCTTATTTCAGCTTTAGTTTCCACTTACTGATGCACATTCTGAGACTTTAAACACTATTTCAGCTTTAAATGACCACTTTTGCACAAACATGAACGCTCTTTATCACTTTGCCACCTTAATCCTGACGTCTGAAGAACTTGTAACACGCTTGTAACAAGATCAACTGTATGGTGGGTACTCTGCGCGTGGGTCTAAGGATATGAGTTTAAGTCAATGGGTCTGTGGTTGAAGTCGGTGTGTCTGTGTGTCCAAGTCAGGGGTGGGGGGACCTATGACCTATGCAATTCATAGGTCCTGTGGCAACACAAGGATTACTACTTAGAAAGCGACCGCAAATGATACCTATCCGTCACTGCTAGCATCTTAGCTGCACTAATCGGGTACAAGAGGGCTTGGAATATTTTGACCTGGAAAAAATGTATTTCTAATTTGAGCACACTCAGTCACATCTGTCACTGCAATGGTCCCTTGCAGTGACAGAAGTGATTGAGGTGTGAGATGGTGGTTGGCTTGCCGCCAAATATATTTGAAACCCATATTTGGCTTTCAATAAGAAAAAGGTTTTCCAATCCTAATCTAAGGGCATGGGTTTAGGCCTATGGGTCTATTTGTCAAAGTGTATAGATCTAAGTCTTGGATTAAGTCTATGGGGCTAAATCCTGCGTCTAAGTATGCTGGTTAAATCCATGGGTTTATGTACAAAATGTTGCGAAGGAGAGAGGAGGAACGCTCGACACGGCCAAAACGAAACAGCAGCACTTAAAAACAATTCTCATACATCGAGCCGTGAAAACCTACACCAATACATTTAACAGATTTGAACTACACGTTTCTACATAACACTGTAACGCTAAACAGTGAAAACATGTATATGTTTTCGCAGCGCTTTGTGACCCTCGGATAAAAGGCGCTATATAACATGCTATTATTATTATATTATAGTAATGACTGTGAGTAGTATCTATGCGATCATTTTGCTGGCATCAAGATAATGAATGTGTAAAAAAGGAGTAGATTGTGAATAGCAGGTGCAAAACTATTGATCGATAACAACCACATTTTAGGCCCATACCACGCCCATCCATTGTTGACATAGGAATCAATTCTTTAAATTTTAGAATGTATTCACATGATGTGCAAGTGTTACCTTAGGCTACTGGATTAAATGAGACAGAATGAGACCGAACATGAGTGCTAAACCGCATACAAAAAAATACCACACAGCACTCAGCTTCAGCGCATTATACAAACATCATTGCCGTAATGCAATGAGCGCTTTATACACATTTCCGTGTTTTGTTCAAAACGCACGGTTTTCGTGGCCCGCGCTATTTTGCTGCTACGATGACAGGTTTGCCTTGTCGTTTACAGCTTGGACGGAACATGAGGCAGTCCGAGATAGAAAGAGGATCAATACTTAAATCCGATCACGACTCCAAATCGTGACAGTTTGTTGAATAATTAAGGGGCCGTGCATGGCGGAGTGAATCATTACACGCTTAGTGAATAGATGAGGTTTTCCTGCATTCAGAATATCTCATTAATATTCATGACGAACAACGCATTAATATTAATAAGCTCACGAACAGAGGTCACCCAGGGTTAATGGTTGCCCCCACTGCCAGGCTCACGCGGCAGTGCATTGCATCGCGGGTGCATGCGTGTGTACGTTTGCTACGTGCATAAGTGTGGTCTTCCTCTCGGTCAACCCAGCCTCGAATGAGTACATGGTGCGGTGTATAAACAGTGCCACTAGGGAGACAAAGCTGGCTGTGGGTGGTAATAGCCACCCACCCCATCATGTGCCGTGCTGGCCTTCATAAGCGCACACTAACAGCACTTGACCCTCCAGTTTGTTAGGCTAAATGGGGGATCTTTTCATTTGCTATTTACCAGAATATGAGCAGATTGTTTAAATCCCATGCCATGTTCCTAAAGCGTATGTTTTCACAATTGTGCCATACAGTTCCATGATGTCTATTTGGGTTGTTCCACACGCTGTCCGGAACTATTTTCGGCGTTTTGCTGCACATACTGGGACCTTTTTCGGGGCCTGTGACTTCGACTCATATGTTTCACGGTCACATGAGGTGTACTACTTCAAAACTGACCGCAAACATGTTATCCACACTAATCAGTTACTACAGGGGAGAGTTCTTGACCTGGGAAAAAATATGTGTTGGTAATGTTATCAAACTACAGCCACTTGTGTCACTGGAAGGACCTCAAGGAACTGCAAAAGCACCCAGAACGTGGAGTGAAACGTCGGAAATCATGCCAAACAACATCGAATACAACGTAAAGCCGCATCGAGGAGACTGAGGTGCTATTTTGTTTTGTTACCCAAACACTACCAATCCACAGCAGTGCAGGGACTTAAAGGCTCAACGCAAACAATCAGTCGCTCTTCTCTGGTAGCTGGGCTGCGTGTCCTTGGCCATCGAACATGATTTATTCATAAACTCATTAGTACCCACTTGGGAGCAAGACAGCTACCTTCCTGTGGTGCTCCTGTTAAAGTGTTTCAATGACGATGAAAATGACGTAAAACAGATGAATGCTGACAATTGGCCCACCATATGAAAGAAGATGAAATACCTACTTAATCATGTATAGGGTCGCAGTGAGCCAGAATCTATCCCAACACACACAGGACACAAGGCAGGGCTATACCCATGATGAGACGCTAGTTCATCGCAGGGCACCAGGGGCTATTGTCTGCAGATCAATTAACCTAGACAGCAACAGCATGTATTTGGACTGTGGGAAGAAACTGCAGTAACCAGAAAAAAACCCACACTGACATGGGCAGAACATGCAAACCCCACACGGACAGGCGGCAACCTAAGTCTGGGATCGAACCCGGGTCCTTCTTGTTGTTAGGCACCAGCGCTGTTCACTGCGGCACGGTGCCACCCTAAATACAATACATGCTTGTAAATAAATAAATTCCCGACTCACCGCGGAAACTTGTCTAATTGGTTCCCAGAGCGAACGCCGCTATTTCTATTATGAAATCCCCCAGTGTGCGCCAGCATGGCCCGCCGACCTACATCGGCTTTATAGGGCCGACTGCCAGCACGCTCTGTGTGCTGTGATGTAGGCTGTTTGGGCGGCAGGGAGGCGCAATGTTAACATCCACGCCTCACAGAAAAAAAGGTCCTGCCCAAACAACCTAGGTGGTTCGAGTCCTACCTCGAGTGTCCTTTCTGTGCGGAGATTGCGTGTTCTCCCCCTGTTCTGCATGGGTTTCCTCTGGGTTCTCCGGTTTCTCCACCTCTCTGCCATTTCCTGGCACCTCTGAGCTGTTCGCTCTTTGAATATCTTCGACATGAAATAAACCCTGATGAAGCTGAGTGGAAGTCTCAGTGAAACGTCGGTACCATCTTTGAAGGTAAGTGCTGTGTGTGCTCGCTCGTATTCTCCAACATATCGACGGGTGCACTACACTTACACACTTTTCTCACATGACCTAAACTCATAAACAGAGCTTCACTATGGATGAAATAAATAGTGTCCGTGTTATAAATGGTACACTAAATTAAATTTACACTGTCGGCTCCCACAGTGCACCACACGTCTTGATGTGGTCGTGTTAACGGGCGACCAACCGGCTGCAAGACAGCATTCGACCTTTCACGTGGGTCACAAAAAGTGCACCTAGCCTGGCGCGAGTGCTGTGTGATAACATCACCGCCACTTAGCAGCAAATGGCAGCTGTCACTGTTATTGCTGTCAACAGGTACTGTAGGGTGGTTGCAACACGGTACAGTCACTCAATGATGCCATGGCACTGTGCCAGAGTAACTTTAAAGTCTTTTTTTCTCACTAACGAAGCTTAAATCTCTTGGATTGCATCTTCTTTTTGAAGATAAGTTTAAAGGACTCCACTTTTATAGGTGATAAACATGTCATTGCAAGAATTGTATTCTAGTAAATTCCACAATAAAACGAAAAAGTGTACTTTTAAAACGTTAAACAAGTTTGACGATAAAGCTTAAATTATTTAATAAATTATACAAGTAAAATACATTAATTAAAAGGCTTATTGGCTGATGGACACACATTATTTTATATATGAACCAAAAACATGACACGAAACATAAGTATTTAAAAACGAATAATACAACCATTGAGGAATGGAAGTAGGCCAAATATATTGTATTGGAGCTATCTATAGGTCCCTCTCGTGGAGGCCCTTCTGCCAGCAGTGGCCTGAGCAAGCAATTACTGGGCTGCGCCTTAACCCATTTACTTTTTAGCTAACGGTTAAACTTTAGAAAATAAATGACTTGTGTTAAAAGTACGTATTCATATTTAAAATTATAAACGTTTAACCGTTCGATAGTACGTTTAAGTAAAAAGGTTTACGTCTGAAATTTGCATTAGGTCATCGCACAACACGCACGGCGGAACGCTGTGACATCCCGTGCTGGCGTGTAACTCACATTTTCTCAAGACGACCGCGAAGTGAAACGTGAAGACGGAATTGAACACCGACAACACCGACGCTGCAAATGCTGCGCTTCGTGAAGCGCAATATAAATATTCTCAAAAATGCATAAAAATGTACCAAAAAAACTTGTCGGCTTAACGTCTCGTTGCGAAAGGTAAAAAGCACACCGCTAACGCCCGCCGAACACGAATGAGTTATTAAGTAAGCGGGTGATATTTTTAAACGTTTAACCTTTACAAATTGCAGAGCCGCACTCAAGTAAGTGTCCGTGCCTGCACGCGGACACAGTGAGTGTTGCCTCTGTCACGTAGGCAGACAATATTCACACAAGCACGGCGGAGGCGCTCTAACTTATCTAGGCTCAGGGTGGGACATTCTAATGCTCCGACCTTGCCCCTGTCCTAACAATGCCCTTCCCCACGTCTCACGTGCCCTTAAGCCCTGCCCCTTTGGGAGCAAGAGCTATGCAAAGACCTCATCTACAGTTACTTTCACAGAATGGGGCATTGAGTGCGCGCGTGCATGTGTGTGATGTGTGTGCTTGTGAATGTTAACGGGAGCAGCGGTGAAGTGGTTAACGCGTTGTGCTATGAACCCGGCGACCTCAGTTCCAGCATATGACCAATAACAGTGGCAAACATCTAAATCTGTCCTGGGCCTCCACAACGTTAACTCGGCATTAAACGAGTATCTGGTAGAGTGTGAAAACATGCTACTGGGCAGACAAAGGTGGTCAGGCATGATGCTGATCACCCACTCCCTCGTGTGACGTGATTGCAAATAGGTGCTCACTAACAGCACTTTCCCCAACAGTCTTGTAAAGGCTACACGGGGGATCTGTACCTTTGTAGAGTGTGTACCTGCATGTGTGTTGTGTAGGTGTAATGTGTGTTTATAACACGTACTTCCATCTGTGTAGCAATTATAACTGTATGTAGGTCCATCCATCCATTTTCAGAAACCGCTTAAGCCTGTACAGGGTTGCGGTGAGCCGGAGCCTATCCCGGTAGACACAGGGTGCAAGGCAGGGGAACACCGGAGATGGGACGCCAGTCCATCGCAGGGCGCCTGGGGAAATTTAGTCAGTACGCCAATTAACCTGGTAGCATGTCTTTGGACGGTGGGAGGAAACCGGGGTGCCCGGCAAAAACCTACGCGGACACGGGGAGAACATGCAAACTCCACACAGAAAGGCCCCCGAGCCGAGATTCGAACCCGGGACCTTCTTGCTGTGAGGCGGCAGCGCTACCCACTACGCCACCGTGCCGCCCCTGCATGTAGGTACGTGTATTAAATATTAACTAAACGCATGACGGTGAAAGCGTAACAGAGAGTGTGGGAGCGGTAGCCCAGTGGTTAGCGCATTGGGCTACGAATCCCGCTCACGGCCAACACCAGTGACGATTTTCTGAACCGGTCCAGGGCCTCCGCTAGGTCGACTCAGCCTCAAATGAGTACCTAGTGGGGTGTGTAAACATCGCCACTAGGGAGACAAAGGCGGCCGGGCGTGGTGCTGGTCACCCACCCCCTCGTGTGCCGTGTCGACCTTCATAGGTGCTCGCTAACGGCACTTGCCCCAAGTCTGCTAAGGCTATACGGGGGATCTTTGTCTTTTTTGCATGTATATGCATGCATGTCTACGTGTGAGCGTGAGTTTGCATGTGTACGCCAACCGGCACACACTTGTGTCCGCGTGTCACAGCAGCTCAGCGCACCCTGAAGGAACCCAGTGACCTGGGTCACATTTTCCAGCCGTGAATGACATCAGTGAAGCAAGTGGCACGCTGTTTCTGCGCTAGGTCCATCAGCCTTAACTGAACTACTCACCCGAGTTCGATTCCCGCCTGCGACCAATAACAGCGACGAATAACTGAACATCTTCTGGGCCTCCCACTAGGTCGACTCAGCCTGAGATGAGAACCCGGTGCAATGTGTAAACGTTAGCACTGCCCCTAGGGTCAACTGGGCACTGTGCGCCTCAAAAACTCTGAACTTTATATCTATTTACATTTTCAACTGGTCGGTCAAGGTAGAAGCGTTCACGTCGCGATCCCTGTCAGGTAATACTTGGTATTGCCTGCTAATTCTACCAAACACTTCGAGGCCGAGGAGCTGAAAGACAACGATGTCCAGAGGCTGACCCCATCATCGTGCTTCGAAGAATCGCAAAGAAGAAGACTGGTCGGTGACCTCGAATATACTTCAACACCCGGCACACCACATCCAGTACACCTTTCCCACACGCCTAACCGCGGTCTACCGGTGACCTGGAAAATGTTCTCAGTGGGAAATGAAGCCCCGTCTGTCTGCGATAGTGCATGGTCGCAGGAAGCCCTCGATCCCACGGGCATCACTGTGCCCCCACACCCCCCAGCCATAAGTCCCACTCCCCCTCTCCTGCTCTGCTATCCCCCACGTGTCCCCTGTGTCACCTCTCTGTCCCCCTCTCTCCCCCCTCCGTCGCCCCTCCTCTCCCACAATAAACATCCATTGTTTTTTGTTTTACAGAAATGTTGTGAGTGACCGTAATGTGTGTTCTTCCCCCAAAGTGTATCTTCCGCCTGCAGTTTGTTTGCTCATTAAAGGGAAATGTGATTTGTGAAGTGCAAATCTCTTTTGGAAGACACAAGGCAGATTAATAAAACACGTAATAAACACGTACACGCCAAGCCCTTATGAAGCTGAGTGGAAGTCTCAGCAAAACGTCGGTACCATCTTT
>JAZEWU010000001.1:2406671-2418112 GCA_036362915.1 Geotria australis
CTGAGTGGAAGTCTCAGCGAAACGTCGGTACCATCTTTTAAGGTAAGTGCTGTATGCGCTCGCTCGTTTGCTCCAACATATCGGCGGGTACACTACACTTATACACTTTTTCACATTACCTAAACTCACAAACAGAGCTTCACTACGTAAACGAGACTTGCACAGTAGCCCATTATTTAGAACATATCTTCTTAATCCGGTTTGTTTGATCTCATAGTCTCCTAGAAGGTGTTCATCACCCAGAGGTCACGTACTTTTCCCTTCCAGAAGATGAGACGCAGGTCACAGCTTCTTCCTCTTTTTGACAAACTGGTATACATCAATACACATCAATAACCCACATCAATAAACTGGTATATATGGCAGAACCTGGCGGCCATGAGCCGTCAACTGTCGCCTATCTTTCATAGCTAACAGATGGTTAGCCATTGCGGAATACGTATAGATAAATATAGTGCGTGTATTAATATATGTAACATAGAGTGTGTCTCTATAACATATCATGCAGAGCGTACGTGCAAATATGGTATGTGTGTTTTTGCATGCCTAGATACATGCTCTAGTCTGTCAAGCTTTCAAGTCCTCCGTCTAGGACTATTGATGCGGCTCAATGCTGTTGTGCCAAGATGTTGGCTCTCTTCCTAGCTGCGCCTTCAGTGGTGCCGTGGCTCTCTCTCTCTCTCTTCCGATCTGCGTCTGCTCGGGTACATCTGTTCCCTCCTTGCTTGTTGTAGAATTATTATTAATCGTTATTGCTTGACTCTCAGTTAATCTGTCTTAATGTTATTGACATGCCGTTCTCTCCACAGCCTTGTGCAGCGCTTTGTGACTCTCGGGTGAAAGGCGCTCTTTAAATGCTATTATTATTTTTAGATCGTAGCGTTGTTTGTGCGACTGCATAACAACCCTGTGCAACCTGCGAAAACAGAGGTACACGTGTATTAAAATGTTTTCTGCCAATTCGTGAGTGTTCATTTCTACTGCAGGCGACCGGAGCACCCAGAAAAACCCACGCGTGTGAGGGGGCAGACCTCGATACCTGCAGAGAAGGGACAGATAATACTTGGTATTGCCTGCGAATTCTACCAAACACTTCGAGGCCGAGCTGAAAGACAACGATGTCCAGACAACGATGTCCAGAGACTGACCATCGTGCTTCGAAGAATTGCAAAGAAGAAGAAGGGACAGACGGGATTTAAGGCCGAACTTTGCTGCACCGCCTTCTCCTGGTGAACCATGGTATGGTACCTTAACGCCAACGTGACGCAACTTTCGCAGAATGCGTGCGGTGATCCACCAACCCTCGCCTCCACAGTGCTGGACTACAGACGTGCATAGCCACCACCGCCCGCAAGAGGTGACAAACGCCAAGAGGACTATAGATCACTCAAAACGTCATGGGTTTGCTCTCGAACACACCAGTGTGCTGTAGTAGTAATAAACTAGCCTTGTTGACGTGCAAAAAAACCTTACTCACGACTGGCTTTGTCGGGTGGAGATCGGTTTACGACACTCTTACTATCACGTAACCTAACCCAAAAACACGTCATTATGTACAAACTAAGTCCAGTCGTACGTGTTACTAGGAAACGTAAAGCTGCTGATTTAATCATTTGCTGTTTTGAAGGAAGAATGCGAATGTTTCCGCAGGATTCATGGTATTACTGCAGTGACTGTATGGAGGGTATTATTACTACAACGCTAGTGTAATGCAGTTGTCGCAGTGTAAAGGTGCCACACTGGACTTGCCATCCAAAGGTCGCCGGTTCGACTCCATCCCTCCCAGTGCCACAGCAGAAACAATGGGGGAAGATTCATAAATTCCAACCTCCTCACCACCTCTCTCCACCCAACGGTATGAATGAGTTCGCCACAGTGGGTCCATCGGCAGGTCGCTTTTGATGGGGTGAAGTGTGGGTACTCCCAGCTCTTCCACAACAGGTCTGGTCAGGGTATAACCAGACAGACCAAACGCCCTCTAGACGAGCTCTCGCACTAGAGCCGCCTCAAGCCAATGACTCAATACACTGTATTCATTTCCGAAAATCACTCTTCACAAAACGCAAAAATAATCCATTATTAAAATCTGATATGTGTTACGATACTTCAGCTTAGCCAACTCTAATACGAATTGAAGCTCACGAATAGCAGGGTCGTTTAAAAGTAGGGTGTTGAGTGCAGATTTAAAACGTTCCACTCCCGGAGGAGGCCCTCCCAGCAGTAGTGGCGTGAGCGTGCAGTTTGCAGACCCACACCTTGCTGCTCTTGTCACAGCGTCGCTGCAGCAAACGAGCGGTTGCAAAATTTCCGCGTCTGTGCACACCGCAAGCCAAAATCTTCAAGTGGCAGAGAGCCAAAAGTTTGGAATGCACCAGTTCTCCTAGTCCAGGAGACCGCATCCGCTACAACGATTATCTAGTGAAATAATTAAAATGTAAAAATAAGCAAAGTGCTGCTATTTATTATTTTGCCCTTTTGCCAATGGAAGCCTCACCGAGGCTCGTGACACGTCTACAGATTGTTTTTTCCTGCTACAAATGATGCTTCATTCTTATATCTGTACCCACTTTATCCTGTAGGAGATCGCAGTGAGACACAGCATATCCCGGTAGATACAGGGTGCAAGGCAGGGCTATACCCAGGATAGGACGCCAGTCCATCCTAAGACAACGGGGCAATTTAGTCAGCAGGCCAATTAACATAGGCAGCAGCAGCATGTATTTGGACTGTGGGAGGAAACCGGAGCACCCGGCAAAAACCCACGCGGATACGGGCAGAATATGCAAAGTCCATACAGAAAGGCAGCCGAGCCGGGAATCGAACTAAAGACCTTCTTTCCGTGAGGTGGTAGTGTCACTCACTGCGCCACCGTGCGGCCCAATAAAGCTTTAGCAAAACATTAAACCTAACAGCGCCTCTTTCAGGCAGCCGTTGACCTGGTGTGGTGCCGCGTGTGACTTCTGAGCCGGTGGTTTAGTCGTCCCTGCTACAGGGTGGACTGTTCTCGTCACGTAGCACTGTGTGCAATTACTAGACTACTGCAGTAATTCCAACGTTACTTTCATAACACTGTTGGGTATTGCTTCGTGTAATAATCTATATATAATGGAGCAAGTGTATGGATGTATGTATGTCCTTCATGAGCGCAATTTGTATCTGCACAAAACCAAGGCTTTTATGTCTTACTTCAGCTTTACGTCCCACGTATCGATTACTCTTCTAAAACTGTAACTCTATTTTAGCTTCAAGTTCCCACTTTTGCACTAGTATCATAAACACTCTGAAGCACTCATCTGCCTTTATCGTGACGTCAGAAGAACGCGTTACACGCTTGGAACAAGATTCCTCGTAGGGCGGGTACTTTGCTAGTATCTCTGGACTTACGAAAGCACTGCAGTTGCTGTATCGCAGTGTTACCGCGGTAACTCGAGAGTACTGGCAGTCGTAATGCTGTCTGGAGTGACTACAACACTGAAGTAATCTATGAGTAAACCTGAGCGCACTACACGACGATATTAAAACCGTTTATTTATAGAGACTATTAATCAGAGTCCACACCGGCATGAGCGATTCGTTTTCATAGCACACACGCGCACCCCTCTCATTACATAAAGCACTCACTTATAAGGGAATTGAATCCATAGTAAAGATAAGTAACGGTTTTCATAACTCGTGTAAACTCCCAGCGAGTGTTCGCTATCAAACGTCACAAACAGGATGCGCTACGGGGTTATGGTTATACAAAGAGCTACTAATATTTTCTTGAGGCCATACCAAAATTTTACATGAAGGCTTTCGCAACCAATATTATACACAGCAAAGTGCTTTTGGGTTAGGTCACGTAAAAGTGTAGTAAACCCATTTCCAACACAGCCAATTATTAACCGAGCGGTGTGCTGCTTAAGTAATGATAATAGCGATTTATAGAGCGCCTTTCACCCGAGGGTCACAAAGCGCTGCACAAGGGCCGCGGATAGAATGTCATGTCAACAACGACAAAAAATACTAATAAAAGCCAAAGCAACAAAAATTAAATGATTAGGGCTCCTTCGAATACACTGAAAGGTCGTGAAACTGGCAATCTTAAGAGCGGTAAAAATCTGCCAGCGTCCCCTAAGATGGCCGTCACTTCCTTAAAGACAAACACGGAGGGAGACAGGGATGTAGGGTGAGCGACAGGGGGTAATACATTTATTGACACGTCCTGTTCACGTGACAAAATCTTACTCATTTGCCGTGTATGGTGGAGGCGGGTTAACGACTGTTTTACGTGACCCACATGAACCTCTAAGTCACTACGGCAGTTCAAAGCTACTTCGTAAACTTTGTTTTATTTCAAAAGTTGCATAGCTGCAGTTATTTCAGTAGGCGTCTGGATGCACAGGGATCACATATTAACAATGTTTTCACGCAAATAAAATCACCCGTGCTTCATTGGTGTTGTGATATCAGAAGCAGTGCTGAGTGAAATATTTCGATAAATATAGGCAATTCAAACTAGTACATCTTTTTTGATGATTTTGTAGCATTTTGGTCAAAAGTAATACAGAATTTACACACCGGTAGCATGCATGATATGAAATCTAATTATGTACACTTAAACAGACTATGAACTCAATTTTCACGTGCTGTGTGAAACTTGATACAACATGTTGAATTTGCACTTTAAAAGTGAGCGACAGATGCCTGGATACAACAACAGCACGATATTACACTACTAGTTACAGTATGGCGACATGGTGGCACAGTGAGTAGCCTCACACCAACAAAAAGTTCAGGGTTTGATTCTTGGTTCGGGTGCCTATCTGTGTGGAGTTTGCATGTTCTCCCTCTGTCTGCATGTGTTTTTGCCAGGTACTCCGGTTTCCATCCACAGTCCAAAGACATACTACCACCATTAATTTGCCTGCCAACTAAATTTCCCCCAGTGCGCTGTGTTGGACTGGCGTCCCATCATCGGTGTAGCCCTGCCTTGCACTCTGGGTCTGTCGGGATAGGCTCCAGCCCCTGCTACCATGTACAGGGTTAAGTAGGTACTGTTACTGAATTAAGCAAATACTGTACTATGGAAATCAATGCATTATGAGTTTATGAAGCAGTAATACAGTATGTTTTTGCAAACTGATGCATGCCCAAGGAAGCTTTAAAAATAGGTGGGTGACAAAATATTCACATGTGAATGTGTACTGCAGAATCTAATACACCACGTTAATGTGTACTATGGAATTACACGCACCGCAGGCTACTAAAAATGAACTCTTGCGTAACGGACTGCTATAATCTCCATAATCTTAATGTATTTAAAGGCTGCAATGGTGCTAAGCTTTCATACAATAACAAGAATAAACGTGCAATTAAATCACCGGTTAACTTCTGGGATTGCATTATCCAGTATCCACTGCTGGTTGAAGCCATCACCACTCAGGATCTCGCTACATAACAATCAACGTTACTCCTGTGCACGATCCAATTTCACGCGCTTTTGACAAACCAAACTTAATGACAAGTCAGTTACTCTGTTTACAAGCTAAACCATTCATTATCAAGATGATGCCTCCAACTTGGGAAGCTAAATGTCACAAAGGTGACAGAATGAGGCGTCGACACGGCTATCCCGAAACGGCAGTTCTTACGAGATGTAAAGTGCGGGCGAACTGTACGTCCTGAGCTCAGAGTGATTTGAAAAGGTCGCAGAAAGGGAGCCGAGCCTCAGAAGAGACAAGGGCATTCAATAAAACGCGGGCAGTAGGCATTGTGGGCAGTAGAGGGCAGTGCAGCAAACCTCACCCCGACCCCCTTCACTAAACCGCACTGACCAGCGTGGTGAGGTATGGCCAAATGCTCCTCACTGCCTACACGGCATGGGGGAGACCGTCATCCAGCGGTAGGTTCACAAATGGTCTGTATGGTACAGATCATGGAATGTGTACGTGAGGGGGAAGGGACGCAGACCTTAGTCATATCTCACCACGCAGCCCTTTCCCTCTTAGATACAAATCCCCTCGTGGATCCTAACCGTATTGTGGTGGAGGGTTTTACGTGTTCCATGGAACCCCAGAGCTACGCTGCCTAGAATCTAGCACTCCTGCTAGGGCCTCCATTGGTGTACAGGTCTAGGGGAGGTTCCAAAAAAAATATGATCCGAAGACCCTCCGACTAAAGAAGATTGGCGTCCGGAAGAGCATCCGGCCTTAAAATTCTGCTCCATAACCCCCATCATTGGCAGGCAAGTGGCCAACCTGGTTCAAACCTGCATACCAGCCGTTTAAACCGGTAACAACATAATCCAGATGATCGTCAACATCCAGTGGTCGATATAACGAGCATCGTAACTGTGAGCAAAGTCGACAGCGTGGGAATGTGGAATTTCCACATCCACTGGCTCAGGGCTTCCAGAAAAGGTGAGCGTCACCCCAGTGACTTTCACCACCTTTCCCACCCGCGATCCATCAACCCAGTCGAAGCCACCGCAGTCACGCAGTTAAACGGTCAAGCCGGTGCTGCCGCGTATGCACGTGTACACAAGGCTCACAATGGCCTACCAGGTGGAAGGTAAGGTCTCCTCGCACCATCAAGCTCGTGCCTCCAGCTGCTTGCCTCTCCTCTCTCGTCTTCCTCCCTCTCTCCTGCCTGACCGACCTCCACTCTCCTTTCATCTTCTCCATCTCTCCTCCCTGTTTTCAGGCCCACCCCTTCTCTCCCCCTCCCTAATCTCTCTCCCTCTCTTCTCTTAATTTGTGGAAAAATTTCTAGATGACAGCAACTATCGGCGCAAAGACACAGACATAGCCACACATACACATTCACACATAAACTAAAAATACACACGAGAAAAGAGATGGATACAAATGTCTACAAACAACGTAGACAAAAATACCCTGTATAGTCTAAACCAGTGATGTTAGCTAACACATATAAAGGGGGTGGGGGGCCAACACCAAACCGCCTTTGCCTCCCTCGTGGCGATGTTTGCAAACCGTACCAGGTACTCAATTGAAGCCAAGTCGACCTAGAGAAGGCACAGGACCAGCTCAGAAAATTGCTACTGGTGTTGGCTGTGAGCAAGATATGAACTCGAGTCGCCAGGTTCGGAGCTAACTGCTCCGCACACTATATATACACATACAAACACACGTATACGTAAACATGCACACACACATTAACACATCATGCATTACTCCGGTTAGCGCAAGGCCCAGAAAAAAATAAGTTGCAACCCAAGACATGTGATATACATGGGGATAGACAGCTGCAGACAGTGTCTCCCTCACTGCTGAGCGCACCTAGAGGTTGCCCAATCCAGTTACCAAACGAATGTGCAATAGCCACTACTGGCTTGACCTGTGGAACTATTATCACACAACATCAGGGTTTTCAGTCAAATCTTAATCCTGAACATCTGGGTGCAGACGTAAAGAGCGAATAGAGCGAGTGCAGTCTTACCTCTACGTAGGCTCCGACAGGAGAGAGGCTGTCTGGTGAATTGAGTTCTGTGTGAGAGGGGAAGAGAGATGGGGCAAGAATCAGAGACTGGGTTCAATTAGCAATATAAATAACCTCTCACATTCACTCGCTCACACACCGACCACTCACCCTCATTCGCTCATCCACTCAACCAAACTTCTCTCTCACCCACTCATTTCCACACCACTCACGCTTCCATTCACTCACCCACACCTTCTTATTTAATATATTGTTTAATTCGTACGTTTGTTGTATCTCAGGTATCACGATTCCAGAGCTGGCAAGCTCAGTGAGGATTTTCTGCTGTAATAAACATCTATCACTCGCTCACGCACCACTGGTCCTCACTCTCACACATTCACCTAATACTCACCCTCACTCACTCCCCACTCATTCACGCACCACTCACCCCCTCATTCATTCAATCAGTTACCAACCCCCCCTCCCACCCAACCTCTCACTCACCCATCACTCTTAAACTCTAAACCAGTCGCTCACATTCACCAACCACCAACCCACTCACTCTGAGGCTCACTCACTCACACACTATCAGAACTACTATTCAGCCACTCTCAGCCACCACTCACCCACAAACTCGCATCCACTATTACCCACCACCAATCACCTACTCTCATTCACTTAATTGCTCACCCACACCCAATCACATCACATTCTGTGCAAACCCACTCCTTATCTTATTCTCTCTTCTCGATTTCCACCCTCCCCTCCCCCCATCTCTCCACACAAGGCTCTTTCTCCGTGTGGTGTCGTAAGCAGTGTTACATCTCTATTACATTACGCCATGGCACGTGTATTTTATGCGTTTACATGGCCACACAAAAACAAACGTCTACGTTACATTGCTCTGTACATAATACGACTACTGTAGTATTATGACGCTTGTTTACGCAAGCGGGCCATGGGAATCGGTGGGGGTCAAGGTAGAAGCGTTCACGTCGCGATCCCTGTCAGGTAATGCCTGCAAATTCTACCAAACACTTCGAAGCCGAGCTGAAAGACAACGATGTCCAGAGGCTAACCATCGTGCTTCGAAGAATCGCAAAGAAGAAGAAGCCGCAAGAAAGCCCCACCAATTCCCATGGTCCGTTTTCAGGAGGGTCCTGCCACGTTTTAACAGCAAGGGGGGGCATTATCGCTGTGTGTAATCCCAATTTAGTAATTTGCGGTGTAATTTTTCAGATTTTCTCAATTTGAACCGTGACGGACACGACGGCCTTTACTCCTTGCGAATGACTGACGTCAAGTTGATCTTTAACACCCAACGTGAGTGAAGCGCACGGTGCGTAGTATTTTTATGGTTAACACACAATGCATGCTTAACCAGGACTTCCAGCCGGATTAAAACCCGTGAACCTCTGCATCAAGTGGCGAACGTGTTACGAGGGCTCAGCCATAAGACGTTCTCTCCGCGGCCCTTGTGCAGCGCTTTGTGACCCTCGGGTGAAAGGCGCTCTATAAAATGCTATTATTATTATTATTACACTCGCGACACACGCATTGCCTCGCACACGAGAGAGGCAATTGCTTTCCATTCACGGTATCCGTTGATGGATGAAGACCTGCCCAGACCATCGCAATCGGTCTCGCACACAACTTGCACACCCAACACCTGCGCACAAGTCGATATGATCGCTCCATTTACGCGGTGGGCGTCCTCTAGAGGTGTTAATTTCCTTGGCTCCCACTTAACTTCATCGTTAGTCTCAACCACTGGCCATCAACTCATGAAAATACGTGCCCTGCCAAATCCCCTACACCACCGCTCACGACTTCACAGACGCAGAACAGCCGCCGTATGCCATTAAGTGGCGGTGACATTACCCTGGCGCTTGTGCCAGGATAGGTGCACTCTGAGGTCACGAGCAGTGTGGAAGACTCGCCGGTAGGAGGTCACGGGACAGACATGAGTGTTATGGGTTGATTGACTTAAACGACTTACAGATGTACCACTTGTGCTCCGTATTGTCCACAAAGACATATAACCCCAGTATAGGCCGCACAGGCTGTTGGGGTAAGTGCAGTTTGCCAACATCTACTGTATGACGTCCAACACGGTGCATGTGGTGAGTGGCCAGCATCACACTCGCCCGCCTTTGTATCCCCAGTGATGATGTATTGCGCACCAGGTACTTATTTGAAACTGAGTCGACCCAGGGGAGGCCCAGAACCGATTCATAGCGCAGTGTGCTAACCACGAGCCCCACACACAATCATGCACACACACGCTCGCACACACACACTGACGTGCACACAAAAAACAAAGATTCCCCGTATTGCCTCAACAGACTGTCGGGTAAAGTGCCGTTAGCGGGCGCCCTATGAAGGTCGACACGGTCGCGATGAGCTGGTGCCTATCCCGGCAGACACAGGGCGCAAGGCAGGGCTATACGCAGTATGGGACGCTAGTCCATCACAGGGCACCGGCGTCAATTTAGTCAGCAGGCCAATTAACCTTGGCAGCAACATGTCTTTAGACTGTTGCAGGAAACCGGGGCAGCCAGCGAAAACCTAGGCGGGATAAATTGTTGTCTACTCACTGAAAACCACTTGACAACTACAAAGTATTCAACTGCACGGTTGTTTATTTTTACATGTTTCAATCGAAGCTGTGTCTCGCGGCTATATTTGAACCCGTCTAATGGTAAAGGTCCCTCGCATCTTTAAACACTGGGGGGGGGTTGGAAGCGACCCCTGCCTCTGAGCGCACTCCACACGCAGTGCGCCAGTGCGGCGAAACCCTTCGGGCCACTCACCCGCTGTGTCCCAGAGCCAGCATCCGGATCCAGAAACTAGACCAGATCCATAGTTGTTACTACCTGATTGTGCTCCGTTCAAATCCACTGCGAAAGAATTGGCGTGGTGCCTTTAAGTAGCGGCAGGGTTTCGGTGACCCCATCTAAACTTCGTAGCGCGCGGGCGCCTTTAAAGGGATGTTTTCTGTTCTTCCGTAAACGGGCGACGTGCGTGCCATTAAATGTTACAGCCGCGGGGACACGGAGAAAACGCAACAATCATCAAAAACGCAACACACTTCGTCCATGAATGTGTTGTTTATGCTAATTGTGCTTGTGCACCACTGCCAACACAGCAATGTCGCTACCAAATAATCGGTACACAAAAGACACGTTTTAGTGACTCCCAAAACCCTGTTGGTCACTGATGACACTGATCACAGAATGAACCCCCTATACAAGAGACCTTTAATCAGAGGCAGTGTTTGCGTATCTCTGCCCAAACACCACCACCACACTAGTTGCCTTTAATTGCGTACGTGCCAGGCGCCTTGTCGCAAAACCGCGCGGGTGTCGGCGCTTTAAACTCGCCAGTTGCCTTTATGCCGCGGGTGCCTTGAGGTCAAACAAGCAGCTGGGTTTCGGTGGCGCCACCCGAACCCGGCACAAACCGGGAGGGGGTGCCTTTAAGAGTGCAACCGCTGGTGTATTGATGTGAATATGAACACAACCCGCCCGCGTCTAACTCCACCACAGCACAAACACCTCGCATCAATCACAACTGCTCCGCGTCGCGACAGCAACTTCAGCACACCTCGTCTTAAGAGACTGCGTGTGCGAAGTGTAAATGAGGCAAACACGAAGCCACAAACATCGACCCCCCTTCCTCCTCCGCGTACCTCAAACAGCGCGTCCCGCAGAGCCGACCCGGCACCGCCACTCACATTCCCTACACTGCACCCGCACGCCCACCGACGCCGGGGAACAGCTACCTCCACCGGAAGATTTCTACCTCCACCGGAAGACCTCCACCTCCGCCGGAAGGTTGTTACAGACACTTTTCGGATCCGATTCTTCGAAGCGTGATGGTTATATGACAGTTTCCCATTGCAACAAGTTCTTCTTTAGTTGCGGACAGCCCTTCAACATTTAGATAAATGATAGTCAGTGCTGGACTTAAAGGCGGGCATTGGCCTCTCTTCTTGCTCCAGACTGAGGGGCTTC
>JAZEWU010000001.1:2427095-2455309 GCA_036362915.1 Geotria australis
ACTCCCGTATAGCCTTAACAGACTGTAGGGCCACGTGTTGTTGGCGAACACCTATAAAGGCCCGTGCGGCACACGAGGGATTGGGTGGCCACAGGCCCAGTTACGAAAATCGTCACTGTTGCTGGTCGTGAACGGGAATCGCAATCTCGACACAGATTCACAAAGATCCCCTCTATAGCCTTAACAGACTAGGGCTGCTAGCGAGCACACATTTATTTTTTGTTGCTTTGGTTTTTTATTAGTTGTTTTTTTTTCTGTCGTTGTTGACATGCCTTTCTCTCCGCGGCCCTTGTACAGCGCTTTGTGACCCTCGGGTGAAAGGCGCTCTATGAAAAGCTATTATTATATAAAGAGGGTGGGTGGCCACCACACATCAACAACTGCTGTTTGCCACTCAGTGGTAGTGACCTCACCACAGTGCTTGTGTCAGGACAGATGCACCTTGAGGCCACGTGACACAGGACAGACCCAGGTGCCATAGGCTTCTTACAAGGCCTCTAGTCCTACATCTATCCTGCATGCTGGTATGGCTGGTGGGCCTCTATGTTTCCCCCCTATTCTGTTCTGAATGACCCTTATAATCAATTAAATATATGCAATATGTGGCTAATGCGTAATGCTTCAAGTCAGTTTCAACACCGTGTTTGAATGCAAGAGTTAGGGAGGCATAGTTTCACAACTGAGGCATATCATTGCTGTGTAAACAGCTGATCCTACAGTTGGTGCTGCTGCTGTGATGATGTCTGAGGGCAGTGGTTACCTCATGAAATGTAACATCTGGGCCCTCTGCGTTCCCACTTGAAATGTTCTTACGTCCTCATGTATTTGATTTGGTTGCTACTGAGATCTATATATAATGCCTCTACGACTGCAGTTACGTGATTACGTTCGTAGCATTCATCGTGGCTCTTGTTCTCTAAGGGCAACTATTTACAATTCACCAATCGCATTCCTTTCATCTGTGTTTATCCCCACATTATTCGGTCACCTTTTGCGTTATTTTCGCATCGTGAGGGTTACAGGGTTCAATGTTGACAATGTTTTGTTGACTTTTTCATTCTGTTTCAACTCGCCGTTGCGTCAACGTGTTTTCGTGGGTTCAGATGACTACGAGTTGACTAGTTCTGTTTGATGTTTAACTTTACTTCCCTTGACTTACATTCGGTTCACTACCTGTAGCAATACTAGTTTTCTCATTATGTAAAGTGCTGATCTCCTTTTAATCACAAAATAAATAAGCACTTCTTTCTCCCATATCCATCTTTCCACGTAAAAATATATATAAACTAACATTAGATGTTACACAGCCCATCATCCGATTGGGCTCCTTCTGGAAGAGCGTAGATTCGGCAGTGTTGATTAAGCCAGGCAAACTCTGGACCAATTTCCATACACAGTGACTCATCCGCAGAGTCGGACTTACTTTACTCAATGCTGGTGAATTGCCAATCTTACAATGACCCTCTTGTAATTTGGCTTCTATGGGCATTTGAATCCGTTTAACAACACTACGGGCGAAACGGCTGCATTTCTGTGTGCAGTTTGCATGTTCTCCCCGTGTCCGCGTGAGTGTTCACCGGGAACTCTGGTTTCCTCCCACACTCCGAATACATGCTATTGCATAGGTTGTTTGACCTGCTGACTAAATTGCCCCCGGTGCCCTGTGATGGACTGCAGGCCCATCCTGGATATAACCCTGTTTTGTACCCTGTGTCCGCCGGGATAGGCTCCGGGTCACTGATAATGAATGAATGTATAGAAACACTCAAAATTCCCCGATCCCTCCTGAGCTGCGGTTCCAAAGTCAACTCTCTTGTTTTTATCTGTGATTAGCTTTGTCCCCTGTCAAGTGCAACGCGTATAGAAATACAAACACAAATACTGTACATAGTTTCACACATTCCTTAATTGCCTGTAAACATCTTAATTGAAATTGTTGGCGCCGTTTCACGGCTTGGCTGCCTTCCTACTTCTCTGTGGTTCCTCAGCTATCAACAGCCGTAGTCAATCCACTGCTGGACCAATAATTAATTTGGTATTAATAATTTACTGGCGTCCCATCCTGGGTATAGACCTGCCTTGCGCCGTGTCTGCCCGTATAGGCAGACACGGCCGCTCACCGCGACCCTGTACAGGATTAAGCGGTTTCTGATAATGGATGGATATTCATTCAATGTCGACGGTATCGTTGAAAAAAAGAGAATGACTCAGAGACTCGAGGGAACCGCAGAGAGGCGGGGGAAAAGGCAGCCACGCGGTCAGCCGGCGCCAACATTTGCCAGACACTGCGTCCTATATGTTGTGATGCTATTATCGGACAATTATTGTCTTTTGTTACGGGAGGAAAGCGGAGAACCCGGAGGAAACCCATTGAGAACAGGGGGGTGGGGGGAGAACACACAAACTCCAGAAAGGCGCCCGAGGGGGCCATCGAACCGCCTCGGGCAGGATTAAGGCCTCCCCAAAGCTTACATCATCATAATCAGCCGCCGTAGTCAATCCACTTCTTTTTGAAGGCCTCCCCAAGCCGCCACCCACACGCGCACACAACAGAAACTGCGCCCACGCAAACAGGCAGGCAGGCAGGCATTGTGTTTGCGTTGTTAGGGGCCATCTCCCTCCACAACACACGCCCTGAGCGCGCCTCTGCGTGACGTCGGAGCCGACCTACGAGGGGGTCAGCGCCGCCTCCCTCTGACGCACGTGCGCAGGTGTCGCGACGCTCACGCACACTGCCAGTGCAATGCGTAACTCTGCTGCTGCTGCTGTAGTAACAACAATTCCAAACTTACACGAGGGTTCGAGCGTGGCGTGAGTTCAAACATAACAGTCTCATACAGGCTGTGCTGACTCACGAGGGCATACAGCCTATATATAGACTTTGCTTACCCTTCCTCGCTGGACAACGGTTAAAAAGAGCTACATTGCTCGACGGTTCATTCATTCATTTCAGAAATCGCTTCATCCTGGACAGGGGTTGCGGTGAGCAGGAGCCTGTCCCGGCAGACACAGGGCGCAAGACAGGGCTTTACGCCAGGATAGGACGCCAGTCCATCACAGGACACCGGGGGCAATTAAGTCAGCAGGCCAATTAACCTATGGAGCAGCATGTCTTTGGACTGTGGGATTAAACCAGAGTACCCAGCGAAAACCCACACGGACCCGGAGAGAACATACACACTCCACACAGAAAGGCACCCAAGCCGGGACTCGAACCCGGGAACTTCTTGCTGTGAGGCGACAGCAGTAGTGTGTCTGCACATTACAAGTGTAGTCTGTACACCCACCCCTCTTACCAAGTTTATAGAGCCACCTCTGCTCTATATAGATTGACTACATATAGTTAAAGTGTCACTGTGTTTATGTAGGTGTTCACGGCTCGATGTATGACAATGGCTCTTCAGAGCGGCTCTTTCAGGATAGCAGTGTCGAGCGTTCCTCCACTCTCCATCGTGACGTTTCTCCTCGTCTCTCCTCTTCGAAATGTCGAAAAGGAGAGAGGAGGAATGCTCGCCGCGGCTATCCCGAAAGATCAGCTCAGGATAATCTTGAAGCGTCTCTGTAAAACATGCAGTTTGTGTAGACTGTCTACAACGCCTGTGTAATGCGTCTCCCCGATCAAAGGAGCGTGGGGTGGTATTTATCTTATTTGTCGGCGCTGAGCCAACGGTGGACATTGCACAGTCCTATGGCGAGATGTCTTCATAGAACAACCGCTATAGCGGTACCATTACTTTTAATGACTCTTATGGATATTGATTTATGACCGAGGGCTTAGAGACAGAATCTGAATAATGTTTGGCTCAATGTATGGAACCCATAAGAGACAGAGATGGAGAGGCACACCGGTCAAATCTCAGCAATGTTGGCTCAGTGTCTCTGACTTGTCCATTATAAACCTGACATGGCCTTTATGAACTTCCTTATAGAGAAATACCCAGACCTAGGTCTCAAACCTAGGTTTTCAGTGATACTGGCCAAATGTCCCGGGCATGACCATTATTAGCCTGCCTCAGCCATTACACACTGCCACATACGCACAGAGATGCAGTATGTACCCGCGTCAAAGCGTGAAGTATTTCAGAAAATGCAATAAGTGGATGTGCCTTTCTTCTGGAATGTTTGTCCGACAGAGACACCCAGCCCCAAGGTTGGAACCTTTGACCTCAGCAGTGCTGGCTCAGGGTCTGACCTGGCCATCATGAACACCCTGAGAGACGGATGCATAAACAGAAACACAGCACCATTAACCACATTAAAAAATGTCGGAAAATGTGACAAGTGCACCGGACTTCTTAACATTTTGTGCGACAGAGCCACCCAGCCCCTAGGCTCAAACCCAGGGTCTGCACAGTGCTTGCTCAGTGCCTGCAACATAACCATTATGAAGCTGACACGGCCATTATGAACCATTTGCAAGAGAGACGTGGAAAGTAAGTCATCACTATATTGAACAACCGATGTATTTTTTTAATGAAAATGTGCTTCATTAAAACCGTGATGGGCACTAAAGGCTGGAAATGAAAACATCGATTTGTTTTAGATGGCTTCAATTTGTTGTAATACATATACGAACTCTTACAGGAATGAGCAATGTGAAATATTCAAAATCAAAATTAACTCGTAGGCTTTGATGACCAATGTTATCCATAGTGAAGCTTACCTTTTAAGGTAAGTGCTGTGTGTGCTCGCTCGTTTTCTCCAACATATCGACGGGTGCACTACAATTGCACACTTTTTTCACATGACCTAAACTCATAAACAGAGCTTCCCTATTCAAAATCAATGTTTGTTCTAATCAAAAAATCACAAGGTCATTATTGCAGCGTCAAGGCTCAGTCATCAGCAAACTGGCTATAATTAAGACTATTAACTTTAAATGGATATACAGTAAAGCCTACAACGACATTTGGAGACGGGCCAGCTTATTTCATCAAAGAGTTTGAAATGAAGATGGCCATGGAATATTTTATATATTGTCGGCGTGAAAAGCACAACATTGATGTTCCGACGTTATCGAAGGGATGTATGCTCTAATACGCCGATGACAAAAGCTCAATGCATTGGAACCAAAGCATCGATGCCACTCCTGTAACATTGCCTTTTTTCCGATCAATAAGCATTTATGGAAATGAGTTGAAAAACAAGAGCCTCTCCTTAACACCATCAACGAGTTGAAACTGCAATGGTTTGGCCATGTCATGAGCAGCAGCCGCTTGACTGCAGTAAAGTACTTCAAGGAGCGGTCGAAGGAGAAAGAAAAAGAGGAAGATAAAAGAAAACCTGGTTCTAAAATGTCACAGTGGACTGGAGCAACACTACACAAGGTGCTCACTCGACAGGTCCCAAGACCACACCTGGTGGAGGATAGTGACGGCTGAGCCAGCCATGGGAATAGTAGCGGTAAGAGAGAGACAAGGCATTCCAGGCGCAAGACTCAGAATTTAGGCCCCAAACAAACCGTGCTGGCACAGTTGCTCTGACGCGACAATTACGAACATAATGTAAGAGTGAACGATAGAAGCCCCCGATTGAATCGACATGATATTTCATAAGAATGTGCAGGGTGCATTGACGTGTTTCTGCAAATGAAGCACATTCCTCACCCAAGCCCTTTGCCTGGGGCATATGAGACGCGACCTTTAAGCGAGCGGTAAACATTTTTACCCTGGTAAGGTGCTTATTTTAGGCTAAGTCAGCTTGTAGGAACCCCACTTGAAATCTGCATCATGAAATGTGTATACAATATTAATAGATGCGTGTGTGTGCACGCGCAGACGTTTTGGAGAAATGCCTTTGCATGACAATGTGCCACTACCACGTTAAATACTTGTGTACACACAGTACACAGATGCACTTCCACATGTACGGGTATACACACGTACACTTTAACGTATATACTGTACACGCATATTAATGTCCACATGTACTCACATATGGGGGCGGCACGGTGGCGTAGTGGGTAGCGCTTCCGCCTCACAGCAAGAAGGTCCCGGGTTCGAATCTCGGCTCGGGGTGCCTTTCTGTGTGGAGTTTGCATGTTCTCCCCGTGTCCGCGTGGGTTTTCGCCGGGCACTCCGGTTTCCTCCCACCGTCCAAAGACATGCTGCCAGGTTAATTGGCGTACTGACTAAATTTCCCCAGGCGCCCTGCGATGGACTGGCGTCCCATCCTTGGTGTTCCCCTGCCTTGCGCCCTGTGTCTGCCGGGATAGGCTCCGGCTCACCGCGACCCTGTATAGGATTAAGCGGTTTCTGAAAATGAATGAATGAATGAATGTACTCACATACGGTATATAAAAAGTAAAGGAGCAGCCCTCCAATTTCTTGCTGGCAGAAGGGCCTCTACTAGAGGGAGCTCTAGAGAGCTCTTCTGGAGGGAATTCTGGCCTACTCTTCCATCCTGGCCAGATATCTTGAAGAGGGGGAAGTCCCCACACTTTAACCCAACCACGCTGGAGCTGTGCTCTATTCATATATAATAATAGCATTCATATATAAGAGCGCCTTTCACCCGAGGATCACAAAGCGCTGCATAAGGGCATCGGAGAGAACAGCATGTCAACAACGACAGGGAAAAAAAAACAGCTAATAAAAACCACAGCAACGAAAAGTATCTTGTGACCCCATTTAATTCTCTAAAATGATTATGTAATGTAAACAATACAAAAATTACACGTATAATCCTTATTTTTTCTGAAATAAATAAATAAATAAGGGTTATTTAAAACAGACATGAATGAGCAAAGGAAAAATATGATAGGGGTAATTTTACTGGCGGTCACAAGACGTCTGCACCACCTGTATAGTGCGAGGCGGACAGAAACGGGGATATTTCATAAACTCGACTGCTGTTGCAGCTGCCACGCCGGGAGCTTGAACCGGTAGCTAAATACTTACCTATATACACCTGCACATATCTATATACTACTCCACGTATGTTCACACACGGCCGTTTTATTGCAATGCGTTATATATCATCCATCCATCCATTTTCTAAACCGCTTGTCCTGGTCAGGGTCGCGGTGGCAGCAGTCCAAGGAGAGTGGACCAGACATCCCTTTCCTCAGCAACAGACTCCAGTCTTCCTGGGGGATTCCCAGGCATTCCCACGCCAGTTATAAATCAGATGAC
This sequence comes from Geotria australis, assembly GCA_036362915.1. NCBI lineage: Eukaryota > Metazoa > Chordata > Hyperoartia > Petromyzontiformes > Geotriidae > Geotria > Geotria australis. The sequence continues at coordinate 2,434,229 of JAZEWU010000001.1, forward strand.
CTAAATTAAATTCCCTGCCGTGTCTGCCATCTGTAGCGAGTGATGTCAGAACCGTTCCTGAGCCGCTTACCTTCAGAAATCTGAACTAAGCATTGTGGTGAAGTACGGTCAAACATCTCCACTTGGCCAATATTGTATTGTTGGTGGTGGGGGCTTCATCTAGTAGTTCCTACTTATCATGAGCCGAGTGTCACGATTCCTGCCCCATTCTGCCTTGGTTCGCTTCCTTATCCCATATGTTTGATCCCGGCCTGCCTTGTAAGACTGCCTAAGTCCTCGTTCTATTTTATTATTGCGTAGGATGGCAGCAATATGTAGTTAAATGTGCATGTCGGGGTCTGATATGCACGACGAGAGACAGAGTTTCGCGTAGTTTTTTAGGAACCCGTAGTACTCTGAGAATTGCTCTGAAGAGCTGAGTTTTCGGGATAGCCGTAGCCAGCGTTCCTCCTCTCTCCTTCGCGACGTTTTGCCTCCCACGTTGGAGGCATCATCAACGTGTAGCCATGCGCAAGGCAGGGCTATATTCATGAAGGGATGCCAGTCGTTCGCAGGGCACTGGGGGCAATTTAGTCAACAGGCCAATTAACCTAGGCAGCAGCATGTCTTGGCACTGTGGAGGAAAGCGGAGTACCCAGCGAAAACCCACACGGACCCGGGGAGAACATGCAAACTCTACAAAGAAAGACACCTGAATCGGCACTCAAACAAGGGGCCTTCATGCTGTGAGGCGACAGCGCTACTCACTAAGACCACCGTGCCACCCCCGATCTCACAAATACACACGGTAAATCTGCAGACCTGACCCTGGGTGTCTGCGATCAGGTTGTTCATATTCCACTTGACAATAAGAGGGGATACATTGCGTGTCACTATTTTGATGGCTTTAAAAAAATGTTTTTTTTCTTCAGCAAAACCGCGACCACTACTCATCCTTGCAACGCCAAACGGCTCTCTGGACTTGCGAGCGAAGGTTACAGCAATGAGCTAAATAAGTCGCCTTTAAAATTCTGAACACGTTACGGCTGCTGTCATCATCACCCAGGTTCTGTCCATTGCTGCATGAAGGTCTCTCCGTGCTGTCGTCATCCAAGGCATTATCGTTATGACAGCTCATGCACACGAGCCGATCTCTTCGCTGATTTTCCGTGCTCTGTCGTTGTTGACATGTCGTTCTCTCCGCAGCTTTGTGCAGCGCTTTTTGACCCTCGGGTGAAAGGCGCTATATAAATGCTAGTATTATTATTATCCTCATTTCTGAGTGCAGGGTGGGATGTTATCGTTGATCAGAAGGTGCCCGTCACTTTTTTTTTATCAGCAAGCTGAAATGCCTGGTCCATTAGCCAGAGTCCCTTGTCTGGACTGGATACCCAGAGCTGCCCTACAAGCTGCAATCCTACGATCTCATCCATTGCCCCTCAGTATCAGAAGCAGGAGGGTAACTGCCAAGCCCAACTCCGAATGATTAAGTTCCTGCTTGCAACTTTTAATACATATTTGAGGATTTGCTTTGTCTTGGTTTGCACGCTGTCCTAAGTGGATGCCTGCTACAATGAAAGAATGGCAGGCTCAGATGGCCAGTCAATGGTCAGTGGATAGGTTGGCTCCACAGCAGGGTCTGGTTTCAAGGCCATGGGTTAGTACAGTAGTTACTTTTCAGCCTCTATATATATACATGTATAGTCCAAGAGATGTTTGTCCACATACACATCTAGTTTCATATACAGTACACTGAATGCAGGAATAATAGTTAACCTTGATAGGTAGACGCGTATTATTATATCAGAAAATACCCAGTGAGCTTGCAAGCTCTGGATGCGGGAGTCCTACGATACAACAAACGCTCGAACTAGCCAACACAAACAATATTACCAGGTGAGAGATCAAGGAAACCCAAAGTCTCTTTTGGAATAGGGTCCTGAGTTTAAACAAACAATTGCAAATTGTGTAAACAAAACTCTGTAATACGCATACACGCACCTACACACCTATGAATTTACACCCACGCACACACTATACACACACACACATACCTATACTCGAAATCAGTATATAAAATGTATATGCATCTACTCATACATCTCTAGATATATAGTGTATTTATATATACACACACATCAATATTTGTTACACACATAACCCACGTTGTCTCTATGATAGAGGCAATGTTGTTTCATTAATCTCAAAGGGTTTATTTCACCTGCTGGTCATTTCACCTTCTCATTAAATAAAGGATTCTGGCTGTCTGACGTATGGAAACATACATGTATAAACCTATATACGCCTGTACATATAATCCACACATCTATATTGAAGGATTTATATAGGAACATTTATTTATCTAAATTAGTTAATTTAGTTGTACAATTTTCAGGGTTAGCCCACAACCTAATAGCTACTAATCATATGAGAATTTCACAACTGTTTTTAAGAAAAAAACATTCTAAACAATAATTCTCATCAGGCCCCATGGTGTAGAGCAGGGGTGTCCAAACTACGGCCCGCGGGCCAACTGCGGCCCGCCATCCATTTTTAATTGGCACGTATCAAAGTCTAAAAATATAATGGTCTATGGCCCATACATAATATTTGCGCTTAACGGTATTGTGAGCGGCCCAGTCCTTCGTATATTTTTCTGTATGTGGCCCTCAGGAAAAAAAAGTTTGGACACCCCTGGTGTAGAGCCACCATTCTCAACCGGTGGGTCGCGACCCATCAGTGGGCCGCGAGCGCCACGTAATGGTCCGTGGAGACCAGACCCAACTCGACCAAGTGGGCCTTGAGGTGCAAACGATTCAGAACCCCAGGTGTAGATTTCAGTGTCCAACTCCTACGGTCCACTCTGTCCCTCTGGCCTCTCTACTATACACGTGCCATGAAGGTCCATTGCCCGAAACGTCGCCTATTATATATATATATATCTCCTAAGGCGCCAGTGGTAATAACGAACGACTTGAGTTGTTTTTTTCTGCAGCGTATTGACTTACATACACAGTACCGGTACGACATAATACACCCCTATCGACATATTGCTCTTCACAACTAAGTATATTACTCACCCATGCGCGCACATACCTACGTCTGTAACGCACGCACACACTCCCTTACGGCCTCAGGGTGTTACCCAAACCAACACAATCACCATCACCACCACCACCACTCCCTCCTAGCGTCTCCTCCTCCCCATCCCTGCCCAACACGCATTACAAAACCCAGGTCTCCGGAGACGTGTGGTACACACGGAGACACGCGCAGGGGGAGACGGAGACAGGGTCAAGTGGATAGGAGACACTGAGACAACAGAGATACAAATCGTAAGGAAGAGGGCACAGGAGTCACACACAGTGTGAACCGCTCCGTGCTCGAGATGGTGATGCTACTGGGACGCGTGTACCCGGTGGTGGCGGTGGTGATGGCGATGATGTGCAGGACAGGTAAGAAGACCGTGGCGTGATCACGCTGGGTGTGCTGATGTTCACTGGTGTGTACGTTTACAAAGCCCTGTGAGCTTAGTTAAGCCCGTGGCTTTGCATTCAATACTTTAAAAAGGCTGCAGCATCTTTTTAACATTTTAATATATATATAGAACGCAATGTCTGGCAAAATGTTGGCGCCCGCCTACCGCGTGGCTGCCTTCTTCCTCCCCCACTCCTCTGCGGTTGCGCGCACCTCTGGGTCGTTCTCTCTATCTCTCTTCACTATATCTCTCTCTCTTCGATAGTAAACGAAACTTCCGCGCGTTATAAGTGGTACATTCAATTCAAGGACAAGCGGAAAGTGACTGTGTGAGAAGTTACAGTCTTTCCCAGAAGGAGGATTCACGTGTAAGGCACGTAGTTGGCGGCTCTGTTTCTTCTCTAAGTGACACTCGTGCGTTTCCCTGCCACAGGAGCGCGGGCCGATCACGCCAATTCTCACTGGTGCTAGCTTCGGACCCGTGGTGTAAATTCCAAATTCCCATGACTGTGGGAGCATTAGTACTTTCTTCATTAGAACGATTCTTGACTAGTTTCCACGAAGTGGAACCAATTGCTTTATCTACCCCAGCGGTATGATGATGATGTTGTTTGTAATAACGATAGTAACGATGGGCTGAGCAGAGACGGGATCTCACGGCAGGGATTTGAACTCGGATCCTTCTGATTGAGGCGCTGAGCTCTCTTCACAGGAACACACGGGCTGCTGCTATCGGTGTCTGTACAGGTGCACTGTGTGTACACGCGTAGTGGTTGTACATGTACTATGATGATGTGCGTGTTATATGTGCCTAACGGAGTGCAGGAATGTGTTCATTTTAAAGGGTTTTTTTTTTCATTTTGAAGGTAACAATCGCGGTGTTTTCGTTGACTCAGAACCCACTCCCGCGCGGAGCCCTGCCCTGACCTTTTTTCATGACCACGCTATTGTTACATTTCATAATCGACGACAGATATATCGCTTTTCATCTTGATTCTCTGATAACCCTAGAGGGCGGTGCAGGTCACGATGCTGCACCCCGCGTTCACAGCCCATGTATTAATCCACTGCCAGATGAAGGCCTCACAAGCAGCAACAGCAAGTCACCGCTCCAGCATCCAACCTCCCTAAGCTAGTTCGACCATCACTCCCTACTGATGTTAGCCGTAGCTAGGGTTGGAACTGGGGTTACTGGGTTTAGAGTCCAGTGCATTATACCGCTGCGCCACCGCTGCACCCAGCATCCTACGTACGGTCACGAAACTCTGCAGAGCCAATTTCAAAGTTCCCCTCTAAATGAGCAACGCCTGAATTATTTTGCCACCATCTAATCTCATAGAAGCGGTTGGTTTTATGCCTCTGTATATTTGATTTTGCCATCTCGGATGCTACTGCTCTACTTGTCTGTGAAGCTAAAATTAAACCTCGGGAATTTCGTGTTTATCTTTTGACCTGTGCGTTTGGCGTCACGTCGAGAGATTGGACACTTACGTTGCCAACTTTAAGAATGTAGTGTTACACCACCTCGTGTGAGAAAATGGCCACTGGACGGTGACATCATAGAATATTTCTGAAAGTCTCTTCGATCTGCCAGTCACTTGTTATCCACACTTCATCTTACAGCACGCTCAAGTTGTGAGCGTGGCTGTCCACTAGGTGGTGCAAATTCTCAAGCGCTCTCCTGCAAAGGTGTTTGTGGCTCGGCAATGAAACGCAAACATTTTGTCATCCTCAGAGCTGGAAAAACCTAATGTTGAATGAAGTGAAAATAGATATATTGGGATTTTTTCAGTGCAGTTATTGGTAGGTAGATAGATAGATGTTTTTTATTACAGCAGAAAAATACACTGAGCTTGCAAGCTCTTTACGGGACACCATCAAAACTCGCTCTCTACGCTTGAAAATTTGACTTAATCACTGTTGGCTCAAACACGAATTCAAGCCAAGGCTCTCATCAATATGCGAGCGTTAACTATCTCTTTTGTGGAATCAGTCCCCTGTGAAGACCTTGCTGGGGTTTTTTGGACCTAAACTATGCATCTGCAGATTTGAATTTTTCATCATCGTCATCATGACCCATTGTCTATTCAGAAACAGGAACGCATGGATTAGAGAACTTGCGCAAATGAGAGTAGCCACTTTGACTGTCAAAAATAAATGTGGACTTAACTGGAGGATGGGCCGAGTCAGGGAACAGCACCCAGGCGGGAGATCACAACTGAGAAGATGACAGTTGCAGAAACTGAGCGATGACATCAGCTCATCTGCAAGGAGTGAGAAAGGTTGTGGCAACAAAGTTGGGAGGCTTTGATCCAGCAGTGGATAGACCATGGCCCAGGATAGTTATCTGTGTGTGTTACACAATCATGGATGTGTGGTGTATATGATTATGCGTATGTATATATATGGTTATGTGTTGTAGATAGGTTGATATAGATGTTTGGTGTAACCTGTCATCAGGGATGTATACGTACGAGATTTATTTGCAAGCATAGAATGTTTATGTATACATTTATGAATGTATATAACGGTATAAGTGTGCAGATGTGTAATGATAATCCATCTATCCATCCATTTTCAGAAACCGCTTAATCCTATACAGGGTCGCGGTGTGTAATGATAATAATATAATTTAGTTGTGCAGTGAAGCCTTACTCCGCCTGCACTGAGGTGTGCAGCCAATTCCATTAGTTTGGCACGTGGCAGGGAACCACCTGCTAAATACTTTATAAAGGACTTGGGATGGACTACCTCGAAAAAAACCTTGCATGCATTAGCATAGCACTCAAAGTCTACATAGACAGATAATGAACCCACTTAGTGTCCTGAAATCTTCTGGCCATTTTATGGCCGAACGGATTTGGCATTTTCACAAATCTGTACGAGACATACCAACCCTTGCCTCTAAACCGCTGGATTGTGGGTGTGCAACCTCCACGCCCAGCTCAATGTCATCTATAGAAGTGATCGTGACTAAACGCGTTTTATGGAAAGGCTAAACATCTTAAATTCAGAACACAGTTAAGCCTATGCTTATAGCAACAGTATAAATAAACATTACAAAATCCAACATTTTCTAATTTGGCACCCCCAAAATTGAGGAATAAATTCTGTAACTTTATTTTTAAAACCTGGGACTCTGAAAGTTCTAACGATTTTAAAGGATCCTGAATATAAATATGCAAAACTATTTTTGATACAATATACAATCCCCATCATCTGTGAACCAAGTACACTGCCTCCTGTGGAGATTGACGATACAGCCAATATAACGTGGGTGAAGATACCTATCCATTACCTTGATGTCCTATATGAAATGGTGTTGTGGTTGGTGGCTGGACGACATTGAGCGGTGGCAAATTATCTCCCAATGCTTTTGCACAACAATCTGCAATAGCAGCTAAGCTGACTTTAGACTTAAGTGAAGAGTGTTTGAGGCAGCAATTACATTTTTACGATATGCTTCAGACAGCTGGAAGAAAGCAACAGAGCAGAAGCATCTGGCCTTTGAATACAAGTGCATTCGCAGGATGCTAGGAGTTTCATGGCAGTAAAGTAGATTATAGGATAAACAGCTTTGAGGTTCAGACTAGAATGCTGCAGGAAAGCTACGTGGATGGAATCGAGCAGAGGAGGTTTCCGATGGATAGGTGGGAAAAATATGCAAGATTAAAGGAGGGCAGGTTACCGAAAGTGGCATTGCAGAGTTTCGAGAGGTCTGAGACGTAGAGAAATACCTAAAGGCGATGATGATGATGATCGTGAGTGTTATACTAGGCGTTGGAGGTCAGCTGCTTATTGTAACAGCTTAGGGCCTTGCAGAAGGTAGTGATGTAATGGTTCTTGTGTGTGTGTTATGGATTTTATTCATGGATTAAAGTCGATTTTTACAGTCCTAGTAACATGGATAAGATTGACTGTCATGCATCGGTTATTTACAATAAAGTTAAAAGTAATTACATGCTATGCCTTTGGGCTAATAAATAAGTCAATATATCCTAAACACAGAACATCAAATGAGACGGTGCTAACAGATTAAATGCCAATTGAACTGAATCGTGACTATCAAAAACCAAGGTGGTCCGTACCCTATATATGAAGTGTTATGTATGTATATGTGTCATAGAGGTGTGTATGTGTGTACCACATTAATCTTTGTAGACTACACAAGGACACTTGTTCTTGGGCTGGAATTGTGATTAACGTTAACAGACTGCACTACGAACCCAGCAGTGACCTGAGTTTGACTCCCGGTCACGGCTAACACCAGTTGGGATTTCGTTCAACCGAACAATCTGGGTTTCCCCTAGTGCGACTCGGCCTTAAATCAGAACTTGGTGTGATGTGTGAACATCAGTAATGGGTGTGGTTCTGACCACACCGCCTCGACAGAGGGTGCTCGCTTACAGCACTTTCCCCAACAGTTTGTGGAAAGCTACGGGGGAATCTTTGTCTTTGTGCGCAGCATATGTCTATAACGGTCTGCGTGTGTGTCTTGTCTCTAGATGGGCTGGTCTGCGTCTGGTGTAACCTGGCAATGGACTGCACCCAACTCATCAACTGCGCGGGCACTTGCTACATCTCGACCGGCGAGATAGGTGAGATATGTGCACGTGTGTATATGTGTACCTTGTGTCTACGTGCGTACGTATTTTTGTGTGCGCACGGAGTTGCTGTATTAGTGATGTGTGTCAGAGTTGGATGTCTGTGTGCGTATAACTGGGCGCATGTGTTAGTGTATTATGTCACTGTGGCTTTGTGTTTATATTTGTGTGGTCTTTTGCATGACATTCGCATGCATGAAACACAATTACTTTTCAGACACACTCTTCACTCTGCATTACGTGAGCATAGCAAAGCCTTTGAAGTTATGGCAAGAAGCATGATTGTACATCGTGTGCAATCCTTTTGCCATCTCTCTCCCGGATGATGTCCTCCCCCCCGCCGTGCGGGTCGCAGGAGTTACGTCCCGATACAGGATTCAGTGTGGGTTGGTAAAAGTGGGGCTGAACATAGACATAGGAGCATAGTACATTACAATGAGGTATGTTGCTGCACTGCCCCCTGCTGACAAAGTAACCCAACAGCATGTATTTTATGTATGGCGGTCCTCCAATCCAAAAAGCACTATCCGGGCTTAACCGTGTTTTAGCTTCTGAAATCTGACGAGATCGGGCAATTGTGTAATCGACTCTTTATGTGGTCGATTACTCAGGCTTCATTAGAAATAGCTAACACCCCGATATCCTACCTGCCAAAGGTTGGAAACCAATGATGCTCATAAGCACTGCCAGTAACCTCCCGTGCACCAGGCACAGCATTGTATCTGTTATCCGATCGATCGGTTGAGTATTGAATCGACAAACGGTCGCGTAATCGATTAACTAAATAATCCTGAATAGCCCAGCTCCAGTATCGGGTGGCTCGCTTTTTGATGGACCAACTGCGTTATTTACAATCCGAATTAACAATTGTCTCCGCTGTGGTTTTCTCTCTTTCGTCCTCCGCACAGCGAACCGCTCGGGAGTGGTGCGTGGCTGCGCCCCTTACCAATGCGACCGCCCCAACCTCTTCCTACCTGCGAACGCCACACTCCGCTGCTGCGACACCGACGAGTGCAACCGCCTGTCCATCCTCGACGTGGTCCAGGGCAGCATCAACTTGGACGCGAGCATGGCCAACTACGATTACTTAAACTCGGCTCCGAGGACGGCGGCGTTGGGCGGCGGATCGCTGTGGTTGGGGATCTCCGCGTTAATCGGCTTCACGTTCGCGTTCAGAGGAGTCTGAGAATGACAGCGGTCGGGGCGCGGAGTCGAGATATCTTTTTAAGTGGAGACAAAACTGAGCACGCAACTCTTCTCTAGTAGATACTCACACACCTATAGGCCGTATGGCACGGGCTGTTCGGCGAAAATCTAAAGCTTTGATAATTGCAAAAAACACATTCCATTGGTCAGTGATGTCGCTGTGCTAAGACTGCCACAGTTTTAATGAAAAAACAAAGTTTGTGACATCACCTGTCATGCACCGGAAAGCCACTTTAAAGTCATTTATTTCAGAAAGAAAACTTGGACATTTGTGCCGGGCATCCCAGGACATACAGCCTCTATGTTTAGGCATCTAGAAGCGATATTTCTTTTTGGGTTACATTATTAATTAGATGAACAATTTCTTCGATGTAAACAAAAAGTAACGCTTATTTCACTGTAGAAATTCCCACATAGCTCTGGGATAACTGCTACCTGATTTCTCTCTGTTCTAATTCAGACTTGCAGGTAAACAGAGCAGTGCAGTTAACTGTCGATTGTCCAGGGTAATATGCAGGAGGGGTCTCCCCGATAAACCAAAAACACGGATACTGTTAAACATAAATAAATTAGGTCAAAAACGCGTATTTATTGTGAGCTTTTTAATCAATCGATTCACTTGCCAACGTATTTGAGTTCACGTGGGCACTGACCCTCGACAAATGAGGAGCAGCTAATAAAATAGCGGGCATGAAGATATGTTTTTCAAGCACAATTAATCTGAAACCCATTAAGCGGCCCATGGATAATTAAGTGTAGCCCTGTATATGTACAAATGTATAGCTCCTGCACTCAGACATGTATCATATATTGACACGCGTACATGCTATGCCCTGTATACAGTATATTTATATGTTTGCCGCTGGTTAGCTGACATCTTGCTGCTCTCAGACATCTAGACTTCAATTCAATTAAATATTTTTGCTGTGTGTAGATTTGCCTATACATGCATGCACGCATATCTGCATAAACGTACATATGAAATACACAAACATAGAAAACCTCAGAAAATGTGGCATTGACACTGCCTTGTACCAAAATACGCTCACGTTTTGGAGTAATGACCCTTCTTCAGAGCTGGGGGCAGAGACTGCCATTTTATAGTTGCAGATAGCACTTTATCGTGTTGAAGTATTCCCAAAGTTGGGGATATATTTAAGGAAATAACCAAATGTCTAAGCAGTAAGAAAACCCTTAATACGTCAAGAACGTATCCCTACACCGATAATACATTATAGGTAAACGTATTAAACGTGACAAGAACTTCATACTTCATCAAATGAGAGCCGATTGTTTCATTGTGGAGCACTGATGTACCATTGTTTCGTATGAATGAGCCCGGAAAAAGTCACGTCTATTGCACAGCTTTACGCGTCTGAGCAGGTGTGAATTATCCTATACATGCTTTTGCAATTACCCAAGCTTTCTAAGTTCTGCAAACCTTGCTTACATCATTTACACAAACACTTCCAGCTCGGACGGCCTGCTGGACACTTGCCGTTGTGGCTGATTCGAAGGCTTCATTCACGTTCGGGATTTTAAATGCGTTCGTGAACACTGCTGCTGTCAGATGACTAAGGCTTCTAAGCTTTCTCACCATTTCTCTCAGGCTTACTCTGGTGGGGCTTAGAGGGCATTACATATTTACGAGTCTAAAATTGAATATGAATGCTTAACGGGGTGACACTAGTTTACATTGGGTTAAGAGAAAACTAAATAATGTGTGCTGGTGCGCCACTGCCAACGCCGCATCACCAAATAATTGTCTCGGTTTAGATAAAGACGGGATTTACACTAAATGCATCTAGTCAGTGGACACTAAATGGGTGAAGAATTTACCTGAACTGAGAGTAAACAGGAATGATAATTGTAGCAACACTAATTTAGGCTAGTTTAATAGGTTTTGTGGTCTAGAATAGGTATAAAAAACACACATAAATGCTGGCTTCACTAGTGTTAAGATAAGATTGCGACTAGACCAGCCTGGACTAGGCTCAGGATTACCACGTATAGGTTGGCCTGACGATAAACCTTCCTAGAATAAGCTGACGCTAATACAGTCCCGTAAACCCGAAACTAGGCTGAGGCGAAATGGGTCTTGAGTAGGTTTATGATTAATCGTTTAGACCAACTGGTCTAGATCATCCAGAGTGTAAACTACTCTAGAGCCGGCCAATTAAATTAGTTTCGGATAGGTAAAGTCTGAGCTGGTCTATAGACTAGGATAAGATGCAATATAGATGCTGCTGAGTGGGTGTATTTTACAATTTACTGTTGAGTAAACTTTTAAACAACTCTTATGCATGTTCGTAAACTTTAGTCTGTTGAGTTTGTTGTAGCATTTAAATCATTTAAAAAACTCTTCGGTAAAATTGACATCTTGAGGAAACAAATAACGCTGTGTGTTTTTATTAAACATTTACACGCATTCACGAAGCTATTTAAAACTGTATTGTTGGATTAAACGATGACATATTTATTAACTAAATAAAAATTATCGTGTTTATTTTTCCAATTTGATTTCTGCCAAAGTGTTTATGCTTGGAGGGAACTGCCCTGGAATAGATTCTGCAAGGCCTTCCCCTAATTATGGCCTCTGTGACTCTGGGATTTAAAAGTCAGTCTCTCGCAGCATATCTTGAGTGCCCTGACACGACCATTATGAACCCAGTCAAAGAGATTGGTTACACCGAAACGGGTGTAATTAAGCGGCAGTCAAATCGCGACACATTACACTTTAAACCACAAAAACTGAATTATCATTCTTAAACAGGGTACCGTTTGTAAAGCAGAACCAAACACCGCGCGCTTATCTGAGCTACGAATTTCAAACGCCCTGCCCTCCCTCACGTGTTTAACCTATAGCCAATCAGCGCGCACGTGTCGGTGGCAATGACGTCACGCGCGACCACCACTCCCGTGGGTGACGTCACGTAGCGAGCACGTCACCGCGGCGGGCGTGGCGATAAATGACGTAATCGCACACGTCTATCGCCATGCCGACCAGGGGCGGGTGCGCAGCCGCGTGAACATGCACCACACAGCCACCGCGCAACTCGCGTACCATTGCTCAGAACTGACAGCGTGGCCCGATGCGTTCTTGTTCGGCCAGTCGCCTCCATTGACGTCAATTAAATTACCCGGAAAAGTAAATGAATTAATGAAAGCGTGGTTCCTCTCAACAGCGAGTCCCCGTCCTTTACAAAGAGTTAGTTTCGCTCTCCTTCATTCTATCCCTTTATTTGTACATTCGTTGCTGACCGACAGTCGTGGTTGCGGGCAGTGAGCGGGGGCTCGTTTTGTCCGAGTGTCTTTTGTGATCGGCTTTGGGTTTTGATGCGGTAGAGTGTGGGGCACTTTGGCATCGCGCTCGTGTCCATGTGTTTGGGAGCGGAGCTAATCAGCCTCATTAGCCGTCGTTTACTCGGCTAAGACCCGGTCAAGCTCGTCCTATTCGTTACCTTGATGAAATATTGGGTCGGTGTCGATCAATTGAGTTTTACAAGCCGAACAAAGTGTCTTAATTAGTGTGCTGTCTGATTGGCGTACCAGCGTGTTAAACACGCGAGACGCGTGTTGGTGGGATAGTTAATGTATTGTTTTAAGAGTCGCTCCGTCAAATATTGACCGCGGTGAAGTTCAGGCCTATGTATGTTCAAAGTTTTAACTAGCCGTAGGTAATGGTAACGCGTATAGTTGAGGCTGTAATATTGTGTAATTGACATTGCGTAATTATTCGTTGACAGGTCGAGATAATTAACCTCTTAAGTGTCAAATGTTAAACTTTGGTTAGTGTTATCAGCCCGAAAAGCTACATTGTTTATATACATTTTTCACAGTGTCTTTATTAACCACTTAAAAGTTTCGATATATTTTGTTATCGCGAGGCACCGAGGAGATGCTGCTAGTGTTGTCACAAGTTTCATAATTTAACTTTTATTAAATAAAATGTAAATTTTGTACGCATGGTGGGTTAGTCATAATCGCAATAACGGTGATTTTGTGCAGGAATCTTAAGGGATAATAGACATGGAAAAAGCACAAGTTTTAAAAAGTACGATTTCTTGAATTAGAATCCGTGTAAAATCACGTTACATATCTGTGTGTAGTGTATATAATATCGCTGTCTGGGAACTAACGTTATAACCTACTTTCACCGTGTTAGCAACAAAAGTTACTTTAACATAAATTTAAATTGTGCTAAGAATAAAGCAATAAACAACTTTACATTAAACTATTTCTATTATAAAAGTAGCAGTCATATAATCAATTAAATTACTCTACAGCTCATTCTAGCCATAACAGAATCCCACAGAGGTAGTCTTGACAGGAGACGGGCATAGCGTTACCTACTGGAGGACCCTGTATCACTGCTGTGTAGAGCGACGCTGAGCTTCTCTGGCAGCAATAACATAGATCATACCGTTGCTGCAGAGCTACTGAGTCTTCAACCAGAAGACCTCCTCCTCTCTCATGGACCCTCCAGCCCATGACCCCTCCACTCCTCCTCGTCCCACCACGCCTCTCCCCCCGTCGCTCCCGTTCTTCCCGCACGGGAGATCGGTCCTTGACGAGGAGGCTGAAGGGTTCGCCCTGGGGTTCGTCAGGGCCTTAGAAGCCATGCACACGGCGGGCTCTGGGCCGTGCCCGGGCCCGGGCCAGGGCTCAGCGGGCCACGGGACAGCGCATGGGCAGCCCTGCACTGCCAACAGCGGGGGCAGCAATGGCCTGGCCGCAGGACCGGTGGCGATGGGACTGCCCCTGGCTGTCATTGACTTCGACTCTCAGGTAAAAGAGGGCGATCGTGACATGCGGCACAAATCTATCCTTACAGGTCCACCACGCCGAGGCTGACTGAGACCGACGTAGTTCCAACTCGGGTTACGGTGGCTCTGACACAGCCGCTGTGGACCAGCTTTGATCTGGTTGTGACTGTCAGACCAGTAGGAGCGAAACCGGACTCATCGGAGCATGGGATTGAAGAGACAGACTTTGAAAGACTGTCCGTATGGGATACACTCGTCTGTGTAAATTCGGTCGTGTAAATTCCCCGTTCTCATCGTGGGGGCTAGTCTCTGTATGTCAACCACAGTTTATCTGAAAGTGGTGCTGCTGCTTAATGGGTCACCTGCTGTGATAGTCAAACTTGGGCTGGTGATCTAACCCTGAGAGGTGGTCATGTGGCCAGTCGATTCATAATGGCCATATCGGAGACACCTGGCTTCACAGACTCTGGGTTCCAATCTGGGTTTAATGTAACCAGTGACAAGGTGATGTGTGCGTGTGTCTCGGGAGCATTTCAGGACTCATCTTTACCTCACTGTGTCTCTGAATCTCCACGTCTCGGTGTGTGTGTTTAAAGCAACACCGCCTGGCTGCCTCCTCCGCCTATCTGCGCTTTCCTCGCGCCTCTGAGTCGTTCTGTCGTCAATTGAGTACCTTCGACAGTGAATGAATATGTGCCACGCGTTATAAATGTAAAATTATCCATCCATCTATTTTCTAAACCGCTTGTCCTGGTGAGGGTCGCGGTGACAGCAGTCCAAGGAGAGTGGACCAGACATCCCTTTCCATGTGCCTCCACATGTCTTCGAGTCTCGGCAGCATCAGTCTTGACAGGAAAAAAATGAATTGTCACTACCATACAGCGTCTCTGGTAATCTCTGTCTCCTTGTGTCTTAGTGCTTCCTCGTGTCTATTAATCTCCGTGTGTCTGTTAAACCCCGCGTGTCTCAGGAGCGACTCAAAGCGGAGAGGAAGCGGCAGAGGAACCGGCTGGCCGCCTCGCGCTGTCGACACAGGAAGCTGGAGAGAATTTCGCGCCTCGAGGAGAGGGTGCAGGCGCTCCGAGGGGAGAACTCTGCTCTGCAGGTGCTTAGTGGGGCACGGCCTACACTTAGCTTCACTCAGACTGAAATTACTGTCAAGTAAACACATGGGGTGACATGATGGCGCGGTGAGTAGCGCTGCAGCAAGGAGGTCCTGGGTTTGTATGCCGGCTCGGGTGCCTTTCTCCCCGTGTGCGCGTGGGTTGTTGCCAGGCACTCCGCTTTCCTCCAACAGTCCAAAGACATGCTGCTGCACAGGTTAATTGGCCTGGTGACTAAATTGCCCCCGGTGCCCTGTGATGGACAGGCGGCCCCTCCTGGGTATAGCCCTGCCTTCCACCCTGTGTCTGCCAGGATAGGTTCCGGCCCACCGCAAGCCTGTACAGGATTAAGCGGTTTCTGACAATGGATGAATGACTAAACACATATGTTGGCACACACATAGGCAGACACGCTTTGGCCTCCCTTCACCAACCCGCCGTGACCAGGGGTGGTGCGTTGTGCGCAACCAACTCACATGACCAACGAGGCATGAGCAGACCTTCATTCAGCAGTGGATTGACAGAGGGCTGTAGATCACATTGTATTTTGACATATTCACACACAGGGACGACCCCTCTGTCCAAACAGGCTGAAATAACTTCTGTTTTACAAAGATCTGCATATAGTCATACAGGGGGGTGTTGTGGCCAGCACCATGCCCGGCTGTCATGGTCTGCATATGGATGATATTCACACACCACGTTAGGTACTAATTTAAGCAAGAGATGACCTAGCAGAAGAGACCCAGGACAAGTTCTGATACGTAATGTGCGCAGTACTCGTTCACCTTACACACCCCTTGCTTAAAGTCGCCAAGCGGCATCTGTATCTCGCTCTGCCTCTTGGTCTCTTTCCCAACATCCGGTTCTCGAGAACTTCCTTCACGAGCCTTCACCTCTGAGCTTGTGGCCAATCCACATCGTCTGCCTTCTCCGGGTTGTTCAAATTTGACTTCCCACTTCGTGATCCTGTTTGAGAACTTCCTCATTACTCTCTCTCTCTGTATTCAACATACAATGTTCTACCACATTAAAAAAACCTCCACTTAACACTCATACTGAACTCTTACAACACTACATTCCACACTACACTCATACAACACTCCACTCATACAACATTACACTCATACTACACACAACACCTCACACTAGACTACATTCATACTACACAGCAATCCATGCTACACACCGCACTAATTACTACACTACACGCACCACACTACATGACGCTACACTTCACGCAGTCATACAACACTACACTCCACACTCGTATGAGACCACTCATACAAGACTACACTTCACACTACACTCATACAAGACCACACTCTATTCTATACTTCTTCTTCTTTGCGATTCTTCGAGGCACGATGGTCAGCTTCTGGACATCGTTGTCTTTCAGCTCGGCTTCGAAGTGTTAGGTAGAATTCGCAGGCAACACCAAGTATTACCTGACAGGGATTGCGACGTGAACGCTTCTACCTTGACCCCGATTCTATACTCATACAACACTACACTCTACACTCGTACAACACTACACTCCACACTACACTCGTACAAGACTCCACTCCACTCGACTAATTCAAGACCACACACTACACATGACACTCAAGCATCTTCATGAGCCTCCAATTTTAACTTTGTGCTCGTTCGTCTCGTCAGCAGCGTTCCTATCTTGTCGATTGGTGATTTTTCCGTGGAAATCTTGCCTCTCATCGCCCTCACTCATCCAGAAAATCCTCGCCAAGTCTCAGAACTCTTATTCAGAAGGGTTCTGTCAAGTTCTCACAGTAGGGGGCCATATTCCATGAGAATATTTCCCAGATACTCTAATTGACTCACTTATATTGACTTAAGGTTTAAAGTTATGAAACGCTGCAATCATAATTACCACCCCCCGTGTTATTCGACACGCACGGTGTAGGTGGAGCCAGCACCAGCGCGGTGTGAGTCATACCGAGGTGTGGCCGACTATGCGATAGCATTGGCTTTGCCTGATTAGCTGCTAATCAGGTGACTGGGGGATGCATCTGCTCACATTATAATTGTGACTCTCTGTGATTGGCCGATAGTACCTTAAACTTGTTAGCCAGTGCATTGGTGGTAACCTGCTGTAATATTAAACATCTCTCTATCTATCTAAGATCCCTTTTAAAGATTGCACAGGTTTCCTTAACAGCAGCCCAACAGCTGAAATGTATTGAGGAAAACATTCAGTGTTGGATGTGTATCCTCCTGCTTCTGACGTGATTATCTGCGTCTCAAGTGCGGAGCAAGGGCGCAGTGGTTAGGGCACTGCTGAGAACCCGGCAATCCAAGTTCGATTCCCGCTCACGGCCAACACCAGTGACTATTATCTGAAGCAGTCCTGGGCCTCGCCGATCCCAGACCTCCCATAGTTCGACTGTGAATGAGTACCTATTGCTGCGATGTGTAAATATCGGCACAGGGATGACCAAGGTGGCCAGGCGTGGTGTCGTTCACACCAACCTCTCATGCGCTTTACCGGCTTCAATAAGTCTTCTTATTTGCGATTCTTCGAAGCACGATAAGTGTTCGCTAACAACCCCTTCCACAACGGTCTGTGTAAAATACATGAGGAACATCACTTGGATGGCTCTGTGGCGCATTGATAATCCAGCAGGAAACGTGATCAACAATGAATATGTGCGCGTTATGAATATCAAATAATGTATTATTATTAACAAGAGACGTCGGAAGAACGTGTCACACGCTTGGAACACAATCGCCCGTAGGCCGGGTACTCTGATAATTATTGTCATCCATCCATCCATTTTCTAAACCGCTTGTCCTGGTGAGGGTCGCGGTGGCAGCAGTCCAAGGAGAGTGGACCAGACATCCCTTTCCTCAGCAACAGATTCCAGCTCTTCCCGGGGGATTCCCAGGCCAGCCGAAGGATGTAATCCCTCCAGCGTGTCATCATTATTGTCATCATAACTTGTAAACGACGTACGTGTGTGTGCGCGCGCGCGCGCGTATGTACAGGCGGCTGCCGGTTCTTTGAGGCGCCAGGTTGCCGGTCTGCGTCGGCGCGTCCTCTCTCACCTGCACGGGGGATGCAGCATCGCAGCCCCCCGTGGTGCCGGGGGGGGCGCGGGTGGAGGGGGCCCTGCCCAGGAGGCTTGCTGAGGGGGTGGGGGACGGGGGAGGGAGAGGGCGGTGGGCAGACTCCCATCCTGCCTCACGCACGCGCTTATACACCCACTCGCTTTTACAGCCACTCCGTGCATGCCTCATTAATTCATACCAAAAATATCTCATGCGCTTATACACCCACTCGCATATTCACCCACTCGCATATTCACCCATACCCACAATGCCTCTCATTCCCAAAATGAATTGCTAGCTTTTACACCCACTCCCATAATGCCTCACTTATTCCCATAATACCTCACTCTCATGACTCATCGCTCATGCATCCACCCACTCATTGACCGCATATTATCTCTCAATGCTTCACTCTCATACAATATGTACACACCCGTACATTTGTATATACACAAACACACAAATATGCACTTGCATATGTATATATAAGCACATATATACAGCCTCGTATACACACACATGTATATACACACCTACACACTTTACCTATATTCAATTATACATAAGTATATGTAACATGTATATATACATGCAAATATATCTACACTGTAAGCTGAAATATGCACTAGTCAAATCTGCATTCGGGAACTGTTAACATGTCCAATATAAAAAACCTCATCTCATCCAATACAGAACCCTCATCTCATCCGATGACTCCAATGAATATTCATCAAGCAAAGTTTAATCAATAAAACTGTTGGCTCATCACATTTTGAACCCTGCTGTCATCCAATGAAAATCATCTTTGAAGTGAGACGGAAGCCTGGTCTTATCCATAACAGAACCTCCATCTCATCCAATACAGAACCCTGGTCTTATCCATTACACAGCCTCCATGTCATCCAATACAGAACCCTGGTCTTAGCCATGACAGTACACACGTGTAATCTGATACAGAACCCTTGTCTTGCTCGGGTGCCTTTGTCTAAAGTCTAAAGTTTATACACTAAGTATTATAACTGACAAAAATATTCATAAATGATCCTTTATTAATACGTTAACAAAGTATGTCTTAAGAATATTGCGCAGTTAAAATATATTCTGATTAAAAAGAATTTTAATCAAATATTAGTACGTGGACATTGTTGTTATTCAGGGTTTTTTTAAATGGTGCACTTTTAAAAATGGAAAATGGCTGTTTAAATGCT
The DNA here is from genome assembly GCA_036362915.1 of Geotria australis. NCBI lineage: Eukaryota > Metazoa > Chordata > Hyperoartia > Petromyzontiformes > Geotriidae > Geotria > Geotria australis. The sequence goes on from JAZEWU010000001.1 coordinate 2,453,638, forward strand.
GGGTTCATGACGGCCATGTATAAAACAAAGCCAAACCTTTGATTTGATAACATTAGCCCTAAAACACTGCGCCACCTCTACCCCCAACACTAACACAGCCCCGCCTCTATCCCTAACACAGGCCCACGTCGACTCCGAACACCAAGACGGTCCCACCTGTACCCTTAACACGGGCCCACCTCTACTCCTAACACTAACACAGCCCCACCTGTACCCCTAACACTAAGACAGCCTACCTCTACCCTTAACACAGGCCCACCTCTACTCCTAACACTAACACAGCCATACCTCTACTCCTTACACCAGGGGTGGGGAACCTTTTTTCTGCCAAGGGCCATTTGGATATTAATAACATCATTCGCGGGCCATACAAAATTATTAACTTAAAAATTAGCCTGCAATACTTGGTCAAACATTTAATCAACTCACCCCTAATGTGATGGCTGGAACTGCTTCTCGTTAGTGAGGCGTGTGACGTTAGCTGGTTTTGATGAGTCCCGCCTGCGGTTGCCTTGGCAGGGCCAGACCAAATGATTTCGTGGGCCTTATAATAATAATAATTCAATTTATATAGCGCCTTTCACCCGAGGGTCACAAAGCGCTGCCCGCGGGCCGGACGTTCCCCACCCCTGCCTTACACTAACACAGCCCCACCTGTACCCCTAAGACTAAGAGAGCGCCACCTGTACCCCTAACACTAAAACAGCCCCATCTCTACCCCTAACACTCAGACGGCCCCACCCTTAACACAGCCCCGCACCAATGTCTTCACAGTGAGGACAGATTCCTCTGCTCCCCTAAGTCGCGTTGGGGAGGGGGGTCTGTGTGCAGGAGGGGGTGTGGCTGGAAGGTGAAGTGCTGCACTCCCTCGAGCCCCCACGGCTTCTTTGGGGCCTCGGCTGCCGACCGGGCCCCAGGCTCCTCCTGGGAAAGACAAAAAAACATGAATCTCTACTATATGAGGGTCGTAATTTGAGAGTTGGTCCAGAAACCAATAATGGCTCTGATGTGTTTTTGGGTTACACCGTGTCCGACGTTTCGCCCCACGTGCTAGGAGCTTCGTCAGGAACTGAGTAAAACCATTATATTAAACAATTTGCAGTATAACATGAAAATACAACAGTGATTTGTCCATGAGCCCTCACCAGATATTTTCCGTGAGGGCATCTCTTTAGTGGTTCCGATTTTTCAATGACTTCTGTGATAACCACTTGAAATTAGTGTAGTTTCGAAGTCCATTCACTCGTATTGGCCATATAATTCGGAACTAATCACGTTTTTGTAACCTTGGGTGTGATCGATTTTTTCTCTGACTCGGCACAACCTCATAAACCTAAGCAGCATTAACTTTTCAGAGTCTAATCAATGCGCTTCACTATATTTTTTAAGTTTTCCAACGAAGGTATAAAGCATGAACGCATTAGTTCCACCTATTAATCGAGAACGAGGATGTATGTGTGAGTACCAGGGGCAGGTAGTTGTAAAACTGTGAGTACCAGAGACTGGTAGCGGTAGGACTGTGTATCTGTATGTGTACGTACCAGGGGCTGGTAGTGGTAGGACTGGGCGTTGCTCGGATCCACCGGTGCCAGGGACTGCAGCTCAGCGTCGCGCGCGTTCACCAGTCTCAGGAAAACCTCCGCTCTGCCCAGCTTCACACGAATAAATATAA
>JAZEWU010000001.1:2455425-2471734 GCA_036362915.1 Geotria australis
AAGTTCACACACTGCACCGGCTATTCATTGAAGGCTGTTCAAATATCACTCTCCGCTGATTTTTGCTAGAGACAGGAATCAAACTCGTTCGAAGCACAGTGTGCCAACCACTGTGCCGTCGCTCGCCAAACGCACGTTAACAGCCTCGATACACAACGAGCGATGTGTGCGATGACGGCTTTGCAGAGAGACCTTCATCCAGCAGCGGACGGACTACGGCTGATGATGGCAGCGACTCGTGACGACGACAGCAGCTGATCACGGCTACGGCTCGGGGCAGTGTCTCACCTGTGGCACGGCGTTGACCTGCCCCGCAGTGAGGCCCGGCCTCACGGGCGTGAGCCTGAGCGGCACCCTCCAGCGCCCGCTCAGCAGGCGATTGTGCTGATCGAACAGGTGCACGGGCGCCCATCCGCGCGACACCAGCCTCTGCCCAGCGGCCCCCGCGCCTGCCCCCCACAGCTGCTGCTGCCCCCCCCCGGCTGAGGCCACCTGCAGCTCGAGGAGCAGCTGAGTATGTGTGGACGGCGCCAACCTGATTCAAAGCAAGACACGGGACCAGGGTTACTGCTGCTGCTCGCGGCCATCATTGTCGGTGGTAGTGGCAGCATCGGGACCAACAACGTCAACCAGCATCAGCGTCGTCAGCATCACCCACGTGAACAGCGTCAGGAGTACCATCAGCAGCAGCATCACTATCAAGAACGCGATAATCAGTGGCACCAATATCAGCCTCGTGATAAATAGCAGAAGAATCACAGCAGCATCACCATTGTCAGCAACATCATAAGCATCAAACTAATCACCAACACCAACATGTACAGCAACATCAGCAGTACCAGCATCAGCAGTAACAACAGCAACATCCACAGCACTAAAGCAGTAGCTGCTGCTCTAAGAAACCTAAATCCTCATTTGTTATCAGCTCGATTCCTTTTTAGTCAAAACACAAAACCGGCTGCCCTTAGCACTTCCTAAGGGCCCAGAATCTTCCATTATATCTCATAGCCCAACCCACACTATGTATAACCTATTTTTAAAATTAACACTCCCTCGCCACCGCAGCTTTTCTTCCCCTTACTCCCTGCGTTTATCTTATGTTAGTTTCACATTCTTTCTAGTCTATGGTGTAACTCTGTTCAACACGAGTAAGCCAAGTTGTTTATGCACGGTTTGTTTGTTTGTTGGTATTTTCCTGTCCATTGAGATTTTTTTAAAACTAAAAACCACAAAACCGGTTGAGCACCACTGCGATTAGAGTACTCCACTCCCAGGCAAAAGGGTGCGAGTTCAAATCCTGGCGAGCGTGTTTTTCTTCACGTTTCGCCTCCTTTGTTGGAAGCATCTTCAGACTAGTTCAGCAGAAAAGTGCTGTGAGAATCGCTCTCGAGCTGTGCTTTCGGTATAGCCGTTACCAACGATCACCCAAGTCCAGCAGTCTTCTATATATTAAGGTGTTATCGGCCAATTAATGTATACATAGTGGAGCAGGTGTACTGATGTATGTCCACACTGAGATACTGGGTTCGAATCCTGCATTAGTCCAAATTTTATCTGCACAGCACCAAGACGTTTATGTCTTAGTTTAGCTTTACTTCCCAATTATTGAAACGTCACAGAGTCAGCAACATTCCCAGGTAGAAATCCAGGTCAAATCAGTCATGTGAGCAATAAACGTCAACAAGAGACGTCAGAAGAACGTATCACGCTTGAAACAAGATTGACCACGAGGGGGCGACTCTGCTCGCGATATATAATGATGACTGAGTGAATGAAGGAGGCTGCAAAACGGGAATGCTGAGGGAGCACCTGTGCACGGGTTGTCTGGTTGCTAGAGTGGCGGTGAGGCCGGCGCTCGGGCCGGGCCAGCCCAAGTGGCAGGCGACTGGAGGCAGCGGTGACGGCACCCCCATCTCCTGGCCTTGGTGATAGAGTCCGACCACCAGGCGAGCCGAGCGCGAGCCGGGGTCCAATCCCGAGATGAAGTCGTAGAAAACGATGAAGCCAGAGCTGAGATGATCGTGGGGTGAAGGGGGGGGGTGGCGGAAATGGTGGCAGAATGGGCATTAGGATGTGAACGTTGCGGCTATAACGGGCCATAGTAACATATCATATTTTTGTCTTTTTCACTGAATTGTAACTTGATTGCACTATCTGTGTCATGTCATGAAATGAAAAATCCACGTTAAACTATTGAAGAGCCAAGGGGGATATGTGGTGGTCCTGAAATTGCAACATTGCTAAATAGGATCCTACATTGATTTTAAAAAAACTTGATAAGGTGAATATCAAGAAAATACGAATGTTCAGGGTCTTAAGGGGGTGATGCCCCCCCCCCATCAGTTTTCCATTGGTTCCACCACTCAGCAGAGCCGCGCTGTTACCCTGTAATAGAGAACGGTCCGTGGAAGTGTACTTCACAGACCAACTGATGAGGTCCCTTCCAGCGACCTCTTAGAAGCAAATTGTTAAGTGATGGGTTTTTTTTGGTACTGTTATAGGTAACCAGAAATTACAGTTGGTAGGAGAGACACAGGAAATGGGAAGAGAGAAAAAAGAGGAGAGAGCGTGGAGATGAGAGCGAAACAACAGGAGAGACAACAGAGAGGGAAACACGGCGAGAGAGACAGGCAGAGCCAGAAACAGGAAGAGAAATACGCAAGAGAGATGATATTTGCAGTTAAGGAGTTAGAGGTCAAGGATTGAAATGTGGGTGCCTCACGAGGGGTCGTATGGCGATCGTCCCATGGCCTCGGCAGGGTCCAAGAAATGGCGAGCAAGGGTCGGCGTTTGAGCCCTGAGTCCATCCTGGCACAGACAGCGGGGGGGGGTGCGGGAGTCGAGATCAATTCTCACAAAACCTCATAAACAGGGGAGTGTGGGTGGAGAGGTGACATGTCTCATGGTAACAGGCTCAGGTCAGGGTGTGTGTGAGTCTCACAGTGAGACCCACACACTCACGTGTGGAGGTGGTGGCGTGAGCGGTGGCGGCGGTAGCTGCTGCTGTTGCATTTGTGGCTGAATCCGCGCTCCTCCGCCCGACTGCTGCATCTGCTGTCTCAGCAGATCCATCTCGGCCTCCAGCTCGGCCATCTTCATCATGTGCTCCCGCTGGAGCAGCTGGAGCTCCTTGCTCAGCTCCTCTGTGATGTGAGAAGCCACATCCCAGGTCAACGTAAACCACGAGACAAAACCTGGCCTCCTGGAGCCCAGATCCTGAGACCTGGTTTCTTGGAGCCGAGATCCTCCGACCAATTCTCTTAGATCCAAGGGAGGGTGGTTAGGTGACTCGAGGGAGATTCATAACGGCTATGTCTTAGCAGCTGAACTGGCACCGTTAAGATCCTGGGTCCGATTCAGAATTTCAGCCAGATGTGATTAAACTAGGTTCCCAAGTATAGTACGAGTTATTACCTCAGGAAAGTCTCAGTGAGCGGAAGCTCTAAATGCGAGATTTCTGCATTAACATCAGATTATACATCAAGCAAACGGGGTTTCAAACAAGGTTACGGATGAAGTTACATAAACATACCAGCACTAGAGGAATACAGTTTGGGAGGGAAAAAAAATAAAACCAAACGACATCATACCATCGCCTCCGTGTCTCTTCCTGTCTCCCCGGATCTTGAGGCGGAAGATCTCATCCTCCAGGCGCTGGTTCTCCAACTCCACAGCCAAAAGTTCAGCATCCAGGCTTCGTCTGAGGGCCTCTCCACGCTCTGTGAAAACAACAGAGCACACCGGCCTGAGCTCCAGCGCGTGGCTGGGAACGCGATTTCTCGTGAGTAGGGGATGGAATGCGGCGGCAGCATCTGCCCTGGCTGCTGTTGATGATGATGACCAATGGTGTTGAAGCTAAAACATGAGGATGTTGTTGATACTGCTGTTACTGATAATGAAAATGATGATGACGGTGTTGATGAGAATGATGATGGTGTTAGGAAAATTATGTTGCTGATGATGATGCACCTACTGATAATGTTGATGCAGCTGCTGCTTCTGCTCATAATAATGTGACTTGCTGATGATATTTTTACTACTGATAATCATCCTGATGTTGACAAGCATTGTGTTGATGATGATGACAATGTTCATTCACAATATTTATGGTGATTATAATGTTGATGCCGCTTCGGATGCTCTTTATAATTATGTTCGTTATGACAACAATGATGAAATTACTGTACTGACATTGCTGCTGATGGTGATGCTGCCGACGATGCGAATGATGGTGCTGTACCCACTGTGGCCCTTGTGTCGAGGCTTCTCCTGTCTTGGCGCCCGTGCAGGCCGAGGCTTCTCCAGGGCCTCAGCCTCAGCCTGCAGAGCCTGCATGTGGCCAAGGAGCACCGGGTCACGACCCCCGCTGTGTAGATAGTGCATGCGTACCGCACTGTGGGGACACGTGGGGACACACAGGGAGGAGAGTCGGAAGTGAAAGTTAGTTTCCTACCAGTATGCCATACCGGTAAGAAAGTGGTCGAAGCATTCAGGACAGAACAGTACAGGTGGGAAGGAGTGTTCCGATACGACTGTACCGATAAGAAATTTAATTTACTAACACCGCTGAGGAGAGGGGAGACACGGAGTAAAGACGGTAGATGCATGAAAGAGAGGGGAGACGTGAGCAAGAGAGAGGAGACACAGAGAGCAGAGAAATGGGGAGATTGCAGCTGAAGCTTATGTTCACGTTACATTGGTTTGGTGCTTATTGGAAAATGAGGCCCTATGACCACAAATATCGAGTGTGGACTTATGCAAGAGCTATGAAATCTAGCAGAAGGAAGGAAGTGATGACGCACAGTAGCGGCAATCTACGGCTTTGTTCACCAAACGCATATTGAACCACTGTGGTAGACGTTTTATATAGTTATAAAATGATGATGTGCAGCACGGTGGTGCAGTGAGTAGCAAGAAGCTCCTCGGTTTGATTCCTAGCTCAGCTGCCTTTCTTTGTGGAGTTTCCATGTTCTCCCTGTGTCCGTGTGAGTTTTTGCTGGGTACTCTGGATTCCTTCTACCGTCAAAATACACATTGCCTAGGTTAATTGGCCTGACTTAATTCCTCCCCGTGCTCTGTGATGGACTGGTGTTTCATCCGAAGTATAGTCCTGCCTTGCACCCTGTATCTGCTGGGATAGGCCCCAGCTCACCACGACCCTCTACAGGATGAAGCGGTTTCTGAAAATGGATGGATGATAAGGAATGAACGACAAAAGGATGATCTTTTAAATCGAACAAAGTCAGGAAATGTCCATTAGAAAGCTGACCTCTGGACCTTGTGTCTCTCACCTGATCTCTGCAGAAAGGCTTCCACCTCCTAGGTAAGGAATGAACGTGGCCATGGTTTGATTGCCCTGGGGTTCAGTCGTTCCTTCTGTAGGATTAGACCTGGATAGAGAGGCAAGGATAAATACCGTAAGTGAATGGATACCTACACACATGAAGATTAAGATCTCCTATTTATTCATGAAGACTGTATCGGTAAAAGCGGTTATAGGGCACCTAGCAAGTCTAACATGGTGCACTGAGGGGTCGTGTGGCCAGTCGCACAGCCAGCCTGCTGCTTACACATCACACCAGGTTGTCATTTAAGGCCAAGTTGACCTTGGGAAAGCCACATACATGCATACACACATAGAGATGCCCAAATATGTACATGCACTCACACAGATCTATTTTCTTTTCCCACATGCAGGGATCAAACCCAGAACTCCAGTGGTGCTGGCTCAGTGATTGTGAACCTAACACAAACATTATGAACCTGACACAAGCATCATGAATGTGACACGGTCATCGTTAGTCTGACACAGCCATTATAAACCTGACACAATTATGAACCTGACATATTCATTGTGAACCTGGCATGAACATTATAAACTCCCCAAAAGAAAAAGACACTCGGCCCCAATGGTTGGACCCATGACCCAAGATAGTGTATGTGGTCATATGTGACCAAGGCCCTACTTACAAGGCTTTGCCTTGCAGCTGCTGGAGCTGTTGAGTCAGCACCCCGAGCGAGGCCTGGTTGCGCTGCTCTTGCTCCCGCAGTTCCCGGAAAAGTCTTGACACAGAGTTATCTTCTCCGACACCCTGTCCTCCTCCTCCACCTCCTCCATCTTTTTTTCGTGAAGTCAGCTCCTCCATCCTCCTGCGTATGTCTGCGCATAACTCGCTCATTACAAAAACCTCCAACATTACCACAAGCGCCTCTAATTTCCGACCATCTCATCTGTGTGATATGTTAAAAATATATGTTATGTGTGGCTCTGCTTGAGATGCTAAGCTAGAACCTGGGCATAGTGATCACCGCTCACCTTCTCTCTGATTTTCCAGCTCGGAATTCCGGGCTTGGATTTCAGCAAGCTGCCTCCCATGAGCCTCTGCCAAGGCCCTCAGCTGCATATTTTTGGTGTTGAGGTCCTGCTACCAAAGAGTTAGGGATCGAGTCAGGGTTAGCATTAAGGCATACGGTCAGGCAGAGTGTTAGGTGTAGAGTTGAAGTTATCGTTACCAGATGGTTTGGTTTCGTGTCAGAGTTAGGTATTAGGATTATGGTTAATGTAAGTGGTTGGGTTTAGACGTATCGTTAAGGGTATGGTTACTGTTAATGTTAGGCTTCGAGTTAGAATGAACGTTGGGATTAGGGTTTGTGTTCAGCTTAGTGTTAGGCTAAGGTTGGGGTTAGAAATTGGAATAAACTGCTATAGGTTTGAGATAAGCAAGAAATTATGGATCCAATTAAAGATTAAGTGGCTCAGTGTCTCAGACTTGGCCATAATGAACCGACTGACTTAAAGCACTCACCTCTTCATTGCCTCTCCAGGAGCGGTTGGTGGCAATGTTCGCCTCGATGGACGCGCGCAGTTTGTGAAACTAAAGGGGACAGGCAGTAACATCTGGTGAATAACCTATAACCCTTAGAGGTGCTGTTTCGGGCTCAACGCGGGACGTTGCTCATCTTCACCAGAGGTCCTCTTCTTCTTTGCGATTCTTCGAAGCACGATGGTCAGCTTCTGGACATCGTTGTCTTTCAGCTCGGCCTCGAAGTGTTTAGTAGAATTCGCAGGCAATACCAAGTATTACCTGACAGGGATCGCGACGTGAACGCTTCTACCTTGACCCCCACCGGAGGTCCTGAGCAAATGGTGTAAATTCCACATTCATATGACAGAGGCCAAGCTCTTCACGGGACAATCACTGTTCGATTCAAACACATACAAACTGGTGCCACTCAACTTTTACCACCTCGCACAAATGGTGATTGACGTCCTTTCTAGTTTTTATGTTAAAGTCCAGGAAACGGTTTAGCTCTCGGGCCTGTACAACAGCAACGCAACTCTACTGTTTATGCAAACAGGCGTTGGCTATTCAATTGAAATCATTTTCAAAAACGTAATAAACCGGACATATATCACTGTACAAGCCTTCGTACAGATGAACGCGAGCATCAGACAGAACACACGAGACACGAAACAAACACACCCCACGAGAGAGACAGGACACAGAAGCGACAGACAGTACATACAAGACTGAGAGAAACAGTGCAAACGAGGCAGTACGAAACAAATAAAAGCTACTCTGCAGTTACAATGTGGCGCCCGAATCGTTACAAAATGATTTGGATGTCGCAGTTTGGTGGAGGATGATAAACAGTGCGGGCGGCACGGTGGCATAGTGGATAGCACTGCCGCCTCACACCAAGAAGTCCCCGGGTTCGAATCACGGCTCGGGGGCCTTTCTGTGTGGAGTTTGCATGTTCTCCCCATGTCCGCGTGGGTTTTCGCCGGGCACTCCGGTTTCCTCCCACCGTCCAAAGACATGCTGCCAGGTTAATTAGCCTACTGAGTAAATTGCCCCAGGTGCCCTGCGATGGACTGGCGTCCTATCCGGGGTTTGCCCTGCCTTGCGCCCTGTGTCTGCCGGGAAAGGTTCCGGCTCACCGCGACCCTGTACAGGATTAAGCGGTTTGTGAAAATGGATGGATGGTTAACAGTGCATGTCCACAGGCTAGGGGGGGCAGGGGGCAGCACCTCCTCCGTAAGATGGCCAAGGGCTTGCTCATCTCCATCATCATCCTCGCTGCCCTCACGTCTCAGAATGCCTCTCTCTCGCTCCAGCAGAAGCTTCTCCTCCATGTCTCTCCGTGTCCTCATATCTTCGCGACGTTTCTTAAACGTCAGCAGCTGCGACGCCTGTTACACAGAGCAAGACGCAAACCGCACACGAGCAACAAAACGTGGCTTTAAATCCCTTACGCAGTCGACCGCGTCTCAAGATTCTGTTCAGAACAGTGGGACATTTGGCATCACCAGGTGAGACGGATTTTTTTATTTTCTCTCTAGTCTGCTCTTTTACTAGACGAATGGGAGTACCTCTACTCTCTCTCTGCACTCTCTCACCAGGTGAGAGGGAGTGTTGCTCCTCTCCCCGCGCACGTCTCCAATGCAGAACCTCTCTCTGTGTTTGTTCTTCAGCTGCTGGGAGCGGAATCCCATCCCACATCGCTCACAGCGCCACGCCATCACGCGGCCTGCATACATCACCGTCACGAATACTGCATCATTATTATCAACATCACCAGCACCGGCAGCATCAACATTGGCAACACAGCAACAGCATCACCAACCTCAGCAATCATCAACATCAGCAGTACCATCGACGGTCAACATCACCAGCATCGTGATCATCATCATCAACACTACCATCGCCCCTATCAACAGCAACATGATCAGCACCACCACAGCAAAATCGTCATCACCAGTAGCTTCAGTCTTCTTCTTTGCGATTCTTCGAAGCACGATGGCCAGCCTCTGGACATGGTCGTCCCTCAGCTTGGCTTCGAAGTGTTTCAGTGAGTTGGGCACATGAGTTGGATTCCGGTATGAGTTGGGTATATACGACCACAGTCTGTCAGTGAGTATGTGGAGTCCGTACCCTGCTCACGGCCAACACCAGTGACTATTTTCTAAACCGGTCCTGGGCCTCCTCTAGGTCGACTTAAAAGAGTACCTGGTGTCGTGTGTGAACATCACCACTGTGGAGACAAAGGCGGCCGGGCGTGTTGCCAGCCACTCAGCCACTGGTGTGCCGTGCTGGCCTTTATAAGGTGCTCGCGAACAGACCTTGTCCCTTCAGTCCGTTAAGGCAATACGGGGGATCTTTGTAGTACGTACAGTACGTATGTGACTACAGTATTCGTCCGTACGAGCGAGTACTGTACATCTTAACACTATATATTGTGCACGAGTTGGCGTACAGTACAAGAGTTATAATATGTACAAGTTCGTGTGTATGTGTAATTATGTATATCAGATGTCGGGAGCTATAAATGAGCGTTAATGAATAATGTACTCACAGAATCTGTCCCCGAGTCTCTTGGATTCCGCGTCAAACACTCAACACCTGCTCTCCATGACAACAGCGCGTTGTTTGCATAAAGGTGCGGGGGTTCCGGAGCAGCAGCGAGTCTGCGTGTGTGGATGAATGTTTGAGGGAGGGAGTCTGCGTGTGTGTGGATGAATGTGTGAGAGTCTGCGTGTAGGGGTGTGCGAGTGTGTGGCACTTGCCCCTACAGTCTGTTCAGGGTATATAGGGGATATTGATCTGTGTAGGTGTGTGAGAGTGTAGGAGTGTGAGGGTGAGACTGAGCGTTTGTGTGTATGAGTGTGTGCATTTAAATTGTGTTTGTGTGTAGGTGTTTGAGGGTTTGTGTTCGGGTGTTAAAGATTGTGTCCGAGTTTGTGTGTACTTGGCCTCAAGGTGCACCAGGCCTGGCACAAGCTCCGTGTTTGAGAGTTTATGAATAGGATTGTGTGAGTTTTGTGTGTATAATGAGAAGACTCGAAGCTTGGAGAAAAATAGCGAAAATATTTTTTGTGTGGTCAACTTCTTGAAGCGTTAGAGAAAACGCTGGTTGTTACATCACATATTAGGAACAATTGATTGAGATTTTGATCCCTCAAATCTCTGCTGACAGCGAAAAATTTAACACAGTGAACGTGTAGCATTGCCGCTATATTTGGGTCATATTTTAATTAACCAAACCATACCAAATGATGTAGGACTGCTCATAAATAATTAAAAAGGCCGCCACATCCTGCCATCGACCAACACCACTACGAAAGGCAGTCCTGAATATATGCACTCGAGGCATAAAGTCGTCCAAATAAAATGTTGTATCAAAAGAACGCAGATATATCCTTCGAAATTGTTAACTAGAAAAACCATCTCACCGTCTTGTATCTTCTTCTTTGCGATTCTTCGAAGCACGATGGTCAGCCTCTGGACATCGTTGTCTTTCAGCTCGGCCTCGAAGTGTTGTATGATTACAAGTGACATTGGGGAAAACAAGTGCAAGACGATGCACGGAGGTGGCTGACTAAGAGGCGTTTTAACTTCCACGGACAATTCACCGCCATAATGCCAGCCATAAAAGTATGCAAGAACAGATTTTCAGTTAGCACTGTAGCTAAAATAGGCGTGATTCTCAAAGACAAATTATCCACATGCAGCCCGACAACACAGAAATAATACTCAATAACTATCTCTAATATTATTGGAGTGTATTGTTCCTTTGTTACCTCGCATTACCTCACAGCAAGCTGACAAAATGACAAAGTCCAATTCAGACAGCTTCCATTACTACAGAGTGCAAAAGTCAGCAAATGTCTGTGGAAAATAGGATTCCATAAAATTGGAATAGTAAATCATAAACCCAAATAAAAAAAAATTCCCGATGGAAAAGGGATTTGCGGATGGTACACCAAGTAACCACTGTCATTCGCAGCAGATATGTCAGCAACAATGAGCTTTAATTACGAATTCCTGCGATTGAATGCAGGTTTAGCCAACCGTGTCCTCATGTGTAGCAAGTTGATCATCTCAACACAGGTATCAATGACTGCATTACATTATTAAATGTAGTTTGTCACTTGATTTAACATATTTCCAGCTCTGCAGACAAAGCAAAACATGTTTTGGCTTTATTGCCATACGGTACAGCAAATACCTTGACAGCCCGTGTGCCCCTCGTGTCGACAAGAGGCACGTAAAGTGCTTTCATAAGTAGTTCCGTGACATGTCCCTAAGTTTTGGGGACATTCACCGACAGTGGCCGTCGCATAGCCGATGCAAATTGCTTCACGTTATAACAACATGATACAGGCAGCAACACAAGTCGAGTATAATTAGGGCAAGAAACACAAAATAAATGGAAAGGCATTTTTTTTTATGGAAAAACATTATTTACAAAGCCACACCACTTCAATGTAATAAGTAAAAACAAATTATTTAACCAGGCAACTTTAAATATAAACATAGTAACTGAACTGGAAGCTAGCAAGTATAATTCTTATTTGGGAACTGGCTCAGGCGATCCCTCCAGTGTGTATTAAAAGGTGACACTTTGTTATTCACAGCGCTCTTTAGGCTGCAATAATTTGAAATGTCACATTTCACGGTCGCAAGTTGACTCGATAATACTTTAATTTTTCCCATGATGTTTGTGGACCCATTTTTATACTTGTTTTTTTTACACATAATTGCCTAAATCCACACATTCTCCGATACCCAAATGGGGAAAGACATAAGCTGAAATCTGAACCTAACCCTATCAGCCTGCGTGGCTCTGTGGTCACAGCGTGTGACACATGGTCAAAAGGTCTTAAATTTAGAGCCTCACCTGTGTTTGACCGGGCTGATCATCATCCCTCATGGGTAGATAAAATAAATGCAGACCTAACCGAGCAGAGCCACGCCCTACAAGGCCTAATTGGGTCTAAACAAGTCCAACTTTGAAGTCAAGCATGGTTGTCCTCCAGTGAGACTTATCTCTGTCATGGAAATATAGAATTTTTACCACAGGTTTGTGGTTACCAACTGAGATGATGAGTGCCTCTCCATGCTCATTCGCCTTTCCACGCTGCTCAGGTCCGTGAGAGTCTAGATGGCGGCGAGCCCGGCCTCCGTTCGGCTGGTCACGAGCCTTCCAAGCGTCTGCCACAAACCGCTGATCGGGTCGAACATCTCTGTGCTATCCAGCGTCACGGGGGGCGCCGCGCCCCACAGAGAGACCTCAGCACCATGCAACGCCATCGAGAAGAGCCCACCCCCCGGGATGGCAATGCGGCCGCCCGTCACATACAGGCGGCCCCCCACGGCCACCGCTGCGCAACCGGCGCGGGCGCAGGGCATGGACGGGGCCTCCTGCCAAGATTCCTGGAGACGGGGAGCGGTAGGGATGGTGGCAAATAGAGGGGCGCAGCAGACGGCAAAGTGAAATCGGGTTATCGGTTGAATTGAACTCAACGTGGTCTGTTTTAATAGTAATTCTAATATAATAATGTAAATATTTGTAGCGCGCATATTCTCCGGGTGCGTTGCACCCGTTGATTCGGAGGCGCGGAGCCTGGCTCAGTCGGTTTGTTGTGAGTCGGTGAAGAGGTCTTCCCTTGTTATGCGGGTGATATGTTCATTATGGACCATTCCTACAGGTTCATCGTCTTGACCATCTAGATTTAGGTCTCCACCTTGTCCTTTGAGGACAGATGTTAGTCTGATCACGACCACAATCTGGCCCTTACGTTCTGTTGGAATGCCTTCTACTCGTCCTTCATGGGCTCCGGTTAGTCTCATCACCATTTGCTTTGCAGCGCCTCCGTTGTTACGCAGTCCTTCATGGACCGCCCTTAACAACGATTCAGTCTTAACGGAGCGCCCTTTATGCCGGGGCATCTCGGAGAACTTTACGCGCGTTACGCGACTTGCCTCGTTGGGCGAGTACACCTCCACGGAGTCCAGGGCGCCCAGGGCGTCGTCCCAGCCGCCGAGCGCGTAGATGCGTCCGCCCAGTGCACACAGCGCCACGTGGGAGCGCGCGCGCCGCAGCGAGGGCAGCCGCGTCCAGCGGCGCCTGCGCGGGTCGAACGAGGCCGCGGTGGCGAGCTCCGAACTGCCCACGCCGAGCCCGCCCGCCACGTAGATCAGGCCTGGCAAGCGCGGCAGTGCGGGAGAGAGGCCGTGAGTCGCTGTCGCCGGTTCAAACGGCCGGATTCCAGGTTGACCAGGGTTGGCCGGTTTGCATCCCAATTGAAAGCAGGTACAAAGAGGAAGGAGACATGAAGGAGAAATCAAACGGGGAGCGGGGAGACACGGAGACGAGGGAGACGAGGGCGATATGGGGTTGAAAAAGGGAGGTACTGGGAGAAGGGGAGACGGTGGAACGGATGACACGATGAGAAAGCAGACAACGAGAAGGCTATTTGGTTGTATATTTCATGAAGAAACATACATTTTATTTCTCTGATAAGAACAAAGACAGAAAGAACAACAGGAGCACAAGAGACAGTACACTGACTGTGGTGTGGTGCCTACAAAGAAGATGGAACGAACCGTCCATATGGCAGCAGCCAAAGCTGTGACGAGGCGGTTCCATGCTGTCCAGAGCCACCCAGCGATTCTCTGTTGCGTCATACCGCTCCACTGACGAGCCTATGTCGGCGCCCACCCAGCCTCCTACAGCAGCGGCACACAGCAAGCAGTGAAACTCATTAGGAAACCCAGTCTACTGGAAGTGAGGCTCAATCAAAACTTAATAGTGACTTAGATCCTCAAACCCAGTCTCAACCAAGACTCTTATTCCAAACTCGGTCTCAATGAAGACTCCAGTCTTCTGGAGGTGAGTCTTACTAAGAATAAGACCCAGAATCCCAGTCTCAATCATTGCTTAAATCCTAATACCCATTTCTAGAGAGAAATCCTCATACCACATTTCCTGGAGCCAAGTCTCAACTGAGATTCTGATCCTAAAACCCGGTATGATCAGAGCCTGTTATTCCAAAAAGAGGTCTCAATCCAGATTCCTATATCTGGAAACCTGGTCTCTTGGAGCAGAGTCTTAAAACACTCCAGAAGGTGCTCACTTACCCATGACGTAAATGGCTCCATTGCAGGCACAAGCTCCAAAGCTGCATCGAGGGGAAAGCATGGACGCTACGGGCGCCCACTGCCGACACACAGGGTCGAACCTCTCCACAAATGCGAAGATCATGGACTCGCTCTCTCCTAAAACGAGACCACCACACAAGACAAATCAGGTGTCCGTGGCAGTCACGAAACTCAAGACTCTTAGATGAGATTAAAAGATTAAATTGATACGATTGCCAGGTAATCAAGATGCTGCTCAAAGTGACTAATCCTAAAATACACACTCAAATAAAACTCTGATCTTCAAAGCAGTCTCAATAAAAAAAATATACTGATAATAATTATCTACTTTTGAAACGCGCGCATTTTCTCCGGGCGCGTTGCCCTGCTCAGTCGGTTTGTTGTGAGTCTGTGAAGAGGTGACTGTTTAAAATATGTTTTAAGGTTGTGGGGGACTGTGTTTGGCGCAATAGGTGTGGCAGGCTGTTCCAGGTTGTGGGTGCCACGACTGAGTGTCGAGAAAAACTATGATCTTAACATCCAGTCTCTGAAACCCAGTCTCAGTAAAGACTCTGATGGAAAAACGTAGTGTCAACAAAGACTCCGATCCTGAAATGCCGTCTCCTGGAGCCATGTCGGGAAAATAACCTCCAATCGCGTAAATGAATCCATCAAGAGTGACGACACAGTGACCACTTCGGGCCTGGTGGAGAGACGGCTCCAATGTCCAGTAGAGCGAAATGGTATCCATACGCTCCACACAGCTCAGAGCGCGGCTGTCTCCCCACCGACCCCCCTGCTGCCTTGTGTATCCTCCTAGGGGTGGCAGAGGGAGGTACGGAAAAGAGGACAAGAGCCATAAGCCCCAATTTACACTACCCATGAATTAATGTTGTTTAATAAAAAAAATTACATTTCTAAAAAACCTTTCACCCAACGAAGAAAGTCCATATGCTTTAAGGAACATGAGTATGTGCATTAATGTATTAAAATAGTCATAGCAAGAAGTTATGTTTGCAGTCAGTCTCTTCAAGTCTCAATTGGGAGTCTGATCCTGAAACTCAGCTTCCTTGAACCAAATCTTAATCAGGACTCTGATATAGAAAACTGATCTCCATCAAAAGATTGATCCTGAAATCCAACGTCAAAGCTCGAGTTGTGATTCCAGGTTTCCTGGAGCCGAGTCTCACCAATGACGTAGAGGTATTTGCGAGCTTTTCTCCGGGGCTCGGCACGATGAGAAAAGTTTGAAGTGGAGGTGGCAGTCGGTCGGGAAGACTTGCTCAATCGAGGAACCTGATACTCATCCAGCAAAACCTGCAGGGCCACTCGAACGCTGAGATCTTCAATGGCTGAGAAACACGCACACAGGAAAGGCCTTTTGCTTACAGAACAACACAACACAGCTCTCGTGTTGTTTTACTGTATTGAGCTGCACGGAACCCATGCATTTTTTGTGGAGAAATCTTGACTAGAAAAACAGACATTAATTTAACAGGCCACATGCTGTGGAAGAAAATCAGCAAATTTTAAACTGGTCCCAGGGGTTTATTGCACTAGAGTACAATGGTTCATATACTCATAGGCTAATGGACCTGAATGTAATTTTATTCTGACGTGGAAACGTACAGCCTTGTCCAATAATTGTTTTGTATATACGTGCCTAGTAAGATGCATGTTTTCTTTCACTCACAATTTATGGACTCAATCATACGCATGAGAAAGTAATATTTATAAGTAATGACAATTATATAGATAGATGTTTTTTTATTAGAGCAGAAAAATACCCAGTGAGTTTGCAAGCTCTTTACGGTATTCCTGCGACATTGTAACTGTACAAACACGATACATTTTAAGGAATACAAAATTAAAGATAATACAATAAGTTATTTAATCAAACCATGACCGGAATCATAAACAAATACAATTACACAATGTGGACCTGTAAACTATATAAATTGCACCACATCTCAGGTTGGCACACATAAACAGTGGGCATATTTATTACATACAGTAGAACCTCGGTTATCGTTCACCTCTGTTATCGTACGATTCGGTTATCGTTCACTTTTTTCGGCGAAAATACATCTCGGAAATCGTCCATCCCCTCCCCCCTCAACGTCTTATGTACACCGGCGAGTCTTCAATTCAGGTAAAGTGAAGTTAAATATAAATGTATTCTATTTATTTGTCTTTTAGATTTATTTCGTATTGTTTTCCGTATGTAAATTGATAGTTATTCTGTATAAAACGTGTTATTTGTGAATATTTTTGGGTGTGAATATTTTTGGTTTCTTATGGGAATTATTGCTTCGGTTTTCGTCCATTTCGGTTTTCGGCCGTTGAACGAGAACGAATTATGGACGATAACCGAGGTTCCACTG
>JAZEWU010000001.1:2472704-2492268 GCA_036362915.1 Geotria australis
GACCATCGTGCTTCGAAGAATCGCAAAGAAGATTCATTGACACATACAAACATCCATGGGCATGGGCATGTGTTTCTGTGGTCAAAGCCCTTGTGCAGCGCTTTGTGACCCTCGGGTGAAAGGCGCTATATAAATTTAATTATTATTATTATTATAAACTCAGATTCAGTAGGCTGCAGACCTGGCGTCAATTCAAGTTGTAAATGTGTAATTCGTAATGAATTGCAATCTCAGCGTAATTATAATGTATAAAGCCTGGCATCGATAGTATACATTCCATATTCTTATGGTGGAGAACAGATTTTCCATTGGAAAAAAACACATGACTTTCAATAAATTGATACCACTCTTTTTAGCAATCTTGAAAGGATAATGGTTCCGATTATGATGATGCTGATGATTAAGATAATGATGATAATCATACTGTCCATGAAGAAAGAGAATGTTATTATAAGACAACAAGTGCTACGAGACTTTGAAGATAAGCCATTTCCTGAATTGAGTATACATTTTAGCTTTTAAGGCCAGTGTTAGTGACAAATGTGTTCAGGTTTTTGTTGTTCTTATGTACCAATGGCAACACTAACACCACATAATTAGATAATTTACAAGACAATGGGATTTTTGCGGGCTCACACTTGTTAGTAATTACTCACTCACCAGTGTATACGTAGTTCAGCAAAATTTCAAAGGTCTCCGCATCAACACCTCCAATTTGAATCAGTGGCTCAGACTCTTCCGACTTGTTTGCCTTGTCTGAGCTACTGTCTACCTTGGCATCCCTCCTACTGCCAACATCACCAGCGTCACAACCGCCATCCACAGGACCATCGGCGACAGAACCACCACCACCAACGACCCCATCATCATCCGTACGCCTGCATGCAGTTGCCGTGACGACGGACAGCGGTCCGGCGAACATGGCTTGAAAATAGGGACTCGCCGCTGCCAAAATGGCCGAATGGGCAGAAAACCGTTCTCCGCCCACAGATAGGCGTGCGTCACATAGGGTGGCATCCTTGCGGAGGGTGTTGAGGGACTGCAGCAGGCGCACTGCATGTGTCTCGTCCTGATAGCAGCGTTGATCAGCGGTGGCCTCAGGGTGAGGGGCTGAGGAAGGTATGGATTCCGAGTCAGTGGTCGAATCCGGCGTGGAATTGGGGATGGCGTCCGGGTTGATGGTCGCGTGTGAATAGTTTTGAGCGGCCATTTTTTGGGTGGCGACGTTGTTGGTTTTTTGCTGATTTTATTTTCTGTTTGAAGTAAATTTGTCTCTGTATTCTTAGAGCATTTTTATTACAATCGAATAATTTTAGTCAGGTTTTTCATTTTTACCTTTTTCATTAAATGATCTCGAATAATTTGATCATATAAAAAGTTGTTACTTCAGAAAAACCTGAAATATAAACACACAAAGACACTTTTTTATGTTTCATACTTAATTACATAATGATCTTGTCCAATATGGAACCAGAAATCTCTTATATGCTTAGTTGAAATCATGGGCTTGGGTGTCAATCTCAAGGTGTTACAATGGCCAATAGGTCCATAACGACTATGCCAGGTTTACGAATGGCAGTGTACCAGAAAACATCTGAGAGCCTGGGTAAAAGCTGTGGGTCTAGGTGTCTCAAACAGTTTTATAGTGGCCAATTTGGGGCCACAAATACCACTTGCTTAACAGCACATTTGAACCAAATCAGCACAATGCCCTCACAATACAGTTGGTGTTCCACTGGCTATTTCGTGTGCTGAGCTGGACCCAAAACATAACACACTGGCCTCACAAGGCATCTGAACATGATCTGGAACCAAAATGGGCCAGGGGAGGGGCCAATGCATTGTGTGTCATGTAGTCATCAAAGTGCCCCTTGACATTCCATCTGATGATGTCAGCAGGACGGCTCAGGTTCTGCAACGGAAAACAGCCTGGTGCCTCTACAGTGTGGCCCTAGTGTGGCTTGGTGTGGCCTAGGTGTGGCTCAGTTGTGCAGTGGGAAAACGTATAAGCCAGCAGTCTCACAGTCTTTAGATTAAAGCCACTGACTGGGCTTTTGTCTGTCTGATGATGGTTGGATGACCCTGTGCCAACAACCACTGATACCCTGGGTTTAAAGCCCTAGATCTGCGTGTATCTGTCAAGCTGTTTATAATGGCCATGTCAGTATTAAAATCACACTGAGCCAGCAAACTCTGGTGCCATGGGTGTAAGCACTGGTCATGTATCTAAAGTTGTTTATCATATCAGAGTTATATGTATAACGCCCACGTCAGGTTTATTGATGGCCTCACCGAGCTTCTTCTTCTTCTTTGCGATTCTTCGAAGCACGATGGTCAGCCTCTGGACATCCTTGTCTTTCAGCTCGGCCTCGAAGTGTTTGGTAGAATTCGCAGGCAATACCAAGTATTTCCTGACAGGGATCGCGACGTGAACGCGTCTACCGAGCTAACAACCTTAGATAATGGCGAACCATGGTCTATCTACTGCTGGATGAAGGCCTCCTCACGTCGTCGCTAACCATAGCGGTCCAGTGCTGCTTAGGCCCATCTCACTCCTGCACACCAAGTGACCTCCTGGCTCTCTACCGTCTGCTTATTGGGTTTAAACCCTGGTTCCGGTCGTCTCGGGCGGTTTATAATGGCCGTACATAACCTAGACATTGAGCCGGCCCCGCTATACCAACTATGTACTAACACGTCCTTCACGTACACAGAAACACCCCACTGACATCCAGCGATCAAGTCCTGTACTCGGTTACAGAAAAACTAAATATTGGCATTTAAATCGGAATAAATGAGAGCGTGATGATACTAGTCATGTGTTGCGGCACTGGGCCTCACGGCGCACATAGTGGCCCTAACCCGGACATCAGCGCCTGCTCGAGAGCCCTTCTTGCTCAACAGGAGAAACGCTACGTTTAAAGTAATCACTCGTGTTACAAACAGCGAATACGAAAGCCGTACACACAAGCGATATAAAACATTACGCTATAACACCACCACAGTTTGTTACATAATAAACGTTGTTATGTAATAAAGAGTTTAAAATGTGCAAGAAATATAAAGGCGATTTGCCGGTTCAGGCCAAGCGGAGGGCGGAGGACCTTCTCACCATTTCCCGTAGGCAGACTAAGGAAAACCGGGAGGCTTCGTAGAGGCCTACTGAAAACCCGACCTGCCAATGAATAACAACTTCCTTTGCAATACAATTAAAAGTTGTTTTAACTTTAGCATCGTTAATGAGGCTTAACGGGTGACTATGCAAACTGTGTAATCACGATCATGCAAAGCCCACCGGCCCTCACCTTTGTCAATACTCGGCATCACCAATGCGGGTAACGTTACTCCCCGGGCGGTCCGGCTCGCAATTTTGGGGTGGCGACCCCACTCTCACAGGCCGCCCCCAGTGGCAGCAGCAGGACGGTGCAGTTGAAATGTTTGGCTTTGCGACAAAACCACGTTTGACCCAAGATTGTTGCGCAAAATAGGGCATTAATGGCAGCAACACCATCATTTTGACTCTTGGAAAATCAATCATCTAATATATATAAAGGTGAACGTTTACTTGTCTGCTTGTTGTGCATTTAGACGTTGCTAAAGCCAAATGTGAACCAAACTTTGCAGCAAGTTGACAAATTAACTGTGGGGACCTCTTCCCTCAAAAGGCCATATGGTCCAGGGCAACACGGGGTAGGTACTTCGTGTTAGTTCTCAACATTTTTCACTTCAAGGCCCACTTAGCCCATTTGAGTATTATCTCCAATGGACCACTCGGTGGCCATGACCCATCGGTTGAGAATGTTGGTGCTTGTAGATTGTTTTTCACTACAGTATTCTGTTCTTGCATATGGAAGCAGTATGTTTGTTTATCATCTAAATGCCAGTGTCGAGGTCTGCGCGCCACAAGAGGGCTTCAGGAGAGAGTTCGTACAATTGTTATACTTCTCTACTGGAGCGCAGACAGTGGTTTAACTATACGGGCCAAAGTTTGGGTTGCATGGTCATCAGCCTGTTAATGTGCGTAGGCCTGTAATGTACTTGCAGAAGGGCTATTACCTGAAACGTCGCCGATCATAGATTTTTCCTTTTAAGGCCACGCTATTTATGAATGCGTTGAGTTTTATGTTATGGGTTAAACTTGCAAATTCTGTACTGTACAATATTACGGTTGGAGGATTTCAAATACTGTGATAAAGGACACTGACAAGGATACTGTCATAAAAGAAAATGTATTTGAAACATGTTACGTACAGTGCATTATTTATGAAAACAATTATAACTGTACTTTTGAAAACTGTAAATTCCTATTGCCTGTAATTATGACACTCAAACATACAATTATTGTTCCCTAATTTTTAAGTGAATTATAATTTTCCTTACATAAAATATTGCAAATGTCAGATTACTCTAATTTTAATACACCTTGAAAATATTGTACTGCATAGTATACCCTATTTTTAAAAACCATTGACAATACATTACAATTACCCTAATTTTGAAATGTGATGAAGATATTATGTACCCAATGTGTGAAGCCCATTGACAGCATGTTGGGCACACCAGGCTTATTATTATATAATTCAGGCACTTTCACTACAGCCATGCGACTGGAAATTAGGTATGAAATCATGCATGGATTTGTCACCAAAATCGATTACACTCACGGTGCACCAATCATATGTGTGAGAATTGAAAACCTACATCAATACATTGATTACATATTTGCAAATTACGTTGAAATGTTAATTTTTCTTTTAGGCTAATGGGGTGACAAAACTATACCATCATACGGTATGTTTATTTACAATGAACACGTATTATGATTGCTCCGACTACCCAACACATTCAAAACTAGTTTTGCCTATATAGTGATGGATGCACTCTAGGAGGATGGAGTGAGATTGGTGGAAACCAGATTTTACTGGGTCATGAAAACCATGGAGACAGGCATTAATGGAGGTTGGAGAAGATAACCCTTTATCAAACATTTCCATGGAGGTTTGGAACAGGATATAACTTTACAAGGATGTGTAGGTTTTTTTTATGAATACAGTGAAAGCAGCTGTATCGAGAGCTCAGGTAATGGCACCAGATCAGTTGGAGGCATGAGGTTTAGTCATGTAGGGGGTCAGGGTGGATAAGCAGTGAAGGATGATCTTGGAGTGCATTTAATGGAAGATTATATTTTTAGCTTACAGATAATTGAAGTCATGTTTAGATTGACAGGCTGTAGGATGTGAAAGATAGGTGGTGGAAAGACAGAAGAAAGGACAGATACCAGAATGCCATCAATGATTTACTTGAACTAAACATATAAATGAGGCACGTTGTTTACACTTGAAAATTGACACATTAATTATGGTACATTTTTTGAATGGGCTAAGTAAAAAATATAATTATTCCAGTTGTCTTGGACTCAGAGCTCGAGTCCATTCCACGAGTTCCTCCGCTTCCGCCTCCCAGTTCACAGGGTCAGGTTCGATTTGAGGCTGTGGAGTAGGCCGAAGCCTTGGGGCTTGCCTGGTCACCCCTACCAGCCTAGGGCTCTGTTCCTGGTTATAAATGGATGCTTGGGTGCCTAATTCATCATTTGGGTCGGAAAAAAATCACACACAAAAACAAAACGTAATTAAAAACAATCACAATTAAAGTGACTGGTGACAGCTTACTCAGATTAATCCCTTGAAACTGACGTCATTTAACGGGCCTGTGCATGTGTGCACATGCCCCGTTTCTGAAGGTAACCCATGCGAAGGTGAGAGCTCATTAACATTAATAATCTCTTTTGATTGTGGGCCTTTAATTATGAAGGCCCTTCAAGCTTATTATCCCTTGTAACGGTGTCCTTTATTGATCAGCAGAGACGCACTGAAATTAATTATCTGTGAGTAACATCCTTTAAAAAGATCATGGTCCATTGAGAAGTATTTATCTCAAGTGACAACTGCCCTTTAACCAGGCGAGGTCCACTGAGATTCAGTAACACTTTATATACAAAATGAATGTACAATTAAGCATTATAGTATTTTGAATATATTTGTCCTTAAATTACACGTAAGTATTTCCTTTATATGTTATTCTGGAGAGCCTGAGGCTCGAAAATAATTTTAGGAGTGTCATTGCATATAATGATTGACCAATTCTTTATAGATGAGATACAGAGTTTAAAAACATATATTCATATATGTTACTGAAAGCCTGCTTTCTGTCCTGAATGGTAACACTCACTGGGGTTTTGAGTGGTGGCGGTTTGGGACCAGTGGCTGAGATAATCGCTGAATGGAATGACTTTAACCCTAAAAATACACAGACACACAAATACACACACTGTTACACCATACCCAAAGATCCTCATGTAACTCATTGGAGAAGTTCAGCATTAAAAGCCACGACCAGTCCACTGCTGAAGGCCTCATCAAGCCACTGCTAATCCATCTAGCTTGTGTGCACCTTGTACACAAGATAATTTCATCACTCTATCTCCACAGTGTATGACCTATATGTGTATGCCCACATTTGGCTACCACTTCGCATTAGTCTCACAGACAGGTCATCATTCCTTCTGGCGACGTGGTCTGCCCACTGACTTAACAGTCAATATTATTAGCAAACTCCTGTTAAGACCAGTGTTCTGAAATCGTGAGCCTCTCTCTCAGGATGGGCTACCCAGTTCCACAGATGAATCCTAAAGCTAATCCTAACTAAAATGACAATAGTAACTTACAATACATTTTGAACGTATAAGAATCATTAAGGTGTGGTAATAATAATTATTAAATTATGTTACTGTGGCAGTTGGAGTTACGATTGTAGCTCAAAAGCAGAAGTGTGTTGTGTGTTGCCTTACGATGGCTAAAAAATGGGCCTGTGCATGCGTGCAGATGAGTTTGTGAATTAGCCCATCCTGAGAGAAGGCTCAGATTTCTGCAACAGAGGCTCAGATTTCCACAACACCTGGCATGGTAGACGAGGTAGTGAATGGTACGCAACATGCCTGTTCGCCTTCCATAAAGACAAAGAGATACATCCATCCAGTATGTATATTAATGAAGATACATCGCGATTATAATACTGATGCTGCTGTGGATAGTAATGATAATACTGATAATAATGATGCCATTGCTGCTGCTACCGCTGATTATTATTATTCTGTTGCTGATGATAATATATATCGTTGATGTTAACGCCGATCCTGCTACTGCTGTGGCTGATGTTGCGTCCGATATTGATGTCAATGAAGCTGTTAATTATGCTATTGCTGCTAATGATGACAATTCTGCTGCTGATAAGGGTGCTGATAATGTTGCTGTTCATGGATATGCTTATGCCGCTTATGTCAAAGATGAGATGTTGCTGCTAATGATGATACCTTGAGCAACTGTTCTTCACAACCTTGTCTTCTCTTCGTTTGATGTCACTCTTGACCCGTGGCTCCATTCACTTTCATCCACGATCAATATATCCGATCGCTTCCCTGAGGCCAATCACGTACCACCACCACCTTTACATTGAAGAGTCTTGTTTACTCCAAATACATGGATCTGCTCCAATAGCTACACACCATCGGCTGTGTGTCAATCCTACACAAGTGTGAAGCTTTGTTCGTGAGTGAAGACAACTATAACGTTGTATTCTTGAGTTCTTCACAGATTGTAATACAGTGACCCTGTGTTTAAGAAAATTAAGACAGACCGAAGAGGTTAAATGAGTATTCACTCACAAGAGGTTAATGGATTGCAATAGGAACGCACCTGGTGCCAACCACAGCACTGAATCTTAATGGCCCCTTACCTGGTAAAATAAAGGACATCAATTACAGAATGTAATGTGAATGGGCCCTTTCCCGGTTAAAAAAGCGGGTCAATCACAGCACTGAATCAAAATGAGCCCTACTCACATGGTTAAATAAAGGACGACAGTCTCGACAGACAATGGCTCTCATTGGGCTCTCACCTGGGTAAATAACGGACGTGGACCATAATCTCAATGGGCTTTAAATAAAGTACGTCAATCACAGCAATGAATATGAATCGGCGCTGACCCGGTTAAATAAAGGATGTCAGTCACAGTACTGAATCTCAAAGGGCCCTCCTCACTTGGTTAAATAACGGACGTCAATCTCGACAGAGAATTAATCTCAAAGGGCCCTCCTCACCTGGTTAAATAAAGGACGTCAATCACAGCAGTGAATCTCAACGGGACCTCACCTGGTTACATTGAGCGAGACGCGGCACACGTGACGGTACAGTTCGCGATGGCGTCACCGTCTCAGCGTCCTCTCGTCGTTGCCCGAGGATACCGATTGCGTCACCGGCAGACTTTCGGTATGACGTCAAAGGCACCGAGTTTGCGTCTACGTTCCCCTCTGGAAGGTTACATCGCCGGCAAAATTACGTCACTGTGCAGAAGGCAACCCCGAGTAGCGGCTGACATTTCTGCGATGACGTCTATGGGTGTGAAGGCAGTGCCTTGACGGAATGGCGCCAATAGCGGTGGTGCAAATTATTGAAGCAGACAAATACCCAGTGAGCATGTAAGCTCATTACAAGGATCCCGCGACACGACAAAAACGCGAATTGACAAAAGTAAATATAAAAATAACAAATTTAACCAAACAAAAAATACCCGTTTACACACAGCATTGCACATCAATGACCAAATAAATAATAATTTAAGCAGTTGTTATTGTGTCAATGTCACTAATTTGCCACGAGTGATGGTAGTTTGGTTCGTGTCGTTTAGCATTTAGAGCATATGAAGAAGAGACAATGCCCGAAACATCGCCCGTTATTTATATTTCCCTTTTAAGGCTACAGCGTTATTGCGGAAAGTGATAGCTTCACCACGTGTTTGACTATAAAGGGGCGCTACTGATTAAATGGTACACTTTTACCCAACACCAATTGAATTATTATCAGTCCCCGCGTAATCTTGTAGAGAAGGTCGCGGTGAGCTCGGAGCCTTTCCCGCCAGGCACAGGGCACAAGGCAGGGCTATACTCAAGATAGGACGCCAGACCGTCGCAGCGCACCAGGCAAATGTAATAAGCAGGCCAATGCCCATGACAAAGTCATTACAGCCTCCTGAGAGAAGCAAAACAGAACCCAGCTCCGGGGCTTGAACTCAGGTCTCAGAAGTCCTGGCTCAATGTTTTTAGACTGTCGGATAAAGTTGGAGTACGCGTCAAAAACCCACGCAGACACGGGAAGAACATGCAAACTCCACACAGAAAGGCACCCGAGCTGGGAATCAAACCGGGAACCTTCTTGCTGTGAGGCGGCAGTGCTGCTAATCACTGCACTGCCGTGTCGCCGTCATTGAATTATTGCTATACTATTTTAATTTGGTGCAGACCTTAGTAAGACTATTGTTACTATAAAAATACAATTGTGCTATTTAGAAATTATTTTACTTCTACTGTATCTATTAAGTTAGGTAAATGTTGCGTAAGTGAATATAAGTATTGTAATGTTTATATTTCGTGTCTCCAAGTATTCATAGCCCCGTGTTAGTGGTGTATATTTAACGTTGACATTGTGGGGGCCAGTCTCTTAATGGGACAAAAACCACCACAGCTGACTTAAAAATGTAAATGGACACAAAGATAATTAAAAACCACTTTTCACACAAACTTTATTCCGACAACCAATTATGTATTTTGTGTAAAATTTGGCACAATCTTACGTTTTAGCAGCAAAAATTATAAATCAATCACAAAATATCAAATTGCTTTTACAAAACCTTACACACAAGCCACAACTATTGACACGCACGCACACAGAGATAAATAAACGTTCCCCTCCCCCCCTTCATAGCTTAATCAAGGAACACTTCACGTTCACACTTACGTCTCAAAACCCTGGTGTCTCATCCATGTAGCCTACTTGGTGTAGCTTCTATAGGCACAACAATTTTATCATGTAGCCACAAAAAATTATGTCTTATTTTTCATCGTCATCACCATTTGCCTTGGCCATTATGAGCCAACTGTGGGAGGGATGAGACACCCAGTCCCATGCAGGGCTTGTACCCAGGTTCCCAAACAGTCTCAGCTCAGTGTCCCTGACAAAGTCATTACAACCTCCTGAGAGAAACAAAACAGAACCCAGCTCCAGGGCTTGAATGTAGGTGTCAATAGTCCTGGGTCAATGTCCATGACACAACCACTATGAACCTTCTTAATAAGATCGATACTCACACCCAGGGCTTAAACCCAGCTTCTCAGTGATGCTTGGCTCAGTGTCCCTCACACAGCCATTGTGAACCTCCTTATTGAGATGGACCCTCGACCCAGGGCTAAAACGCATGTTTCCATGTGTATAATACTAACACGTGATATGTCCTATATTGAGAGATGCTTGTGCCATTTAGTGTTAAATACTGTTCTGTCCATATGAATTCACAAGTACAGTAGTGAGACACTATACATTTGCTGTATATAAGTACTATATCACACATACATAATTTATTCGAAGGGACTACCCAATAAACAGCTCTTCTCTTGTAGCTACACACATAGGATGTATGTCCCAGGAACATAGGAGTCGCAAGCTTCATTTATCATCAGCAATTGTCAATCCACTGCTGGATGAAGGCCTCCCCAAGTTGCCACCACCTCTCAAGCCCCTCTGATGTACTAAGTTATCCCTCTAGCATCGAGCTATTTCGTCACACATTATGACAGCAAAGTAAAACATACATTATATGGTAAACTTGCAGACCATCTTTGAGTTTCTTAAGATTACCATTAATTTAAATGAGCAACAAATGTGGTAGTTTTGGAAGACAATATGACCCTCAAACATTTGGCAATAATTTAAGATAGTTTTCAATTGCAGTTTGTCCGTTTTATAAGTCGCTATGGAATCGTCACCGCGACAGTTCTAGAAACACAATTTGACATTCTATTTTTTATCAAGAAAACTCAACACGCTCGTCACCAACAGTGTCTTAAGCGTTTATATACTATGACCATCCATTGTATGAATTGTGGCCTATTATATTTTTGCTTTCAAGGGACTGTTATTGACGATTCTGTTGAGTTTATATTAATTGTGCTTGTGCACAACTGCCAATATAGCAGCAGCAGCTTCACCCAATGACTTGTTTTATTTCTTAACGTTTACTCTAAAAACCACACCACGAAATGAAATGTATACATCACTCGCCACTCCTTCCCTTCTGCAAGGCAGATAACCCAATGCAACATTTGTTTTAGAATAACATTACAATTTATAACGCACACCGTATTCGTTCAATGTCGAAGGTATTCGTTCCAAGACAGAACGACTCAGGGGCGAGGACACTGCAGAGGTGGGAAGACGGCAGCCGCACAATCAGCCAGCCTCAACATTTGCCAGACACTGCATCCTATGCATTATGATGTAATCGGCAAATTAATTAGAGTTTTTTGGGTTATGGGAGAAAACCGGAGCACCCGGAGGAAACCCACACATAACAGGGGGAGAACACACAGACTACACACAGAAAGGCGTCCGAGGCAGGGGTCAAGCCGCCTCTAACAGGACCTTCTTTCTGGAGGCGCGTATGTTACCACAGCGCCATCCTGCTCTACAACAGAATAATTATGAACCACTGATTAACTGGTGGCAATTAGATTGGGAGTTCTAATTTACAAACTTGCCAATAACTACGCTATGTGGTTGTGCTTGTGAGGTTCGTGGCAAGTGTGAATCTGTGAACGTGCGTTTGTACAGTGGCACGTCAAAAATCTCATCACTGGTAATCCTGAACGTTTGTAAATCCGCGCTATACGCACCTTCCAAATAGCTGTCAGCAAAGACACGATTATCACGAGTGGTAGCGTATCCGAACTGATTAGGACTCCAAATTACCCACAGTTCCTATTAGTTGAGATTTTCTGAGTTTCCATAGTTTTTTGGCAAGGTATCAAAATGCTCTGATGCTGAATCAACATGCAGTCTCCCGTGACTGATGCTTTTTACCCAATTAAACTGAATGTTTATGTGCTGTGAAGAAGGGCTTCTGCCTAAAATATGGCCGATTATACGTTTATTTTAAGGCCACATGCAGTGTTATTGACAAATGTGTCAAGTGTTTTTTATGTTTAGTATCACATTTGTTTACACTTGAGAAGTATCAACAAAAATTGCACTACTAGCTTCAACACAACTGTTTTTTTTCCATTTTTTTTCCATTTTTATGGACGACGTAGAGGGTATTCCCAACAAGACAGTAGTTGACATTATATGCAATTTAACTTGGAACGTCTTTTTAAAAATACCCTGTATGTAACTTATAAGTTAATAGTAATAAAATGTTTAGCAAGTTGAATAACAAAGTTATAAATACTAAATAAGCATAATATTAGAGCGATTTCCTACGGCGTAGGTTTTCGCGGATATACTGCATTTTTGGCATGACACGACCGCGTGTTATTCAGCATGACAATTGACATTTTGCTCCAAGTTGTCAGAGCTTCTCCACTGCAGCTTTTTCAGTGCATACAGCGAAACGTCGGACATCATCCCCAACAACACGCGGTGCATCTTGAAAACACATCCGAGAGCTGTTAGATTTCTTTATCGATCTCAGATAAGACATTTGTATCAAAGGTTGAAATGTTAGAAAATGTTTGTGTCGATCTCCAATTTAAAACCAAGGCAGACACTTCAGTGATGTCAATAATGTCCCTCGTGGGTCACTAACGAATGTTTTGACCCACGTAGGAGAGTCTATGACACACAGCCAAGGTGGGTACCTACTAGAGAAGAGCCGTGTGATGTTTGGGGTTGCTAGTGAATTAAAAAACTGTTGATAGCAGGAAAAAACACTAAGCAGATGTATATCAAGAACAAGAATTATTATTACATGTATATATGTGTATGAATATGACTGTATACGTGTAAATATGGATTAGTACGTGTGTGAGTGTGTGAATATGCAGGGATAAATCTCAGCAGGATCTGCCCAGGTTCAGCAACCCAGATATTCTGGACCCAACACACCACGTCCAGTATAGATCTCGCTACGGCTATGGCTACTAGTCATGTGCATACATCAGTCTACCTGCGACATGGAAAATATTCAGTGAGAAATAAGCCTGGTGTGTATGTGGTGATAGATAGATATCATTGATACGTTTTATGTGAAAACACGTTGCCTTTGTAATTTAAGGACTTTTTTTCGAATATTTATAATACGCTATATATTTACGTGGCTGCATGCTTACAAATGTGATGTCACTCAATGCAACGTGACACCATTTTTGTCGGGAAAGTGCAGAAGTGAGTGATGTCACTTCCGATTTTCGGGTTAAATGGGCACAAACTTTTTTTTGGATGATCTGAAATTTCAGATCCATGCCTGAATTTCAAATCCGAAACTCAGGAACATGTATACATAGTTAATAGGTATGTATGTAGGTATATGTATATTTATTTCATGTACCCTCGGGTGAAAGGCGCTATATAAATGCTATTATTATTATATCTGTACTTGTATATGTAAGTTTTATAACTATAATAATTTAGAAAGGTAGATATTTGCACCATCCCTTTAACGCATGGCTATCACACAGCTTGTAGAAGTTTCACACTAAGGGGGCTATGTTGCTATGTGTAATGCTAATTGAGTAATCTTCTTGTAGGTTTTATAATTTTGGCAAACTTGGAGCATGGTGCGAGCACACAATGGCCGACTCATCGTGTTATCACGTCAGGGGATCTGTAGCGTCTACTGCGAAGCAGACGGCTCACATTTTTTGTTTAATAAACCCGCAATAATAACCATGGCGGCCTGCCGGGTTCCAACCGTGAACCTCTGCAACAAGCGGCAAGCACTCTACCGTTAGGCCATGACACCACCCAAATATATGTGTGTGTAAGCATATGTATTGTGCATGTGTGTGAGGGGGTCAAACTGTGCTGCTGGGATCTTGTCTGGAGGCGTAGCCTGACTCATAGGAGGCCTGATCATTGGCTGCATACATCGCTACACAGACACACACAAGCACACAAACACACGCACAGATATTAAACATTCACACAAAGATCAAGATACCCCATATAGCCATATGGATTGCAGTGGCAAATTTTGTTAGCAACGACCTATTGCAACCTCTTTTTCAAACATGGGTCAGAGTTCAATAAAAAAAACTGGGACCCATGTCTTGGAGGAAATGTTATTATATTGGTGTAGGTTTTCAACAGCAGAGGACAGAAGGAAGGTCTTAAGTCTGGACATGCTAAAGCATGAAGCCTGAAAATGCTCCACCATGGGAGGTGGTGAATAGAGGAGAAATGGTCACCACAGCTATCCTAAAAGAGCAGCTCTTAAAAGCAATTCTCACGCATCGAACCATGTAAAACTACATCAATACGATGGGCAATGTTAAAAACATATTTTTCATAGTCTAAAATCATTTCCTGGTCCAGTGAGCATTGGGGCGAAGGCTCATTTACCATTTACAGCCCCGACCTAGTAGTGGAACGTCCACATTCCCTTGGTGGGGGGTGAGTTGATGCTGATGGTGGTGAAGTTATCATCTCACCTGCTGGCTGATATCTTGGCAAGCTCGCCATCCTTCCTCCACCTCCTCCCGCTGCTCCACCTCCACCTCCAGGCCCCACAGGGGGCGGGGGAAGCATAGGGGGCAGGGAAGGCAGTGGGGGGCTGGGGAGGCTCCCTTCCCTCGTGGGCACTGAGCTGTACACAGGGTAGGGGCCCCCCATTCGGGAGGGGGCTGCCCCCACAGGACCCCCCATGCCACCCCCTCCCCCTGGACACATTGCCATGGAGTGAGATAGCACTGCAAGAGGAGCGGGGGAGAGCAGAATAGCGTGGGGTAAGTGTTAGGGGTAGATGTGTGGCTGTATTCGTGTGAGGCATAGAAGTGGGGTTGTGTTAGTGGTAGTGCTGTGTTACTGTTAGGGGTAGCTGTGGGGCTATGTTAGTGTTAGGGTTGGGGTAGGGCTGTGTTAGTGTTAGGGGTAGAAGTGGGGCTGCTGTCGTGTTAAAGGTAGAGGTGGGGATGTATTAGTGTTCGGAAGAGTGATGAGTATGGTTATTTATCTTAGCACTGGGGTAGCAAGGCAGATTCGTTTGTGACTTCAGGGAACTGCACTCAGCCTACTAGGCTGACCCACTCACTGGCGTTCATAAGGGAGCCACAGTCTGTCCACAGAGGCTCTCTCCAACCAATCGCGATGTGGTGGGATCCACACAAAAGACAGATGCACGGTCAACAGCATGTATTCACTCAGGTCTGCTTTAAATGGTTCACAAACCACCTCAAATAGACCGAGTGATGGAAATAAGATCCATGTCATTGCCAGGCTCACATATCAAGAGGTGCTATGAAGGGGCTGTGCCAAAATCGTCACCTATTACAATATAAATACTAGCGAATATTCGTTGCTCACACACCACTTTTTGGCAGGCTGGTGGCATTTTCTGGGGCCTCGGTCCATGCAATGAGCCGTGGACCATGCAATGGGCCTGTGGCCCAGTACTGATTGTCCCCAAATATAACGTACTTCTTATGGACAACGAACTTGCGGTAACACAAATATTCATCAAGTCATGTTATAGTTGCTCACAATATGCATTTTAAAAAGTCATCATCATAAATTTGGACTTCTAGTTCAGAGTTAGATGGGGGGACAAATAGATCTAGACACAAATCTCCACGCTCGTCCATTACGATATAGATTTTTTTTTTCCTTTCAAGGCAGTGTTATTGATAAATGTGTTTTTTTGGTTATTTGTGCTTGCGCACCATTGCCCATACAGTACAGTAACACCATATAAGAGGTCTAATGAAAGACGTTTTTGTAAAACAAAGATTTGTGATAGAGCTTGAGCTAACGTAATTTAACATAAGCCTGTGTTGAGCATTAGTCAAAGATACAGTTTTACAATCACTTCCCTCTGGCCGCAAATGGTAGCCAGGAGGAGGATGTGACAGAGACAAGCCTACTCTGCAGTGGCCGTGGGAACGCAACATTAATTTGATTATCGATCAGTGGTAAAAGCAGAGCTAGTATAAGCAGAGACTCTGAATAATGGAATATGTGAGCAAATGAATGAATAAGTATATATTTGAGCCGCAAGTCGGTGAGTGTGCAAGAGAATAAGCGATTCGTTGGTTAAGTGAGCATGTGAATGTGTGAGCAAGAGAGCGATTCGGTGGGTGAGTGTTTGAGCGTGTGAGTGCGTGGGTGAATTGTTACACGAGTGCGTGAGCAGTGGGTCACCGGGTCCGTATGAGATATTCATCATCTGTCGGATGACGCAGCAGGAGCAGGAGAAGCAGCAGAAGACGACGCAGATCGCCACGAACAACAGCACCCCGGCCACCACGCCGGCTATCGTTGAGGGGCTGTCACGTCAACATCAATACCGTGAGGACCATCATCATCATCGCTTCATCTTCCTATTGCTCTCTTCGCCTCCTCGCATACCATCACCTCTCTCATTTCTCATCCTCGTGTCTTTATTCAACCCCCTATCTCTACTTGAACAATCACCTTTTTTCAACTCATTAAGTATCCGCTCTCCTCTATATTTCCCCTGTCTCCTTCCCTGTATCTCTTCACCTTCTCTTTTTCCCCTTCACCTCCCCGTGTCTCTATTCACCTCCTTGTGTCTCCCCATGTTTTCCTCCACCTTCTATCGCTTCCTTTCACCTCGTCTCACCTTCCTTCAATTCCCTTTACCTCCCGCTGTCTCCCCTCAGCTCCCCGCATCTCTCAATCCACGTACACCATCATCTCCCTGTCGCTCCCCATGCCTCCCCCTTTCCTCCGCATCAACTTCCTATTTCATACCTCATCCTGCCTCACCGTGCCTCTCAACACAAGACCACGTGCCCCCTCATTCCATACTTCCACTCACCTTCCATCACCACGTCATGCCTCCCCCCGGGACTTACCTAAGCCCCATGATCTTGCACCAGCCCTGCTCGTGCCCGTTGAGCTTCTGGATGGTGGCAGAGCAGCACATCCTGTCGTTGCACTCGCCACAGCAGAACTCCTCGGATGGGCACTCCATGGGCTCCACCCACAGCTCGGTGGAGTCGTAGTAGCCCAGGCATCCCTGCTCGGGGTCCACCACTTTTGGGGCACCTGCAGGATGCAGGAGAGTTCAATAGGTCATGAACAGGGGGAGGGTTTCGTCTTAACACAGTTGCTGAGCCGAGGCCCAAAGGCCCAAAACGTCAAAGGATCAGCAACAAATGTCACTATCAAATGTAGTACGTGGGTTTTCACAGCCAGTATTATGGCGGAGGGTCTTAATTGAGATAGGTTTGGCCAAATCATTATGTGGCCTATCCCAGGTATCAATTATAAACCACTCTCAAAGTTGTACTCGATAAAAGTTTCTGAATTGAGTGACGTTATTATAAGAGACGGTGGGAGGAAATGCCAAGTTGAGTGGTGTAATTTAAGCGGGAAGAGAAGGATCAATAATTTCAGGGTGCAGTCCTGCAATTGCTTGCTCACACCACTTTGGCAGATGGGCCTTCACTAGAGGGGGTTTAAGAGAGCGTCTCTAGAGAGTATTTGGCCTACTGTGTCATGCTGGCCAGACGTCTTAAAACAGGCAGGAGTACCCACATTTTACCCCACCACACGCAACCTGCCAATCAACTATGATGTATAACATATTTATACTGCTGTGTCGACAGAGGTGGCAGAGTTTACAAGGGTGATGAGCATTATACAACACTCATTCTACCATATTGTAAATAATAGTGAAACGCCATTTGTCAATCCACTGTTCAACGAAGGTGTCCCCTACCACGTTGGTCATGGTGGTTTTTATGACCATTCTTCACCACACTGGTCAGTGCGGGTTGGTGAAGGCAGGGTTGTGTGGAGAGCGGGGAGCCGAACTGGACCGGTTCAGATGTAGATGTTTATTATTACAGCATAAAAATACCCAGGGAGCTTGCAAGCTCTTTACGGGACTCCTGCGCCACTGATGTTAGTCGTGGCTAGAAATCGCCAAATCGCTGGTTTGACGGTGCAGTGGGTAAAATATCTACATAATATGTTGTCAAACCCAATAGAGTATACAATATGCATAGCTTTTAACACTGAACGGGGCCCCATCGTAAAGATGGAGTGCTCTGCCAATACAATCTGGCACACCAGCAGCATTTGTTTAACAAACCTCATGCTGTTGATTAGGAAATCACGTCAAATTAAACCAGCTTAAAATGTGCTTGTTCACAAATACTGCTCAATAACATTGTTCTAAATACAATAGCACCAAAGCTAATAGATCTAAAATATACAGTATATTTAATGTTACTTTAATATGCGTTTATTGTCCCCATGAAGCAGGGCCATCACTCGAAACGTCGCCCAATATGTATTGGAGATATATATTTGTAATGTTTGCGTTTTCAGGTCACAGTGTTATTAACGAATGTGTTGATATTTAGTTTACACGCTATTTGGTCACTGGGGTCAGGAGGTCACGGAGAGTCGGCGGAGAAGTTGAAATAGAGAAGCATTAAGGGCGGTGCTGATGGTGGTTTTGGTGATGGTGGTGTTAGGGATCGCGATTGTGGTGGCGGTGATGGTGATGAGACAATGCTAATTATCACATTCGTTGTGGTGGTGACGCTGCAAATGTTACCGATGATCGTGGTGGCAGTGGAGGTGTTGTTGATGAGATGATGAAGGTGGTGATTATTTTACAATCATGATGATAACGGTAGTGGTTGGTGATGGTAGTGATGGTGGTGAGGGGTGGGAATTTTATTTTTTAAAGATGGCATGACGTATTGGAATTATTATTGCCTTAGCGCTATCTTATCAGTCTGCCGGGGGTTCTTGCAAATTATTCGATTACGTGTTTGTACACAATAGATTACATAACTGCGTGAAGACAATGCATTATATGAACATGCTGCACACACCACATTACAGAATATGAACGTGTATATACTGTATGCAAGGTATTATATGAATGTCTGGACACAATGCATTATATGAAGGTGCGTATGTACACACTGCAATCCGTGTACACAATTCAGTATGAATGTGGGTATATCCACAATGTATTGTTTATTCGTGTGCACAATGCATTGTGTGTCTGCGCGGACACAGGCCATTGTGTATCTGTGTTCCGTGTATATAATATGTTCTGTGTATACAATGCATTGTGTGTGTGTACACCATGCCGTGTGTGCACAGTTATTGAGTAAGCGCGCGCGCACACACGCAATGCATTGCGTCTGTGTCCGTGCGCACTTTGCATTGTGTCTCCGTGTACACAATTCGTGTACACAATGCACTGTGTGTGTGCACACAGTGCATTGTGTGTGTACGCGATGCGTGCCGTGTCGTAGGAGAGACACTCACCAGACACGAGTCCCGCCAGACACGACACGAGGAGAGCAGCGGCGGTCAGCAGCAGCAGAAGCAGCGACCTCCCGGCCATGGGGACACGGGGAGAGACGGGGAGGAGGAGAGCGGGACGTGTGTGTGTGTGGGCGCGGAGAGGTGAGACAGAGATGGGGACGAGAGAGGGATCCGCGTGTGTGTGTGTGTGTGTCGGAGATGGAAGA
>JAZEWU010000001.1:2503552-2521423 GCA_036362915.1 Geotria australis
ACCAAAGCTACGTCGGCCCCCAGGTGGACGTGTGGGCGTTGGGCGTCCTGCTGTTCTTTGTCTCGTCTGGGACTCTCCCATTCCGCGCCGACACCGTCGGGAAACTCAAGCTCAGCATCCTCGACGGCAGCTACTCCGTGCCGCTACGGGTGCCGGCCGTCTGCTGCAACCTCATCACCACCATCCTGAGGCCCTTGCCGGATGAGAGGCCCACCGCCGCCCAGATCCTGCGCAGCGAATGGCTCCGGGGAATCCGTGCCCCCGAGCCCTACTCGCCCTACCCGCTCGGGCCCGGGTACCTCTTTCAAGAGGACACGGCCTGCACGAGGGGGGCGGCAGCAATGGCTACGGAAGAGGCGGCCGCGGTAAACGCCGAGAGGATGCCAGAAGATGCTAGAGGGGTGGAGGTAATGGCAGACGACTCGAGGACGGCAGCGACGATGGCCGACAACGCAAGGGGCGCAGTGACGATGGCCGCTGAAAGTGCAGCCACTACAGGTGCTGGGAGCACGTTAGTAATGGCTGCAGATACGAGACAGATGGCAGTAATGGCCGTTGAAGGGCCTGCAGTCATTAAAGGGGCGGCACTGATGGCTACCAAAGACGCAGTGGCTACTGCAACAAAACTGGGGGTCAAGGCAGCCTCAGTAGGGACCCTACCTTCTACCTCATCCTCTGCCACTCCACCGTCTTCTACTCTCACCTCCTCTCTGTCTCCGCTGCCCTCCTCCCCGCTGCCCTCCTCCCTGCTCGCCGAGGAGCTGCTAGAGGTGCGCGAGTCGCTCGAGGAGCTGGGAATAACGACCGACGTTGTCCGGAACAACGGCAACGATGGCGACGCGCGGAGCTGCG
Organism: Geotria australis; assembly: GCA_036362915.1. Taxonomy (NCBI): domain Eukaryota; kingdom Metazoa; phylum Chordata; class Hyperoartia; order Petromyzontiformes; family Geotriidae; genus Geotria; species Geotria australis. Next base: position 2,504,405 of record JAZEWU010000001.1, read on the forward strand.
TCACGGGAACGTACCGCATCGTGCTACACCGCGTGCAGCGCCGCCGCTGCCCAGAGGGCCCAACGTTCCCCGTCCTCACCGAGGAAGGCTGCCGGACCTTGCCGAACGGCGTCGGGGACGACGGGGCAGCGGGCGGGGTGGCCGGTGGAATGGCGATGGCGGCGGGGATTGCGCTGGCGGCGGCGAGGGCCGGGGGGCGGAAGTTTTACCGCGACACCCGAGACCGCTTGGTTGTAGCTCAGCGGTCAAAACTGTGCGCTATCTTGTAGTGGACGGAGGATGTTGAATATGGGGAGCCTGGGTGCCACCCGAGGTCACAGCAACGAGTTGGAAAGGGCTCCAGGTTAAATCCTGGTGGAAATGGAATCGTTTTTACCCATTGAGGATGCTGCAACTATGTATGACGGTTGTGGGAACGTTGATGTTTATGATGAGAGGATGCTGCTAGGGAAGATGATGATTCCAATGATGCTGCTACTACTTGGTGGTGGTGACGCAATGGCTTGAGATGCTAGATTAGAATGTCATCTTGTGACCTTTACGATTGTAATTCAAGCACTAGGACCACTGTAAAACCAAGGCAGTCATTGCTATTGATTACAATGTGTTACACACATCAGGAGTAGATTGTTATCCATGCATGCAGCTTTGTCTGTGACAGCATTTATATGAGCACTTTTCCTTGTTCAGGGCCGAGCGAGGGCTTATCCTGTTAGAATTCAGAGACATATTGGATTGCCTTTTTCATGTGAACAACTTTCAGCCTTTGACCTGGATAAGAAATGTGACTGCCCACTAATTGCAATGATTGGTGTGCTGCCTATTTGGACTTGGGTGTCTACAAGACTAGAGGACAGCCATTACATTTGTCATAGGTGAGTAGTGAATGTGTCTGATAAGTGATGTGTGGTGAGCGGTGTCAGGTGACTGTCCTAGGTGAGTGTTGAGTGTGGACTGTTGTGAGTGGCGAGCGTTTGGTCGTGTGGTATTTGGAGACACTCAGGTGAGTGGTGGGTATCTGGTGAGTCGCATCAGCAGTGGATAAGGCCAATGTGGAGAGGGCAACAGAGGCAGCAGCAGGGCTGCTGGGGAAGAGATTATTATGCTAAGACATAGTTAACTAATGCAGAGAGCACTGTATAACATAATGAATTGTCATAGATTTAAGGGTGTTGTTATTATTTAGTTGTGCTCACAGCGCTTTATTCACCATTAGGGCCACCATCATCCCACTGTGGGAAGTCAAGTGGTTGTCCTATGGAGAGACTGACTCCCATGATAAGAATGTGGAATTCTTACTGTTGGCTAAGGGCTACGTTTCTCTGCAAAGCGAGTAACTCACGGCCAACCTCGGCCTCAAACAAGTAATAACAATGACCTTATATTTTAACAAATCTATTTTAACAGACTGTATTAAAAAGTGTCTAAAATGAGCACTTGACTTTTTAGAGTGTACATTGTATAGCTGAAAGCTCTTAAAACAAATCTAAACTTTTGCTAATGTATAAGTATTTTAAATATGAAAGTGAATGTTGATGTGAAATGTTCATTAAAAGCAATTGCACCAAAATATACCAAAGATCTGGATTTTAATAGTTTGTGGTTCCAATTAAAAAATACCTTAAACTTATCCGGTACAGAACCCATCTCATACGATGCAGAACCCTGCTTTCGCTCGATATAGAGCCACATTTAATAAAGAACTTTCACCTCATCTGATACAAAACACCCATCGCATGACAGCCCCACACCTCAACAGCTTGGGTTCTTCATAGGTCGAACAGTGGCCACAAGGGGTTGGTTAGCACATTGAGATCAAAAGCAGTGAGCCTCAAATTGGATGCGATACAAGGTGGGCGGAAGGTTTCAGTACAAGTGGGTTTGTTAAACAATTCGTGCAAACCCCCAAATGCTTGTTGGGTTTTCTCTGGGCACTAAGGGTTTCTCCCACACGCAAAAATAAACTCAAAATAGAATTCGGCACGCATTGCACACAGGACCTGCTGAAAAGTAATCTTGATACTCAGGCTTTGCTAGTTAACTAAAGAAAATATTATATTATTCTAGTGGGTTTTGCCCACGCACCATAATGGCTAAATGAGCACCTGGAGCTGGCATTCATCAGATTCTCATTAAATTAAACATCTAATTTATGCTGGGTTTTATTTTGTGCCATCATCAAACTCACAATACACAGTATTACCACATGTGGCCGAGACCCATGGGCAGCAGTGCTAGCTGAGTGTCGCTGACATGGCCATTATGGATTCATCTTGACTAGATGCAGGGCTTGATCTCAGGACCTGTCTGCCTTAATCTGGCCCTTCTCCCTGTTACTTTTCTTTGCACGAGGTTCATAATAACAGTGTCTAAGACAATTAATCGGCACAATTTCGGTCCTAGGTTGGGGCCCCGTGTCTTCCCTCGAGGATTTATAATGGCTTTGTCAGAGACACTGGTTCAGCACTGCTCCCTACATATTCAAGCTTTCTGGTTGAACTTCACTGCCTACTCCTTCTCTACCTCGTGCCCTTCTCCTAGCTCTGCCCATTATGCCACCCCTTACCCTTACTCTACCCCTGCCCCTTGTCATTGCCCTAACGCTTCCCCTAACACCAACATCGCCTGCTGCTTCTAGACACTGGGCAGCGTTAACACCACTTCCACCATTACGACTACCATTACCATCACTCCCAACACCATCGTCAACCTCTCCACGAGCACTGCCACCATCATCGTGACCATCACCACCAACACCATGACCATCACCGCCAACACCATGACCATCACCGCCAACACCATGACCACCATCACGACCATGATCATCAACACCATGGCCACCAACAACACAATTATCATCAGCAACATCAGCACCATCGGGACCAAGAGCTATACCAACATGAACATTGCTACGCCCATCATCCACGCTCTTCTCTGCAGCCATAGTTCTACCTCTACCCTTCCTCCTGCTCCTTCCCCTGCCCCTAATGCTGCTCTCGCCTCCTCCATCACTTGGCCTGGTCTGATGCCTGAAGAATTCTGAATGCTGTCGCAGTAACGGAGTCGTCGCCAGAACGGCCGGACCCATGAATGTCGCCAAGAAGCGGCGACGCAGGCACGTGATGGCAACGTCCTCCTCCCTCCACTGCCGGTCCCCTTGGGCCGGTGGGCCGTGGGACTGGTGGTGGTCGATGCAGTGGTCAGTCTCTCTGGAATTCTGTGAAAAATCCACAGCCCCCAGAGCAAATGGTAACGAACTCCCAGCAGGGGGACCACCGTCAATTCCTTCAACCGCCGACGTATCCTTGATAGGTGACGCCATCGGCGATGGTGATGGAATAGCGGGACTGTTGTCAACGTTTTTGCTGCTACTGCTGGTGGTGGCGTTGGCGGTTGTGGTTGTGGTATTGCCGGTAATGTTCAGTTCTCCTGGTGGAGGTTGCTGCTGCTGTTGCTGCTTCTTCTGCAGGAGGAGCAGAGTTTGTCGGCGTTGGAGGAGAGTTTTGAGGGCACGGAGGGTGCTGCCGCAAGGCGGCAGGTAAGAACAAGGCGGAAGAGGTGAAGAAAACGTAGGAGCAGGAGGAAACAAAAGTGGAGGGAGCGATGATGACAGCGACGAAGTGGTTGAAAGCAAGGACGAAGTCACTGAAGATGCGTGTGAAGATGTGACTGAAGGCAGTGGGTAGGAAGAAGAGGGCAGTGAGGAGGTGACCGAAGAACCAGTCACCGAAGTGAACGAAGGCAGTGGAGAACTGATGGAAGGGAGTGGAGAACTGATGGAAGACGGCGAAGGAGCGACCAACGGCGACGACGAAGCGACTGAGGGCCGCGGAGAAGACGCTGAAGCGAGAGCCGGCAAAGCCAGCGAACTGCTAATCGAAGAAGTCACCGCACAAGCTAGAGATAAACTCGTTGAGGAATCAACTGTAGAAGCCAGTGATGGAGGAGTCCCTGTGGAAGCCGTCGAGGCGGCGACTTTCGCGGCCGTAACGACTGAGAAACTTGCCGAGCTAGTGACTGCAGAGGTGAGTGAAGAGTCAGACAATGAGCCACGCATTTTGAGCTGGGCTACCCAAGTCTCTATACTCCCGTCATCATCAAGATCCTCATCATCGTCGTCATCATCATCATCATCATCAAGAGGAACCCTGCCCCACCTCCACACGGAACTGGGTGTGCCAGACTGCTCGTCCCTCCTTCCAAAAAGCAACCACGCCTCCTTCACAACACTGGCGACAGACGGGGTTCTGGATATCCTACTGGTGGTGGGGGCTCTTCCAGATATGAGGGTTGCACTGGTAGACGGGGCTCCAGATATGAATGAACTGCTGGTTGGCGAGGGGATTCCGGATATGTGGGCGCTACTGGCTGTGGAAGATGTCATCGTGAGAGTTGTGACTGCAGGAGTGGTCCCGGATACAAGGGTTGTGATTGCAGGAGTGGTTCCGGATGTGAGGGCTGCAATTGCAGGAGTGGTTCCGGATGTGATTACTGTAGTGGCAGTAGTGGTGGCTGAAATCGGAGTAACTATTGGTCCAGTAGTAACCGGTGGTTTCATTGGTGGTATAGCTAGCATTTTTGCATTGAGTAGTGAAGTAACCAGTGCCTTGGTATCAACTGTTGGTCTCCTGACTACGGATCCTGTAGAAGCTGGTGAACAAACTAGCGATCGAGTACTAACCACTTGCGAGGTAACTATTGTAGCAAACACCGAGGTAACCAATGGGCTTGCGCAAACTGATGGTTGTGATGCCGTAGCCGGTCTCGTAACTACCGACCCCGGGGGAACTAGCACAATGCCACTAGTGTGTGGTATAGGAGATCCTGTACAAACTAGCGGCTTAACCACCGATCCCGCCAGAACATTAGACGCATTAGCTAGAGAAGAAATTACCGGTATCCCACCAACTTGCGAGAGGACCATATTTCCCGGTTTAACTGGTGATCCTGCGGTTAAAGTCGGCTTAGCCATCGCTGACCCGCCACTAACTAACGGTCCTAGGAGTGTGCCATCACTAACTAGCGAAGGAACCAGCGGCCTGTGTAGCAAAACAGTGAAGGGAAGAATTGATGATTTCCCAAAGCCTGGAGCAAGTGGTTTTGTTGATCCTCCTTGTCCAACCATGAGCGATGCAGCCTGAGTGGGGCCCGTGAGGCGTATCGGGGTTACAACGAGAGACGGTTGCAGTTGGGAGATGGGGTTGGCCTGGTGAAGAAGAGCCCTCACAGACTGCCTTTTTGGGACATGTTGCGCACCAGCTGAAGGCAGACACACGAAGAAACATAAACATCATCTGGCCTCCTGCAGCTGAGTCTTAATAAAGACTCCAATTTTGAGACTGGGGCTCCTGGAGCTGAGTGTCAATCAAGACTCCAATTGTAAAACCCCAGTGTCATGGTGTTGTGTCTCAATTAAGACTCCAGTCCTGAAAACTAGATTGATGGACATTTCAGTGCATTAGTAGAAACTTGTAAAACTCTTACCTCGTGCCAAGGCAGCTTTTGCAGTTTTCTGTGTGGGAAGTATAAAGAATTACTAACGTGTCCATCCAAGTTCAAAACTACTAACACTGTTATTAAAAGAAATGGCTCTTGAAATCTTACCAGGCATGGCAGCATTGTGAACTTGGGCCCCAATTGTGTTTCATTAATCATCCGAAGGCACCTGACATGGTCTATATCAAAAACCTGCCACGACATTGAGAAAATAAAAAAAACATATCAATGGACACCACAGAACTTAAACCCAAAATCACTCTAGAATATCCAAGAAATAGCATCACAAGAATACTCATGTAAAAACACTAATTAATTGGCTGATAGCATCATAATATATAGGATGCAGTGTCTAGCAGGTTGGCGCCAGTTGACCACGTGGCTGCCTCCCCCCACCTCCTCGCACCTGAGTCACTGTCTTCGAGCGAACGTCTTCGACATTGAACAAATACTGTGCACGTTATTAATTGTAAATGGAAACTATTATATAAAGCAATACACGTCAGCTGAGCCGCATAGAGCCTAAAGTTGCCTCCAATGTGGAAGGAGAAACGTCAAGAGGGAGAGAGAGAAAACCCTCGTCAAAGCTATCCCGAAATAACAGTTCTTAAGAGCAATTCTCAAACAACACAAAAGTAAAAGTCTGTGCTTGAATGAGCACTGCTGGTGCCTCGTTATGGTCAGTGGAAAGCATTCTCTTATATCGATTCTCAAGGAAACAGACCTGTGTAGACAAAAACCTCTCTGCATAGCTGCAGCCACCCAGAAGAAAAATGTATTCGTGGTGGCTGTGTATGTTGCTCAACTGTGATGTTTGATGAAGATTTCTATTTTATTCTAGACAGCTACCAATGATTTTACCGATGATAATGATCATGCAGGTACTGATGAAGCTTTTGATGATCACTGTGCTGCTAACGTCCATGATGATGCTGCTGTCTATGGTACTATTAACAATAATGATGATTATTGGTTCCCAAACCAGATTTGTTACCTGATTGAGTACGGCCCTCCAACTAGAATGAAAACTGGCCTGACAAAGTAATAATGATCTCCAACACTATTGACACGTTTGTCATGCCACTGTACTTCTAAGGATAGGCCATTATTAGAAATGGGTCGTCTTACTCCTAGGTCCAATCAGCCATGATTACCTTGAGTAGCAGCTCAAAGATGCACTTGGTGTTCAGGTTGAGACGGCCCATCTTGTCTCCCAGCACGTCCGCTGTGGACACAGAGACGACGATGATGGGGGTGATTGTAGTAGCTGTAGTTATGGTGATGGTGGTGATGGTCGTGATGATAATGATGGTGGTGAAAATAGTGGTGACTGCAGTGCCTGTAATAGTGGGAGTGATGATGGTGATGGTAGTGATGATTATAATAATAATATAGAATAATTATAGCATTTTATATAGCTCCTTTCACCCGAGAGTCACAAACCGCTGCACAAGGGCCGCGAAGAGAACGGCATGTCAACAACGAAAGAAAAAACAACCAATAAAAACCAGAGCAACAAAAAATAATGATTAAGGGTGCTTCGAATATACTGAAAGGTCGTGAACAATTTAAACTCATCTCACCCAGGCTCCTTGACGATGTTGCTGGCTTGCCTTTAACAGCAGTTGTTTGCTGAGCAGCTGCTGTCTCTTCAACACTTGCTGTCTCTTCAATGGCTGATAGTTTGGCAGCTGTTGCCTGTGTTTCAACTGTTGACTGTGATGGAGGCGTTTTATGGGAAACGGTTGTAGCCAAGTGACTCCATCGCTTTAACTCCTGAGAGATCTTATGATCAAGGTTGGACGTACGACCCCTTTGACCCCGTGAACGCCGAACCTGACCGAGGCCGAGGGACTCTGATACCTGCCAAGACAAGAGTTCAAATATAAATGTGAGTAAGCGAGTCCATGAGTGGGTGAATGAGCGGGTGAACGAGTGTGAGAGAGTGTGTGAGAGTTATTAAATTGTGCTGTTAATGCAAGGCAGTGAATGAGTGAAAGAATAAGCAGATAATTGAGTAGGTAACTGAATAAGTGAGTGAATGAGAATGATTTACCTATATATCTGTGTGAGTGATTCAGCTTTATGGGGAGTGGTGGCGTAGCGGTTAGCATGCTGCGCTATGAACCTAGTGACCTGAGTTTGATTCCCGCTTATAATCAACACCAGTGACAATTTTCCGAACCGGTCCCGGGCATCCCCTAGTGCAAACATTTCCACTTGGGAGACGAAGGCTGCCGGGTGCGGTGCTGGCCACCCACCTCCTCTTGTGCCGTCCCGGCCTCAAAAGGTGCTCGCTAACAGCACTTGACCCTAGTCTGTTTAGGCTATACGGGGATCTTTTTTGATCTACGTGGGTGTGAATTATTCTCACCTCTCTCATTTCCGTCCCTCCATAGTTCTCTTGAAACCCTGATCAAACAGCGAACAATCACTGCATTATTAAACAGTGACACCCTTCACACTAAGCAGTAAATATTGGAATAATGAAAACCATTGCAATAACATTTTAAGTCAACATTTACACATTACATTTCAAGTCACACAAAAGTTTAATAAAATAAATGCAAACACCGCATACATTTAGAAACATCACGTTTAGCTATGGAATACACAGCCCAAAAATGATTGTTTTTTATTAATTTACGTTAAAATATGAACACATGATCCTCCACTATATCTCACAGCTCAACTCCACACAATGTGCAACTAATTTCTGAATATCATCCCCCTTTCCCTTATTCTTCCCTACCCCTTGCTCCCCTAGTTTAGCTTATGTTAGTTTTATGCTGCTTCCCATATACTGTGTAACTGTTCCGTTGTTGTATACCCATACGAATACATCAAGTTGTTCTTTTGCAGTTTGTTGGTATTTCCTGTTCATGAAAAAGAGTACTTAAAAAAAAAAGATGAACGCATTACTTTATCCTATGATCACATTTCACGTTATCTCTCAGATGCTGAGCGGCGGTGATGCCGGATAATCTTTGGACAGGTGAATGCCACGGCTTGCCAATGGGTCACCCCATGTATGCAAGCAAAATGCTCATCAATGGAACTGCCAAAACATCCCAATGCAGAATCCTCGGGATAAAGAATCTTGCGACTCAGCAAAGCCTTCCTGGGTAGATAAATGGCTGTGTTATTTAAAATAAAAAAACCAATATGGCCAACTGTGAGCTGTGACTTTTGAACCCACCGGCGGGGTCAGAAGTCGTCTGGTTCAGGCAAGAGTTGGGATGAAGCCAGAGATCTATGCTCGGGATGCAGAGCTTCGTGTTCCCGGGTGAACTCGAACGCCCTGCTGCTCCACCCAGAAGCAGCTTTGGCCGTTTGTCCTGAACAACCAGAAATATATTTTTTAAGCCCAGTGATTTCCTGCTCAAGCTAGCAGCCAGTCGTGGAAATTCCTTGTATCCTATAGTGGAGGTGAGTCTATCGAGGGCACAATAACTGTTGATTTCCCCACAAAGTACAAAAAAATTAAATCAAGAACTAAATAAAATGTATAGTGCAGACATATTCATTACATTTTGAAGGTGTTCAGACGCAGAACCTCACATTCATCAATAACACCGCCCTAATATATAACATACAACGTTTCAAGCAATGGCCCTTTTTCACAACACATGGAGAGAGCAGAGGTAGCAGATGGAACGGGGGAGTCCACATTTGTATAGCATTGTATAGCACCTCCTCGACACAAAGGAGTTTCACAACATTTGTGTGATCCACCAACCCTTACCTCCAGCGCTGGATTATCAGGCATGTGCCACGATGATGCATGGACATTTATATTTTATTTTAGACAGCTACAGATTCTGTAGAGTCGACACTCGCCTACACTATTTAAATGCTCTTGCCACAAGTGCAAAAAAACATAAGCTATTCCTAAAGAGAACTGTGACCTTAACCGAACATCCCAGTGCAGAACACTCCTAAAGGAGTCCTGAGACTCACCGAGGCTCTCATGGACAAACAATCGCGGAACGCACGTACCTCGCAGTGTCTCAATGAACATTTTCTTTTTCCGGATGCATCCACCACTTCATCGTTCTCGTCAGCACCATCGCTGTCGGATTGCGTCCCAACAGATGGTGACGGCGATGACGGTGATGATGATGATGAAGACGGTGGAGATGGCGGTGAAGGTGGAGATGGTGACGGAGTGGACATCGCGGAGACACTTTGGCGCCTCGTCAACCGTCGTTTCCGTCGTTCTGCTCCTGCTCGGCGTACTTTCTCTGCTCCTTCCTCCTCCTCATCCAAACTCGGCAAAGCACAACGCTTGCGCTTTCTAGACAACGGAGTCACTTCGTCACCTCCGCGAGACTGGAACACACACAAGGAGATGCACAGCTTTGATGGCTAGGATTGGTGGATCACAGAGATATATACAACTCCTTGACATGCTTGGGCAGTGAGGCGGGCAGGGGATGGCAGTACAACAAGTGAGCTGATGAGCACAGATGCACTGAGACATATTCATCGATATTTTATCATATTTAGGTTTACGGTTGATTTTTTTTTCATCATTTAATTATATAGGGCGGCACGGTGGCGTAGTGGGTAGCGCTTCCGCCTCACAGCAAGAAGGTCCCGGGTTCGAATCTCGGCTCGGGGTGCCTTTCTGTGTGGAGTTTGCATGTTCTCCCCGTGTCCGCGTGGGTTTTCGCCGGGCACTCCGGTTTCCTCCCACAGTCCAAAAACATGCATAGGTTAATTGGCCTGCGGACTAAATTGCCCCCGGTGCCCTGTGATGGACTGGCGTCCCGTCCTTGGTATAAGCCATGCCTTGCGCCCTATGTCTGCCGGGATAGGCTCCGGCTCACCGCGACCCTGTACAGGATTAAGCGGTTTCTGAAAATGAATGAATGAATTTAATTATATACAGTAGAACCTCGGTTATCGTTCACCTGTTATCGTACGATTTGGTTATCGTTCACTTTTTTCGGCGAAAATACGTTTCGGAAATCGTCCATCCCCTCGGTTATCGAGCAAACAAACCGGTCGGTTTTGTTCGTTTGCTGCCGTGCGACGACAATGCTCCCAGCCTCCCACGCAAAGCATCATGGGCATGCCAAGAAAGGTTCGACTGTCAGCCCAAAGAAAAAGATGTTGAGAACCACGATAGAATTCAAGAAAGAACTCGTGGCAAAATATGACAGTGGTGTTCGAGTGGCTGAACTTGCTAGGATGTATGGGAAGTCGACATCAACAATCAGTTCCATTCTAGTTATTCTGTATAAAACGTGTTATTTGTGAATATTTTTGGGTGTATAAACGGATTAATGGTATTGCCATTGTTGCTTATGGGAATTATTACTTCGGTTTTCGTCCATTTCGACCGTCGATCGAGAACGAATTATGGACGATAACCGAGGTTCCACTGTACAACCATAGATAAGCCGACAGTATGCATGTTTAATGTATTTTTCTGCACGTAAAAAATATTTCTTACAGAATCCAACAACCCAACGGCCTTTGGGAGTGCTTAATTTCAGCAGCATTGATTCAGCACAAGGAAAGTCTGGACAATTTTCAAACATTATTTGCGTGTGTATGTGCAGTGTGATGCAAGTTACAGTTCAACTTGAGAACAACGCTTGGAACAAGGTGGTCGATAAAGATCTAATTCAGGAGGTAGGGGAATTCAGAGTGGTTCTAAGCAACAGATTCTATTCCTTGGAGAAGCAAGATGTGATAAAATAGAAGCCACCACTTCAGAGAAAGAGATGACATTGCATGGACAATGCAGTGAACACGCGGGCAAATTAAAAACAGGACAAGTTATCTGAAGTATACATTCGCTCGTTCTCTCGTCGTATGAGTACCTTCGACAGTGAATGAATATGTGCGCGTTATACATGTAAAATTATTATTATTGTTATTCGCAGAGACGGAACTACTCAGAGGCGCAAGAAACCCACAGACACGCAGGAAAGGTAGCAGCCAGGCTGGGAGCCGGTGCAAAATTCCCCTGCCCCAAAGCTCTGCAGTGTTGTTGGCCAATGAATGAGTGTTTATACGTATATGCTTTGTGTATCTGCTGCATGTGTGCATTTTATATGTATGTGTAGCTTGCAACCGCACTTCTCTGTTGTTGAATCTCTTCCACCTCTTGTAACACTGACCATAACTCCGTGTCCCTAGGGCCTTTGAGATGGCGGCCCACTGACCTGAACACACACACGCAATATAAAACTCTCAGTATTACAAAAGTAACAAATACGTAATGAAAGCTAAAATCTCGTGTTGGTGTTCAAAGTCAAAGTGATTTCTTGCTCAAAGGAGCATCAAGGCGGTGCTCATCTCCCCCATATTCCTATAACAGGGGCAAGTCTATCCATAGGACAACGTCTGTTGAATTCCAAAGGAAAGCGGTGTTGTTATTATCGAACCCAGAGGAGAGATGGCCCGTGTCAACCCCTAACAAGAATTTTTAATTATAACCTTCCAATTACTAGCCACTCACTCTGTTGCTGAGCTACCTGGACAGCAGGTCACATAATAACAAACTTCTCATTACAGTACACAAAAAAGATAACAACAGGATAAGACTTGGCAAGGTGTCTCAGGGGTCAAAGTCCTAGACTCGACCACTGAAATCCTAATTGTTTTTAATGCAGTGTGTTTTTTCTCCAGCAGTACGAATTGATATAACATCACGAGAGATAGGATCCATTCAGAATTTTGCATACAGAACAATTCCACCATGTGAGAGACTGGCCTGTCTAAGCGGATCTCGCGAAACTACTTCTGAAATCCCTTCAAGTTACCTCATATCCACACTTGGGGCGGGGGGACACAGCCCTTTTGCACACAGCAGGTTATAGAGTGAAGTTTTAAGTTTTAAGAACTTAGTCTAGGAATAATCTGCCTGAGCTCACTTCAGTTGTAGGGGGTTTATTATATGGAAGTTTCAAGTCTAAACAATTTAGACTAAACAATTTAGACTTGAAACTAATGTTTATTACTCTTTGGCAGGTGATCCACTGCTCCCACGGCAGTTGTGAATGAACATTCTCATGCTGAGATGCTGAAATTAATACTGGGGGAGTAAAAAGGAATTACACGACTACAACAGATGCACGAACAACATCACACGCACAAAATAAACAAAAACACAGGAAGCAAATTCAAAACAAACGGCAATACAACAGAGTGGGCATAAATACAACATGATCATAAACACGGCAAATGTAAATAACATGGCAAACACACACACACAGCACGGGACACAAAGTGTACTGAACACAAACACAGCAAGCAAACAACACTGTTAACACAAACCAGAAAATGTAAACACAAAAAAGACGCACAAACATACCACTGTAAATGTTAACACAACAAGACAACCCAAACGTTTTCCGATAACTTTTGCACGCATACCCATGGCGAGCCCTCACCTGATCCGTAGTGGCTGACCAGCCTCTGCAGATTCTTAACCTCATCGTCGGTCCACGCGCCCTTGGAAATACCGCTGGCAAGGGAGTTGCTGTATCTGACATCATCAACATCACCACCACATCATCACGGTCATCATCGTAATCATCAGCATCACCACAAATTGCATTTGCAGGATCATCAAAATTACTCATTTTCAACAGCAGCAACTTCATCACCAATAGATTCATCACTTTCGAATGTTACCATAATTGTTGCAAGCAACAGGACTGTCAACTTTATCGTTATCATCAGCAACAACAGCATCATTAATAGCATGATCGATATTACGATGACCTTCAAAGAGACGTGGACAATGTGGTGGACGATTGCGAAATGATGCTGAAAATAACCTGGCTGCACCTGCTGCAAGTTATGATGATAGTGAGTTGTCATCACCTTTCTCTGCACTGAAAATCCGCGCGTCCAGGAATGTCTTGGGCGACGAGGTACCAACGCTCGCCCCAACGCACCACGGCACGCAGCAGTAGCTGTCACCAAACACCACAGGGTCAACCACACCACGGGGTCAATCACATCATAATCAACCACAGTGGAGGGTCAAACAAACCACATTCAAACACACCATAACCATCCCAATGGATCATACAAAACAATGAGTCAGCAACAACAACCGCCTTTCGCCACTAAGTGATGGTGATATCAGCATGTTCCTTGTGCCAGGCCAGGTGCACCTTGAGTCAAATACTCTGTGGGTCAACCGCACAATAATTAATCACATCACATAAAAGCAAGCACACCACAGGGTCAAAACATACTACAGGCTAAAACACTCCGTCGGTGAACCGCACAATAAATAACCACATCACCGAAGCAACCACACCACAAGGTCGAGCAAACAAGAGGGGTCAACACACATCACAAAGCACGGGAGTTACGAATCATCCACACCACCACGAGTAAACCACTATACCTCATCCTCAGCTGAGGTCCATGCTCCGCGGCGAAGCCCGGGTTTCAGCACGGTATTCCAGTGACTGCTGATCTGAGCGGGACTCCTGCCATCCATGAAGAACGCAACTGGAGAAACCACAACCACACACGCACACACATCGATTCAGATTGTCTTTATGCAGACTACACATGAGTGGGTGAGTGAGTAGGTAACAGGGTAGAGTGAGTGGGTGACTGCGTGGGTGGTTGAGAGCGTGAGTGAGTCTCACTGCGCGTGAAGGGGATGTGTTCCCCTATCCGCATGGCTTCCACCAGCTGGGAGAGCGCCGCGTTTTCCTCCTCAGTCCACCCCTTGCGTCGGAACGCGTGGTTCGTCCTCTGGAACCGACTTAAGCACTGGAACGCCGTGCGGTTGGTCTGAGTGCAACAGAAGAGACACAGCAAAAAGGTGACGCCAAAAGGGCCTGGCGGAAAGTCGCAGACGCAGCCATTATACGTCTCTTGAAAGAGATTGAGCCAAAAACCTCTGTGGTGCGAGCTCGGTGACTCCAACCTGTCTATTTTGATATTTTGAGCGAGGCACATACAAGGATACACCCAGACCCAGGGCTTTTCTGCACCAATTACTCAGTCTTGAACCCAGGAGCTCACAAGTGCTGGCTCAGTGTCTCTGACGTGCCATTAATAAACCTGATTAAGAGACACCCAATAGATGCCAGAAACTCAACAGATGCCAGAAGCCCCTCGGTCTGGAGCAAGAAGAGACGCCAATCCCCACCGCCTTTAAGGCCAGCACTGACTATTATATCTCTAAATGTTGAAGGGCTGTCTGCAACTAAAGAAGAACTTGTTGCAATGGTAAACTGTCATATAACCATCACGCTTCGAAGAATCGAATCGAATTCGAGAGACACCCATAACTAGCTCTTAAGAGACTCTCACAACGGCCATTATGATGTTTCCAAAAACACCGAGGGAAAGAGAGACAAACTAGCCCAGGGCTTGACCCCAGTAGCCCTACCCTGAGTCTGCTGGCGACTTCTCCCCACGCGTTGTGCCCGTGCTGCACGATGAGCTCGTGCAGGTTGTTGTCCTCGCTGCTCTGCCAGGGCGTCATGTTCACGCTCGGGTGCAGCCGGTGCCTCCAGAACTTCTCCACCTCCGTAGGGCTGCGCTTGCCTGCCATCTGCAAATACAAAGTGACGGCCATCTTAGGGGACGCTGGCAGATTTTTGCCGCTCTTAAGATTGCCAGTTTCACGACCTTTCAGTGTATTCGAAGCAGCCTTAATCATTTAATATTTGTTGCTTTGGTTTTTATCAGTTGATTTTTTTTCTGTCGTTGACATGCCGTTCTCCCCGCGGCCCTTGTGCAGCGCTTTGTGACCCTCGGGTGAAAGGCGCTCTATAAAATGCTATTATTATTTAGCCTTAAATACTTTTTGGGGCAAGTGCTGTTAAGGGAGCACCTAAGAAGGCCGGAACGACACACGAGGAGGGAGAGGGTGGCCAGCACCACAGCCAGCCATCAGGTACTCTTTTGAGACTTAGTCAACCTAGGGACGGCACAGGACCGATGCAAAAAATCAACACTAGTGTTGGCCATGAGTAGGAGGCAAACGTAGGTTCGTAGCGCAGCATGCTAACCACTACTACACTACCACTGCCCGGATCTGCTCAGCAGGTCAAACACACTCAAGAAACCAGCTCCAAAAGGTTTACATGCTCCTGAAGATGATCGTTGTTTCTGTGGCTTTTATTGTTGTTTTAATTCTAGGTGACAAATCTTAATTTGTGCGTGCACTAAAAGCTGGTAGGATAACTACGAGACTAAAACTCACATCAAAATTGGCGATTTTGAGCCAATCGTGACGGTCATCCTTGTCACCCAGAAGTTCCTTAACAGGAAGATTTCTGCAATGAACAGGAAATAAACATCACCACTGCATCTTGGCACAACATCATCATCGGTAGAAACTCCATCGTCAGAAGCAGCATCATCATAGTCTTCAGCACCATAAGAAACATCCCCATCATAATGAGCAGGATCTTTAGAATTTATAATGCGCTCTGCGATATGACTGCTAAGAATGCTCACACTGGTCGTGACAATGAGCCAGAACGTGTTCAAGCCTTGGTATGGGCCTATCTTTTATGGGATTAAACCTGGCCATGTCAGGTTTATAATAGTCATCTTGAAGACATTGAGCAAACAAGATTGTGATCCTGATTTCAAGGCCTGGGTTTTAGTATCTCTCTCAGTGCTCTAATAATGGGTCAAGTCAGGTTAATAAACGACATGTCATATACTGAGCCAGCATCACTAAGATGCAGCTTTTGGGTTGTGAATCTGAGTGCTTCTCTGCCTCTATTGGTAAATAATGGCTGTACAAACACCAGGTCAGAAATGCTGAAATCCTGCATTGAATCCCTAGTCCTGGATGTCTTTCTCTTAGGGGGTTCACAACGCCTAGGTCAGGTTCACAGTGGTTGTGTCAAAGATGTTGGTAAGACTCAGGTTCTCAGTTGAAACCCTCAATATGGTTGCCTCTCTTTCACGTTGTTCATCACCGATGTGTCACTGACACCGATTCAGCACTGCTGAAATTCAGGTTAAAACTGTGAGTCTGGATGTTTCTCTCTCTCCGTGGCTTCATAATGGATGTTAGATTCATAATCGCTCGTGTCACAGAGACATCGAACGATTAGACATTTCCTTCCACTTACTTCACTCTGTTTATATCCTGTTTCATGAGTTTGATGGACCTCATAATGGCCGACTTGTCTTCATCCTCTCCCATTTTCTCCATTTTCACCTCCGTCACGTTAAGCCTAAGCACAAGCAGACACAGAAAGACGCGTACATTTTCTGCCAAGTCGACTTAGAGAGTGTACGTTCTGATTCCAGTTGACGTCATTGTAGGATATGTATCATCACACAACCCTCTACGCTTTGTCAATACAATGATACATTAATGTGTTCCCTTGCCATGTCAGTCTCACACTTCATCACAGTGACCAGTGCTACTTAATGAAGGATTGGATGCTGAGGGCCCAAGATTGCTGGAGATACCAGTGGCCATTGACGTCAGTCGGAGATCAAATAGCCGGGAATCCATTGCACGCGATGGAGTTATTGTTGTGCCGTTCTCTCCACAGCTCG
>JAZEWU010000001.1:2557563-2589490 GCA_036362915.1 Geotria australis
CATGCATACTCCGCAGAGGAATAGCACAAGGCCAGAGCAGTAGATCTTAATGTGTGTGCTGAGTTGACCAGTTTTCGTAGGATGTTGTTTCGGGAACCTTTCACCCTGATGGTGTCGGTCATGTGAGAGCCAAGTGGCTGCGTGCACACGTGGACTGGGAAGATCAACTTTAACGCAGTGCATTCTATTTCTATTACCTGCCATAAATTGATAAAATAATGCTATAAACGTATTCACAGAGCATCGTATATACGTATTTTTAAATGTGCTGGTATATGTGTCTTTAATGTATATTTCAATGTGTGTATGCTCAGGACCCATGGTGTATGGAATCTGCTACTGTCTTGTCTCTAAGAAGTCTGCACTTGAAAAGATCAAAGTGGCAGGTAAATTATGAGCGTACAAGTCACGAAGAGAATGTTCATAATGGCCATATTCGTAATACAGAGACCCTGAATTGAATGTCACTTCCACTGCATACATCTCCTTGTCACTTCATTCCTCCCTTTGTCTCTATTAACCTTCCTGTGTCCGCATTCACCTCCGTGTCCCCTTTCTCCCCATTTCGCTCTCCATAACCCCGTTGTCGCCTGTGTCACCTCCAGATTCTAAGACACTGTCTGAGAAAGAGAGGGAGCAACTCTTCGAGAAACTGAATGGGGAGGCGAGCAGTTTCGTCGGTTGGGCCCTGCAGATTCTCTCCCCAAACTACATCTCGACCTGCATGCAGAGACGGTAACCAGTGGTGGCCGTAGTGATGGTGGTTATGGTCATTGGTCTTCTTCTTTGCGATTCTTCAAAGCACGATGGACATCGGTGTCTTTCAGCTCGGCCTCGAAGTGTTTGGTAGAATTCGCAGGCAATACCAAGTATTACCTGACAGGGATCGCGACGTGAACGCTTCTACCTTGACCCCCAGTTTTCTGCTGTAATAATAAACATCTGCTGCTGATTTTAATGATGATGCTGATCAAGCTGCTTTTCCTGATAATAATAATGCTGCTCTTGCCGATGCTAATTCATGCTGCTGCCAATTATGTTGCTAATGCTCCTGACTACAACGATGTTTTTCAGGACTAAATACAACCTAAATGCTATGTCTCACGACGCGGCAATCGGACTGATCCAACACGCAATTGACATGGGAGTCAATGTGCAGGAGGTAAACATCAACAAAACGTCTCCACCACATCGACACAATCACAAACTCCATCCTCATGTTGATGCCGTTGAGGACGTGTTAGTCAATACAATGAGGCAGCCCAAAGAATCTCATCTTAAGACGTCCAAGACTGCTTCCACAAACCACACAATAGCTGTAAACAATGCGTCAGTGCATTGGGATCCACATGAGAAACTCACATTATTACGGATATAATACCTTGCCGCAACTGTTTGACTTGACCTTGTGTGTCACCATGTACCGTCGTGTCTCACTGTCCCTCGCCCGTGTGCCCCAGGTGTTTGTGGATACGGTAGGCCCTGCTGACAAGTACCAGCAGAAGCTGTCTGCTCGTTTTCCTGGCATCTCCGTCACCGTCTCTGCCAAAGCGGACGCCCTCTTCCCTGTGGTCAGCGCGGCCAGTATTTGCGCCAAGGTGCGATGACGTCGTCAAAATTGTCATCAGTAAAGCAGAAACATGATCATTGTCAAACCAATGTCCTAATCATCACCAGACCCACTGCAGTCGAAGCTCGTCTGTCCCCCCATGGATTGTAACGTTATCGTAGTGGAGGGGTTTGCGTTTTTCAATAATAATAAAGATAATATATCGTGCACATATTCAATTTCGAAAGTACGAAGAGAGAACGACTCGGAGGCGTGAGATAACCTTTTAAGGCTGGATGACAACTGTTGAGTTCTTACCAACTGACGACATTTAACTTTGTTTATTTGTGCACTCACAAGCAAAGTTCTGTAATCGCTAAAAACATAAACCATCACCACAATAATTACCATCATCATTACGATGAACCACCACCACCAGTTACCAGCATCATCACCACGACTATAATCACGGCATTCGTTCTCTCCACCACCAGTGCCACCACCACCCCACCCACTTCTATTCGAAGCGGCCTCAATCATTTCATGTTTTTTGTTCCTTTGCGTTTTTATTTTTTTTATTTTTCATTGTTGACATGCCGTTCTCTTCGCGGCCCTTGTGTAGCGCTTTGTGACCCTCGGGTGAAAGGCGCTATACAAAACGCTATTATTATTATTGTTGCTGCACCCAGGTGGCCCGGGATCGCTGCATCTCTCGCTGGAAGTTTGTGGAGAATCTCGACGATTCGGCTGCTTCTGGGGATGACGACGTGGGGTCCGGCTACCCAAACGACCCCAAGACCAAGTCGTGGCTGCGTTCGCACTGCGACCCAGTGTTCGGCTTCCCTCAGCTCGTGCGATTCAGCTGGAGCACGGCCACCAGCCTCCTGCAGGACCTCGCCACTCCAGTCACATGGTGAGGCGGAAACTGGCCTCGAGCTGTGGCCCGGCTCATCACGGGGATGTTAACGACGCCGAGTTGGTTTTGAGATTGGAGTCCATCCGTCTGCATGTCCCTCTCCGGGTATTTTTTTTTTTCGAAGTGCTTTATAATGGCCATGGTAGGTTTAGAATGGCCACGGCTGTCACAAGTGTTGAGTCGGCACCACTGGTATCTAGGATTCAAGCTCTGAGCCTGGGGGGTCTCACACAAGGAGTTTCTAATGGCTGCACTGGCAATAATGAGCCAACACCACCAAGGTGATGAATTGAGTTCCTGAATATGGGCGTCTGGTGGTTCAGGATAGATGTATTACATTCATAACAGCATTGTGTGAGGTACACTAAATCTGCAGTGTTGAGCTGCGGGGTTTGACTGCCTCTTTAAGAATGTTCATAATGGTGATATGCAAGACATTGAGCCATATTGGGGTCCTGGGATTTGGTCCCCCGGATCACTCTAAAAGGGTTCGTAATGGCAGTGTCAGACACACTGGGCCAATGCAACTGAGGTCCTGAGTTTGAGAAACAGTCTCGGTCTAATCCAGTTTTTTGTCTCTCAGGGACGATGATGAAGATGGTGAAGGTGGAGATTCATCCACACCTTCTGCGAAGACATTTTTTGTAAAAAAGGATCAAGCGTCAACGCCAGAAATCCATCGATACTTCCGTGATCGAAGCCTTGTTCCATTTAACGACATTTAACACAGCCGACAAAACATTAAAGTTTATTTCACCAAATGACAGCCCATTGAGATCCCTTTTTACTTGTAATTGATATATCTTACCCAGGTGCCAACTCAAGTAGATTTACTATCTTTAAATATATACACACACAAGGTAAAATGTTAAAAGCAAAGTGGTCCGTCCCTCAAGTTATTAGATGCATGAACCACAAGTGACAATTTCACGTTTTCACGGCAGAGGTCAGTCTCTCAAATGGATGAACACTGTTGACTTGACACTTGGAGTAACCATTCTTGCATCAATCGCCAACACCAATGACTCGAGTTCAATCTTTGAATGCTTCAAAAGCGATTCAGCGGTGACTGAACAGGTTGGCCAACCTATAGGTCCATTGAGTAAAAAAAATGTATCGTGTTCACTTATTTAAAGTGGAGGAATCTGGGGAGAAATGAGAGAGAAGGAATAATGTTGAATTTGTAAGAACAATAAAATGTATCGTGAAAATAAGATTGTGTGTGAATCTGCATGTGCAAATTAAATTATATGGGAATGTTTATGAATTAAGGTCACCTTGTCATTCAAGCATCGATTATTTTTAATTGTGTTCCGTTTCAGTCACGTGTGGTTTCCTCCCACCATCCAAAGACATGCTGGTGCTGCTAAGTTATTTGCCCTGCTGACAAAATTGCCCCCAGTGCTCTGCGATGCACTGACTTCACATCCAGGGTATAGCCCTACCTAGCCACCTGAGTCTGCTGAGATAGGCTGTGGCCCTCCGCAGCCCTGTACACGATTGAGCGGCGACTGAGAGTGATGATGATTTGCGTATGTCTCAAAATCTTGGTGTGTGGCCATGTGTCATTGTGCTCCCAGTGTCTCGCACTGGGTGTTTGTTTGTGCCACTTCACTCGGTCCCTGCATGTCTCACTGTTCCCAGCGTTTCGTTCTACGTGTCTCAGTGTGCCACCTCACCGTGTCTCCGTGTGCCATCTCCGTGCTTCCCGGCTTGTCTCTGGGTGTCCCCGTGTTTCCCTGCGGCCCGCACGTGCTGCGCGGTGAAGACGGCAAAGAACACGAGGAAGTGGAGACAGGAAACCGCCGAGATGAGCACCGGGAAGAGGTCGGGATAACGAGGAGGCGGAGACATGAGGCAGCTCCCGGCAACCAGCGTTGCCATGGAGACGAATGAGGCAACCAGCTGATGGGGCGTGGGCAACAGAGAAAAGTTAATACATTTACTTGTGCACACATTCACACAATTACAGGGACATACAAAAAGCATATATCTCCAGTGTAGCCGTAATGGATTGTTGGGTAAAGCGCTGTTATCCACCACCACCACCACCTCCCCCGTGTTCTCACCACTGCCCGTGAGAGCCGAGTGAGCCTCGGGGTGAGGAGGCCCCAAGAAGCGACGATAAATCCCAACGTCATCGTCACGGTGGGCAGCAGCAGCCCGTCCCTCTGCAGCAGGGGCAGCATGCTGAGGCACGGGAAGAATAAGCGGGGTACACATGGGGATGTATGGTGATGCGTGTGGACTCGTGGAAAGGGACAGACACGTGAGGATACGGTCAAGGGCCCAAACGAATGGAAAGTGGCTCAGCAGCCATGTCATGACACACTGAACCGGCACGGCTGAAAATACAAATCTTGGCTCTTGGTCAGTGTCTCGCTCTCTCTCGGACTCTGACATCAATAAATCTGAGATTTATAACACACATAGATGAGATAGACGTGTGAATGGCATGGACAAAATTAAACGAAAACTGAGGAACATGAAAATTTATTTTTAGTCCAGTCTTAAAAGCACGGCAGACTTATGCTGAGTGTATTTTACACAGCTGCAGCTCGAAATGAAATGAGCACAGATTTTGTGATAACGGCCATGTGTGAGACTCGTACAGCATCCTGGATTCAGGATGAGAGTCTGTGTCGCTCAGGAGATTCACAATCACAGTGCGAGGTTCAAGGTGTCGATGAGAGATGCAGCCAGCACCGCTGCTGAGATCCCGTGTTCGAGCCCTGTGTTTCAGTAGACATTCGTACCTGAACGTTGAAACCACCAGGAACCAAGTGACAGCCAGGGGGAACTCGGAGAGGAGCAGGCAGGCTGGGCTGTGAACACAGGCATAGATTCACATACACGTCCTGTGTATACATAACAACCACCATTCACCACTGGGTGGAGGTGATGTCACCACGCTGCTCGTGCCAGACTAGGTGCCCCTTGAGGCCATGTGAAGAGTGGCAGGCTCACTGGCAGGAGGTCAAGGAACAAACTCAAGTGTTATGATTTGACTGAGATGACTGGCGGTTGCACCACCTGTGCTCCCCCCGCTATGACAACTTGCTGCGCATCACACACTAACTGATATATAGTAATAATTGCAATGTATATAATGCGCGCATATTTGCGTATGTCTCCTCTGCATACATACATTATATATGCTCTGCATACATACACAAACATACATTCATATACACATGCTGTGCATACACAAAGACAAAGATCCCCCGTTTAGCCTTAACAGACTGTTGGGGCAAGTGCCATTAGCGAGCACCTATGAAGGTCGACACGGCACACGAGGGGGTGGGTGACCAGCACCACGCCCGGCCGCCTTTGTCTCCCTAGTGACAATGTTTACACACCGCACTAGGTACTCATTTGAGGCTGAGTCGACCTAGGGGAGGCCCAGGGTCGGTTCAGAAAATCGTCACTGGTGTTGGCCATGAGCGGGATTCGAACTCGGGTCGCCAGATTCGTAGCCCAGTGCGCTAACCACTGGGCACATACACTGCGCCACCGCTCCCAGATAATACACGCAAAGAAACACGTGCATATCTGCTACGACTGATTTGAGTTGAATCCTTCTGTTGTTGGTGTTATTGCGGCTCTTGTTGTTGTTGCCTCACATTG
Source organism: Geotria australis (assembly GCA_036362915.1). Taxonomy (NCBI): domain Eukaryota; kingdom Metazoa; phylum Chordata; class Hyperoartia; order Petromyzontiformes; family Geotriidae; genus Geotria; species Geotria australis. The sequence continues at coordinate 2,563,656 of JAZEWU010000001.1, forward strand.
CAGCCAGGAGGATGGACTTTTCATGAACTTGGAAGGAGAAGAGGAAAAACGAGAGAGATGAAATAACCTGGAGATACACGGAGACATACGGAGACACCGGTGTGAGTGTACCGATCTGTCTGAGCAGACCTAGATGTTGGCCAGTTCAGCAACTCATCACGAGTTTAAATCCCTGTTGCAGAGCGACTCTATAGAACAACCACTGCCGACTTCCCCCCACAAAGTGGTACTCGGTTTTATCAACCCCAGATTGGGCCCCACAACCAGGTTTTAACTCGCAACTTTCCGACTGCAAGCTGCTCGCTCTACTACTGATCCAGCAGTCTGCAACAGGATTGGGAGAGGGGGAGAAAAACCACAATAATATCAATAAATATAATTATTATAATAATAGCAGTTATAGAGCGCTTTTCACTCAAGGGTCCCAAAGCGCTGCACAGGGCTGCGGAGAGAACGACATGTTAACAAAGACAGAGAACGGAAAATCAGCAACAATTTTTTTTTGGGGGTGTGATACTGTCCTATCAATAGGGTCACCGTGGTGGGTAGAGGGTGAACGGGGACTCACCAAGCACAGCTTAAACCCGAGAAGAGACGGGGATCGCAGGAGGAGGAAGCATGACGGCGACAGACACAGCAGCGTCGACAGCAGACTGGGGACAGCACGGACGTACAGTGCGTCAGAGTGGGTGTTAGTTGGTGTAAAGTCCCTATTTTGAAAAACACTCTTATTTTTGTGTTATAAGGCAGTAATAGTGATGAATGTTGTGTGTTTTTACGTGTATGTAGATGTGAGAGTGCATGTATGTGTGGGGCCAGGCACAGGCGCCGTGGTGACGCCACCGCCACCTAGTGGCGAATGGCGGTTGTTATGTTATGTATGAGGTGTCCTGGCACTCACCCCATCCTATGCCGTGCCGGCCTGTTTAGGTGTTACATGCTGGCGCACTGTGCTGGGTATAGCCCTGCCCTGCGCCCTGTGTCTGCCGGGATAGGATCTGGCTCACCACGACTGATAATGAATGTGATAGTGAGTGTGCTGTCTGTGTACACACCTCACTAACAGCTGTGCTTCTTGGCTCAAAATATTCCGGATCTTGAAAACCACAGAAAGACTGCACCACACGTTAGCCACCTTGTCCTGTAAACACAATCACCACCATCACAACCATAACACCCATCAGCATAAAACTGTCAATCATTGTTCAATTCATTAACATAGTGGCCTTGTCAGATTCATAGTGGTCTTGTCAGAGATAATGATTTCACAGTGTTAAGAACCTGGGTTTGAGGCTTGGAGTCTTGCTCTCTCATGTGGTTTATAACGGCCGCGTCATACCCAGCCACCATCACTGAGACCCCAAGGTTTGAGCGTGGATATTAGCAGCCCATAATTAGGCCAGCTTCTCAAGTCTGATAAGTTGTTGGTCTCAGCCCAGTCACCAATGAACACACAGACATGTTTTGAAACATCAAAAACAAAAGTGTCTACCTTCTCCTTCCCCGTGTCTCAGTCTGCTTTCGTGTTCTCTTCACATCGTCTCCTCTGCCGACCCCTGTTTTTGTCACATCTGCTTCACCTCTCCATGTCGCCTCTGCTCCCTATGTCTCTCGTCTTTTAATGTGTCTGCTTTCCCCTCCCTGTATCTGCCTCCTCCCAACATCTCCCTTCACCTCCCCAAGCCAAGACCTCCGCTTCCGGTGTCTCTGTCTCACTCCCTGTGTCTCTTCACCTCATAAAGACCGCGAGATACGGGGAAGATGCGGGAGAGGATCTGGAGGAGCTGCTCAGGATCGCTCAGGAAGGGAGCGGAGCACGTGGCAAGGGTGGCGATCACGGTCACGGCCAGATGCAGCAGCAGCAACAGCCTGCAGACAAACAGCAACAGCACGGTGTCCCTCTTTCTCCCCATATCTCTGCCTACTCCCCGTATAACCTTTCTCCAAGTGTTGTACCCCCTTCTTGCCTTTCTCCTCTCTGTATCTTCCCTTTTCTCCATTCTCAATTCAACTTTATGTTCAATTCAACTTTATGTTCAATTCAACTTTATTTGTCAATTCTGCCATATGTAAAGGACATATAGAGGATCGAAATTCCGTTTCTCTCAGACCCCGGTGTTGGCATATACATGATGTCTTTCTCCTCCTCCCGTCTGCCTGTGCCTCCGCTCCCCATACCGTTCCGTGACTCCTTTCTCTTCCCTGTCTCCGTGTGACTTTCCCTAATTTCCTCCATTTTCCACAACACCTCCCCTCTCCTCCCTGCACCTCCGCTCTCTCTTCTGGCCCTCTCTTCCCCCCTCCCCCCATGTCCACGCATACCCGCGTGTGCGCGGCTGCGCGTGGACGCAACGCGCCAGCAAGAAGCAGAAGAATGCGGGCGCGTGGTAGAGCTGCATCTGTTTGTAGGCGAGCGAGAGGCAGAACGCGACCGAGGCGAGCAGCGGGCGGCCGTGCAGCAGAGCCAGGCACGCCCAGAGGGAGAGACCCAGGCTCACGCCGTTATACCTGGGCTGGAGTCAAGGGCTCACTTTCCAGCTCACATGGCCACGCCGGTGCTGGCCACAGTGGCACACACACATGTAGAAATACGTATACATGCTTGATCCCCGAGCGTGGCTTTCTATGTTTGTGACAAAATCACACACGCTTAATCTTGATAATAACTTACCGATATTCGTTCACTCGCAAAGAGAGAGAGAATCACTCAGAGGTGTGAGAAACTGCAGAATGGTGGAGGAGAGGGAAGTCAGCTAAGCGGTAAGCCGGCACCAACACTTGTCAGACACTGTGTCCTCTATATATTAAGATAACCAAAACATTGAGTGCTTTTTTTAGGTAAACAAGGACCAGGCAATTAATTGCCTAGCAAGGGAGTCATGGTTTATTTTATAAACTGATTCCTTGGCTTCCTACTCACTGGCTGTATGGTTTACATTTACCCATTACACCATATACGAATGTAATCACTTCTTACATGCACTATTCAATGCAAGCATTGTGAAATAAAGAAAAACTTTGAACTGTTGTATTGTTTCATGCATAACACGGACAAAGGGGGCATTTTGGCGATAAGTAAAATATCCGTACAAAATGTGTCCGTCTGTCTCATAACACTTTGTAGGTTTTTCACAAAAGCTACCAAACCCCTAAAATAACAACTATGAAACTCACCACCACACATCCTAATATAAATGCATCTTTGTGTTGTAAATTGTCAAATGCAGTTGCGTGAATGACGCAAAATATAAATGCTTAAGGTAGCCTAAAAAAATGACTGCATCTCAAAACGCTGGAATATTGGTTTTATATAAAGGCAGTCAGCAATAGGTGGAGCAATAAGAAAGGGTCCTGAGTCTTGAGCTCAGACAGCTATAACATTTGTTTGTAAAGGATACTGGAAATGCCCATGGTCGATGAGAATTATTCCTGGATACAGAAGCGTGCACACACATACTGACATCTACACATAAACATAAAAACACACGCACACAGATACATACACACACAGACACGCAGACATGGACACGCATGCATAGTACGTAAAAAATAGACAGAAGTACACAGCCACATTATGAATTAAATTAAATTAAATTCTGCACAAAAAGAATAAAGATAATTAATCTCAATAGGCTCACAGGTTAAAAACTTAAATCTTTTAGGCCTGAACAGTGAACTTTCAAATCGCCAACACTCCTGAACACGAGTCTTGAGACTGAGTGAGTTGTCTGCTCACACAGACCCGTGCATCACTCTCATGGGCAGCAGCTGCCGTCAGCACATACCTTGCGACGCCATGGCTCCCGTGCTCCCCCCAGGCAGCACAGCACCACAGCCGGGATAAACACCAACACATCTGCCAGCACGACTGCCGGGACGAAACGGGGAGGAGAGGAGAGACACGGGGAGAAGAAGGCAGGCGTTAGAGGTAGAGGGGACACATAGGTAGGGTGTACAGGAGACATCGGGAGGAGGGGGGGAAGAGAGTGCGTAGAGGGGAAAGAGGAGAGAGGAGATATGAAGGGTAGAGGGGATACATGGAGATATATGGGAAGAGACACAGGGAGACATGCACTTCAAGATATTATGACATGTAAAGTGCATTAAAAGTATTAAAGGGTGATGAATAGAAACAGAGTAAAAAATATTTGGTGAAACTCAAAGAAGAATATAGATATACAGGGATACTTGGGAAGGACACGGAGGAGGGAGACACAAAAACACACGGGAAATGAAAGTCACTGGGAGATACGTGCCTTTGTATAATTGTTGGTGCGCAACCTGTGCTTTTACTACTTTAACCTTTCAAGTTACAATCAATAGAATAGTCAGACATTTTCAAGAAAACCGTATGTGTATTATGTGTATGTATGCGTGTGTATTCTCATTACCAGTTGCCCTCATGAACATCTTGTGCTCCATCCCCTCCTGTCCCCTCGACTTCCCCAGCTCCACCCAGCGCGGATCAAGCCATCGAGCCCTGGCGGACAGGAGGGGATGCAGCCATTACGAATTGACATGGCCAATATGAATACACTGAGACAGAGGAACCCAAACCCAGAACTTGGAACTCATGTTGCTGCCTCTACGTCTCCAACATGACCATTATGAAACCCGTCGAATTATACACCACGACCAGTGTTTGAACCTTAACCCAAGACTTTAGTGGTGCTGGTTCGGTACCTCCAAACGTGGCCATTATGAACCTCGGGTGAAAGGCGCTATATAAATTGAATTATTATTATTATTATTTAAGCGCTCTGTCTCGTGAGGGTACTCACACATATCCACACAGCAGGCTATGGTAGGCGGTGAGGGGCGGGTAATCGAGGCCCCAGTAGAGGAGGTCATTGCGCGTACTGTTAAAATACCTGCACAGACGGGCAGACACACAGAACATTACGAAGGACACATGCGGACACGGGCAGAAAACAAGCAACAGTAGGCCTACTGTTGTATTGAAATGAGTAAGGGACATAGGAATATTATCCAGGCAGTCAGGCAAGGTTATACAGGTAGACAGGTGGCATGTCAGACATAACATTTTAGACATACAGAGACTGCATGTTACAAAGAGACTGACAGCAACACTGAGACTGATGCAGAGAAATATTATGCACCAACTGGCACACAGACGGGCAAGTGAAATAGACATATGTCTGACAAATAGCCAAGCAGACAGATGCATTCAGACAGCTACAGTCAGAGTATGTATATCAGACCCCGAGAAAGTTAACGAGTTATATTAAAAACAGGTTAATGTGCAATATCCATAGATTCAAGAGTGCAGAAAACCAGACAAGTGGCAAGGCAGCCAAAACCAACACCCACAATTACCAAAGCTCTGTGGTCCTATGTTGAGATGTGTGTCAAACTCCTTTAATGTGGGAGGAAACTGGAGCACCCAGAGAAACAACACTATATTTTAGGAGGAAACAACACCATATTTTATACACATGGAACAGACTGGAGTCCACACTTGGCTGTGCAGCCTTCTCCTGACAAGCCACGGTATGTGACAGATACGTACATATAAGGGCGAAGACATATGCATAGACAGTTTCTGACAGACACATGGAGGAGAAAAGGTATATCAGACAGAAAGAGTGAGACACAGACATACTGCATGTATTTGCAGGCACATAGAGACACGCAGAGAGAGTTATGGTAGTCTTTGTTACCACTCGCGAACAGGCAGGTTCAGGGTGATTTCTTGCCAGTGTCTCTGCGCCTCATAATCCCCAAATATTGGTGGTTTTCCAGCACCTACACACAGACACACGCAATACACAACGGGGTGATGTCACCACAGCACTTGTGTCAAGCTAGTTGTAAAGTAACTTGAGGCAACTGTGTAGCAAAAACACACAAACACAGACAATGATTCCCCATATAGCTTATATACTGGAGGGGTAAGTGCCCAGCTGATACCTATTTAAGGCCAGAAAGGCAAACGAAGGGTGGGGTGTTCAGCACCACGTCGGCATTTGTCTCCCCGTTGCTAATATTAACACAACAGAAATACTCATTCAAGGTTGAGTCCACCAAGAGGAGACCAAAGGCATGTTCCAATACAACGTGCCACTCGTGTTACTCGTGGCCACCTTCGCATGCGGCGTTGATGGGCCACGGAGACATTGTGAGACAAACCCACCGGGATGTATGTTCCGTAAGATATGGCAGTACAGTAGGTTCGTGAACCCATCTGTGCGGACCTTGAGTGTTACTCCCTCGTATACTTATGTTTTCGCCAGTTTCTTCCTACAAGAACTCAAACTCACATTTATGGAAATGGTCAAACGTCCCAGCAAGGCGTTCCTGGGTAATGACTAATGTAGATTGGGTTGGGCACCGCCACGGTAACATGTAATTTAGCTACTACTTGATGTTAGGGGTCGTTTTGGGCAGGGGGCTACATGGTAAGCGAGGGTTGTATAGCCAACTCCGCTGTTGTACTGCACTATATCCCCGCTTCCGACCCTCACTGACAACGCAGTGGAGTATAGCTCCTTACTGGCAGACTGATGACCACTTTTCATGCCGAGGGGGAGTAACCTTGCGCCGCACAGGGACAGCTGAGATGCAGATGTGATGCGGGCCGCATTTGAGTTGGCGAGACATTGAATGATTGACATGACTCAAAGTCAAGTTTCAAAAGCCTCAACACATTCGTCAATAACGCTGTGAATTTAAAGAGGAAAAAAACGAGGCTACGGTTCGGGCAATGAGCCTTCTTCATAGCACAGAGAAGCCAGACAGAATGGATACTAAGTGTTGCCACCGGTCCTGGTTTTCCCAGGATTGTCTGCTTTGACGCAGCTGTCCTGGGAAATCTGTCAGTTTTCACGGAACAAATGATTATTCAGACATTGTGCATGACCCCATGCACGATATGTCCCGGTGTTTTGTGCCTCCGAGGTGGCAACCCTAGATACTAAGCGTCACTGATTAGTTCACTTCAGGATCATGTTCTCTTTTGCCTCTTAGTGACTGCCGTCGTGTTTGTGGTCTCATGTTGTTCGTCATGTTTTCTGTCTCGTCTGATCTTCTTCTTTGCGATTCTTCGAAGCACGATGGCTAGCTTCTGGACATCGTCGTCTCGTCTGATAAATTCGCTCCATCGGCTGACTCACTGTTGCCATTGAGTGCAATCGATTATTACACGCGCGATTCAATGAATCGTTACCCGCGTCATTACAGGAATACGTACAGTAGTATATCATCCGTATATACAATGCGTACGCATCAAAACAGCGCTGTCCCTCTGCCAAATAATCGGTGATGCCCCATCTATCGGGCGAGACGCGATAATCGATTAACGGAGAACGACAGAGAATAATCAACTCGCCTGAATATCCATTCAGGGCCACGCACCAGCGGACCACGATGGCCAGCAGCACGGCCAGTGCCACGCACGTGCACCTGCGCATCGCTTTCCCGTTACGTTAATCGCTATGAGACTCGAAACCAATGATAATAATAATCGATCAAGTCACAGCACTGTATTAAAAGCGCGGGAGTTGAATGAGGCGGTGCACGCGGAAGCCGAGCGCGCGTCGCGGGGCGCTGCTGATTCGCGACGCGCGGCGACGGCGCTTGATCGGGAGCCGCTGATTCGCGATTTAAAGGGACAGGTTAAGACCACAACACGGCGCGTGGGACATTTACGGCCCGCGACCTCATTTCATACGACCCGTGGCCAAATGAGGCTGCGCGCCTTCTGAATCACAGTAATTATATGCTGATACTGCATTGATAGAACACAACTTGACAGGTTCAGCCATTGGCCTAACCCCTGCTGAAGGCTGCGGTCGTCATCTCTCACCGATCCTGTGATTTACCAATCCCCCTAGCGCCAGCACATGAGCTAATTTCATCGATCCATCACCCCGATAGATGTCATCTCGGGCATGTTCTCTCCTTTGACCCCTACATTATTTTGTTCCTAAAAAAAACACTCCTTATGTCTATCTACCTCAAGGACTGTTATCCCTATGTGCCCCCACACATGCATGCATGCTGCATGCTAGCCGCGACATGGGGGCCGCCATCTTCACCACGACAACCAGGAGCCGCCCGCTCGGCTAAACACGGGCGAGATAGCGCAACACGTACGCGCGTGTTTATGAGTTTAGATCATGTGAAAACCCTGATGAAGCTGAGTGGAAGTCTCAGCGAAACGTCGGTACCATCTTTGAAGGTAAGTGCTGTGTGTGCTCGCTCGTTTTCTCCAACATATCGACGGGTGCACTACACTTACACACTTTTTACATGCCCTAAACTCATAAACAGAGCTTCACTATGGATAAAGCACTTCTGTTATGAAGGCAAAGTAATAATTACTGAGTGCACTGAGTCAACTACCTTTAAAAACATTTTACACAGACCTTTATATTGTTGAAACAGTGTATGCCATGAATTTCTGTAAGTTTCTCATTGGCCACTGTGTGATTTGCCATTTTTTTAGTATTGGTCAGTGATTGCCTCTGGTAGCGTTGGCCTCAACATATTAGGCCAGGTGCACGAGTCAAAATGTCTAGGTTAAAACATTGCACTGACAATAAATACACCAAACCTAGTGTCAATTATAAATACTATGAATTTAGCACAACATAAACGCGAATTATTATTGTGGTTGCAATGCATTATGAAATCCCACTGTAATCAATGTCAGGTCTGAAGTGCATTAATCTGACAATTCAATGCGCATTATTTTTAAATAAATGCTTAACCCTGTATGGTGGGTTCGTTCATTTTTGTGCATGTGCAGTGATAAATTGCCTTGGCATATGTCGGCAGAGCCTTTTAAACATATGGACATTGTGAAAGTAGGGTTAAACTAAGTTGAATCTATTATGCTTTTGAGACGGTGGTAATTTTGATGGCAGTTGAGTTGAATGCAACCAGGAGCTCTACAGACTCTGAATTGAAGAGCGCTGAGGTAGATTCGTGCCGTATAATTCTGAGTAGATGTCAGGTTTTATTTGTTAAAAATATATAATTCTGCATTGCATGTTTTATGAAGTGCTGCACTGTAGCTAGCCTAGACACAGACAGTGCAATGCCACAGATATAAATGCTACCTCTTTCATGTAGCGTGCTACAGTACTATGTTTTTGCGTTTCCAAAATAAGTTGTTGGAAATGTGGAATGCGATTAATTGAGTTAATGATATTTATGTTTTTGTAAAAGATAATTATTAATATCTGCGTGGCTATTAATTGGCCCAATGCCCTGTGATGCATTGGAGTCCGCAATTGGGTATTGTCATGCCTTACGCCCTATGTCTGCTTGGATTGGCTCGAAACTCACCAAGACCCTGTACAGGATTAATGGGGTTCTGATAATGAATTAATGTGTAGTGTTGGACAAACTCAATATGTGGAATTTTGGGTTTTTGTAGAGCATTGTGGCCGACGGACTCGACATTTTTATGTGCATGTGGAGACAGAATGGCGTTCAATGTAAACTGCATGTCCTTTTTCAATAATTAATCACAACGACACATGATGAGTTTGTCAACATATAAAGTCACCATTGCCCTTTAAAGCAAGTGATAATGAGACACCCGCCTGGTGCTTGCAGTGACACTAGCATTTCCTTCTATTGGGAATAAATCCTGCCTGGAGATAAGCCTTTGTATCTTCTTTCTTTGCGATTCTTCAAAGCACGATGGGCAGCTTCTGGACATCGTTGTCTTTCAGCTTGGCTTCGAAGTGTTTGGTAGAATTCGCAGGCAACACCAAGTATTACCTGACAGGGGTCGCGACGTGAACGCTTCTACCTTGACCCCCAGCCTTTGTATAATAGAGATCTATATCAAACCCCAATGGCAATCTTTCAAAATAAAACTTGTGCGACTATTTTTTTGCATCCGTATCGTTAAAACGTATTGCGAAATAAAGATAGATATATCATACATGTTTATTATTACAGCAGAAAGTACCCAGTGAGCTTTCAAGCTCTATACAGGATTCCTGCGACGAAACAAACACGCGAATAGGAGTATAGTGGCTTTATTTTGCATGTTGTGTTTTTGTTATTTTTGCTGATATTACATACTTTTCATTGATGGCATTAGGGTGGGATGGAACCATCGGGCCGGATGGATGAAACAAGTGGGAGGGAACCAGCGGGCCAAATGGATGAAAAAGCGGCATGGAACCAGCGGGCCAAAGGGATGGAACCAGCGGGTCAAATGGATGGAACCAGCGGGTCAAATGGATGGAACAAGTGGGAGGTGACCAGCACTAGGTAATAATAATAGTAATAATAATAGCGTTTTGTATACCGCCTTTCACCCGAGGGTCACAAAGCGCTGCACAAGGGCCATGAAGAGAACGGCATGTCAACAATGAAAAATAGATACGTAAAAACCAACGGAACAAAACAATGATTAAGGCTGCTTCGAATTTACTGCGGTACTCATTTGAGGCTGAATCGACCTATGGTCTATGATACAGTATATACATACCGTATGCAATACAGTATATTATGCAGTCTAAACACACAGTCTATAATACCGTCTGACAATGGATGGATGAATGAATTTTGTTGCCGCTGCAGTAAGTCTGATTTCTGTAGGGGCGGCACTGTGGTGGCGTAGCGGTGAGGACCTGGATGCGAGTGAGCGGCGGCACCCAGGCATCAAGGTAAGTGCCACTCGCGTTGTATCCCTGTGTGGAGTTTGTATGTTCCCCCTGTGTCTGTAGGTTTTCACCGGACGCGAATTTACACAGGTAAATAAATAGCTTGCAGGCTCATTGTGATATTACTCCCCCTCTCTCTCTTTCCCCGTGTCTCCCCGGGGGAGAGACGGGGAGAGAGAGGGGGACACACGGCAAGAGCGGGTGAAAGAGAGGGAGACACGGGGATGAAGGCGGAGTAAACTGGCGACTTTATTACGGTATAATAATAATTATTATTAACATTTATAACGCGCACATATAATTTAAATGTATATTATTCCATCCATTGTCAGAAACTGCTTCATCGTATACAGGGTCGCGTCGAGCCGGAGCCTATCCCGGCAGACACAGGGGGTGAGGCAGGGCTATACCTATGATGGGAGAGGGCACCGGCGGGCCATTTAGTCCGCAGGCCAATTCACCTCTGCAGCAGCATGTCTTTATTTTAGTATTTATTGTATTATGTATGTAGTGTGTTAGATATGTATTTGTTTGGGGCGGCATTGTGGTAAGGTAAGTAGCCGCGGGATGGAACCAGCGGGCCAAAGGGATGGAAAAAAAGGGATGGAACCAGCGGGCCAAATGGATGGAACAAGTGGGAGGTGACCAGCAGGCCAAATGGATGAAACAAGCGGGAGGGAACCAGCAGGTCGGATGGATGGAACAAGTGGGAGGTGACCAGCGGGCCGGATGAATTAAACAAGTGGGAGGTGACCAGCGGGCCAAATGGATGGAAGCAAAGGGATGGAACCAGCGGGCCAAACGGATGAAAAAGCGGGAGGGAACCAGCGGGCCGAATTGATGGAAATAAAAGGGATGGAACCAGCGGGCCAAGAAGTACCCAGGTTCGTATCCCGGCTCGGGTGCCTTTCTGTGTGGAGTTTGCTTGTTCTCCCCGTGTCCGCGTGGGTTTTGGCCGTGCACTCCGGTTTCCTTCCACAGTCCAAAGACATGATGCTGCTGCATCATGCCGCATCATGCCAACATGACCAAGTTGGCCAAAATTACCAAGTTGGCCAAAATTACCAAATTGGCCATTTTGGTAATTTTGGCCAATTTAATATTCATTCATTCATTCATTTTCAGAAACCGCTTAATCCTGTACAGGGTCACGGTGAGCCGGAGCCTATCCCGGCAGACATAGGGCGCAAGGCATGGCTTATACCAAGGACGGGACGCCAGTCCATCACAGGGCACCGGGGGCAATTTAGTCCGCAGGCCAATTAACCTATGCATGTTTTTGGACTGTGGGAGGAAACCGGAGCGCCCGGCGAAAACCCACGCGGACACGGGGAGAACATGCAAACTCCACACAGAAAGGCACCCCGAGCCGAGATTCGAACCCGGGACCTTCTTGCTGTGAGGCGGAAGCGCTACCCACTACGCCACCGTGCCGCCAATTTAATAATTTTCGCCAATTTTGGTAAAAAAAATTTTTGGCAGAAACCGCTTAATCCTGTACAGGGTCGCGGTGAGCCAGAGCCTATTTTGGCTGACACAACGCCAGTCAGACCCAGGTGTCACGGGCTAGAAAATAGATGGACTGATGCGGCACAGGAGGACCTGGAGCTGGGTGGACTTGCTGAAAACTGGTTCCAGCGGTGTCAAGATCGACCTCTGTGGAGGAGGTTCGTGAAGGACGCTACTGGGCAGTTGGAGGCAGTCGTCCTCCAGCAGCAACAACAACAGAGGGCAGAGGAGTGACGCTCACAACAGCGAGTGTTCACGGCCAACACCCGTGACGATTTTCTGAAACCGGTCCTGGGCCTCCCCTAGGTCGACTCAGCCTCAAATGAGTAGTACCAAGTGCGGTGTGTAAACATCGCCACTAGGGAGACAAAGGCGGCCGGGCGTGGTGCTGGTCACCCACCCCCTCTGTGTGTGCCGTGTCGACCTTCATAGGTGCTCGCTAACAGCACTTGTCCCTACAGTCTGTTAAGGCTATGTAGGGGATCTCTGTCTTTATATATCTGTCCAGAAGCTAGCCATCGTGCTTCGAAGAATCGCAAAGAAGATATATCTGTGAATGACGGATCGATTCCTCCGTCTGCGAAGACGTGAGGGATCGATTCCGGGTCCGGGTGAATCGAATGCTCGATTCTTCCGGTCTCATGCGAAGCGTCAGGCTAAATTTTGAATCGATTCGCGATTCTATGTGGAATTGCGAATCGATTCGTGATTCATTGCTTCAGAGACTGCGCCACTTTTCTCCGGCGGTGCCGTGTGTTCCCACGGAGTGTGCGGTCTTCTTCTTTGCGATTCTTCGAAGCACGATGGTCAGCTTCTGGACATCGTTGTCTTTCAGCTCCTCGGCTTCGAAGTGTTTGGTAGAATTCGCAGGCAACACCAAGTATTACCTGACAGGGATCGCGACGTGAACGCTTCTACCTTGACTCACGGAGTGTGCGCTAAGTAAGTTGTGGGAGGACCCGGAGGAAACCCACGCAGAACAGGGGGAAAGAATAACACAGAAACTCCACACAGAAAGGCGCCCGAGGCGGGAATCAAACCGCCTCGGGCAACATCTTACCACAGGGTGGCCAGCGCCATATTACCACACACTGCTTCCTACTAATTATGATGTTATCGGCCAAATAATGAGTGTTTTTTTTTAAGTTGTCGTCATCTCTCACCGTTCCTGTGATGTAGCAATCCCCCTAGCGCCAGCGCATGAGCTTGATTTCATCGATAGGTATCATCTCTCCTTTGACCCCTACATTATTTTGCTCATAAAAAAACACTCGTTATGTATATCTACCCCAACGACTGTCATTCCTATGCGCCCCCAACCACAAGCATGCATACACATATACAAACAAGCAAAAGGTCCAAGTCTTGTTTATTTTCTGTAAGTTTATTTTACTATTTATTTTCTATAACATCTGAGCAAGGTCACTTTTTAAACAGTGTTTACGGCCCATAATATCTGAAGCCAACTGTCAGTCAAGTTAATAACCAGTATTTGGTTCAATGCTATCAATTACTCTTTTTGTTTATATATGTTCAGTGTTGAATAAAAAAATCGATTCATTGATGGATTTTTGTGGAGCCATTTGAAATCAAGTTGAGCCATTAAATTATAATCTATAAGAAACCTGGATTCTGTGACAAAGGTCATTATAAACCCTCTTCTTCTTTGCGATTCTTCGAAGCGCGATGACCTCAAACCTGGGGCCTCAGCAGTACTGGCTCAGCCATTATGACATGGCCATTAGGAACCTGACATGGTCACTGTGAATTCGAAATACAGAGTGGAATGACTATCGTTGGTAAGGGTGGGCGCTTGAAGCAGACTTGATATTGGTCTTGATTGAACTTGGCATTTTACCTGCACGCAGACATGCAAATATACATAGTCATGTGTTACTTAACATCCACGATACCTTCTGTGAAATAAGATGTGATGTGATTTGGACGATGTGCGAACACCATATTATTTACTTAGCAAAGCTATATGGGATAATAATAATAATAATAGCATTTATATAGCGCCTTTCACCCGAGGGTCACAAAGCGCTGCAGGTACACTGTAGTGTACCTGCATTGACAAAATAGCCATTGACAAAATAGCCAAGATACTGTATAAATACAGTACTGTATTTCAGATAATATTTCTGTTATACTGTTATACGGTAAAAAATATATTTGTAAGTAGGGAAAGTTCACGTTAAAATAACGACATAAAGTACAGTACCTACATAAGCCAGTAACATAAGTGTTTATTACTATCAAGACATATGTATTATAGGTTATATATGTACTGTACCATTATACGCCTGGCAGCGCAATCGCTTGTATACAAGAGACATGAGATACAGGTGTTGCGTGCGGGAAGCTGTTGCGTCCGCTACGTCCCGTTCTCTGATCGGGATTCTGAACTCTATTATAACCCTATGGGACCGCGGACGTATATGCAGTCAAACGTTGCCCGAACGGACGTTATGCGGCGCATGATTGTATACACATAACCAAATGTACAAAGAAAAATATAATCTATGTAGCCATACAGACCATTGCAGCAAATACGGTTAGGGAAGCCCTACTAAGGTTGGCATGGGGAAAGGGAGGGGGGACGTGTTTCAGCACATTGCCCTCTGTCTCTCCAGTACTGATGTTCACATAAAGCAAGAGTCATTAAAGGCCGAGTCCGCCAAGGGAAGGCCTAAGACAGGTTCAGACATTGTGTGCTACTGATACTATCCATGACCATATCATAATTGAACTCAGATATCCGGGGCTGTTCCAGTGTGTAATGCACTGAACTGCCACTCCTCACATCCAGGTATAAAACAACAACAACCGTCTTTCGCCACTAAGTGGCGGTGACGTCACCACGTCGCCTGTGCCAGGCCACATGCACCCCGAGGCCACGTGAAGTGTCGAAGGCTCGTCGACAGGAGGTCACAGGACAGACCCAGGTGTCATGGGCTGCCAGACTGAGATGACCGGCAGATGCTCCACCTGAGCTCCCTACTGTGCCAACTTGCTGTGCTTTGGCCGCTCGGCGTATATACACACACCAACATACACGGACATAAATGCATTATACACATATAAACAAACGCTGTTGCGGCTTCTACTGCTACTAGAACACAAACCTGCATGACTCTGCATCTGCTGCTGCTGCTGTTGTTGCTGTTGCTGCTGCTGAACCATTGACCCGCCGGGACCCCCCTGCCCAGCAGTAGAACATCCCACTGCCCCCCCTGGCCCAGAGAGACCGGGTTGGACCGTGCCACCCTGGGATGGCGGCCGGCCGGGCCGGTTAAGACCCTTGCCAAATCCCACCGCTGCCACCAAAGCGTTGGTGTCAGCCGGGTTGAAGGTGTGTTTGGAGTGACGCAGAGCTGGTAAATAGAGGGAGAAGAGGTGGACAGAGGGGAGAGGAGATAACAGCGGTGATGAAGATAGTGGCAATAATGATGCTGCTGGCAACGCTAGTGTTGATAATTCTGCGTGTGATAATATTATGAGTTAATACTGCTAATGTTAGTTTTGGTACTTAAATATGAATGTCTGTAGTTTATGGCAGGACCTATTTATATTCTATCAGTGTCCATCAGACTGAAGGTACTCACAGCTGTTCATTCAGATTCAATTACTATTAGTGACCTGAGTAATAGACATATCACATACAGTCTCTCCTCGATTTACGATGGCGTTACATTCCGATGACCCCATCGTAAGTCGATTTGGTTGCAAGCCGAAAATACCCTTATAACATTTTGTAAACATAACACAACCAGCAGCTAGTCAAAGAGAGACTGTATAAACATTATGACGAGTTGGACCTTGCCAGTTCATGACATACAGCTCTGTAATCTACAAATAAGGTATTTAAACAAGTTATAATAAACAGAGAATGCTGTACAGAGAATAACAGTCTGCTCAAGGCACTTGCTACTTATATTGATTGGGATGATGGGAGGGGAAATATGAGGCTGACATGAGACGCACAGAATGAACCTCTCAGTGACGACTGGATGTTGCTGCAGATAACGACGAGGATATTAGTGCTACTGCTGATGATGGCACTGCGACTGAGAATGCTACTGATGCCGAGAGTGATGATGATGAGGCTGCTGCTGCAAATTTACTGACTGGAGGAATCTCCGTCCCTGTCATCACGGGCGCTGTTCAGGCGGTCCAGAAGTGAATTGCACATCTTATTCATAGACGCCATGTGCTTCTGAAAAACAAACACACAGATACTTTTTACAGACACCTGGATCACTGTGACACTTCACCTCTCCACCAACATCTTTTAAAGTATCGACACCTCCGGCTTGCCTTGGTTCTGTCTCATGCTGGTATGGCTGCGACTTCTGCTCCCTGCACACAATGAACACAGCTGCATACATATGCACCTGCTACAACTGTTACTACTATTGTACATTGCATACAACCCATGCTATTGTTGCTTTATGGTGCTACTACTGCTGTTACTCATGCGACATTGCTGCTGTTTCGACTACTACTATTGCTCAAGCCTTGCCTCTTGCCTCTATTCTTGTACCCTCTCTCCCCCCTGCTGTAAGCAGTGCTTCACCATTCCACTCTCAGCCGGCCACTGGCCGACCTCCTTGTGACACCCACGAGTTCCACCGTCGGCATGTTTCACCCTCGCCGTGTGCAAACCTGTGCCATGTCCGGCGTGAGGCGAGCGGCCTCGAGTGACATCTGCTTCTCCTGCTCCTCCACGGCCGGGTCTGGCTTCGTGCGCAGGTGATCGGGCACCACGTCGTGGCTGAACACCGGCACGCGGCCCTCGGTCATTTTCTGCCCCACACATGTAAACCAGGCAGATACTCAGAGAGCCTTGTAGACGGACTGTTGAGATGTTATTAACAAGCACCTAGTGGATCCAGTATGGCACAAAAGGGGGCGATGTGGTTAACATTGACCAACAGCCACCTTCGTCCTGCCAGTAGTGATGTTTAGACACTGTACCAGGTACTCGTTTACAGCGGGGTCAACCTATGAAGGGACCAGGGTTGGTTCACTCACCACTTGTCTTAGCCATGCCTGGGAATTGAACCCAAGTCACGGATTGTTAAGAGCGTATGGGTTAAACATTATACCACCGCTCCCATATATTCACACACACATATTTACGTAAATATACCGCACGCTCTCACCAAAAGCTCATCGTCCCGGTCCGGTGACAGCAATAACGGCATGATGATCTGTCCCCTCAGACACGGAGTTTTGTCGTTGCGGAGCAACTTGTTCAGCGAATTTAGCTGCCCTGACAGCAGCGCAAAGCTGTCGAGCATGCTTGGCCTGACGGAATACATGACACATATCAATGAGCTACAGCACTGAGGAGGGATGCAATTTACATGAGATTAGAGCCTATTTTTACGTTTTCCCTTGGTCCCTCTGTCTTACGTTTCTGGATATACTGTATATATTCCAATCTCTCTGAGGCTCAACAAGCCTTTCTTGCTGTATACAACTCCAATATCACACAGAAAAGTTCTTCCCTGGAGGTGTATTTAAAAGTGTGTTGAATCCCTTATATGATCAGATGACACGTTTTTTTGAAAATGTTTTGGGAGTGTCACTTAATGCTGCAAGTGAGGGAAGCTGCATATTTCATATACAAATGGAGTACATATAAGTACAGATATTGTATTGTATACACAATATACATACTGCATTGACACACAAGACACAGGAACACATATTTTAGCATGATGCTGATGGTTATCTTTATGATACAGCTTCTGGTTATGCTTTTGATATTAATGGTGCTTCTAATAATGATGTAATCACCAGCTTAGAGTCTCGTATTGAGTTTCCAGTTTGTGGAGGAATCCCTCCAGGGAATTCTTGAGGTCGCTCACGCGCTGGGTCAGGGACTCCAGGCACAGCTCCAGCACCTTCTCCTCACGCTGCAACGTCAACACCAGCATCAATGCCATCGTCAACCCGAGCATCATCAGAACCACCATCACCAAAAGCATCGGTGATTGTCATCTACATTGCCACAATTGGCTTTGAAATGCTCTTAAGAGCACTGCATACAATTCTGAAATTATTATTTTATATAGGGCGGCACGGTGGCGTAGTGGGTAGCGCTTCCGCCTCACAGCAAGAAGGTCCCCGGTTCGAATCTCGGCTCGGGGTGCCTTTCTGTGTGGAGTTTGCATGTTCTCCCCGTGTCCGCGTGGGTTTTCGCCGGGCACTCCGGTTTCCTCCCACCGTCCAAAGACATGCTGCCAGGTTAATTGGCGTACTGACTAAATTTCCCCAGGCGCCTTGCGATGGACTGGCGTCCCATCCTTGGTGTTCCCCTGCCTTGCGCCCTGTGTCTGCCGGGATAGGCTCCGGCTCACCGCGACCCTGTATTGGATTAAGCGGTTTCTGAAAATGAATGAATGAATTATTTTATATAGCCGTGGCAAGACGTTTTGCCCCGCTTATACATCCAGCAATGAAAACCTACATCAATACAATGAACTTTATTTGCACCACCATTACCACCAATAATACTACCACTGCTGTATACGCTAGTAGTAACATTGATTTGAAAAGCGTAATGTTATTAACAATTATTATCACAACCACTACCACCAAAATACCACCATCATCATCACAATCACCAGGACCATGAACACAGCCAAAGCCACTAACATCAAAACCAATTTCCATTCGCCACCAAGTGGTGCTGACATCACCACGGCACCTGTGCCAGGCCATATGCACCCGAGACCACGTGAATTGTCAAAGGCTCGATGACAGGTCACGGGACAGACCCCGATGTTATGGCTAACTGACCGAGATGACTGGCAGATGCACCACCTGTGCTCCCTACTGTGCCAACTCGCTGTCGTTTAGCCGCCGGGCGCTGCTCCTCTGCCCTCCGCTGTTGCTGGAGGACGACTGCCTATAACTGCCCAATAGCGTCCTTCAAGACCCTCCGTAGAGGACGATCTTGACACCGCTGGCACCAGGCTTCAGCAAGCCCACTCAGCGCCAGGTCCTCCTGTGCCACATCAGTCCATCGCTTCTCTCGCCCGTGCCGCGCCAGTTTAGCCCCTTCTATCCGGCCACGCATAGACTGCTTGGGAATGCAATGGCTGGGCATGCGGGCTACATCACCCAGCCACTACAGCCTCGCTTGCCGAAGGAGCTCCCCAATGGGATTTTGGCCAGATCTTTCACGAATTTGTGAGAATTACCACCATCAGGACCACCACAATTACCATACACTATCGTTAACATCAAAACAGTCTAATCACAAGTAAAATCCCATTATATTCTTAAATCGCGGGAATTGCCATGTACAGACTGTATATCTTCATTAATCGAAAAAAAAAAGATGTAGAGAGTTCTTTGTCAATAAACTGCTGGATGAAGGCCTGCCTCCCCACGCCGCGTCAGTCACGGGGTGATCTTTGACGTTAGCCAATGCGCGTTCGTGAAGCGGGAAACCGCGCCCAGAACCCGGCGGGGCAACAACAATCCACTCACCTGCATCTTTCCGACTTCTCCTTCGAAGATAAACGCCTTAAAAATGTAGAATACCGACTTCAAACCAACACAAAAGTCCCACTACATTTAAGCATTACTGTACAGTGCGCGACGGAGATGACGTCACTACGGTGACGTCATTTTGGAGTTCATTCTTTTTACAAAATTACGTTTCATAAATATATTTGAAATATTTTCGCCTGCTACTATAATGCAGTATACGTTACAGGATATTTAGAATACGAAATACAATATTTTCAAGGGGAAAAAGCGGAGGTCAAATACAGTAGCGTAATTGCAAATGCGAAACAACAGGATGTGACGTTTCCAATCTAGTACATTTATTATTTGAACGTGTTATTATTAACTATTAAATGTTTTACTTTTTCAACAAACTATACCCATTGAAGCATTATCGTGGGCAATCTTTGCAACTCACAATTGAAATACCAATTACAACTCCTACCCCCTCCACCTCCCACCGCACCCCGCTGATCTCCTTCCCGTAGCCTTATAGGAAGGGGAGGGGCGTTTTGATTGACATGATGCTCAACTCCTTATATGGGCAGGCCCCGCCTATACTTCCGACGCATTTCATCGCAAAAGCGTATCCTGTCGGACTACAGCGCTCGCGAGCGGGGACTCCCGCGTTCCGATTGGTCAGAAGGGCGCTACGCGTGGTTTCCGCTTTTCAGCCCAAAGCGCGACTCCCCAACTCCCCCCCGCTTAACGCCCCTTCCCGCCCACTTATATACGGAGGGGCGGCACCGCGAGCCTCTCCTCGTTCTGATTGGTCCGCCTGCTCTCGAGCGGCGTGATTTCCGCGTTATGATTGGCCGAGAGGGCGCTGCGCGTGCTGAGCGGTGATGTAAGGGTTGAACGATTATATAATTATTATTATTGTTTTGTCTGCGCGCGCGCCGATTGGCCGGCCCGAAGGCACTGTTGAGGAACCAGCGTAGCGATTGCAATGGAGGTGATGGTTTATCCCTGTGCACCACGGTGTTGTTTGTTAGTGTGGTGAAATATACTAAAGAGGAATTATTTATCACAACATTGTAAAGTTTAGCGACATTATATACACTGTGTACAGTACATATGATACGATGGCGACGTTCAACGAAACTACAGAGTTGGAGAATGAGGTAAAAGTGCGTTGTGAAGAAATGCTTATTGATCCATTGCATTGCGTGGTGTCGTGAGGTAAATTTTACCTCAAGTTTAAAGTTTCCAGTTTGAAGTGTTATATATATTAAACATACGAATGTGCTTTATGATTGTAACATACGTCGATTATTTGTGAGAGGTTTGGAAACATGTAAACATTCATTTAGATGATACATTGGGTGTGTTACGGAAAGCCTCTCAATCGCCCTGTCAGAGGAACGAGGAGTTTTCACCACTGCCTCGGAGCTTTAAACAGGTGGTGTTGCTACCTATCCTGTTTTTCTTCTTGCGTCGTCATTTTTGAGGCCACTGACCTGGGGAATATGTTAGTTTTTCACGGACTAAGTAATTCAAAGTCCGGGATTTTGCCAATAACACGTACAGTCCTCTCTCTTAGTCTGTTATTCTGCTAGTCACTACCTTCGATGAGCCCTCCTTAGGTGCCAATGAGAATTATAAGTTCTGCCTAGCTGCAATTGCAATAACTGGTAAGGTGGTTTGAAGGGCTGCATATTGCTTTCATTTTACAACATTATGCAAGAAGTTTCAATTTATTTTCGCACTGTTGCATTACTTTGCCTCTTATTAATTTCTTGGAACTATTGGTCATGTTTGTCCTGTGGAATACTGTGTATTACTGTTTACTTTATGTTAAGGTTTTCATCCTTGCACAATTTAATGCTGTAAATTCGTTGTAATACCTTGTGATGCTGCATGTTGTTTTGGTTGGTCAGTTCGAACGTATGTATCGCAGGAATCCCGCGTCCAGAGCTTGCAAGCTCAATGGGTATTTTCTGCTTCAATAATTACCCCATTGCTTGATATGACCAGGTTTTTTTTGTTCTTCCGAGGTGGCAACTCATAAACAGCACCGATGTGTCAATGGGCATGCGAGCGGGGTAGTCACGCTGTTGATCGCTATATAGGTGTATGATGTTTACGTGTGCGGAGGTACTCGTATGGCGGCATAATGGCACTCCCAGACGTGTTTGGTGAACACTCCGGGTCCGTGCAGTCTGACTGCTGATGAGCCTAATGAAGGACGACACTCGTCCACCAGAGTTTGAATTCATTCTGTGATGCGGGGCTGATCGAGTATTGTGAAATAGCATGTACTGTATTCATTCTGTGGCGATGCACAGCAACAGCTTATATTCAATGTTTTCCGTCTTGTTTTGAAATGTCGAAGAATATCTATACTCTTGAGAGTTTGCGTGTTATTCCCGTGTCGAGGTTAATTGACGTGCTGGCTAATTTGTCTTCGGCGTCCCGGAATGGGTGTAGTCTGCATTGCGCCCTGTGTCTGCCAGGATAGGCTCAAGCCAAGCTTGAGCCTAATGTACAGGATTATGTGGGTAGAGTATGGTAATTAATTAATAAAGTACTGTAATTAAACTTACTATTTAATAACAGCCTGTTTTCTATATGTGGATAGCTGTATGTGTATACTGTATAGACGTACATTGAACACATTCGTAAGTAACACAAAGGAAATCACACTTTGCGACGTTTCGGGCAATGCTCCTCTTCATAACATATCCATTTATTTTTAAGGCAGTATATATAATTGAATGTGGTGAGTTTTTGTCACTTTTTCTTGTGCACCACTAGTTCAGTATTATTACCAAATTGTTAAATGTACCTACGTACGCAGTTTGTTTCCACTATAGAGTCTGGTGTATTACAATACCAGTTCCCCCGATATAGTTCTTGAGTCGGGTTCCCACTGCTGACTCAGACTGTAGTCAGGCTATTCTCTAACTTAAAACAACACATTCGCCAACCGCTGACTATTTACAGGGCTAAACTTTTGGCCAAACACGTGGGCAATTGTTAAAGATATCATCAAACAGCAGTTGTTTAACAAGCGTGACCCTGCTGATCAAACTCGGAGATCCAGAGTTTGCTTTCTTTAAGCAAATGCTGCCTGATAATACCATTCTGAAAAGCCAATAGTCTGGTGGACAATATTATTTATATATGTTGATACACAATGGAATTGTCATATGTACAGTATTTGCTTTTACCAATGATACCACATAGAAATACATAATCAGTCTGCCCATGGTGTTTGTAAACATTTTCGTGCATCTGTCCTTATGACTATAATCAGCCCTGGATACTAGAACATCACGTGCATTATGGATCATGAGAAATTAGCAATCGTAAATGAAAACAATGCTATTGTTAAAAACGTAACGCATGGTAAATATAGCATTTTGTTCTAAATTGGCACAACACTTTACGAATATTACTTTAAACTAGGGAATTAGACTGTTTACATCATGTCATTCATTGATCTAAAAAGGAAAATATGTGCTTGTAAATAAGGTGTCCGCCTGCAAATAAAAGATTATAGCATACCACCACTAGAGGGGAACATGATATTTACCGATAAAAACACCTGCATTGGTCATGAACTTTGGGTAATGACCGAAAGAACGAGATCGCGGATACAAGCGGCAGAAATGAGGTTTCTCCGCAGGGTTGCTGGGCTCACTCTCCGTGATAAAGTGAGGAGCACAGAAATCCGGGACAACCTCGGAGTAGAGTCGCTGCTTCTTCGGATTGAAAGGAGCCAGTTGAGGTGGTTCGGGCATATGGTAAGGATGCCCCCCGGAAGGCTCCCTCGGGAGGTATTCCAGGCGCGGCCCACCGGGCGGAGACCTAGAGGCCGACCTAGGACACGTTGGAGGGATTATATCCTTCGGCTTGCCTGGGAACGGCTGGGAATCCCCCGGGAAGAGCTGGAGTCTGTTGCTGAGGAAAGGGATGTCTGGTCCACTCTCCTTGGACTGCTGTCACCGCGACCCTCACCAGGACAAGCGGTTTAGAAAATGGATGGATGGATGGAACACCTGCATTCACATGGTCTGCATAGTGATTCTTGGAGCCCATTAAACTGGACAGAGAAACATTCCTTGAAAAGCTAATTGTGCCGTTGTTGCCATCACGTAAGGTGAAGTACCTATACGTAACTTCGAGGGTAGTGTAAATCCATTTTTCAGAACACGAGCTACGAAATTATATCATGCAGATTTCCATCAAAGATTCCTTAAATTACCTCTTTTTGTCCGTGGTGTGCAGACATATTTTTGTTGTGTGGCAGTCAAATCGGTTTATACATATAGAAATTCCACAAAGCCGGAATTCAGTCAAATTAAGTATGAAACCAAATGTAACGTGATGGGATATTCGTGTGTGTGTTTCTGTGTAGGTGCTGGAAGCTGGTCAAGTGTACCTGCTCATGAAGAAACAGTATCGCATCTCTCGGAACATGCGCTCAGCATGGTTTTTTTCAAACCTCAACCGGATTGTAGCCCCAACACCCCTACATCAGCTGGTAACACCTGAGTTTTCTATGCATCTGGTTTTCTATGCATTTGTTTACCTGTCTGTCCCATCTGTGTAACTATGTGTCGGGTATCATGGAAATGGCACTTTTAAACTTGAGTGGTCCATCACTTTTGACTGCTCCAATGTATCCATTCAACTTGAGTCGACTTGAGCTCCCTCGAGCTGGAACCAGTAGCGACATTACAGAGTCTACTCCGATTCCACGAGTTCTGCAGTGGACTGAAGGTAGAGGTGTTCTGTAAAACCTACAAAACAAAATCATAATTAAACTAAGCAAGTGACATCACACAGTGGGATGATGTCACTGTACAGTGGGATGTCACTTGCTTAGTTTACAGCTGCATTTAAATGAAAAGTGCATGCCAAAACATTACAATTATACATTTTTATTTAAGATCCAAAGCCTTTGCTTAGAGAGCATATTTTTCAATCCTGTGCTGAACTCCACTGTCCAACTATAGCTTTTATGAAGGAGCATCGGGTGGGGGGCCAATCAGGGGGCCCAATATAGCATGATTAAACACTCTCTCCTGCCCTCCCTCCCTCAGGAGAGTGGTGATGGTGATCTACTCGTGCTGTCAGTGCTGCCCAAGGGCTGGCAGCCCGGTGACAGCCCTCCTTGTGGCCCTGCTGATGATGGTGGTGCTGGTGGAGATGGAGTGACGCCTCCATGCCGTCTCGTCGCGTCGAGTCACGTGATATTTCTTGCGTGCCGCTATCGCTTCGTCATCGCTCTGGACCTCAGCCCTTCCACGGCCGTCGTGGTGAGACACTCAAATGGGAGAAGGATGATGATTCAGTCATTCATTATCAGTACCCGCTTAATCCTGTAAAGGGTCGTGGTGAGTTGGAGTCTATCCCGGCAGACACAGGATGGGATGATAGTCCATTGCAGGGCACCGGGGGCAATTTAGTCAGGCCAGTAAACCTAGCCGAGGAGCTGAAAGACAACGATGTCCAGAAGCTCAACAGATGCCAGAATCCCCTCGGTCTGGAGCAAGAAGAGAGGCCAATGCCCGCCTTTAAGGCCAACACTGACTATTATATCTCTAAATGTTGAAGGGCTGTCTGCAACTAAAGCAGAACTTGTTGCAATGGGAAACTGTCATATAACCATCACGCTTTGAAGAATCGAATTCGAAGTAAACCTAGGCAGCATGTCTTTCGACTAGGAGGAAACCAGAGTTCCTGGCGAAAAACCACGCAGATAAGCCACACAAAAAGGCACCCGAGCCAGGAATCGAACACTAATACTGTGGTGTCCTGCCTCCTCTCTGACCAGGACGACTGGTGTGGTGAGATTGTGTTCGACCGTGTCTTCCGCACATTGGCGCTGTGCCTACGTCGGCTGGCTCGTCCTTTCCTCGTCCCAGGAACTAGGAATTTGTTTCGGCCGGAGATCTTCATCACCGTGCTCGCCTACTCACCCTTCATGGCGTCGGGATCGCAGCAGGTCCTACTGACCCGTGTGTGCATCGAGATTCCATGTTCCTCCCATGCTATGCTGTTCAGCGTGATTGCACGATATTAAGTGCGATGTGGCATTAAGTAAATTAGTTGTATGAATTCAATGTAATTTTGCAATTTCATGATAATCTATTGAATAATTTGTTTTGATATAGTGCCCCCTATGCTGTGGCATCT
>JAZEWU010000001.1:2589575-2660983 GCA_036362915.1 Geotria australis
GTGTGGCTGAAGGTGATTTACGATCTGGCCTGGGATAGGCGGGAAATTATTGCTATGTATAATTCAAATAATTGGTGAATAATTGTCACATTTACCAAAAATTGGACCATGGTGCCGGCACATGATGGCCTCCTTTGTGAATGGCTTGAGGGGATCTTAATAGTTCACTGTGAAGCAGATGACTGTATTTTATGGTTAATACATCCGGGGCGGACTGCCAGACTCGAACCTCCGCAATGAGTGGTGAACGTGTTACCTATGGGCTAAGTCATGGTCCTGCACTGCGGTTAGAGTCAACTGCTGTTGGTTAATGTGGCCCACAGGTGCTGGTGCAGGGGTGCCGGCTGGACCTCGTGCACCTTCCGTCCTTCCTGCACGACGTGCGGGTGCAGCTGATGCGGTTCGAGGGCCATGTTGCAGAATTCCTGCAGAAGCAGCGGGAGCCCATGATGGCACAGGTGAGCATGTGAGGCACCGGCTTGGGTCTGTGTATGGCGATTGTGGTTTTCTTTGTGGTTGTTTTGTGATTTGGTGAGCGCTAGTGTCGCGGTTAGCGTGGTACGTTTGAACCCAGCGACCGGTGTCCAATTCGCGCTCACGTCAACACTGGGGAGGATTTCTCGAACTGGTCCTGGGCCTCCCCTAGTTCAGCTCGGCCTCAATTGAGCACCTGGTGCAGTGTGTAAGCATCACCTCTAGGGAGACAAATGCAAGCGTGCGTGGTGCTGGCCACCCAACCCCTCGTGTGCCATGCCGGCCTTCAAAGGTGCTTGCAAACAGCACTTGACCCTACGACGTGTTAAGGCTATAAGGTAGTTCTGTTTATATTTTTACACTCTAGATCTCTGCTCATTTACCTTTGCTGACGCGCAACCAACATCAACACCTTTGCGATGACGTCTCATTACAGGATGATGGCGACGCTCCCATCTCCCCACCACCTCTCCCGTCTTCTCCCACTGGGCCAACCCCCCCAGCACCATCGGCCCGACCCCCGACCTCCGCACCCCCGCTCGGTGCCGGCGTGGAGCGCCATCTGGCGGAGCCCGTGGTGATGGTGACGGCGGACGTGGGGCTGGTGAGCGTGCTGCGCTACGGCGTGCTCGCCCTGCAGCTGCTGCCCGCCAACACCAGCTCCGGTGAGACCCGCCACGTTCACGCGATGGCGTTGATCCGGGAACCTCTGAGGAGGACCTTGGTTTCGAGCGCCGAGTCCGTTGTGTTTTCTCAGGGGAAGGGGGAGTACTTGTTGTCTTTAACTTGTGGGTGGCTGCGGTTTTTCTTTGCTGTTGCGTGTGTCTATGTGTGTGTTCTTGTGCTTCAATGTTGATTGTTTGATTTGGATTGGCGTTTTTTCCCCCTCGTGTCTGTATCTCTGTCTTCCTGTCTCTGTGTCCCTATGTCTCCCCCTGTCGCTCACCCTCCCTCCCTGTCTCCCTCCGTGTTTGTCTTTAAGGAAGTGTCGGCCATCTTAGGGGACGCTGGCATATTTTTACCGCTCTTAAGATTGCCAGTTTCACGACCTTTCAGTATTTTGGAAGCAGCCTTAATCATTTATTTTTTGTTCCTTTGGTTTTTATTGGTTGTTTTTTTTCTTTCGTTGTTGGCATGCCGTTCTCTTCGCGGCCCTTGTGCATCGCTTTATGACCCTCGGGTGAAAGGCGCTATATAAAATGCTATTATTATTACTTACAGGCCAGGTCGCTGAGTCACCCACTGACACAATGTAACCTGCACCGCCGATTTGTTGTGTCTGTGTCTCCAGGTATCATCGTAATCACAGATGGGGTGACGAGCATCCCCGACATCAACTACTGTGACATGCTGCTCACACAGCTGCGAAACAGCACGGTGGCCTGCTCCTTCCTGCAGGCACGGCAAACAGGAGACCCCAACGATGGCACACGGGGCAGCAGGAAAAATTGGCACGGCAGAGATGGCATTGAGGACAGCAAACACAGCAGAAACAGTAGACAGCAATTAGGACAGCAGAGACACAACAGCAATGGTGTAACTTATGTCACATTGAGTGTTGTTGCTGAAGATTTCTTTTTTTTCATCCATCCATCCATCCAATTGTCCAGTGAGCATTGCATCACGATATTAAGACTCAATTTGGAAGTCCTGCACAACAATGCTTCGCGCCATTTGTCGTGGAATTTCTGTGGAACATGACAGGACTGCAGGAATACTTCTTCAAGTGGCTCCTTTTTGTGGAGTCCTTGGTGTGCAAGCTGATATCATAAAGTCACTTAAAAATCTGGTTTAATGAGAAGCGGCTGGCCAAACACAAACCCAGATTATCAGTGGTGCTGCTTCAGCACTCAAACATCGAAGATACACGGCCACCTCTAAGATTGTTGTTTGTTATTTATGTAATTTGTTCACAATCGCCATTGCTGTCATTCGTTGTTGCTGTAGGTGGGAGGCGTCTTCTCTTACGACTGCAACTTTGGCCACGTCCCTAACGTGGAGATGATGCGCTTCATTGCCACGGCGACAGGAGGCACCTACGCAGGACCCGAGGTCTTTCACGATGACATCGATGACTACGGCGATGAAGACGATGTTAACGACGCGGGAGGGCGGGAGTGTTCACAGGAAGGACAGGGGCGGAGGGAGAGCAGTGGCTGCAGTGTTAAGGAGGAGGTTGGGGCATTAGGAGATGTGCTGCTGCATCAGCATCAGCAGGAGGTGGGGGGAGCTGGAGCCAAGAGTGGTCGTCGGACGACAGGTAGCATGGCAATGACGGCCTACCACAAGGCTTTCCTGACTTACAGCTTCATGGAGGCGGCAAGAGGCGGCGGTGTCGGAGACGTGTGCGGTGAGTGAGAACCCAGGTCACACTGCACATCGATCAGGTGTTCACTTAATTAAATTAGATACACACTCGCCCATTCATTTGCTCAAAACATTTCTCCCTTACTGACTCGCTTGTTTACGCCCTCACTCACTGGCCCATTCACTTATATTAATAGATTGAACCATTGACAAAGAGGTCTAAGGTTTGAGCCCTTCATTTGGGTGTCTTTTTATCAATAGATGCATAATGGTCACGTGAGTTTTGTAGTGGTTGTGTTTGAGATGCTGAACCAACTATGTTAATGTTCTAGGTGCAAGTCCCATGTCCGGGCAACTCTCCATACCTCCTTAAATTTGCTCAGAATTACATGGCTTTATAACGGCTATTTCTCACCACTTGGCCCCACCGTGTGTCCCACACTGCTACCAGGCTCGGAGCACAGGCTGTTTAATGAGCACCTGGCGTGGGCGAGCGCCAATCCTGCGCTGGCGACGAGGCGCAAAAAGCACGCGGAGCGCGAGGTCCACGCAGAGCTCGGCAGCATCGTGTCCGTGCGGCTCCGCGAGGGATACAGCGTGCGCGATGTGGCGCTCACCAAGGGTGGCTCCAGCACTACACTTGCACTGTACACTCACTACATCCTCACTATGCACTCATACTACATTCTCATTATACACTGCCATTATATACTCGCACTCTACATACACACTGTACGCTAACACTATTCGATCGCACTATACATGAGAACGGAACGTACTCTCAATAACCACTCAACATTATGGATTAACAGAGTACATACACAAGCACTATACATTCAAGTTATATATTAACAAAGAAGATACATTTGCATAATAAACTCGCGTTATTCACCAACACAGTACATGTGCAATCACTATACACTCACAAATCAACCTTCAAACCTTACACTAACGCTGAATCCTAACCCCCACACCCAGCACGAACCCATAATCCTAGCACTAACCCGAACCCCAGTCTAAAACCCAATCCCTGAACCCTAACCTCAGACCCTAATTTTCACTTTTACCCTTTCGCCCTTCCCACCAGGAGGCTCCCAAATCGAAGTGAAGCTCGTGTTGCCGTGGAAACATAACCTCCGAATTGAGTACTGTGTGTCAGCTCCTTGGCCTCAGCACCGCTCCCCTCCGCCCTCATCGCCTCTGCTGATCACAACTGCAGCAGCAACATCAGCACATTCTCTCTCCCACTGCAGCTCAACCACCACCTTGTCAATAGCATCGCAAACATCCTCATCATCATCGGCGCAAGCATCAACATCATCATCGACCACTAACGCATTGGCATCGCACTTTGTGTCAACTTCCACGGCAACTTCCTCATCGGCTGTCACCTCTACCACTACTTCCACCGTCACCTCCTCTTCCACTTGTACCTCTTCATCGAGTGCGGTTGCTGGGCACTCAAATTCAACAGCGTCATCGTCGTTGGCAACGACGGGTGGAGCGGGGAGTCCTCGTGGCGGTGAGCAGTTCCGGAGGAATATTGTGGGCCTTTTATTGTGTCCGTGACAATTGATATCATACGACTGTTATAAATAATTTATGCCTTGAGTTTCCTGGCTGGCTGCTGGTTGGGCTCCTCTTTATCCCAACAACAAATAACTGTAGATACCGAAACTAGTAGGAGGAGCCATACAAAGAGCTCTTACCAAGAGATACATCAGTTTGACCAAGTGTTTTATACTTTAACAGGACTATGGATACAAATAACACCATCTCATCAGGTTAACTGAGCAGGGCTCCACGCCTCCGAATCAAAGGGTGCAACGCGTCGGGAGAAAATGTGCGCGTTACAAAAGTAGATTATTATTATTATTATTAACTCTTGTGGTTTGGTTAATCAGGCCACAAAGAGTTCCATCAGCCCTAGGATCAACACAACTAAACCTTGTTCCTGTGTTGGTCCTTCCCTTAAGAGGGTAGAGGTTGGAGTGCACTACAAGTCGTGAATGCCTGTCTGCCACAGGGTCCGCTGTGCAGCCCGTGTGCTTAACTGAGGTGACGATGGAGGGCGGATACGAGGTGCTGCACGACATCACCTGCACCATGAGGAAGCCGATCGCCTCCCCCTATCGCATGGCTGTCGTCCGCAAGTTCTGGCAGACGTTGCTCGGGTGGGTCCCAGTTGATCACTTTGCCGTCTTTTTTTATAAATAGCCTCAGACGCAGCAGGATCTTCATCATCATTATTATTGTCATGAGCCTCATCAACGTGAGCAGCAGCAGCATTGCCCAGTATGCCATCAGCAGATGGATCAATGTCTTCTTAGCAATG
This sequence comes from Geotria australis, assembly GCA_036362915.1. Classification (NCBI taxonomy): domain Eukaryota; kingdom Metazoa; phylum Chordata; class Hyperoartia; order Petromyzontiformes; family Geotriidae; genus Geotria; species Geotria australis. Next base: position 2,594,692 of record JAZEWU010000001.1, read on the forward strand.
TTTATCATCGTCAGCATCGTTATCATAGTCATGTTTGTCTTGTCGCCAGCAGCAGCATCAGCTGCATTATTGTCATAATGACTTCATTATACTTTGTGTACGGGGTATAATGTGTGTGTGCGTTTTTGTATCGGTGTGAATATATTGCGCATGTACATGTGCGTGGAAGTATATGCGTGTGTGCAGTTTAATATATCTCTCCTTTTCTAAACATCTCTCCCACTACAGTATCAATGGCTCAGTTCAATCTGATTTTCACCAAAACCATTCTACAGAGTGCCTTCCTGCATATAGCCATATTCTCTTATGACCACGGATGTCTCTTGCTTGTTGTCCTTGCCCTCATTTGCGGCTTTTCCATTCAGTTCGATCGAACACACCATCCTCATTGAATGCCTTCACCACTGTGTCGGTTTCTAGCACAGTTTTCGTCTAGGTCTGCTCTTACCTGAGACATTCTGTCTTCTCAGAAACTCAGCATAGGATAACAAAGCATAAAGAGTTGTGAGTGCTTGTATATGTATGCTTACGTGCATGAATGTTAAGGTGTTTATATATATTTTTCTATACTAGTGCTTTTTACTAATTGTGATCATAAACCCCTCTAATTTGTGTAAAATTTTAGCTTTATAGCTCTTGTAGAAGATCAATAGAATCGTATATCAATGCGTTGAGTGTCTGTCCGTCCCTCGAAATTGGAATTCTTTAATCCAGGTCAAGAGGATGATTAAATAAGTTGTATAATAGTAGTCGGGATACTTGATCAGCTATCAGTATCTGACCAATCTTCAACGGGTGAACAACTCATCCCAATAAAGACTTACTGCGGCCGAAGGTTGCTGCCTGCCGGAAGGCGTAGCTGAAAGCCAGTCGATGGGCCAGCAAATCGGCTAGTTGACATAAATCACTCATTTATTAAATCATTCTAAGAATTTACAGCCCTTTATCATTCCACTACGGGATGAAGGGCTTCCTATTTCGTGATGGTCATGGGGGTGATTTGACTACACTTCACCTTGCTAGACAATGTGGGTTGGTGAAGGGGGAGGCCAATCACCGGTTATTATATCACTCGCCATTATTCTTGGTAGGTGACATAAATCAAACTCAGTTCCCCAGGCTCATAGTGCAGTGTGGTAATCTCTGTGCCACTGCTCCACTCTAGGTATTAGATACGTGTGTGTGTGTGCCCCAACAGCATTGCCCAGACGGACCAGCTGCTCGTTCACCTGCAGTCGTTCAGCAGTAACCCAGCATTCTACACTGTGCCGGAGAGCACGAGGAATGGAGTGCCCCTCTTCTACCTGCCACCGGGCTCGAGTACACCTGTGAGACATGGCACCAATAGTGACACTGACGCTAAGCCGTAGACCATATAGCAAATCACTAACACAAACTCTCATGCTAACCAGCACACCTTTGACGGAGGACAGAGGCTTGGTGATAACACTGATACTGCACCATTGATGATAAACATTAGACCTAACAGGAACTGGCCAGCACCCCAATCAGAGGACACAGACACGTGGCACTAACGTGGCACAATAATACACCTTAGACTTAACTTTAGACTAACATAAATTGACATACCTAACATTCAGAATTAACTGTAATGCTTAATTCTAAACTAAACCTTAAACTTTACCATAACCCAAACAACAAAGGAAACAATAATGCAATAAATAAAAAACAACTATATCAACCCTCTGCCAGATCTTACAACTACCATTAAGTTCGGTTTATTTAAGCAGTAACTTACACCTTGTGCCTCCCTCTCCACGTTGCGCCCCCTTACCTTCCCCCTGAAACCTCCTTCCCTGCTCCTCCACTCTGCAGGTTCTGTCCCTGCAGCAGAGTGGGCTGGGCAAGGATTCAAGCCATGGGCAGTTCTCAGGCTACTGGAAGCCTGTGTTCTCTCTTGACGTGGGCAAACTCCAGCGGTGGATGCACCTGCATCGCATTGGGGTTTTGCTGCAACATGACGTGTGAGGGAGAGAGATACTGACTCATGTACATACACGATAGGGATGTTTCAGATTTTTGGGTTTTCTAGGTGATTTTTAATCTTTCAGATAATTTGGATTATATAATAATTGTAAATGCATGTTTAATAGCAGTAGTTCCATCACCCTCTTACTCAACAGCTATCTCACTCACCAACCCACCCAACCACTCACCTAGCCTCCCTAAGTCACTCACTACATCCCTCACTCAACCACTCTGGTCACTGTTTGGTTCACTGACATTCACTTTCTGACTCGTGCATGCACTTTTCTACTTATTCATTCAGGCACGCATTCATTCTCGCCATCTCACCCACCCATGTACCCACCCAACTTCTCATTCAACTACTCATTCACTCGCCACTCAACTCTTTTACCCATGCACTCAGTGTAGAAAGTAAGTATTATTGTAATTGTTTTTCTTTACATTATATTAACATTGTTTCTGTTGTTGCTGTATTAAGGCCTGTACCACGTTACATCCACACCCCCAACTCGAACGGCCGTTTCGCTACGGTGCAAAGCCGAGTGGCAATGTCGGCCCTCACCTCCCTCCTGCGTACATGGAGCTCCTTTGTGCTGGTGGAGGCAAACTCATACGTCAAGCTTGTGTGAGTGATGGTGGGGAGGGGCATGGACACAGCGGCTCAGTCACACAGCACCACATCAAGCCCATCTCCGCTAATTTACCACAGTGACTCCCAGTGCAACCTAATGAGTTCTGATTACGTCTCACTTCTCCCTGCGTCTCACTGTCTCCATGCTTCTTTGTACATCCCCACACATTTGTGTCTACCTGTGCACACCCGTGATTCCCGATTTACCTTGACTCTTCCTTTTAGGGATTTACCAAATGGTTCAGTTACGTTCTACCTGGTGCGGATTTCAGCAAAAGCTCCGTGTGTCGTCCTGCGGTTGGCCTTTCCGCTTGAGACCCCGGCTTCAACGCGCAACAAGGCAAGGATGTTTTCATCTCATGCAACACTTCGATCTTTAAACGTTGTCTCCTGGACCCAAGTGAAATCAAAACTTACATTACTTAACTCGGCTTCAGTCAGGACTCTTAATGTTGAACCTAATCTCTCTGAACTCCCATTCAATGGAGACTGTATCCTTAACACATAGGTTTTCATGACCAATGTTGTAAAAGCGTGTTTTCGTTAGATTGTGTTAAAGTAAAAGTATCCCTCACAATTCGAAAGACATATGAGCTGTGTTGAATATTTCCTTGATTTTATATATTTTTTCTCTGAAACCACTGTCAGGTTGTGGACGACCTGAGGAGACAGATTTGGCAGATGAGCTATCCACAGCGGGTGTTGCAGCAGCCACAACCACAGCCACAACCAGAGCAGCCTGAGGGAGTGGAAAAGGGCAAGAGCAAGACGTGTTTGTTTACAGAAAGCCCTGCAGCTTCAAAGTCAAGTCAGCCGCCACCCGCTTCAGACCGTCCTTGTGCTGTGCTGCTGACCAAACCCGTGGAAAAATTGCTGATTAGGTATGTCGTCATTGTAATCATCAGCATCATGATCTTCATTGGCATTATCAGAAGGAGCATTTACATCATCATGATTTAACATTATCATCAGCAACACCTGTATAAGCAGCAACAGCATAATTAACAGCAGCATCACTACCATCATAAACATCACCTCGACCATCACAATCACCACCATAACCTGTATATATCTATGCCATTTGTGTGCACACTCCTGCTTGCACACATGCTCATACCCATATAAACAGATAAACAGCCAAGCTGAAAGACAACGATGTCCAGAAGCTGATCATCGTGCTTCGAAGAATCGCAAAGAAGAAGAAGAACAGACAACCTTGCAAACATATGCACACACAGGCTGCCTAAGCACACGCATACTCAAACACACATGCATACTCATATATGCAAAGACAAAGATTCCCCGTATAGCCTTAACAGACTGTTGGGGCAAGTGCCGTTAGCGAGCACCTATGAAGGTCGACACAGCACACGAGGGGGTGGGTGACCAGCACCACGCCCGGCCGCATTTGTCTCCCTAGTGGCGATGTTTTACACACCGCACTCGGTACTCATTTGAGGCTGAGTCGACCTAGGGGAGGCCCAGGACCTGTTCAGAAAATCGTCACTGGTGTTGGCCGTGAGCGGGATTCGAACTCGGGTCGCCAGATTCGTATCCCAGTGCGCTAACCACCGGGCTACCGCTCATATATGCACACTCGCACACACACTCCCTGCCACCTGTTCCTTTGCCTCCTGCCGCAGGTACGAACGAGCCCCGACCGACTACCTGTCTCCTCCTGCTCCAGCCCCTCCACTGCCCCTGATGCAGCTGCAGCAGCGGCAGCCTCCGCTGCTGCTGGCGGCTGCTGCCGCTGTCCCCGGCTCCCCGTGCTCCGCACTCGCTCACTACTTCACTCACCGCCGCTGGGTGTTCAGCGTGGAGCCACTGGCTTCCTCCACCTCCTCCAATGCCTCATCGACGACCTCCCCCACCTCCTCATACACAGCTGCGGTCATGGCAGCCTGCACCAGACTTCTGCAGACACTCACAGAGTAAGTAAGGGCAGTGATGCTTGGTAATATGCGCCCCCGACCCCTTCCCGGCTGGAGGTGCTCGCTTTGCTCGCCTAGGGGGGCTGAAAATGTCACGCTGTTTTTCCACATTGCGGGGGGGGGCTGAGCCCCTAACCCCCGCGATGTGGGAGGGTCAACTGTATATCGTTAATATTGTAACTTAAGATGATGACGATATTTTTCAGACTCCGTCTTGCTGAGGGCTTCAACTTTGCAGCAAGTGGGGATGGGGTCGTTTCCATGGTAACAGAGTTGCCTATGAAGGTATTGACCCCAAAAAGCACGTATTACTCCTCAAACACGGTTGTGTGCATAATGCCGGCTTGCAGAGGTTGCTCGCTAACAGCGTTTGACCACGTGCTTTCCCGTGTGTGTTTGCAGGCCGAGTGTGAAGGAAAAGGGGATTGCGATGAGGTGCAGACCTGTCTGCTTCAGTATGTGCTCTTCCCTCCGTTGAGCATTTCACCCAGACACACGTGAGTGTGCAACTCTCACTGCATTACAACTCGCTGAAGCCAGCCTTTGAGTCACCAGCACTAACGCCTAAGATTACTAAATTCATTACATATGTTCACCAACATGCCAGCACCCGCTAATAACACAATTCACACCACTGAAAACTGAATGAATAGGTCTTGATATAATCTCCTCCATTTGGCCAGAGTGCTTGCTCAACTCACAGTTAGAAAATTGTGAGTCCATAAAGCAGCACTTTAACAAGGCAAAAAAAACCGCAAAAGCTTCTGGCCATTAAGTTTAAAATCAGTCAGAGAATGAGAGGAATATATTGGTATAACAGGTTAAGCATATCGGAGGGTGAGTGTTATAGGTGTAATTTGGAAAAGTAGTTTGTGATGGGTGGAGCACATCTAAAATATGGAGGAAGGCGGGTTGTTGATATCGACATTGGCCTGATGACCTCTGTGACGAGGAGGAAATCCTAAAGCCAGGGGTGGTGATGACACCATGAGTGGCCTTTGAAGAATAGTTCAACTGTGAAATCTAAATGGAAATCAAGACAGTGGTTATACTCTTAAGAACAGACCGGCGGTTAAGTAGAATCTTTGAAAAACGTGGTGGTATTTTACAGAAGGAAGCATTGGGAGGATATGGTGGCTGTGACAGTATTGGCTCTTTTGACATTTTTATTTTATTGATATAGTTTTGCAATCATGTGATGTGCAGAATTGTATGGTATTTTATTTCCTCGCCAGGTTTTCCACTGATGAAGATGGTGATGATGACGGTGATGATGACTGTAATGATGACATCTTGGGCTCTGATGGAGAGGTAGAGATTATATAATGGAAACTCACTAATCTACTGCAGGAGATCATGTCTGAAAATGGGAGTCTTGATTGAGACTTTGGCTCCAGGAGCCTGGGTCTCATTAGAATCCTGATCAATCAGTCATGATTAGTCATTTGTGTGTCTCTGTGAATGTATTATTGTCTGCAGGTGTGAGGGTCTCTGAGTACCTCTATGTCCCAACAAGTGTATGAGTGGCTTTATGAGTATCAATGTGTATGTGTGTCTGATTATCTGAGTGTCAATGAGTGTCTCATATGAGTGTTTCTTGAGTATCTGTGTTGTGATATATTTGTGTCCTCTGTTAGCGCTTCTGTTCCTCTGATAGTTTCTGTCTATTTTCCAAATACCTGCGTGTCTCCGAGTGTTCCTATATTTCCCCCTTGTGTCTCCATTTGATGGTTTTTGATTACTCCCTGTGTCTGTGTGTGCATGAGGTATCTCCGTTTGCTAGTGTTTGTCCCCATGTCGCTCATGTCTCTAGGTGATGCTCCTTGTCTCCTGCGAGTGCTGGTTGGAGCCCCTCTCGGGCCGGGTATCAATCCCACCTGAACGCTATGTTCAGCAGTCACACCTGGACGGGCTCTGTTACACAGACATTCCCCATGCGGTAAGTTGCATATAATTCTCACTGCACACCCATGTACAATAATTATACTAAATATTGGTTAACAGACTCGCACGCAATACACACATACACACTAACATACAGCACTTGCACTGAGGACTCCCATATAGACTCGCATACAATACCCCCTTATACACAACGCTCACACTGAAGACTTGCGCGTAGACTCGCATACAACACCCTGTATATCCTGAGACTAAAACGATAATCGCATACGCTTAAAATGTATAAGTGCACTTATCCACACTTGCAGAAACTCACATACCTTCACCAACACTCAAGAAGACTCATATTCAGCAACACTTGGTCTTAAACCTACAATGGCACACTTACCACTATCCATATACTGTACATTGAGAAATGCTCTTAAGAGCTGCTCTTTTGGGATAGCTGTGTCGAGTGTTCCTCTATCCTTTGCAATGTTTCGCCTCCCACGTTGGAGGTATCATTCGGAAGCCTGATGAGGAGAGCAAAGAAATGCTTGGCATGGCTATCCAGAAAGAGCAGCTGTTTAGAAAAAATATCCATGAATACATGCACACATCTTTGCACACGCTTAACACTGAACATAGTGCCAAAACTCGCGCTCACCAGTACTTGCATACACTCGCACGTAAACACTTGCATACAAACATAAACTATTTCCATTCACCAACCTTGCAAACAACATCCATGATAATAAAGCTGCAGCTGATGATGATGTTGGTGACTGTTTTGTGCCAGATGCACCCTCGTGATATGGACTGTGTCAATACTCTGCTGACCAGTGAACTGCTGGCATTCCTGTGCAACAACCCAGATGCTCATTATGCACCCAACCGTGCCATACAGCCATTAGGTAAATTAGCATGGTTTGTAGGTGGTGTGTGTGCATGTTTGTGAGTGTAGTTTTTGTCAATATGTGTGTAGAATATGGCTGGTCATTGTCGCTGCAGGCTGGATAAAACAAGCAGGATCACTGTTGTTAGTCAAGGGGGGCTTGCTCTGTGAGTGTAGGGTGTGTAATGTGTGTGGTGTAGCCATGTTATGATTTACCCTTTCCTCTTTTTAATACGATTTTATAAATTGTCACAATTGAGGGTTGCGATTTTCTAACGTTAATTTATATATTTGCGAGAGAATAGCTGTTAAGAGCTGCGCTTTCGGGATAGCCGTGTTGAGCGTTCCTCCTCTCAACTTCACAATGTTTCGCCTCCCATGTTGGAGGCATCATCAGGCTTCTGTCATGAAAACCTACATTAATGCATTGATATTTTGGGTATAATTTGTATTGTGTTGTTTTAAGTGTTTCTCATTTTCTGTTTTGTTCTTATCATAATCAAAATATAATCTGCACAGATTGCCAATAATACATTTCTACTTGATTTGACATACGTGTTGTAAACATAATACAGTAATTGATTCAAATTGTGGAAACTTTAACTGACTTGTGAAGTGTGTGTATTAACACTTGTATTTATGTTGTGGGTAGTGTTACCTTGGTTCAGTGCTATGCTTCATCTCTGTAAGCGGTTTACTTCTTAACTATGGCTAACAATGGGGAAAAATGGTATCTGAAGCCATACTGGGCTTTGCCTAAGTTAACTATGCCTTAAGAACGTTTTGCTGTTTGTAATTTAAGACTAAACAGGAACTATGTGTATTTACAGCTCAGCAGGAGAGTGGGGCCAGCACTTTGTGGCACATACCGTTCCGGTTTGACCTTATGTGCCTCCTGCCCAAGTGTCGACAGGCAGAAATGGTGTTCAATACCTACAGCACTGGTGAGTGGATAAATGGGTGGGCCAGTGTATGAGTGGATAGAAAGGGGCTAAGTTGATGAGTGAGTGAATTATTTAATTTGATGTGTTAGTTCATGCATACATAGTTTATTATCTAAATTTCTTCACCTAACTGTTTGTATTGTATGTGAGTTTAGATCCTTCATGGTCTGAATCTTCAACCACTGGCTTGACTCACCCATGTGATTGGCTCCTGAGTCTCTTCCATGGCAGCCTATCAGAAGCACTTGCCCTCCGTGAGATCCCATTGGACGAGGGTGATCATGTGACCTTTGTGAAGTTGGTTCTCGACAGGGACAGGGATGGTCGTAAACCTCTCTTCAGCATGCCGGCGCAACAAGGTGCAAACATGATTAAACATCACATTCATGTTTCATTTTAACAGTAAGAAGCACTCAAGTAATGTCACATTTTTTTGCATTAGTATTGCATTCATGTTGGGACAGCCCAACAATCCAGCCTAGCTGGATATCTATAAGGTGTTTGTGTTTTGGCTTGTGGGTTGTGTCCACCATTACATTTGCAAGGCGATAGAGCACATTAGGTGATAACTCGTAGGCTTTCATGACCAATGTTATCCATAGTGAAGCTCTGTTTGTGAGTTAGGTGTTGTTGTTATCTCCAAAGCCAGTTGATTCCATGATATTCTTACACAGACATTTCAACTCTTTGAAAGATTTGCTGTTGTCTACACAAGGACAATATTTGTAGATGGCTTCAACTGGGATTTAAACCCAGGATGTGAGCAGCGTTGGTTCTTTGTGATTGACAACACCTTTGAGAATTGCTCTCAAGAGCTGCTTTTTCTGGATAGCCGTGTCGAGCGTTCCTAGAGGCTAACCCAAGACACGTTGGAGGGATTATATCGTTCGTCTGGCCTGGGAACGCCTGGGAATCCCCCAGAAAAATCTGGAATCTGTTGCTGAGGAAAGGGATGCCTGGTCCAATCGCATTGGACTGCTGCCACTGCGACCCTTACCAGGACAAGCAGTTTAGAGAATGGATGGATAGAGATCTAAGTGTGTACTTTTGGCGTTGCTATTATAAAAAAAGGTTTTTGTCATGGAAGCAAACTGAGGGTTATATATTTTCATTTTGTTTTAGTGGAAACAGAAAAACAGGAAACTTCCATATCGAATGGCAGTAAAGACACAGCAGATACAACTTCTACAGCAAAGGTAAGGCATTCCACAACGCGAAATCAGTCTGTAATCTATTCTCCATTCTTGAAACCCAATTTTCCTGAGCCTCAATTGAGTTTCTAATCCATAAGCCTAGTTTCAAACAAGACTGATCCTGGAACCTTGGCTCAGGGTGTGATCTAGAATCTCAGTTGTTAGAAATAATTTCATCTTGAGACCTGGTATCCTGGAGCTGAGTCTCGGTAAAAACTAAATTTGAATCCTGGTCACCTGGTTTTTGTCTGTTGGCGTGCAGGGCACAGGATTTGCACGATGGCGTTGTTATGCCAAGGCTACAGGATCTGGGCACACACTTGTCTTTGTGCCGGCGTCATTTGCAGGTTCCTTTACACCACTCTTTACACCACTCTTGTCTCATGTGACACAGCACACTCCTCTAAACACATTCAGCACTGACTTCTCGTCTGATTGAATATATGATGCTCAACGGATAGAGACGCCTCATCTCATCCAATACAGTACTGGTATCCAATCTGATAGGATCCTTGTCTATATATGCATATTTGTTTCTCATTTCCTGGTAAAATAAATACAGTGTTACTTTAAAAGTTGTTTTAAAGCATGTCTCGATACACACACATATATTATGCATGTGTGCTGTTGTTCAATACAGACCTTCAATTACTCTTGAGAACCAATCCAGATCCCGTACTCAAAGTTTCAGAGCCAGTAGTCAATACCACACAAGCAGAGGAGTTGGTTCCACTGCCTGCAAATCCACACCGGGATCCTGATCAAGTCCTCAAGTCTCCAGCAGGTGAGTGTCCAATGCTGATTATATCCCAGAGCGTGTAGTCGTAAGGTTGGTAGATCGTGCAAAGATCAGTGTGTGTTGTGAGACCCCTGTTCTGCGGCCATCCCTTTGACGCTCATGTTATCACCTCGTGCATGCTGGGTTTTCTGTGTGTACTCCAGTTTCTTACTACACAGGTTAAACTCACTTCTGCTTGCTTGACGCTCAAACTATTCACGAGTCCTTGCTTCTCGTTTCTAAAATTGATCACGACTCACACTTACTACTAATGCTTAACAATACATACTGCTGCATTCTAAAATGTATATACATTGCCAATAAATGTTCACATTGAAGACCATCCACGCTGATGATGCCAGTGATACTGCTGCTGCTTAGACCGCCGCTGTAACACCTTCAAACACCCACTCCCTTCCCCCATCCATCCCAAGATCACTTCATAGCTCCTCCCACCTTCACGACTCCCAATTAATGATCACACTCGTCAATACTGTGCAGCGCTTTGTGACCCTCGGGTGAAAAGCGCTCTATAAATGCTATTATTATTATGATATTGGTGGTGATGATGATGGTTTTTGTGCTGCTTCTGTTAATTATATTACTTATATGGATGCTACCAATAGTTATGCTTGTTCTGCTGTTGCTGATGCTTTTGTTGATAGTGCTGATGCAGATGCAGCTGCTCATTGATGATGATGTTATTACTTCTGCCACTTACACCAACTTCCAATCGCCCAACCCTCCACAGGCCGTCCTGCATCCCAAGATCGCCCCTACCGGTCCTCCCACGCCCTCACTGTGAGCCGCCAGGGCTCGCTGATTGAACCGTCTCCCAGCAGCAGTGGGCTCAGGCTTCCTGTTTACGTCTACAGCCACTCGCTCGACAGCCTCCGTGAGACGCTCACACGACTCCCAGCCCCTCCCTGCCCTGCCTCTACCCCTGACGCTACGGCCGCAGCAGCAGAAGCCGCAGAAGAAACTTCTGCGTCCAGTGGAGGAGACATGTTTTTCTGGTGAGCGTTTGCTGTCTTGGGGTGCTCAATATGAAAGCATCTCTAGCAGAGAATTCATAATGTTCATAAAATTATGCGACCACTGCTGAGGTCCTGGGTTTAACACTTTGGATTGAATCCTCTGTTTCAGGGGTTTGTATTGGCCTTGTAAAATGTATAAACGCTGTACTAGAGGGACTTATCCAGTGTCACTGAGCTGCTGCGCTTAAGCCCTGGGTATGCGTGTATTGAGGTTTAGAGTATCCCTTAATATTGCAGGCGGTTCATAATGGCCGTGTCGTAAATTCTGGTCTCCATAGCTGGGTCTCTAGCAGAAGAAGTATCATAATCTTCCTGGAGACCACTGAGGTACTGTACTGGCTTCAACCCCTAACACTGGGTGTCTCACTGACAGCGTTCATTTTGGCAACGGCCGCATTGTAGACACTGAACCAGCATCACTGAGGCCCAAGATGTATGTCTTGCATCTGGATGCCCCTCTTTTATCTCTTGTAGGAGGTGTATAATATTAATGTCAGTGACCACTAAGCCAGTACCACTGAGAAACTGGGTTTGAGCTTTTGGGCTGATTTTCTGTCAAACTCTGAGGGTTCATAAGAGCTGTGGCAGGGGAACTGGCTATGGTGAGACTACAGCAATTCAACATTTGCTGCTCAGTGTTGCTGTTCTGGGTGTTGTGGACCTGACACATTCATTGTGAACCACCTTGTGTAGAGAGACACCTACACCCAGGGCTTGAGCACAGGCCCTCGGAATGTTGGCACACCTCACTCCACCACCCACCTTATTTTTCCCCATCTTCCCCCTCACCATGCCTCCCTCCCCCCTTGTCTCAGGTGTTCATCGGAGGAAGGTGGCGTTGACCTGTCATCGCGGCAACATCGGGAAAAAGAACTCATGGGGGTTTGTGAGCTGGTGCAGGAGGTGTTCCACCAGAGCTTCATGAAAGGTTTGACTCAGTGCAGGGTGATTGTTATCGTGAACTATCATTTGTAATTGCACTCTCACAGTTGTTACTGTAAACCTATGGTCAATATTGTGGTATGTGGTTGTTATCATTATCTCTTAGTCACAATCACGAGATCACAATAACAACAGTTTTTCTCGTTATTGTGATCTCTCATTCATTATTTTAACCTCAGGGTTATTACCACAATCACTCGGTCGTGATAACCAACTCTTCGTTGTTATTGTCATCTCTCTTTCACTGTCAAAGTCTTGTGGTCTTTGTCACGAGTTCGAATTCGATTCGATTCTTCGAAGCATGATGGTTATACGACAGTTTCCCATTGCAACAAGTTCTTGTTTAGTTGCAGACAGCCCTTCAACATTTAGAGATATAATAGTCAGTGCTGGCCTTAAAGGCGGCGGGCATTGGCCTCTCCTCTTGCTCCAGACTGAGGGGCTTCTGGCATCTGTTGAGCTTCTGGACATCGTTGTCCCTCAGCTCGGCTTCGAAGTGTTTGGTATAATTTGCAGGTAATACCAAGTATTACCTGCAGGTAATACCAAGTAATACCAAGTATTACCTGACAGGGATCGCGACGTGAACGCTTCAACCTTGACTCCCCACGAGTTATTGATCTTGATCCTGTGCCACCAGGTCTGTTCCACTGCTTGCGACAATCGGTTGCCGTGGCAGCATCGGACGTCCTCTCGGCTATTGATTTCTGCGAGGAGACGCTGACCGAGGTGGACATCACAGCGTTCCTGCAGGTCAGAGAGGCCGTGAATACAACCTTTAAACCAGTGAGCCCCAATGATCACGAGACCGCATGTGTCTCTTGACGGGGGAATCTATGGATTGCCATCTCGGGGGTCTTCGTTCAGTGTCTCTGACATGACCGTTATAAACTCTCAAAAAGAGAGGCTTCTATACCCCAAGTTTGAGTGAAGGCTCTCAGTGGTCCTACCTATTTGGCATTGACTTGATCATTATGGGTTCAACATGGCTATTTTGAGGCTCCTGAGAGAAAATAAATAGTGCTCCAACTCGGAATCTACATGGTCCTTGCTTGTTGTCTCTGATCTGGCCATTATGAACCCAATTAGTGAATAGTTGAGTGACAGCTCTCACCCAAGGTCTTCGTAGTTCTGGTCAAGTATCTGGCATGGCCATTATGAACCCTCTGAAAAATAAAATGTTTTTTTCCACAGGCTCTGTGTGGCCATGTGCGTCCCCGTGCCTCATGCCAAAGCCGCCACAGCAGCTGGGAGGACGATGGTGGTGGTGATGATGGTGGTGATGGTGACGGTGAAGGAGATGATGTTGGTGATCTGCACACCTGCTACTGCTGCTGCCGCAGGGAACATCAAAACCTTAGAGGTGATGGTTGTTCTTCAAAGCTGTTCTTTCAAAAAATCATGAATACAGCCGTGACAACCTACATCAGTACAATCTTAGAGGTGTTGCCTCATTGTCTAACGCAATGATTATGAACCAGACATGGCCATTATAACCTGATGACGGAGATAGGCACCCAGACCCAGTGCTCAAACCCAGAACGGTCAGCACTAATATTTCTCACACAGACATTGTGGAGCTCTTCGAAAATACATAAACACTCGTATACTTGGCTAAATACAGGCATCTAATATGGCCATTATCAACCCCCATGCTGGAGAGACATAAGGACACAAAGACTCTCAGCCCCAGAGTTTAAACTGGGAACCGTTAATGATGCTGACTTAGTTTTGCTGCCATTTTGCACCCCCCTTGAGACGCAGTGAACTTTTAAACCCCCTTACAAATGCTTGTATGCATGTTCATTGGACAGGAGGCCCTGTTTTGGCTGAGGCTGTGGAGATGAGGGAAAACTCAGAGCCTGGTGATGGAGGTGGTGATGCTAGTATGGACAGTCCAACGGTTACTGTGAGGTGAGTGATGATACCTCCATCGTGGGAGGCGAAACATCGCGACGGAGAGAGCAGGAACATAATGCTGCTGTTACGACCAATAGTGATGCTTCGTTTGCTACTGTTGCCACTGCTGACTGCTGTCACTCGTAACAGTGTGCTGCCTGGCTCATCACCCCACACTACTGCCTCCAGTCTCCACTTCCCTCATCTCACCTCGCCGCCTCTCGCCAGCCATGATGACTCATACCAGCCCTTGCCCAACCTGCACAGTGCTATACAGGTGAGAGTGGATGTTTGGGTGCATGAATGACTGAACGAGCATATGGGTGAGTGATTTACTGGGTGAGTGAGTGGCTGGGCAAGTGTTTGGTGTAGTCATTATTTTATTTTATATCACAATTTATAACGCGCACAGTATTCGTTCAATGTTGAAGGAATTTGAATAGGAAACGACTCGGAGGTGCGAGAAAACTGCAGAGGCATGGCAGCCACTCGGTTAACTAGCACTAACATTTGCCAGACATTGTGTCTTTTATGTTAATATGTTGTCAGCTAATTATGGAGTATTTTTTAGTTGTTGGAGGGAACCAGAGAACCCATGCAGAACAGGGGGAGAACACACAAACTCCACACAGAAAGACACCCGAGAAGGGAATTGAACCGCTCGGGCAGGACCTTCTTTTTGTGAGTGCGCGGATGTTACTACTTCACCACTCTGCCGCCCAAATGATTGAGTGAGGATATGGGGACTGGACGTGAGCAAGTAAGTGAGTTCATGGGAGAGTGAGTGGGTGGGTAAATGCACAAGTGAGTGAATGAGTGAATAATTGAGTTGGTGAGTAAGTGATCGAGTAAGCAACCGGATGAGTGAATTTCCATTATAAATGCTGTGTAACATTTATTGCAATAAAATGTATGACTGTTTATCCAGGCAAAATTTTTGGAAATCAGCGGTCGATTCTTCAAGAGCATCCCTTCTAATCCCGACTTCTTTTTCTACTGTCCAACCTTACCGAAGAAAGAGGTATAGCAGCTGTAGGTGCAATAGGTGCTCACAAACACAAAACATTCGTGTTTTGCCTTTACACTGTGCACAGCGCGTGTGTTAATCGTGGTATTGCCCACAGTCTCACCTTGCTGCCATACACATAACACCTTTTAAGACGCAGCCTAGAAGATGCAGACCGAGGCTTTGTGTCTTTGGCTGCCAGATGTGAGTTTTGCTCTTGATTAACGAGAAAAAAACCGTGATTATGGCTAGACGGAGCACAAATGACATCACTGCGATATTCTAATATGTCACTTTAATGATGTCACTAGATCGCTCGTGAAAAATATTTTTAAAGTGGTTTACTAAATCATTCATGAATCTTCACACCCGTGCCAGGCAGCCCAGTACAATTTGCCTACTTGTGCAACCATATGATAACGGATATTTTGATTCTATTGGCTGCTGATATGTTTAACGTACTCCAGATTTTGCTGTTTTTAGGAGTCATCAGTGATGTGTGTGCCTGCATTCATGTATGCATTGTTTTGTCAGAACGAGACTCAGGGCGTCAAGAGAAAATCACGGCGCTTTGGCAAAGCCGAGGGAGTCTCTGAGGTGGAAGGGAACACTGAAGGTGTGATTTCTAATGCTGCATATTCTGTTAATTACATTTACAGCTTGCAGGTTTTACACCTGCGGCTGGTGTTGTCAGTGATGATTTTATTTAGGTTATTTGGGATAATGTCACATGTCATGTTTGAATCACCTGGAGTGTGCCCTATCTCATTACATTCGGAACTAAGCAGATTTGATACTCGATAGTGTTTGTATGGATTACCGCCACAACAAACAGGTTGTCAAAGTGCTCTAGGGCTTTTTGATGATCAGCAGAGGGCAGTGCAGCAACATCTATTTTTATGCTGTATTTCTCTACCCACACATCTAAACTCCCACCTTCACCAACAAACACTGAGCAGTGCAGTGATGTATAGTCATATAACATCCACAGCATTAGGAGTCTCTCATTGAGCAGTAGATTAACATGGTAACATTTACAGCCTGTCAATGTTGCATGTTTTTCTTATAGTATATTCATATTATAATAGTGGGATTGTTCAAGGTTGAAGTCAATGTCTTTCCTGTGCAAGTGAATGTGGGACAGTGCTCATCTCTGGTGGTGGCTCTGAGCTAGTGTTGGAAATTCCACGTTTTTATGGCAGGGGTGAGTCTCTATAGAGTATAGCCCTGCCTTGTGCCCAGTGTTTGCTGGGTTAAGCTCCTGCTCAAAGCGATCCTCCACAGGATTAAAATGGTACTGATAATGGATGAATACAATATATTTGTTCCTTGTGTGTCTCATTTCTCTTACACCTGCTCCATCTAGCACAAACGTCCTTCTCTCTGACCGAGAGCGATGCTGACATTGTTGTCGAATACCGCGACGAGCATACCACGGGAGGGGATGCCACGTCCTCCACATGGCGCCAGGGCTCAAGCAAAGACCCTGATGATGATGACGAGGAAGATGATGAGCTGGAGGAAGAGGATGATGATGGTGATGAACCCAAGGACGATAATGGAGAGGTTGAATTTTCATCGAATGGAACTATTGATGCTGCAGACCGGGCAAATGACTTTGAAATTGATGACGACGATGATGATGACGATGATGATAGTGATGGCGGTGGTGATGCTGGTGGCGATGAAGGTGGAGATTTTGGTGATGGATTGCCGCCTTTGTTCGTCCACCTGACTTGCTCTGTCAGTGTTCTTCGGAAGCAGCACTGTTCCATGCCAGTGCGCACCCTGCCCACATGCCTCGGTGAGTTGGTTGGTGTCTGTGTTAATATGCAGCATGATGGTCTATTCTGGTGTGCAGAATTCTCCAGTGTGTGTAAGTGTTGTTACTCAGTTTGGTGTAACTGCAGTGTGCAGAAAACAGACGTGCACATACATGTGTATGTAGGCTTTTGTAAAACACCAAACCTCAATCTAACGTATAGAGAATAGTACAAATTTTATATGAAATCCAGGGGAACATTGCATGGGGAACTCTATTTTTCGCTATAAAATGCAAACCTTGGAAGTCACTCATAGTCTGCAATCCATGCAGCCTGGAATTCCCACTTTTTGCTGGAACTGCTGATTCTCTCACCTTTAGGTACAGGCTGAATACCGTTTTCTCCTTTTCCTCTCCAATAACAACAATTCTCTGTTTTGACACCTCTTCTATTCTGCCCCATTCTGAGTATTGCCCCCTTCTTCCCCTTGTCCCCTTGTCGCTTTCTGCTGGCTATATGCAGACTGAAACTGTATTGTAAGATACATTCTTGAAGGACACTGACTTTGTAACAAAGGCAATACCTAAAACCAGGTGGTAGCAGTGATAAAACTCCAAGAGGAGACCTTGGCTGGCAAGTGCAATAGTGAAATCTGATAGCAGGAAGGGAGCAATGGTGAGACATTTTACCCCTTGCTGTTGTGTCGTGGTTGTTGTTGTCACAGGGGAGGTGTTGGGATGGCTGGAAGGTGTCGATCTGAGAACGTTTAGTCTCAAGGACTTGACAGTTACATTGGACATAATCATCCTCACCTTACCACTTGAGATTGAAGAGTCACCTCTTGGGATATCGCATAACAGGTGGAGAATCTGGATTTGCTACTTTCTCACACACACACATCAGTACCAATGTGCTCTCTGCATTATGAATGTAAGCATTGCTGATTTTCTGCTTGTATGCATTAGTTGTAAATGGTTATTATGAACCCTGCAGCCAATAGGGACACCGCATTAACAAAAAAAAGCAATTCTTGAATTAAATCACAAGTTCTGTATTGTTACTTATTATGCACATGCTTGCTAAACAAACATGCAACCACAGACACAAATACACATGCAAATCTTGAGCCGTTGCCTGAAATAATCGCCCAGCCTGCATCACATTTGTATCTGCTGCCCGGCAGCGCTAATGAGTCAGAAGGTTGAGAGTTGTTTTTTCTTTGTTTTTCTTGTCTTGGTGCACTTTGCTGCAGGTACGCATCGGAGAACAGTGCCTTTATTCACCGCTCACCGGCACAGGGCAGCTCCTATCTGTCAGACGAGGAGAACGTCCTGCATGGCCCACTGCTCCCCTCGGCCATCGCCGAACTACGGTTAGCCCGCTTACTTACCGACCTGCTCGTTTACCAATGCGTGGAATTGCACCTCCCCTCTCTGTTACTCTTGTTTGGTTCACTGTGTTCTGATCACGATTTCTTTATCTTCATTATCATTGTCATTGTGGTTTGTGGCAGTAACCATGGTCATGGTGGCGGCATTAGTGACAATGGCAATACAAGGTGAAATGGAGGCAGCAGTGGTAGCAGTGACCAAACATAGCAGAAACATTATCATCAGCAACATCATCACCATTATCACCAGTAACAGTGGCAGAAGCATCATCATAAGTATTTTCACCGGCATCAGCAGCCGTAGCACTTTCGAATTCGATTCGATTCTTCAAAGCGTGATGGCTTCACGCAAGTTTCCCATTGCAACAAGTTCTTCTTTAGTTGCAGACAGCCCTTCAACATTTGGAGATATAATATTCAGTGCTGGCCTTAAAGGCGGCGGGCATTGGCCTCTCTTCTTGCTCCAGACTGAGAGGCTTCCGGCATCTGTTGAGCCCCTGGACATTGTTGTCTCTCAGCTCCTTGGCTTCGAAGTGTTTGGTAGAATTTGCAGGTAATACCAAGTATTACTTGACAGGGATCGCAACGTGAATGCTTCTACCTAGATCCCCAGCCGTAGCACTAACAGGAGCAGAAATCTCATTATCATCAACAGCAACTCCTTCGCCATTATTATCACCACCGGTATCATCATCGTCATCAAGGCACATAATAGCAGTTTTGGAGCCACTGAGCTAGCTAGTCCTGGATTTGTGCCCTTGGTCTGGGTGTCTTTGTTTCTCACTCTGTTGTGCTTTTGTCATTAACAACAGGGAGGGAATACCGGCCCCCTTAGCCAACCTGACGGAGACACACAGGCAAGCCATCCTGGACACCGTAGAGGAGGTAACTGAGTGCAAGAACATGGAGTCTTTTCCAAACATTTCTACCACCATTAGTGTTATCTTCATTCTATTCATTCTCACACAATCACACATGGATCAATGCTTTGTCGTGAGTGTAAGAATCTATTTTAATTGATGGTTTCATGTATAATTACATGCCAGCTCATTACTGAGTTCATCACCAATCACCACAACAATGCATCTACATCATCATTACTATTCAGCACCACCTTCATCATCACTATTACCACCACCACTTTCAGCATCATCAACACCACCAATATGATCACAACCGCCATCATTTTCTTAATTATTTTAACCTTAATCACCGCCACATTTCTATTCACATCATCACTATTACAATTGCCATCATTACCGCTTTTGCAATCACCAACACCACCAACATCAGCATCGGTATGAAACCCACCACCATTGACACCCACCCCCCACCACCCTTGCTCTTCCTGCTCTCCAACGCAGGTGCACTGGTTGCTTCGTGACGAGGTGGTATCAGCTCTGCGTGTGGCTCGCTCCGTGTCACGCCGATCCCTC
The DNA here is from genome assembly GCA_036362915.1 of Geotria australis. NCBI lineage: Eukaryota > Metazoa > Chordata > Hyperoartia > Petromyzontiformes > Geotriidae > Geotria > Geotria australis. Next base: position 2,614,410 of record JAZEWU010000001.1, read on the forward strand.
TCCTCGGTGGCTGCCCATGTATCCCGGTCACGGGACCGCCCCTCCTGCCTCACAGAGCACGTGGCGCTCCAGTTTGTGTTCGGCCCCGACCAGTCCATGAGTCGCTTCATGCGGGTGAGAAAGTGTGTTGTTCTTGTATTGTTGCCGGTTTAAACGGCCGGTGTTCAGGTTGACCCAGGTTGGTTGGCCCCCCAATAGTAGGGTATTGGAGTAAAATGTACGGCCGTATGCTCTTCCTGATGCCAACCTCCTTTAGTCATAGGGTCTATGGATCGTTTTTCGGCTGCCACCTCTCCCCAGACATGTTCATCAAGGGAGACCCTAGCAGGAGTGCTAGACTCCAGGTGACCTAGCTCTGGCGTTCATTGGAACATGTAAATTCCTCCACCATGATAAGGTTTCGATCGATGGTGCGTGAGAGAGATAATTGCACCATAGCAGTGCCAGAGGAACGATATGGCCCATGAACCGCATAGACCTCAAAACGTCCGAGTTTTCTTTATGACCATGAAGAAAGATTGCTTCTGCCCCAACCACAAATGCTACATCCATGTTCTACAATTATGTCTGGGGGTGTGATTTATGGTTTATTTACATACATCTGCAATAGGACTTTTGATACTGATTTTCATAACAGTCAGTGCTGGCTTTAAAGGCGTGCATTGGCCTCTCTTCTTGCTCCACCTTGAGGGGCTTCGGGCATCTGTTGAGCTTCTAGACATCGTTGTCTTTCAGCTCCTTGGCTTCGAAGTGTTTGGTAGAGTTTGCAGGTAATACCAAGTATTACTTGACAGGGATCGCGATGTGAACGCCTCTACCTTGATCCCCTCTGCAGCTCAAAAGACCTTGTGGAGTTCAATGAAAATGCAAGGGGCTGTGTAAGAGAATGGGAAACTGTAATTTAACCATCGCGCTTCGAAGAATCGCAAAGAAGAAGACTGATTTTCATTAGCATTTAGGCTACATGCATTGTTTATCCTGTTTGAAATAACATCCATCCATTCATATCATAATTTGTCTCCATGTGTATTGTCTTCGTGTGTATTTGTGTTTGTCTCCAGGAGCTGGAGTCAATGGACTTGGGACAGAAATACGAGCTCCGTCGATCTGGAGAATTTCACTTTGTGGCCATACGGGAGACACAGGACATGGGTCCTTCCCTCAGTGCAGATTATGGCGACACTACCAGTGTTGAAGTCCCTTCAGCCACCACTAGTGGTGGCGGTGATGATGCTACGAGTGTTGATGGTGTTGCAGTTGATAGTGAGGCTGTTGATGGTACTGACACCATAGCTGCTGCTGTTACTGTCGACGATATTACTGTTGATTCTGGGTCCATTGAGGCTGCCGGCGATGGTAGCATTGTTGACAATGCTGCAGTTGATGGTGCTGCTAATGATGGCACTACAGCTACTGCTTCTGATGACACCACCACTACTGTCACCACCAATGTTGTCATCGACGGCAGTAGCTCTAATGACGTTGTTACGTCTCCCACGCCTGACGTAGACGTCTGTATTGAAGATGGTGCAGAAAGCGCCATGAAGAAAGAGCCACCAAATTCACCAGAGGATGAAGAAACTATCTCCCCGAGACCTGCTGCTTCTGACACTGGTAATAAATACACTGGCACTGTTGTCCCTTCGCTGGTTGCATCCTACTATATGACTTCAAGTTTGGAAAGGCCACGGTGATGATGATAGTGGAAGTGCTGGTGGTAGTGATGATGATTGTGGTTGCAATTATGTGGATGAACATGATGAAGAGTGATGGTGACAGGAGTGGGATGGGTAATCTTGCTGCTGTGAAATGTATATAGCCCTCTCTGGCTTGAGGAGCTTCCTCTTCTCTCTCTTTGACAGTTACTTTGTACGGTGTTTAAAGATGGTGTGAAATTGAAATGTGTTAGTCATATAAATTGTATTAAGTTAGTAATGATGTTTATTTATGGGCTGAGTTTACCCCCTGATTGGGATTTGAACTGACGACCTTGTGGTCAAAGTCCTCAAAACCTTACAAGTTCAAACCCTGGTCAGAGTAAATTAGCACCACTTTTTAAAAAGTCAAACAGTTGCCTTTAAAGAGACTGGCCATTGAGCTGGGGCACATTTTAAGTCGTGATTTTATTATCCACGTAACTTTGCAATGTTACACTGTACTGCATTGCAATGGCATCATGGTATTCATGTGGTGGTCTGGCCTTTAACACCAGGCAACAGCAGCATTTGTTTAACAGGCCATATTCTGCTAAGAGCAGATGAAACTGAAAATAAAACAACTGCAAAACAGTACAGAAGACTGATGAAGACTGATGGCTGATGGATATTATTATTATTTGTTACAAGACTGTCTTTGTCCTTATTTATATTTTATGAATGCTAATAATGTAATTGTTGGTTTTCCTAATTTAGGCCAAGAATGCATTGTGGAGTTTGATACTAGGAAGAGCCAAGGGGGGGGACCCGAGGACCCTTTGAGGTGTCCACCACTTATGCCGGACTTCTGGCTCATCCTGCGTGTTCAGCAAGACCGAGTCACTGTCTTCACGCACTCCAGGTCAGGGAAAGAGATGGCATTGTAGTGGAGATGGTGTTGTTGGTGGAGGTGGTAATTCTGATGGTGCAATGTGTGATGGTGTAATATCGTCATTAAACCAACCAGGTTGCTCAACAGTAGAGTTTTGAGTGTAAATTTCCACGTTGTAACTTTGTGAGTTCAATTCCTGGCTGAGGGTTGACTAAACCAATAATTTCTTCGGGGTCGATAAAATAGGTACCACTGTCAGGAAGTCAACAGTGATTATTCTATAGAGACTTGTCTCTTGACCATTGAAATTAGGAATTTCCACCACTGGTGTAGGGCTGTAAACACAACATGAGCACCAACTTTAAGCTCATTTTGTCCAGAAATCACTGAATGGTTTCTTACATGTGGTGGTGGGGGTAGTTGAGGTAGTCAGGTTACTGATGCTGCTTCCACTCCAGCAACTGCGTCTGCTGTTTCTGCTTCTGTTCTCAGTGTAAGCACTACCATTACTCCTGCTAGTGCTTCTAAACATTACTACAGTAACTATGACGATTGCTCTTACCGCTGTTATTAATGGCTAACAATGTTATGGCTGCAGTGACCATTGCTGCTGTTGTGCCTGCTGTAACCACTGCTACTACTAATACTCCAACTACCGCTTGTGTTATTTCTAATACCCCTGCTGCTGCGTTACCTGACTTTGACTGTTATGTCCATCAGGAGTCTCGTGGTCTCATCGGACTCTCCGGCTCATACCTCTCCATCATCACCATCGTCGTCATCATCATCATCGGCAGCATCATCAGTATCATCGTCGTCGTCGTTGTCGGACCATGAGCCCGAATTCCTTTCAGTCCACCGGACGGTCGTTAAGAAAATCGCTGAGATTTGTCGTGTGGTGAACCAGGTGAGTTGCCACCCACTCTGTCTCGGTGTGTCATTCTTGTGATGTGTAATGGCCGTGATGAAGTCTTTTTGTGACTGTTTATCTTTGTATTTGTATATTTATATATACTTGGAATAAATTGCTGCAGGTTTTTATGGCTTCATGTATGAGAATTGCCTTTTAGAGCTACGCTTTCAGAATAGCCGTGGCAAGCTTTGCTCCCCTCTCCTTCGCGACGTTTCACCTGCAGAGCCTGATGGTGCCTTTAGTGTGGGAGGCTAAATGTCATGAAGGAGAGCAACTGTTGAGAGCAGTTCTCATCATCATTGATCACATAATGTCTTCCATCTAGCTGCTTAATCTGGAAATTAATATTGCACGTGAGAACAAGAATATATATTGCACTTGAGGACCAGAAAAGTGCCCCATATATTTATTTGGCAGTTGTTTCCAAAATTGTGCTAATGTAGTTTACAGAATTATCAGTGTATCTATTTACTTAAACACGTTCGTTTGTTTTCACAGAGCCTTCTCCTTCAGGACCTTCATGACACACGTTGCTGTAACTCTCTGCTCGTGGCTGAAAGCGAGGAGGACATATGGAAGCAAGACTCAGTGTTCAGCTCCTACCGGCAAAGACAATATGTGCCTGAAGGTCACTATGTGCATGCATGCCAATCTGTATCTTTGTGTCTATCTCTTTACGAGTGTCTCCGAGTGTGTCTTTCTGTCTCAAAGGGTGTGATGAATGTGTTGGCAGAGGGTCAGTTATGTTTGGCCATGCAAGTGATGAAAGGCATAGGCAGAGTGTTCTGCCAGGCTCAAATGGCCTCCCATCAACATGTCAATCGTCCTCAATATTTATCTGTGTGTGTGTGTTTGAGGAGCAGTAGTATAGCAGTTAGTGCGCTGCGCTATGAACCCGGCGACGCACTTTTTATTCCCGCTTATGGCCAATACCAATGATGATCATGTAAACCGGTTTTGAATCTCCTCCAGGTGGACTCGGCTTTATAAGAGTACCTGGTGCGGTGTGTAAACATCGCCACTAGGGAGACAAAGGAGGTCGGGCGTGGTGCTGGCCACTCACTCCGATGTGTGCCATGCCAGCCTGCATAGTTGCTTGCTAACAGCACTTTCTCTTACAGTCTGTGTATCTTTACCTCATGTGGGCATATGTGCATTTATTTTTCTGTATTTCAGGCTTTGTCGCGCACTTCGTTTCTTCCTGTCTCTGGCTGTCTGTCTGACTTGGTGTCTTTCTGTATTTTCATATCACCTTGTCTTTACTACTCTATATCTTTGTGTGTCTTATTCTATTCGTCTCTGTCTTTGTGTGTCTGCCTTCCTCTGTGAATTTCTGTGTTTGTCTCTCCAGACTAAGCAGTTGAGGACATGTCAGATGAAACACTACTTCATGTTTCTTTGTCTCACTACTGTGTCTTTAGAATATGGAGCTGATGACGGCTATCAGAGTAAAGACTACCTGGCTGCCTCTATGCACTTCATGCCGGGACACTTTGCGTGCGACATCATGTGGTCAACTGTCATCCCCGTGCATCCACGCTTACGCATGGCACCCATCCTCGCTGGCAGCAAAGGTGACACCATAACGCTGGCACTGAAACTGGCAATGGCATTATAATCTCACTGATGCTGACAACAACTCTGGCATTAACAGTAATATTCTGCCCACTTATGGCATCCAGCATAGCTGCTATATCAGCACTGTGAATATGACACTATATAATACTGCCGGTGATAATGACATTGATATTGTGACAATGACAGTAATTCTGTGATGCTAACACTAACACTGTGGCACGGACCCTGTGACTATGACACTTTTCTGGGAGCAGATGTCGTACACATTGACACTGATACTGTGATACTAACATTGACTGCACACTCAAGTCAAGGTGGTCCGTGTTAGTCTCTCCATTGAAAAAGCACCGGTCTCTCTTTCTCAGGAGGTTCTTAATGGCTGTGTCCGAGATACTGGGATATCAATGCTGGGCTCCTGGATTTGAGCCCTGGATATGGGTGTTTCTCTCTTGTGCTTATTCTCACAGTAACCTTAACAGCGGTGCTGTCACCTGGTTAAATAGAATGTCAGTGACAAGAGAACATTATTCTCAATGAGTTCTCACCAGATTCAATAGACGATGTCAATCATGAATGATAATGCATCTTAGTGGGTTCTCATCTATTAAGTAAAGGACTTAATTCAAGTGATTTAATGAAGTGTGAAGGAGATTATCTGAATGTCTGGAGAAAGCCAATCATGCATATGAAGGTAGACCATAATGTTAAAAAAGGAGATTCCTTAATTGGAGAATGGGGGTCAAGGTAGAAGCGTTCACGTCGCGATCCCTGTCAGGTAATACTTGGTATTGCCTGCGAATTCTACCAAACACTTCGAGGCCGAGCTGAAAGACAACGATGTCCAGAGGCTGACCATCGTGCTTCGAAGAATCGCAAAGAAGAAGAAGAAGAATTGGAGAATTGCTCTTAAGAGCTGCTCTTTCAGGATAGCCGTGTCAAGCGTTCATCGTCTCTGACGATGTCTCCAACATGGGAGGCGAAACATCGCGAAGGAGAGAAGAAAAACACTCAATACGGCTATTCCAAAAGAACAGCTCTTAAGAGAAATTCTTACACATCGAGCCGCGAAAACCGACATTAATACATTCCTTAATTTATATTGTATGTTCTTGTTTTATTTGCAGGCATGCAGTCACTGCGATCAGCACTTGCCGCTTTCTCTGTGGGGAATCGCAAGAACATGTATGTTTACCAAGAGAGGTCAACAGGAGCGGTCTGCTATCTCAGGTGCGATTATCATCGTTAACATTATCTTTATTAGCATGTGAAGAAAATTTAACTATTTGGTGATACTGCATTCACTGTAGTGATCAAGCACAAATAACAAAAAACTCAAAACAATTGTCAATGACACTGCCTTTAAAGGAAAAGTATATTAAAGGTCCTGGGCTTATCCTTGGTCTACTCAGCCTTAGATGAATACCTGGCACAGTTTGTAAGCATCAGCATTGATCAGACAAAAGTGGCCGGGTATAGTTTTGACCACGCACCCCTCATGTGTCATACCTGCCTTAATAGGTGCTCACGAAAAAGACTTGCTCCCATAGTCTGTTAAGGCTTTTGGGCTGGTGGGGGGTGGTGGGGGAGGGGATTTTTGCGAGTGTACAGTTGTGTCCGTGTGTACGCTTTAATATTACAGATTGAGCTACATACAGGATTTGACAGACTTTGCCAGGGCACGTTTCACATTGAACAACGACACAATTTTTATAATGGACTATCGGGAAATGGGGGAGGGGGTGGCAGGGCTTGTTCCATTTCTGATACAATGACATCATAGCCCTTACTCCATTAGGGAAATGAAGTCATGTTATATCAAAGTGACCTTAATCATAAGAATGGCAACATTAATAATGATAATAATTCCTTATTTACCCACGGAAGACCTTGAAATCTTGTAAGTACAACGCATTTTGCAAATGCAAAAGATGAGCGCTTTTGAAGTCATTGAAGGAATACGTGTGCTCTCAAGTCATGAGCTATATTAATGCTGCTTTGGCAGTGGTGTATGATTAAAGTGTTCAGATAAAAAAAAGGACACCAATCTATCGGCACTTAAGAATTACAGTTTCAGCATCGGCATCACATCACGATTATTGTAATGTGCTAAAACAGTGTGTTTTTGGGTGTGCATACCTGTCAGTTGTGCTGTATTTGTGTGCATTTTCACGTTTGTAAAGTTTATGCTTATATATTTGTTAATGTAGGCGCGTGTCTTGAGTAAATTTACATACATGTGCATTATGTAGATACGTTATGTTTGCGTGTGTGTATAAATATAAAGATGACCATATAGATGTGTAACGCATTGAGAGGGCAACTGCTGTTTGCAAGCGTCTATCAAGAGTGACACAGCGTACGACAAGATGGTGTGGTCAGCAACACGACCGTATACCTATTTCGGAAGAGTAGTTCTTAAGAGCAATTCCCTTACGTCGAGCCATGAAAACCTTCATTAAAGCACCCTTGGGTGTAACCAGGTATTGAATCAGGAATCGTGTAAATATTTGTATCGGTGTGTGTTTAATGGTCTATGTATACTGTGCATTTGTGTCTTGCCACAGGCTTATTGAGGAGTCTGCTACCGTACGGACTTCCTTTGACTCCAACAAAGAGTGGATTTCATCACCAGTAGCACTTCATTCTCCCTCCATAACGTCCCCATCGATGTCTCTCACACGCAGCCAGGAGCCTACAGCCTCAACAGAGGAGCCTGTGGTGAGCCCTGGTCCAAATAGAGTGAGTTTCATAATCTCTATTGACACTTTGCTCCAGGAAACCAGGTTTTAAAATCAGTCTTATTTGAGACTTGTCGCCAGGGTACTGGTTTTCAGAATAACTTTTTTTTGCTTTTATTAAATTCTCTTTTTCCATGTACAAAAAATCCTAACAAATAAACCCTGAAGGAAAAACTTGGCATACTCGTGTGCTTGGACAGAAGTGGAACAGTCACAGAGTGCATGAGGAAGAGTCTAAAACTAACATAAGCTTAACTAGAGGTGCAAAGGGGTAGGGAAGGAAAAGGGGCAGGGGGGTAGGGGCTTCAGAGTCGGTCTTGATTGACACTCCGCTTCAGGGGACTAGGTTTGAAGGTTCTGATCTTTATTGAGACCGGGTTTGATTTATAAAGACAGTGACATAGCATAGCCGTAGAAAATTTGCCACTTGTTACAGAGGTCTGTGGTTTGAATTAAGCAGCTGCATGATTAACAATGCGGATATATTAGCTTTAAAAATACGTGGTGTCTGCTTCACGGTGAATGTTACAGATCTAAGACGTTATTCATAAGAGTAGGCCATTGTGTGCTGGTGTCACGGTCCAAGTTTGCCAAATTTGACAAGTTACTTGCAAATTACTCAGTTTGAGTGAACACTACAATCATCGCCTCTGCTGCCAAAACTTGGCAGGATACTAAAAATTAGTCATGAGACTCCATCAGGCTTTACTGGGTAAGCTTACATGCAAAAAAATCGTTTGAGTCCTGACTGAAATGATTGAGACTCACGGAGAATGGATTTGAAGATCAAAATCTCAATTAAAACATTGTTTCAGATCAATTTTTTGATAGCGACTGAGCTGTAGAAATCATTTTTTCAGGATGTGAGTCTTGACTGAGACTCTTTGCTCTTATCACGCAGACGCCGCGTGGGTGGTGGGACCGGCAGGTCTCAATAGAATCCGTGAGCTCACGGGCTGCAGAATCCTCTGCCCGCACCGTTGGTCACTCGGAGAAGAACATCCGCCTCAACGTGCATGGCGTCGTACCGGCCGGTAAGTGCTGCCTCAGCGACACAGCCATTGTAAATCCCGGTGCTTTTCTGTGTAGAGTTTGCATATTCTGCGCATATCAGCATGAGTTTTTGCCTGATACTCCAGTTTCCTGCCACAGTCCAAATACACGCCGCTGCCTAGGTTAATTGGTCTACGGATTAAATTGCCCCGTTGCCCTTTGATCTTCTTCTTTGCGATTCTTCGAAGCACGATGGTCAGCCTCTGGACATCGTTGTCTTTCAGCTCGGCCTCGAAGCGTTTGGTAGAATTCGCAGGCAATACCAAGTACTACCTGACAGGGATCGCGACGTGAACGCTTCTACCTTGACCCCCTTTGATGGACTGGCCTTTGATGGACTGGCATCTCATCCTGGATATAACCCTGCCTTGTGCCCTGTGTCTGCCAGGATAGGCTCCAGTTCACCGTGACCCAGTACAGTATTAAGCATAAACGGACAATGAATGAATGTTGTGTCACCATCACGTTGCCTGTCTCCTCCTGACGTGTCTGTCCATACATACACAGCCCCTATGCCAATGCCCTCATTCAGCAGCACTACTAAGCAGCATGGTGACATACGGTCACATCACCCCAATGTCGCTCGCATTGCAGGGAGGCCTTCATCCTGCAGTGAAAGCACAAAAGGGCTGCGCATGTAACCACATTGTGCCAAACCGTACATCGCCAAGTTATCCATTATCCAAAACCCCGGGATAGGCCAAGTTATCAGTTGCCAGCTTTTCACTGCAATGCCACGTCATGGCCAGTAGGCAGAGTAAAGAGCTTTCTACGTCCAAAGTCTGTCACCCAGCTTACTGGCGGCATGGAGCGTCCTTTCTCTATTAACGACCCAGAGCCGCAATAGGAATTCCACATTCCAGTGGTGGCGGCCAGTTTACCTCTTGGTCTTACGACCACTGTTAACTTTTCATAAATTAACGTTGCTAATTTGTGAATGATATAATAATAATAATAGCATTTATAGAGCGCTTTTCACCCAAGGGTCACAAAGCGCTACACAGGGCTGTGGAGAGAACGACATGTCAACAACGACAGAGAACGGAAAATCAGCAACAATTTTTTGGGTTTTTTTTTTATAATCCGAGCCGAGTGTCTATGCGTATCTATTTCTGTTTGTGTCTAACTGTGGAGGTGACAGTGGAACTGCTCAAGGCTCAGCTGTACCATGGCATTATGGCACAATGCCATTGCTGCCACTTATGTGGCGAACAGCGATTGTTTTTGTTGCCTGTAAGTGTTTGGCATGGTGCTGGCTGATCACCCCCTCGTGTGCGGTGCCGGCCTTGATAGGTGCTCGCAAGCAGCACTTGCCCCCAAAAGTCTCATAAATCTTTCTTTCTAAGTGTGTATCCGTGCGTGTATGTCTACGTGTGTAGGAGTGGAGGTGACAGGCGAGCTGCTCAAAGCTCTGCTGCGCCGTCTCCACGAGGCGACACTCGATGTCATCACCGTGATGCTCGTGCGCAACTGCATGCTGACACCCGCCGACGTGCAGGTGCTGCTGATGAGCCCCCAAGTGTGGTGGCACAAAGGTTCCCCATCCCACTGTTGCCGGATTAAACAGGGTATCCGGGTTTACCCGGGTTGGCCGGTTGCCCTTCAGTGAGGGTGGGGTTATTGGAGCAGAATTTTACGACAGGATGCCTTTCCTGATGCTAACCTCCTTTAGTTGGAGGGTCTTCGGATTTGTATTTGTTTGGAACCTCCCCCGAGAATCATCTTATTTACTAGCTCTAATGATAGCCATGTCCAGTGATGTAGAATGGCTCAATACAAATATGAATACGAGGCTTAGCTGTGATAGTCGTCAATTTAGCCTTTAATTTAGTTCCTGGTGCTATAGTTAAAAATCAGCACTGGTCAGAGAAAGGTGACCAGGCACTGTATCGATCTCGCCTCTGTCTTGTGTGCTGTTCCAGGCTTCATAGGTACTCACTCACAGCACTTGCCTCAACATTCTGTTCAATGCTATATGCAGGTTACAATCGTTATCATGTCTTTGTATATATACGGCATGTATATCTACATATGTGTGCATACATACAGTTTGTGTGTGTGTATGTATGTAGTTTATGAGTATATAAGTATTTCATTTCATCTACTTCTTTTCTTTGCGATTCTTCGAAGCGCGATGTTAAATTACAGTTTCCCATTTTCTTACACAGCCCCTTGCATCTACTGTATTAATATAAGTATTAATATAAGTGGAGACAGCAAGACACTTTAAGCAACCTCTGCTTTTCGTCATTAAGTCTGGTGTTTGCAGCACAGTATTGAAAATTACATCTTGGGAAAAATAGTTTTTTAATTAAATAACAAATGTTCACTTTAAAAAAAACCACTTGCAACGGCATGTATAGGATTGTGCGTCAAACCACAGGCATCATTTATTAATTGGTGAGCACGGCTATTTCTCTGTGGCCTTAATTAGAGTTGGCGGGACTGATGAATTATAAAACACACATTGCAAAAGGGTTGTCTGACTGGTTGCATTTTAAAATAATGAAAGAATGTTCTGTTTAAATGTATGTGCCTGTGTGTGCGTGTACTGGATATGCACTAGGATTAACGATGGGAATGGGTTTTTCATCGTCATTATGGTGTGTTCAAGATTTCTAATGTGTTACTCGTGGAGAGCTGTGGCGATATTAATGGTGGTTATATTGTGTTGATGCTGGTGGTGATGATTGTGTTGGTAGCTTTGAGAGGTAGTTTTACGGTTAGCGCACTGCGCTATGAATCCCAGAAACCCAATTCGATTCTCGTGCACAACTGATAACAGCGGAACATTTTTGAACTGGTCTTGGGCGTCCCCTAGGTCGACTCAACCTCAAATGAGTACCTGGTGCGGTGTGTAAACATTACCACTCGGGAGACAAAGGCAGCCGGGCGTTGTGCTAGCCCCTCAACCCCTCATGTGATGTGCAGGCCATCATAGATGCTCGCGAAGAGCACTTGACCCTACAGTCTGTTAAGGTTATACGGGAGATCTTTGTGTTGATAGTGGTGGTGATGGTCAATGGAAATACACACCCAAACCCAGGAATTCAAAGCTCATTACTCACTGTACTCAGTACCTCTTGTTGACACGGTGGCCATTATGTTCATCTGAATAGACTGAACCCTGCTACAGAAATATGGAATTTCCTTCACTGTTTCAGGACTGCCAATAGAAATGAGCACTCCAATGAATGTCTTAACAGAGAGACATCTTTACATGCTTGAAATAATTTGTGCTCTTGGACACTCATGATAAAAAAATGTATGTTAAAGGACTGTACAAAACACCTTTGCAAACGCATCCAATACAATGCAAAGGGTTAAACAAGAAAAATGGACGGTAGGAAATAGAGCGTTAAGAGGTGATAAATATATGGATGAGGCCTCGCTACAGTGGAGTCTGTTTGGTGATTAAAAAAAAGATGTGGTTGTAGGCTCAGGGGGCCCATAATGGCTGTCGGACACAAAACCAGTACCGCTGGGTCTGGGGTTTGATTCCTGGCATTGGCCTTCTCTCACAAGGAGTTCAAAATGACTTTGCCAGAGACACTTGGGCCGCCCATAACCAGTTCATGGGTTTGAATTGGGTTTCAGTTGTCCATAGTTATACTAGGTTGTTGTGAGTTTGATAACTCGACCCTGTTCCTATTAACTCTAAAATAAAACCCTGCATCACCACATACACTTAGATTTTATTCACAATCGCTGAACTAACAATTGTCTTTTCACGTCTTACCTTGTCCTTTTTCTTATCCTATTGCTCCCATTTCCTGCTTCTCCCCTCCTTATCTCACTATTACTCCCATTTCCCTTCTATCACCTACCTTAAACTTGTAAGACCTCATATTTCACGTTCCACCACTTTCCAGCTCCTTATTTCATATATTTTTACCTCCCTTCAACCCGCTCACTTCCCTTCACTTCCCACTCCCATCACATCTGCTTACTCATCAGCTTTCTCCACTCCATGCATTCTCTCTCTCTCATCTTTACCCCTACTGACTTTACCTTTGTGTCTCAACACCTCTCGTCACCACCCTGCTCTTTTCACGTCTACTCACCGCCCATCAATTCCCTTCACCTCACCTCCGCTCACCCTCCTTCCCCTTGCCTTCCATCACTTCCTTTCTCTTTTCTTCACCCTCTCTCCCTTGCACCTCCCTGTACTTTCCCTTCTCATGCATAGTTCCTCCAGCCGCCTGGGCAAGCGCCGTCGGAAACCGTGCTGGTGTCGATGCCCACACTGTGGGGCCCGCGCTTCCCAGCAGTGCTGCACTACCTCCGCCAGAACCTGCACACCTTCCTTCTCTCGCCCAAGTACATCGACACCGATCCTGACAACCACTTCCAGGTCAGGGGTCAGCAACAATTGGGGGTGGTGGGGCACGGAAACCTTAGAGAGTGGATCCTTTTATCTCTGCATGTTGCTGTTTAACACCGTGTGTCTCCCTTCCCCTCCCTGCGCCTCTAGTCACCTCCCCGTGTCGCCCTTCAACTTCCTCTGTTTTCCCTTCATCACCCCCACGCGGTTAAATAATGGTCACTGAATCAATAGAAAGAGATAATGAATCTCATGGGCACTGGCCAGGTTAAAGGACACTGAATTTATGATTTAAGCTCGGTGGATAAATAAAATACAACAGAAAATATATCTATCCGTATTCAGAGACTCGCAATTAGTAGATGGTAAGTTCAAAGCCTGCTCTGGGGATTAATCAGCCCATCATCATCGTCCCTCCAGGGTTGATAAAATGCATACCACTTTATTGTACATCTACAACAGTGGCGGACTTGGAGAGATTGGGCCCTGCTTTGAGAATGTGGTGTTTACTAGCCCAGGGGCACCATGAAACATGAACACTGCACCATGCTTGTTGCAGCACTTTTGAAAGAGACAGACATCCAGAAATAAGGAGGACCGAACCTTAGATCTTAAAGTTTGCTGGCGAACACAACCTATATGAGCCTCATTTTGCCATTATTAACCTCTTGAACAGGATAGAGAAACACTCAGCTGCAAGGCTTGAACCCATGATTCCAGTAGTTAATTTCTTAACTTTCTGAAAGACTGACAGAGAGATTCGCAGCTCCTGGGCCTGAACCCAGAAACTCATAAATTTCCAGCTTGGTCTGTGACATGATTACTATGAACCCCCTGAGAGAGAGACAGACCTGCATCAAAGCTCACAAACCCAGGGAAGGGAGGGTTGTTGATGCTGGCTTGTGAATGCTGTATTCCTGCTCCAGCATTCACCTGACAAGACATATGCAAAGGGCGAAATCTACCTGTACAACAAGCCTGGCGGTCTGGGAACAGGAGGAAAAGGTGAGGAACGACTAACCCTCACTCAACTCAGTCACTTGAATGGCATCATGAACCGTGACCCGTTTTCAAAACATCCGATCAAGGGATTGTGAAGAAGAGGGGCATGATCTAAAGCTGGATTTAAACTTTGTTACATTTAACTTTGTTGCATTAAAAAGCTGCACAGCATGCCATGTTAAGCACTACAACTTGCTTCTGTTTTGCAATACATTTATACATTACTGAGCCGTTGGGTTCAATCATGGTCCACGTGTTTTAATTATTCATTAGTAGAGGCAGCGAATGCACGGATGCCCACTGCCCAAGGGGCTCACCTTGGTATCGGAAAGGAAACGCACCTCCTTGACCTACTAGTTAAAAAAGAGTTTTCATTTGCATGAGTAACATGGCAAATATGAATGCATGAGTGAAGTAACCAGGAGATATTCGTTTTTCTATTTTCTTTAACATCTCTGGATTCACATGTAGAAAAAATCGATCACATTGAATCTTCACCTTTATGCTGCCACATTTGATCTGGCCAATCATGGCGCTATTGTATGTGGAACAAGCAAGAAAAAACATTTGAGCTAAATTTCTGCTTGCTGTATACTCGTGTGCAGCTTTATTACGCCAGTGTAGCAGCCCAATTGCATTTGTTGTGTGCAACGTTGTACAATTTAACTTGTGGTTAATGATTTCACCTCCACACAAGCTGACCACGTCCATCATCATGCTCTGCTGATTGGTGCTGTATCAACAGCGGCAACCCATCCTTTGCAGTGTATTTAAGGCTTTATCGATGTGAGACTCAATATTTTCTCAAGAAGGCCAGTCTGAAATATCAAGATCTTTTTTTTTTATGCTCCACAATGGCTTTCCACTTAGAAGTTGAAAAGAAAAGCTCAGACTAAAAATGTCTACTTTTTGTCTATGTAAGTTCAGTATCTTACTGGGGTTTTTAATGGAATTATTTTTTCTTAACAGCCCATGGTGGTCAGTGTTCTGTGATATACTTGTTATTTTTGTAGCTTTTTTCACTGTAGATTCCTTCTCAGAGCTGTCTGTGATTAGATTGAGTTTGGCGCATGAAACGTTTCCATCTGATTTACTGTCATCTAAAGCCATTAAAAAATGTAACGGACATATTAAACATTTTCTCCTGCTTATGATACTATTTTGTCTATTTGTAGTGAGATCAATACTAATATTTCCTGACTTTAACGTAATTTTCTCCAGGCACCAAATCTTATGCTGCATTTCCACTTGTGTCACAGTGCTAGTTATTGTCCTGTCATTGTCCGGCATTATCAGAGCCTGTTGTCTTCTTTTCCTTGTGGGTAGAATACGTTTTTTTCCCCAAGATGTATTTAAAAGATCCTCTCTATTTTCAAAACCATTTGCCAAAAATCAATTAAACTATGTTTTCAAACAAAAAACAATATTGGTAACTGGCATTAAGTTACATTTTAAAGAAAACCTTGATATTATTTTGGTTTACTATAGATTATTATATTGGTATACAGTATTACGTAAATTAAGAATGTGTGTATTGGCGTGCATCCATCAAACTCCCCATACATAACTGAGTTCGTGTTAATCAAAGTGTCCTCATTTATAGGGAGTCAACAGTGGTTGTGGTATGGATGGACTGGGTCCCTACCATGGAAATGGGGTATTTACCATGGGAACGGTTGGGGAATATATCATGGGAACTCATGATAAATGAGAATGGTTGGAGGTGTGTAGGTTTACTGAGACATGCATTTGAATGGCACTTGGTGACCAAAGGGAAGACCTATAGCCATATGGTGTGATACTATAACTAAACTCTGGTGGTGGGACTGTAAGAGTGGTTCTTTAAGGATCTGTCGACTTTGTGACAAGACCTAAAGTCACAGTTGTAATAATGACTGTGAGCATGGTCTTTGAAGGGCATTTCCATTTTGCAGCAAACAAGACTTTTATCATCACGTGTTAGATTTGTTTTTTATGTTTGGGACAAGTAGGTATTTTTTTCCATACAAGTTATTTAATTTACTCAATTATAAAACATCTAAATAGTATTTGTGCTTCATTTGCAATTTTCAAAGAAAAAGCGAATCTTTATTTTAGTCTTTCTGAAAAAATCTTTAACATGATTAAGGAATTATTTATTTCTCTGTGTAGAGCGGTCCGTAAATCTAAACTTAGCAGAGTGCCTCCCGCTCGGAAATTGATGCTTTGTCAATCGATTTTTCTCTTTTTATTTTTTTATTTCGACCGCTGAGACGTTGCAGGTTTAGGGTGGGTTTGTTACAGCGAATCAAGCGGCATTCGACGTGACCAACAATGTTACCCCAGCCTCCTCATCCTGCCACCCTCTCCAATCGCTCACCAAACATTAACCCTTTATTAGACTGAGACTTGCCTACACATGACACTGGGTTCCGAAATTTGGGTATGAATTAAGAACCAAATTTCAAAATCACAGTGTTCATTGAAGTTCTGGGAGACTGGGTTTCAGGATCAGAGTCTTGATAGAAGCCATCTCTTAGGATTTTTATCTTTACTGAGACTTGAGTTTTAATTGTGGCTTGGGATTCAAGTCCCTTGGAGCCAAATTTCAACTACAACCTATTATACTACCTTGCGCTAATGTATTAAATTAAAGCTTAGGACACACTGTCTTTGTTACAAGTATTGGCCCCTAAACCTCATCACCCTGGTGGCCTGTTCTAATTTCCTGCTGTCTGCTGCTTGCTATTTTAGTTTTTCTAGAGCCTTACTTAATTGTTTATATTTTTTCTCGTAATATCGTTCTTGTTTTGTTGTTACTTGATGAATATATTTGCGTTGGTGAATCTCACAATGCAAACAGCTTCTCGAAGATGAATACTGAGCAGGTCCCTTCAGCTGCCTTTTACATTCACATCACAGGCTGTGCCGTCGAGGCGTGCGTTGTGTGGAAATCGAGCTGAGCATTTTAGTCCTCAGAGCTTTAATTTGCTTAATGTGTGCAACGAACACAAATTTAACGTAGTCTTTTATCACTTTGCGCAGTTGTTGGTGGTCTAGCTGAGAGCATCCACTTGCTCAGCTTGAGAACTCCCTTTTAATTACTTGTGGCCGAAATATGGATCTCACTGGTGGCATGTCGAAGGCTGTTTGAGATTCTGACCCAGTGGCTGTCAGTAATTGACAAACCCATTGCTATCCTGCAGTGGTGTAAGACAGCCACTTTCCGTTAATAATTAAACAATAATAATATTTACCATCTTGAACAGCTCGGACAACATCTTGGACACGCTGTTTATAAAATGGATGGATCTTGAGCAGCAGCCGCATCATCTTAACCATAATTAGCATCACCACCATCATCAGGAGCAATGGTATCATCAGCAGTGGCAGTAGAAGGGTTATTAAAATACAAGTTGGAGAGAGTGGAAGATGAGATGGATGTATTATCGAGAGGTAGAGTAGGAGGGTGGAAGGATTGAAGAGGGGCGAGAGATAGAATGGTAGGGAAAGGAGAGGAGAGAGGGTATAGTGGTGTCATTCAAACAGCATTTGACAGGCAACACACAAAATACATAAATCAGACGCTATACACGAACACATATACACAGATACGTAAATCCACATATATAGAAATGCACTCATGCACGAGCATAAACAGTCTTTCATTCACTCACGTGGTCTTTCAGTTCACTCAAACACACAATCTCCCAGTTGCACAAATTATTTCATTCTCTTATACACAGACTCATCCTCAAATTAATTTGTACATATACACATACATTCCTTCCTATTTGCTCATATAAATACAACGATCACCCCTGTAGCTTTAACAGGCATTTGGGCAAGTGCTGTTAGTGATCACCTACTCGCATACAAACACACACAGCAACAACCGTAGTTTGCCACCAATTGGTAGTGACGTCACCAGGATGCTTGTACTAGGTTATATGCACCTTGAGGTCCATACAAGACAAAGATCTCTAGTATAGCCTTAACAGACTATAATAATATCAATTTAACAGACTATAGGGTCAAGTGCCAGTAGCGAGCACCCATGTAGGTCGATATGGCACACGAGGAGGTGGGTGACCAGCACCACGCCCGGCCGTCATTTGTCTCCCTAGTGGCAATGTTTACACAACCCACTAGATACTCATTTGAGGCTGAGTCGACCTAGGGGAGACCCAGGACCGGTTTAGAAATTGCCACTGGTGTTGGCCATGAGCAGGATTCGAACTCGGGTCGCCAGATTTGTAGTCCAGCGCGCTAACCACTGATCTACTGCTCCCCACGAACAAAGGTGCATACAGACAGACATGCTCTCCCACTCACTGAAATACTTGCCCATTCACTAACACACAGATCCATTTACCCTCACTCATACACATATGCACGCACACGCACAGGGAGGCTTTTAGTGATATTGATTGGTAATGATGGAATGCCGTGTTATGAATGAACACAGCAAAATTAATATTGCGTCCAGTTAAATTAAGGCACTGAGGGCAGGAAGGCAAAGCCTGGCTTAGAAGCTTCAGACCCTCGTCATTTTAACCCTTGAGACAGCAGCATTATCCTTATTAATCCTCATGTCAAAATGTCTCCCAGCTTTGGAGCGCTTGGGGAAACATTCCTTCGTGTTTGCGGCCAATAAGCTGGCAGTAGAAGTTCCATAATTCCATGACCAGTTCCAGTTGATCCACTCACTGCAATCGCTTTTGATAAAGCATAACTGTTCTCTTGACATCAGAATGGCAAGTAGATAACAACAACATTGCTAATGGTGGGCATTTTGTGAATGGCAGTAGTATTCATATTGTTCTTTATTTATCCATATTCTACATTGGCCTATGTTTTCCATTTGGGAGGCCATTATAATCATCATCTTCGATGTATGACAGTATTTAAATATCTAGATGGCAGCCCATAAACTAAAACTAATTACAATTTCACTTTAATAGGCATTTTTGTGTTATTGAATACCTTTATTTAACCAGTAGCGTCCACTGACGTGCATATCTTTTATCATTGAAATCCTTTATTTAAATACTTAAAGGTTAAACTGAAAGCCTTTGCCTCTACATAATTTTATATAGAGGCAATGGTGATGGTCTATTGAGAGGCATTCATTTTATACAAACCTATTTATCAGATACTTAAAGAGCCAACAAATGCCACGTTGCAAATGCCCACGACTCAACGATACATGCGAAAATAATAATTAGGAACACGTATTGACAGATCTGCAGGTTTTTATAGCTTGACTTCTCAAGGAGAGAGCAGGAACGCTCACCACGGCTATCCTGAAGAGCAGCTCTTAATTTCAATTCTCAATTCTGCAAAAGTATAGTGGCAGAAGCATTGCCAAAGAGGCTTGCGTGACTGCCTCGTATATTGCATGTTTTGCGTTAAAATATCCCATCCATCATAACCAGCATAAATGCGCTCCTCTCATACGTGTATGTAAAGAATAATGATGTCACAAATGCGTATGTGTGGCGGCTGTCTGCTATTATTGGCATCAATCTGAGTGCGTGTGTATGTATGTGTGTGAGAGTGTTTGTAGTGTGGTGCATTGGGAGCGTTAGTTTAGTGGTTGGCGCACTGCACCACAAACCCGGCGACCCAGGTTTGAGTTCGATGGGTTGAGCAGTGGTGCATTCATTTGTCTACTCCGTTACTAACTCAGACCACCTGGGTTCGGTTCCAGGCCACAGATAACATCAACAGCAAATTGTTGTATTTAAACTTATCCTGGGCTTTGTCCCGAGGTTAACTCAAGCTCAAGTTAGTACTTA
This sequence comes from Geotria australis, assembly GCA_036362915.1. Lineage (NCBI taxonomy): Eukaryota > Metazoa > Chordata > Hyperoartia > Petromyzontiformes > Geotriidae > Geotria > Geotria australis. Next base: position 2,634,324 of record JAZEWU010000001.1, read on the forward strand.
GTGCAGTGTATAAACAGCCATCACTCAGGAGACAAAGGCAGCTGGGTGTGAAGCTCGCCATGCCTGCTTTTGTGCAGTGCCTTCTCCAGAAACTAACCGCACCTCCTTCAACATTTTGTTTTTCTTTACAGGGATCTTTCTCTTTTAACTCGTATGTGTGTGGACATCTGTGTATATATATGTGTGTGTGTGGATGCGTAGTTTAATCTAGACACATTGCCATTGGTAAGCTTCTCCAGCAGACAAGGCAGTGTTGGCTATCCATATTAAAGCACTTAAGTTGAGTTACGTGACCCAACCCAAAAGTGCTTTATTATAGATAATATTGGTCACGAAAACCTTCATGGTAAATTTACTTTGTTGGCTAGGCCATGTAGCCCGCATGCTCGGTCACCACATGCCCAAGTAGCTTTTGTTTGGCTGGATAGAGGGGTATAAATGGCGTGGCATGGATTAGAGAAGAGATTGCCTGATGTGGTACAGAAAGATGTGCAGCAGAGTGGACATGCCAAAGACTGGTACCAGTGTTGTGAAGATTGACCTCTATGGAGGAGCCTCGTGAAGGATGCTATTTGGCAGTTGGATGCAGTCGCCCTCAAACAACAGCGGAGGGAAGAGGAGCGACGCTCACAACAATGAGCGGACCGCCACGCAGATAAAATGCAGCAAGTTGGTACAGAAGGGAGCACAGGGCGTGCTTCTGCCAGCCATCTCAGTCAGGCAACCCATGACATCTGTGTCTGCCCCGTGACCTGCCCGAGAGCCTTCGACACTTACGTGGTCGCAAAGTGCATCTAGCCTGGCATAAGCGCTGGCATGACATCACCGTTACTTCGTGGCGAATGGCAGTTGTTGTTGTATATGCTTGTGTGTTTTTGTATGTGTAACGCCTATGTCAAGTAGAACCCATACTTGGTGCACAAGCGGAGAGTTATAATAATGCTGAGAGCTCACCCACACTCCCCCACTCGGCTACAATTGAATCCAATGCACTTAGCATCGTCTTCCGGGACCGCAGACTACCCAAAGTGGCTGTCAGAGGAATTAAATGTAGCACCATCACAGCATACACAGCCTCCTACAGCCTGCAATTCATACAAGCTATAAACCTGTCTTGTTGAGATGAGTAGGCAAGAGAGAGTGTGTGTGTGTGTGTGTATCGGGGTGAGTGAGTAGTGTGCATACCTAGTCCGAAGAAGTGTTTTTGGTTGGTGCCCTTGCATGTGTGGGCGAGTGGACCAGTGCCTGTGTGATTTTTTTTGTTTAGGGGAGTGGTGGTGTGGTGGTTGGCGCATTCCCTAAAAAAAGGTATTCGTCCAGTGTGAAAACGTCAACAATGGGGAGGAAAAGGTGGCTGGGTGTGGTGCTGGCCACCCCCTACACCTACATGTTCTCTGTCGGCTTGCTAACAGTAGTTGACACTGCAGTCTAGAAAACATATACAGTCTATTGGAGAGCTTTTTCTTTGTGTGTGTGAGGATCGAGGTAGGGGCAGGCCGTTGTGAATCTGGTATCTGAACCTTCCTCTGCCGCCTCTGTGGCCACTTCCCCAAGTTCATGGTGGTTTTTAAACATGTGGAGTAGCACTGTATGAGCCACTCGATCGTGACTAATACAGTTATTTCTTGAATGTTGTGCCTCATGCATATATGCATACTCTGCACCTCTCTTTCCCTGATTAACTCATCCAATTAAGTTTTTGTTTGCGGAAGTTGTAACCCAATTTACGAACAGCTCTTCTCGAGTAGCTGCTTGGTAGGGTGGGGCAGCTTCATTCAATAATGATTTATTTTAGCATTTCGATGAGTAGTGGCAGAGGAAACATGAACCCATTCATTAAAACCGGAGGTGAAAGTAAACTGGTACGGTTTTGAGTTTCTTTGTTGCCTCAGCAGCTTGTTTGGTCAATGTTACGTGTTTATAAATAACTGCGTTACAAACCCGGCAACCTGAGTTTTATTTCCACTCCTGTTCAACATCAGTGAAAAATATTTTAACCCCTCTAGGGCTGCCTCTAGGTAAACTCAATCCTTGAATGCCTATCTAATGCGTGTGTAAAGATCAGCTGTGAATGAAAAAGTGACTGGGTGTGGTGCCGGCCAACTACCTCCTCGTATACCGTGCCAACTTTAATAGATGCTCCCTAGCACTGGCCCCAACAGTCGGTTGAAGGTTACACAGGGATTCTTTGTAGTTTTTGTAATCTGTGTGGTACATTGTGTGCACACACGGTCCATCACTAAAGGAGCCCTGGTGCTTGTCTTGACCGCCGTGTGCAGGCATCGCATGTGTGGCTCTGTCTATGCTGGCACCACCCACCGACACCAGTGAGAGCAGTACTGAAGAGGCAGAGAGAGACCCGCTCTCGGACACCGACCTCGACTCTATGACCCAGGTCACCCTGGTTAAACAGGGCAGTGAAGGTGAGTTCACACATAGGCAAGGTTCCCCTTCGGACATCAGGTGTCCATTTGTTTGGCATCTCAACCGAATAGTGTTGTGTCTTCGTGGAAAGTATTGCCCCTGTCGTGGCAATGTGGAATGTCATCACTGGCTCACGACCACTACAAAGGTGAGCAATGGTGGGCCAATTCTGCCTCTATCAGTGGTATGGGTTGGAAGTGAGAGTTTGGAGAAAGCAGACCACTCTTACACTCACATCACTTGCCGTTATGGCCTACAATGCTAGACGGAGAACATTTGTCTTTACATGTTTTTTTATTTCTATATGTATACAGTGTGTTCTCAAAATTAAATAGCACAAGCAAGATATAGTATAATTGATTTCTGGTGGTTTTAGGGGGGGGTTTGTCTTTTTCTCATGTTGTTATATGCAAGTATGTAATACATTTTTGAGTTTACTTGATGTGTTATACTGATGATCCCGTTTAGCCAGTTTTTCAGCTGTTTTACGAGGAAAGTCCATGGTGCATGAGCATAGCAATAATACATATTGTAAATTGGTTTGGTTTGTTCTTCATGGAAATAGCCAGGTTCTGTAAATAATGTGGAGATATTCATTTCAGTATATTGGGGAACCCAACCCCTGAAATGAGCCTGTTATTATTGACGACATAGCCTATGTGTTTTTACAATGTATGTGTACGTGTGTTTGTGTGTGTGCAACGGGGTGTGGTAGTGTAGTGGTTATCACACTGCATCATGAACACTGACTGCAATTCCTGCTCATGACCAGTAACAGTGGCATATATTTTAAATGGTCTTGTACCTTCCTCGTGTGCCATGTCACTTTGCATAGGTGCTCCCTAACAGTACCTAACTGAACAATTTGTTAAAGGCTACACGGGGATCCCTGTTTGCTTTGTGTGCATGTAGTACCCACAAGTGCTGTGTTCCGATTCTCACTGTGGGAGACGGGCACCATCAGCATCGTGCAGCTGTGCGAGCGGCTGCGGGCGGCTGTGCTCCACGCAGTGTGCGAGGCGGCGCTGGAGTTCTCCGTCCTCACCGCCCCTCTCTCCATTTCCGAGCCGACCTCATCGTCCTCCTCATCGCCAACGTCATCGTTATTGTCATCGTCACCAGCCACGGCACTGTCATGTTTGTCATTATCACCAGCAGCTGCAGAAGTATCAACGCTCACGCCGTTGTCGTCGTCGGCAGCACCAGCATCAACGTTATCATTGTCACCGTCATCAACAGCAGCTGGAGTTGGAGCATCGTTGTCAGTAGCATCATCGACAACACAGACATCGCCATTATCACCATTGTCATTAACAGCAACACCGCAAGCCACTGATGCCGACTCCGGATTGGCGTCAGATGGTAAGGAATTTTTGCAAGCACCTATTAAAGGAAAAATAATAGCTGTTCTCTTTGTAGCTGCACACCCACTTTCTAAAGGAAAAATAACAGCTTCACAACTTCGTTGATGAGAATTTGTATAATCAAATGGTTATTTGTTACTACTGACTGATAGGAATGTTCCGTGGTGTCGGACCGTCATCACTAAAGGTCATGTGCCTGTGCCACGTGATTGGCCAGATTCAAATTATTCCCAAAAGCTGGTCTCAACGTCACAGTCAGTTGTGGTGTATGTGGCCGGAAGAGCACTTTCAAGATTTGGGAAATGTAATATTTTGATTGGACATCTGTTTATCTGAAGTGGGCAATGTAATTGATTGATTTGGGTAGCTGCATATGTGCGATATAGATGGTTGTATTGAAACAAGTAGTGATTGTTGTTCCACTCGTTTTTGTTACTTTATTAATAGCTGTAGTTGCAGTAGTTTATGTGGATGTTGTTATAATAGTAGTTATGTGATTGTTGCTGTTATTATCTTCTAGTTCCCATTGCCCTCACTTCTCCTGCCCCTGCCACTCGCTCCATCTCCAACCCCATCTCGGGTGGAACAAGGGGCTCTCAACCCCCGCTGTCTCCTGGAATCATTGCGGGCATTTCCGCGATGCCAGAACCATCCGGAGCTTCCGGAACACCACAGGGAAAGCCTGGGAGGAGGAGCTTTTGGGAAATATTAGCGGTGAGACAGTGACCGATGTTGATAAGACTTATGCTGTTTATGCTGCTGCTTATGTTCCTACTGCTGTTATTTATATGAATAATGTTACCACTTATTATTAAGAGGGTGATGCAGCTTGTGATGATGACAATGGTACTCCCTATGCTGCTAGTGATAATGATAATGCTGCTGCTTTTAATTATAATGATTATGCTGCTGGTGGATAATGTGGATGATATTGATGGTGGTCTTATATATGTTGGTGACGGTGATCTCTATGATGTGAATTTGTTAATGTCTGTAGAACAAGACGGATTCACCAAATGCTGGCTCGCCCAAGACTACAGACGATATTACCTCGAATTCACGTGATGAGGTGATTTCTGACTTTTAAAATATCACCATTTTATTGTGACATTGATCTTTATTCGGTGTTCTGTCCATAGACAGGTCCGAGAGTCTCCTCCATTTTTCTCCAGTTATCGCCCCTATTTTTTTTCTGCCACTATCTTCATCTGTCTGTACGTTATGATTAGCATTGACATTCAGATCATCAGTAGCATAACCATCACCATAATTGTCATCAAGAACAAAATAAAAAAAAATCATCAACAACAGCAAGATCATCATTTTATTCACTGTCATTCCTACATGGTTGATTAAATTATTTGCACCATTTTGTGAGAAATTAGCATTTGTCCTTACTTTTTGAGAGCCTGCCCTCACCATGGGAATGTGGAATTTCCACCTTTGGCTCAGGGCTGCCAGTGGAAATGAGTGGTACCCCATACTCGTTTGAGCAGGGAGTTATTTTCACCTGGGACTTTTGAGCCAAAAACAAAGCCACATTTAGGATTTTTAGAAATCGGCCTTGGAGACACTAAGCACTCCAGTCTACAAGCATCCTTGGACTTTCTATGTTTCAGAGACGTGTTACAAAGCCAACTTGAGTGGCTGTTCAATGTCTTCGTTTTTCTTATTTGCGGGTGCCGCGCATCCACGGCGTTGGTGCCAGGTGGGTGCGGCGCGACGCCGGCGACACAAGACTGGCTCAGGGGTGCAGAGCGATGTAGCTGCGAGTCCCGCAGGCAGCGGCACTACCTGGCTCCACCAGGAGATCGCACGCCGGCAGGAGGAGGAGAAGAGGTAAGGGACGTGTATGAGGGAAAGCTGGAGTCTCAACCGATATGCCTAAACTGAGACCTGGTTTCCCTCCTACAGTAGTGTCAAGCAAGACTCCCAATCACGAGACAGACTATCCATCCATCCATGCATTTTCTAAACCGCTTGTCCTGGTGAGGGTCACGGTGGCAGCAGTCCAAGGAGAGTGGACCATACATCCCTTTCCTCAGCAACAGATTCCAGCTCTTCCTCGGGGATTTCCAGGCATTCCCAGGCCAGCCGACTATCAATTATATTAATTCTCTGACATTTAGGTGTGTTTTGGTATTTATACTGCTGAATGGGTGTGTGGTTAAGAGGGTGAATGGCTAGGTTTATTAGGGTGAGTGCATTAATCAGTAAATGAATGTGGGAGTATATGAGTGAATAGGCAAGTACGTGAGTGAGTGTATGGGTGGATGGGTAAGTGTATGGGTGAGTATTTGTTTTTGTGAGTTAATGGGTGTGTGGAGTGATTAGTTGTATAACTGAGGATATCGCTGCTGGTGTATTTGTGCGATACATGGGTGAGTGTTAGTGTTGTGTCAGAACCCATCCTGGGCCTCCATTAAGTGAACTCAGCCATGTAATGAATGCTTGGTGTATTGTGAAAACATCAGCACTGTGGAGATAAAGGTAGCCAGGCGTGGTGCTGACCCCCTCTCACCGTCATCCTGTGCACCTTGCCAGCCTTCATTGGCGTTTGAAAATAGCACTTGCTACAACAGCCTGTGTAGGCAGTATGAGGGATCTTTGTCGTGGTGTTCCGATGAGTGCTGGGTGAGTAGAGGGTGTGCCTGTGTGTGTATTCTACTGTCGGGGCACTTGCCCCGACAGTCTGTTCAGGCTACATAGGGGATCTTTGTGTATTCTACAGGCAGCATCTGGAGGAAGGTGTTGCTGGAGTACTCCATCCAGCCTACATGGGGCCTTGCCAGCGATGGCTGGAATTTATGCATAATAGAGGTGTGTGCATATACACATACACAACATACTTGATAATAGTCAGTTTGGATATATAAGTCTTGATGTGAAATCTGCACGTGTAATGTGTGAGAAACTGTCGTATTGATCTTTGTTAATGTTAATTATTTTACCAAAAGTATAACAATATAGACGTTTTGGATTATTCTACCGTTTCAGTTCAGAATTGTTTCTATGAGTAGTATCGATGACATCAAGGCAGCTTCTTGTGCTTCTTAAGTCATTACTTTTGGGAATACATATTGAACTTGTAGCACCACTGAGTGGCATTTGAAACCGCAGCGCATGATGAAAAATACATAATGAATCTGTGACACCATTGATTAACATGCAGACCCAGCAGCAGTGATGGCTAAAACACAGGGAGGAATACTTCACACATTTGACATGACCACCAGCAGCACATGATGAACAATTCGACTTATGATCGTGAGGCATGATTCACTGACATATGCAAATAGTGGTACCCTTGAGTTATTTTATTGCTCTACATGCATAATCTCCTACATAATCAGAATTTTTTTTTATGCATGCTGTTATGAGTAAAATCTGTTCCTGTTCTGGGCGCCCCTTTCACTTGTTAGCCAACACCTAATGAAGGCCAGCACGGCATACAAAGGGGTGGGTGGCCAGCACTACGCCCGGCCACCTTTGTCTTCCTTATTGTTATGTTTGCACACCGCACCAGGTACTCATTTGAGGCTGAGTCTAATACACGCACGCACACACACGTACGTAGTGTATACAAGCCTCCCCACAGTTGCGTGATGCAACAGTATATCTTGCTTCTGCAGAACAAATCTCATCGCTCTGTTTCTCTGGTAGTTGTCCTCTTGGGTGTGATCCCTCCCCTGACTGCCATTTCATCACCAGTCTCGCACATCAGCTATGAACCTTGTTAACGATTCATCCTGAGAAGTCCACTTCATCTTAAGTTATTATGATGCCTCTGATTTGCATCTGTTGTCTGACCCACGGTTCCCCTTTCCGTCTCACAATTCCCAGCATGCATTTCTCTACGCTTTTTAGTGTACTTTTCAGCTTTTGTTTGTTTCTCGTTGTCTATATTTCTAATTTGTATGTCATACCAGGTAATGACGACCATTTGGCACAATGGCATGTTATTAATGATCTTTTTCTCATAATTTGTATATTTGTTCACATTCAGTCATTATGTTTTGTTGTGTTTTCTAATTGGGTCTCCAACAATAGTTTTCTTTGTTTCAGAAAACTTTTATAAAACTTTAGTTTTCACGGGTGTATCTTTAAAACAACTATGCAGCCCTCCTTCTTGAATTATTCAGTCATTTTCTCTTTTATATATCCATTCATTAGTGAAATTGACTATATCCTTAGTTAATCTGAGATGGTTAATCCTATATCTGTTTGCCGTCATTTCTCCAATTTGCTTCTCAGAAAATATATTTTAATGTCACTGAATATCCTTGGTTGAAATAATAATATAAATTTATATAGCGCCTTTCACCCGAGGGTCACAAAGCGCTGTACAAGGGCATGTCAACAACGAAAGCGCAACAGAAAATAAATTATTAAGGCTGATTTGTTATTTAAATTATCATAAATATAATTTGAGCCTAAGTCGCACTGCAATACTTTACCCAGATTTGAAAAGTGATTGAATTTAAGGCAGTTTTTATTCTATCGCTTTAATGGTTTTTTTTTAATGTTACACAAAATCATATTGTATTTAGCAAAAACTCACCAATTCAGGCAGTGGCCTTTCTTTTATGTGCTTCGTTTTTTCTGAGGTTTTTGGTTATTTATGCCTGTGCACCACTTACAATGCAGTATTGCCAAATAATTTGTCCAATACTCAATATTGGTCTGTTATTTTGAGAAAAAAATTGGTCATCATTTTGTAAGGGATGTAAGTTTCTTTATAGAAATTTGACTCTAGGTTTGAGTGTTGTTTAAAGGATGCCGTTCTGTGATTGTAATGAAGCTTAATACTAAAATTAAGGTGTACGTTTATTTTAATTGTTACACGGATGATGACAAACCAGAAAAGTAGGTGAGACACTGGAGGGACGAGATGACAGGTGGAAGGAGGGAAAGAGGAATAGAGAAACCACAAAAAGCTAGTTCATTCTGGGATAGAAGCGTTCACGTCGCGACCCCTGTCAGGTAATACTTGGTGTTGCCTGCGAATTCTACCAAACACTTCAAAGCCAAGCTGAAAGACAAAGATGTCCAGAAGCTGCCCATCGTGCTTTGAAGAATCGCAAAGAAGAAGAAGTACGGAGAATGTAAGAGAAATGTGTAGATAGATAGGGCTCTATATAAGGTTAAACGTTTGGCTGGCTGGCTGCTGGCTGGGAGGGACGGACGGATGGTCACTTCCTAAGGCTGTGCGGGTTGCTCGTATATATAAAACATAAATACACACTCTTGTATTCATATATGTGAATGCATAATTTAAGCACACACATACAACATCCCTGATCAGTATATTTTGAGGACATTTCGTGCTCAGTGGCTTATGACTTCACCAGCGGTGATCGTAACCGCGATGGCATCTCTAAATAGATAACTCCAGTCCTCAGGTGGAAATGAGACTTTGAAAAGGACGGAATGCCACGATACAATCCATCCATCCATTCTATCCATTTTCAGAAACCGCTTAATCATGTACAGGGTCGCGGGGAGCCGGAGCCTATCCCGGCAGACACAGGGCGCAAGGCAGGGCTATACCCAGGATGGGACGCCAGTCCATCGCAGGGCACCCGGGGCAATTTCAAGAGGTTTAAATTAATGGCTCTTGTTTAACTTAGGAAATATGTTTTGTTAAATATTAGATCAACCCTATTCTAATTGTTTTATGTTAAGTAGTTTAAATACATCAGTTTGCAAAGTATAGTTGCTCCCCCTACATAATTTGGACAGTAAATGTTGAGCTGTGTGAATATCAAACTTTACACGTCAAGTTAATGTTCATAATGTTGCTGATGTGTTGGTCATGTAGATGACATGTTGGCCATTGTTTTTTTGTCACGTACAAGCTGCTCCTCTCATGGTAATACTGTGTTATGCTGCTCGTGTTGGTATGGTGTTGGCACAATGGTTTTATTTCGTATTTGTGCTGTGCAAGGCCTGCCCATCATTTTTGCTTTGTGTTGGTGGTGCGTACTTTGTGTCAGTGCTTTGTGTGCTACCCATCGTGTTAAGCATGTTTCTGCAGTTTTTGTTTCACGTTAATCATGATAGCACTTTGTTAATCATGTTAGCATTGTGTTTAACTTGTTGTGTCTCGCTAATAGTACTATGTTAGTTTCTTGTAAATTGTCTTTAAGTTGTGTATAGGCCCTTTATTGAGTTAACACCACGCTGATCATGTTAGCGTGGTGTGTGTGTGCGTTGTGTTCACATTGTGTTTACCTGATAGTGTCATTAATCATGTCATGTGCAGGCTGACTATTCTGTTAATAGTGCAGGCAATATGTTGATTGTGTAAGCCTTGTGTTGAATGTGTTAACTGGGCATTGATGTAGGTTTTAACGGCTCAATGTATGAGAATTGCTTTGGAGAGCTACTGTTTCTGGATAGTCATATAATCCGTTCCTCCTCTCTCCTTTAAGATGTTTCACCTCTTACGTTGGAGGCATGATTAACATGGTAGGTGAAACATCGCGAAGAAGAGAGGGAATACTTAATAAGGCGATCTTGAAAGAGTAGCTCTTGCTAATTGTGTTGTGTTTAGGCTATCATGTTCGCAATGTGTTGATGGATTCCATAAGCATCGCGTTGATTGTGTTGGTCGTTTTGTGTCCAGGCTGTCCGTCAGTGCAGCGCTGTGAGATGGAGCTGTCGTCACGTCTCCAAGTCGACCGTTTCCTCGCAGAGACGGAAAACCTCGTGCACGGTGCAGCCGAGGACACAGGCGTGCGCGTATACATCAGAGACAGGTGACGCGGTGGCAAAACACCAGGACACAATCACAATAATACAGCACTATACACTAACACTCAATCGTCACGGTTGTGTATGTATGTCTATGCATATATGTATGTGTGTATTTATTTGTGTGTATCTGTTTGTGTTCTCGGGAATATCCTGTGTCTGTGGACGTCTGTAACTCACAATCACAAAACACTGTTCCCTCGCATATCGTTGGCATTGCTGTCATTTAGATTGTGAAGGCTATTCTATCTATGACCTCCAGGATTGGGTTTTTAGATTTGTTGAGGACTTGGAGGAGATGGATAACTTCACTTAAAACTACATCATGGAGCAAGGGGAAGCCGACTCTGCGAGGTTGAGTAGTCTGAAAGGGTGGAACAACTAGCCTGCCCCTGTGTTGTGCCATCTGCCAAGGAGGCACAAAGTGCTATCCGCAGCCAGAAACCAAATCTAGCATCAGGCAGTCATGACCTGTGCGGTGAACCGTTCTAAGGAGACTTTTACGTGACACCATCACAACTTGTGTGACCACATGACAGGTCCTGCAGCACTGGAAGGATGCCCCGCTCGTCCCTTTTTACACACTAACAGATATCACACTGATCTTTATATTTTTGCACTTTGTGGGGAGCAGTAGCATAGTGGTTAGTACACTCTACGACAAAGCTGGCAAACCGAGTTCGATTTCCAGGCACAGCAGACATCAGTGGTGAGTGATATCAAAACTTGTCGTTCACCTTCCACCAGTGGACTCGATTTTAAATTAGTATTTGTTGCGAAGAATGAGCATGAACGTTGAGGAGACAAAGGAGTACAAGGGATGGTGCTGGCCACATTACCCCATCTTGAGCCATCCAGGTTCTTGGTAACAGCACTTGCCCCAGAAGTTTATTAAAGATTACATGGGGGAAGCTTTTAAATTGTTATATGCACCTATCTATCAATGTATGCATATGCGTGTGTCTACGTATGTATGTGTTTGTGTAGCGGTGGCACAAAGTGGCATCCCTATCAGCCTTTCCAGGAAATGAGCGTCACTCCCGGGCTGCAAAGAAAGTTTGTGATTTTAGCGCGGAGCATCGCTCAATGGAGGAACAGCGGCGTCAGCTCTCTGGGTAACATTCACTTGCAAACACCAGGCCATAATAGACTGAGACATGCCTTGGTTTAGACCAGGGTTCTTCAGCCTTATTTTCCAGTGAGCTGAGTAATAAAACCACAGTTCCCTGGCAGTCGTGCTATGATGTAATGTCTGTATATGCAACCACTAACGTGAACCTTTTCTATCCAGGTTTCGTATCTCTTGTTTATCTTACTTTCAACTTCCTGATCTTCATCTGTTATGTACAGCTGCCTTATCTCTGTTTCTTGATTTTCTGTCATTTCACTAATCTGCATTTCTAATCTGTCAGAGCAGTTATTTCTCTCTCAATGGGCCATGGTTCTGTGGGTCACCCCAAGAGCCTATGCTGGCCAGATGTGACGTGTGAGCCCCTGGTCTAAACTGGACTCTCTTATTTTATTTAGCGTATGCGTTAGTGCTCAGCTAGACAGCAGCTTCATCATTTGTGAAACTGCGTTGTCCTGAGACCGCCGGTAAGCTTGGTCAACAGACAGTCTTCAACAGTCAGTTCGGTCTCTGGCGGGGTCTACAGACAATCTTAGACTGACAGACCAGTTTCCGATAGTCTCCCAGCAATTCACTGACAGACTAGTGTAATGGGATTGTAGACAGTAGACAGACAAGTCCCTGATGGGGTCTGTTAGTGATAATAGACCAATAGATTGGTGTGTGCGTGTGTTTTTATTCATTTAGCACCTTTCCTTGAAGAATGGTCTGCCTCTTCCCTTCCTTCTCTAAAACGTAAGCTCTGGATTGCAGGATCATAGTCTCAGTTGAGAACCGGTCTCAAGATAGGAGTCTCGATTTAAACTCATGTTCAGGAGATCAGATCTCATGGACCGATCCTTCATTGATCTTTAGCTCCAGGAGACCAGATTTCAACATCAGTCTGAAGTGAGGTTTAGCTGCAGGAGCCCAGATCTCACGGTTGGAGTCTTGATTGAAACCCAGCTCCAGGAGCCCTAGCTTCAGCATCATTCTTGATTGGGACCGAGTCTCAGCATAAAAGTCTCGATTGAGGCTCTCTTTTTCCTCTTTCCTCTCTCTCTCTCTCCTTTCGCTTCTCCTTTTAATAAGAACTGGCAGGAGTGACTGGCTAGCCGTGAGCAGTCATAATACGAACGTACACACGGGACACTCAGTATTATTGCCCACTTTAAAATAAAAATATATTTCAAAAAACTACTCTCAGCCCCACAGTAATATCTCCGCACACACGTATATATAGTTTTTTCTTTATTTGAATCACTTCTGTAATAACCAAAGGACATGTTTTAATTTAAAAGTGCTGTTTTGGCAAGTCTCAGCCTTATTCGTGTTGTGTGTATGAATATATGAGTGAGTGTGTGAGCGTGTGTGTGTGTGTGTGTGGTCTGTGGTAGTAATGTGGTTAGCCACACTGCACCTCGTACCCAGTATCCCATGTTTGATTCCTGCTCATGGCCAACATCTGTGATGAATATCTGAACCAGTCCCGGGCCTTCACCATGTCGACTTAGCCATAATATGATGTGGTGTGTAAACATCAGCGCTGGGGATACAAAGACAGCAGGAGAGCATGGTGCTGGACAAACGACCCCCTCTTGTGCAGTGCCAGCCTTGCTTATTAGGTGCTCTCTAACAGCAGTTGACCCTACAGTCTGTTAAGGCTCTTTGTCTTTGGTAAGTTGGGAGTAGTAACGGTTGGCAAGCACCACTATGAACACAGCGACCTGAGTTTGATTCTCGCTCATGGCCAGGAACAGTGACGATTTTCTGAACCGGTCCTGGGAATCACCAAAGTCGACTTAATCTCAAATGAGTACCAAGTGCAGTGTGTAAACATCACCACTAGGGAGACAAAGACGGCCAATCGTGGTGCTAGCCAACCACACCCTCAAGTGGCGTGCTGGCATTTATAGGCGCTCTCTAACAGTACTTGAACGTACAATCTGTTAAAACTACATGGGGGATCTTTGATAAGTATTAGTGCCAAGCCTATTATATTAAATAAGCTGCTATCCAAGTGAAAGCTTCTCCTGCACATCATTAGCATTTTAAGGGAATCAAACAACCCTCGGGGGAAAAGGGAATTGCCTTCTCCCCCAAGACCCCGCGATGCAACGTCATGTGGTCAGGAGGAGCTGGCCCTGTGGGAGCTGTTGTGCGTCAGATGTTGGAAGACATGGCCTTTCGCAGAGAGAGTGGCTGGCTCATACACATCTGCCAAGGGTTAGTGCATTTGTGTGCAATCTAATTTACCTGGCATCGTTACGATTGCTTGGACCACAGGGTGAGTTCACGTGTTTGAAAGGCTGTCTCAGTGGTCCCCCTTTATAAGGAGGTGGAAGAGGCCACCACAGCGGTTGGGTAAACTAAATTGGTATCTTCTTCCTTAGTATGCTAACAATGGTCCTAGAAAAGATAATTGAACTTGCAGAGCTCGGATTTGTACGTTGAAGTTGGACTGGTCCTGCATGGTTGCCATATTCCTTGTGGATTTGCCTTGAGCAGAGGTTTACGGAATTTCAACAGGAAATAAGTTGCTATAATGGCATAAGCAAGGCCAACAATACCATCAGGCGGCTATGGCTTTTGGGTTGTGATAACACTCGCACCATAAACAGGAATATGTAATTTGAGCAGGAAGGGGGGATGTAAAGGCTAGGAGGGAAAGAGGGATGTACCATAGTAAATACAGATTTTAATACTGTCAAGTTGGAGATAATTAACTACATTGCCATGTATTACAGTGGAGCCACCATTACCAGACATGTTATTATCCACTACACCTATTGCCTGTGCAGTTGTGCCAAACTGCAATTGCTCCTATTAGCAAATTGGCTCTTGTTACCAGATCTTCTTCTTTGCGATTCTTCGAAGCGCGATGTTAAATTACAGTTTCCCATTTTCTTACACAGCCCCTTGCATTTTCATTGAACTCCGCAAGGTCTTTTGAGCTGCAGAGGTTGGGTAGTAGAGCACAGACAAGGCAGTGTTCCAGATAAGAGGAAGGGAAGGGATAGCAGGCAATCACTAAAATATGTGTTATCTGTGGATCAGCCTATTGTATTATGGCCCTGCAATTCCTGCTTTCTACAGACCTCTTATCTTTGCCGCTTATAGTCCACATATAGAATATTTCCTGTTTATCATGGATCTGCATTTATATGTGGTTTTACAGATAAAATGAATTCATTGTGGGCAGAGACTAAATTATCCTGTTGACATCAACAATTCTGCCAAAAATAGGAAGTTGAATTTAAATGTATGTAATATAATAAGGAAAATTACATTCAAATGTGGTCTCACATATTAATATGCATCTTCAGTTCAGGTTAAATAAGACTTTGTACATTTAAAAAAAAATGGAAATACACAAATTTATATACCCATATGGATTATTTGGGCCCTCTGCTTGTTGTGGGTGAGTGTTCTAACAATAACTAATAATACTGGAAAACCTCTCCAAGCCGGGCTAATGTGTAAGGGTGCCTTTGGAGTGATAGTGGATTCCTGACATACTGCAAATAATGAAATGTTTGCATAATACTAATTATTAGTTACATTTAAATGTAATTTCATTAAATGTAATCACATTTAAATGTATTTACCACCTAGAATTACAAAACAACGATTTGTTAATCATTCTTAACGACAGTTGTTACAGTTTAACAACGCTTAAAAAATAACGAGTGGTATCACGCCACCAAGTTGAATCTTGAGTCACCGCCACTGTGAAGTGGGGGTGGACTTCTCAGCAGGGATTTTCCGATGGGCTCATAGAAAATGAACGCTGACAGTATCTTATCAAAAGCAATTTACGACCAAAATCCATGCACCGTACAGATATGGAATCGACCAAAACTTTTTAGCCTTATTTTTTGCGTTTAGGTGGTAACTAATTTCTTTACCAAATGAATGCAGAAAGACAAGCAAGCACTGGGTCACCACGGGCAGAGGACGTGTTCACCGGTCCACTGGTTGCAATCGTACCCTCGCTCATTCCTGCACTTTCTCTAAATAACTTCAATTGCAATTTGACTGTTTATTTTACATGTTTATAAATTAATAACCACAGAATACCATAACATTTCTCACAGTTTTATTAGCACGTAGTGTTCTGGCTGGAGTTTTTATTTTCAGGTGTTTTTATCTATTCTTTTTTAGCCGGCTTTTTGTACGTATAATAAATTCCAGCTTAACTCCAGCTTTGAGCAGTTTTACTGCGGTGTCATTTCTATAGGAAAGCCTCACTTGGCCTCAACATTTTTATGAGGATCTACAAGAGGAAGTTTGACCAGTTCTTATGTATTAATTGGTTTGTTTCATGTGAGAAGAGTACCCTGAGAAAACCTATGCATGACAGCGGCAGTAAGTCATAACAACCTACTTGCTCTTCTTGCTCTGCATAGCCCACAAGAGCCTACAACGATTCGAAGCACTTGATGCGATTGGAGCAGAGAAGCCATCTGACCAGGGAGGCGCAGTGCATTCTGGGAAGTCAGGGCAGACGATCGCACCGCGTCAGAGGTTTCTCGTCTTCAGCGTGGACGACAGAAAGGTTTGCTTTTGAGAACATATTTAAGGTCACATCCACACACATACGTACACACTAATCCTCGGGTGAAAGGCGCTATATAAATGCTATTATTATTATAATGTAGAAAATACGAGGTTTTAAAATCTTGAAACACTAAGTGGACACCTTTTTGCAAAGGCTCCAGTTTGCTGGCAGCCACATATGCTTGTGGCAAAACCATGCACATTAATGCTATGATAATGCATTGTCCTTCAAACTTATTGGCCCAACACCAGACGGCTTTCTCTGTAGCCCAGTCTGTGTTTAGCCAGTTTCTGCCAAATATCTGCTGGATCCTTGCTCCCTATTACTATCGAAATCATATCCTTACCCCATCCCAAATCTACTATGTTTTTACCTGCCCCAACCCTGACTTCTCACCCCAACAGTTGTCCCTGCACACCTATAACTGGTCATCGGAGATGGGTGCCAGCGTCATGCGTGGCACCTCCCGCCTCGTGCACTGGCTCAACGCACGCACACACCTCCTGCTGTGTCTTCTCAGCCAAAAGATGGGCCTCTTTCACCACTACTACTACGGCGACCTTCCTCCTCCCCACAGTGACCCCGGAAAGCAAATGGTCAGTCATTTCTTGCTGTGCTGCAGGAACAGGGCAATGTAGACCCTGTCTCTGACATGGCCATCATGCTGTAAGATATAATAATGCATTGGTGCTTGTATGATAGCACTGGTGCATGTATGATTGTGCTAGCACGTATATGCTTGCGCTGGTGCATCTATGATCGTGTTGGTGAGTTTTTGATAGCACCGGAGTGTGCATGATTGCATTGGTGCGTGTATGGTTACAGTGGCGTATCTATGATAGCCCTGGGACGTGTATGATTGTGCTGGAGCACGCATGATTGCAGTGGCACTCGTATGATCATGCTGGCACCTGTACGATCACAGTGGCACGTCAAGTATCGTGCTGGCGCATATATGATAGAATTAGCATGTGTACCCATCCCGATGGTATTTAACCTCTCACTTCTTCACCTAGGAGCCAAACCCTTTTCTGCAACCTCCGTGTGAGGCGGACGCCCTAATCAGGAGTTCAGCTCCGCCTCCTCCCAAGGATCCGACACGGGCCCCACCTATGGGACCTGGCAGAGGTGAGACAGGCGTCCTCGGACGTAACTGTAACAGGTTTTACACTTGAGTGTCCATGTGAGGGTAGTGGTGGCGTTTTGTTTCATGCCCTGCTCTCTAAACTTAACAACACGGCTTTGATTTCCAGCCATAGTTAATTTAATTAGCACTGTTATTCTGAACTTATCGTGGAAAGTACTAGAAAGACAAAGGCATGGCGCTGACCACCCCTTTTCTTTGTGTACCATGCTGGTACTGGTAGATGCTTGTAAGCAACACTTACCCAAACAGTCTATTCAAAGCTATACGGGTATCGTTGTCTCTGTATGAGTGAATGCATGTGTTTATAATACACTGTTCCCTGGGCCTCCTGTGATCAGAGTTATCGACTTGATCTGAACTTATGAAAGTCGTGGTGAGGGCATTGATTGATGCCAACGATATCATCATCATCATGATGGTCATCTCCCCAGAGTACTACACTACCAGTGTTTTGGAAATAAAAGGGTGATTATCTTATGGAACATACTCTGGTCCCCATTATTATTCTTGGCTGCCAACGAACATAATACCCCCCTACCCTCGTTTGAGCAGGGAGACTCTTTGTCTTTGTAATCATTAATACTTTTTGTCAGTGATATAAATCCCATCTGTAATTGCCGTATGTTTTCATAGGATATCTATTACTCTACACAAAAAGCTCATAGACATCAAACATGGTCTTGATCTGAAAGCAACTGAAATTGGCATTGTAAGAAAATTACTGACTTATAAGCTCTGCCGCAGATAGTCTTATTGTGTATATTTTGTGTATAAACTAATTTATGACGTAGGTTCTGTTTGTTTATATTCCTTATATTAATGTATTCAATACAAACTCAACAATGGCCACTTTTATACACTTATAAGCCTCTAACCTCCCCCAACTGTTTCTTCGTCACCAGGTCTGTTAGCTTCTGGTTCTACTACTGCTGGTAGTGCTGGTGGTGGTGCTGTTGTCAGTGGCGGTGGTGTTGGTGGTGTGGCTGCCGCACCAGCGTCATTGGAGCTGCTACAGCTGGACGAGGCACTGCGGGATGTGGTAGCGCCGTGGCCCATGCGCCTAGCTCCGTATGGGGCGAGCGGTGACGCTGTTACGCGGCACGGGGAACAATATCGTGAAATCCGCGCGCACGAGCGCAGAGGTAAGATGGAGGGATGGAGGAACAGACAGCTAGCTACTTCTAATGGGAAACTCAGTCAGGAGTCTTAAGTGAGTCAGGTGTTTAATGGAGATTGAATCAAAGTTCTAAGGGATGTATGGAGATATCAAATACAGTGTCTCGAAAGCTGGAGTATATGATCTGTGGAGGTTGAGTATACGATTTGTGGAGGATGAGTCTGGGGGTCTATGGAGGTTAAGTATGGTCTATAGAGATAACCTTAGGTCTCATGAGGCCATGTTCCAGGTCTGGTAAGGCCAAATGTAGGATCTAGCAAGATCCTGAATATAGAGGAGTTCATGTTATAGCATTTTAGGAAGGTTGATAATAGGGTTTTACCAAGTCAAATCTCAGGTCAAGGGATATCGGATTTGGGGGTGGTCACATATAGGGCCCAGGGGAGGTGGCGTAAAAGGATGAGGGAAGGTTGAACGTATGGTCATAGAGAGGTTTTTATATGTAGTCTGTGGAAGTCATATAGAGTTTCTAAGGGGGGTCAAATATAGGTTCTACTGAAGGTGGAAAATAGGGGCGTTAAAGGTCGTAGGTTGTGTTATTTTTATGTGCCTGACTTATTCTCTGTTCTTGTATTTTGTCTCTAATGCTGCTCTCTGTACCTCTCCAAAATGACTATCTTCATTCTTTGTCCCATCGCTCTGTGTGGCTCTGTAGAGATTGAAGCGCAGTGTAAAATTGAGAGCCTGTTCATTACATGGCAGCAGAGGTCGGCCCAGTCCAACATGCCAATAACGGTAACCCTGAGTGCACATGTGGTGTGTACGTGTGTGCATAATTGTGTGTGTGAATATCTGTATATGCATGGGAAGCGGCGGCACAGTAGTTTGAGCATTACACTACGAACCCAGCAACACAAGTTCAATTTCCGCTCGTGACCAACGACAGGGGGGAATATTTAAACCAATCCTAGCCTGACTGCCTTAAATGAGAATCCTTGCAGTTTGTAAACATCAGTGCTGGGGAGACAAAGGCAGCCGAGCATGTTGTTGGCCACTCACCCCCTCGTGTGCCGTGCCGGGCTTCATAGGTGCTCGCTAACAGCATACACGGCAACAGTCTATTAAAGGGTATATAGGGGATTGTATCTTGATATCGGTATATGCATCTGCCAGTCATCACTGTTAGTCAACCCTTGGCACTTGGGTTTATCCCAAGAGCTGGCAGTGAGCCGTCTACACTTCACGTAGCCTCCAAGTGTTTTATCCTGGCACTAGCGCCATAGTCGCAACCCACCAATTGGTGATAAATGGTGGCTTTTGTTGTTTTATGTTCACATGTGTGTGAATATCAAATTCCACATTTCTGTGATTTGGGTCAGTCACAATTTAAGACAACATTTGTTGGCTTCCCACAGAGTGGTTCCCATTTTTCTATAACCCCACGGGGATGATGGACCAAGACGACATTGACTTGGATTTGAAATTGGAACCTTCCAACTGTGAGGCGACAAGTAGTCTAACCACAGCTGGGTTTACATTTTAAAACTAGAGGTCAACTCGGCCTTGAATGAGTGCAATGTTTTCATAACGTCAGTGCTTCATAGAGAAATGTGGCTAGCCGTATTCCTGACCACACCACTCTCCTCATTTGATGCTCACTCATAACACTTGACTTTGCAGCTTACAAGGTTAAAAAGACGATCTTCATCTTTTTGTGCGTGCGCAGGTCTCTGAGTTGGATCTGCTTAGACAGTCATCACGTCTTGTTCACTACTGTGCCACGCCGCTCGTTTTCGACCCAGCCACTCACTCGCCTGATGCTGTGAGTTTCAGGAGTAGTAGGTCCATGGTGTGGTTAGTCTGGGACCCCCCTGTGCAGGCTTCTGTGATTCTGTACCACCTAACTACCACCATCGGTATCAGAGTTATTCCCGTGAACAGTGTTTCATTCTTATCGGGGTTTAGGTTTAAATATACTCTATTGTCAGGTGAGCAGTGTTATACTACAGATCATCATTGGTGACTTTTATCCACCCATGGAATTTCTACGTTGGGGGCATTTGAATGTTGACCATCAATTGTGACGTTTCATCGAATTTTTACTCTGAATCATGACACTTTATGCAATCACAGGGGTAGAGCAGTGTACGTTTTTCGATGCCTTCAAATTAGAGTATGACCGACTTTTAAATTAGATTGATAGGTTACATAGAAGTTATTTGAGATTGCATTCTGGGCAAGATTTTAATTGTTAATTATGTTATGGAGGAGAAATTAGATGCTTGCGTACATTGAGATATATTATATGGAAGATTATATTCCAGAAGAGCATTGTGCTCCACAGCCGTGATTAAAAATTAAAAATCTTAAATGGATTACATATTACAATATATTGCATCCCAGAGAAGATCATATTAATATTACATGTTCTTAGAGCTCTTAAATCTAAGAGGAAATTTAAATCTAAACTTAGGTTGCATTCTTAAATAGATTCACTTGTGGTTTCTAGGGAATGTTAAATTCCTCTGTACATTTTATTGAAATGAACATTTTCTACAGGACGGCCTTGAATTGAGAGATTAGATTCTAACCTACTCTAACCTATTATTAGAATATAGTAATAATAATAATAAACAACGTTTAACACGCATGAACGGATCACAAAATTTGGGTGCAGCTGAGAGGCGCAGAGCCCAGTTTGGAGTTGGTTAAAGGAAGTTGCTGATCAGATGCTATGTGTGTATGAAGGGGAATTGAGTTTCTAGACATCGGCGGTAATTGCTGAGAAGCAACGGTCCACAGTCGAGCTCCGTGACTTAGGGAACTACAAGCAGGTTAAGAGACGTTGCGAAGTACACGGCGGTTTTCTAAGGGAAGGGACAGTAATGATGCCAAGTATTGTTGGAGACCAGAAAATGCGTGTGATGGAAAAGGGTAGAATCCTTTATTCGATTGGATTTATGGTATATACTTTGTAGCATATGGTAAACCACTTGTCTGTGCTCCTTGAACAGAGGAATAAAAAAAATACACTCTTTCTCACGTAGGTAGCAGACCTCGACATTGGCATTTACCTCATGAACATATT
The DNA here is from genome assembly GCA_036362915.1 of Geotria australis. Classification (NCBI taxonomy): domain Eukaryota; kingdom Metazoa; phylum Chordata; class Hyperoartia; order Petromyzontiformes; family Geotriidae; genus Geotria; species Geotria australis. Next base: position 2,655,889 of record JAZEWU010000001.1, read on the forward strand.
TCAATATACAAGAATAGAATATGGGATTTGTAATTCTATATATATTTTAAGGCACATCAATGTATTAATTTGTTTATTTTTTAAAGAAAATTACATTCAAGGGGCGGCACAGTGGCATAGTGGGTAGCGCTTCCGCCTCACAGCGAGAAGGTCCCGGGTTCGAATCTCGGCTCGGGGTGCCTTTCTGTGTGGAGTTTGCATGTTCTCCCCGTGTCCGCGTGGGTTTTCGCCGGGCACTCCGGTTTCCTCCCACCGTCGAAAGACATGCTGCCAGGTTAATTGGCGTACTGACTAAATTTCCCCAGGCGCCTTGCGATGGACTGGCGTCCCATCCTTGGTGTTCCCCTGCCTTGCGCCCTGTGTCTGCCGGGATAGGCTCCGGCTCACCGCGACCCTGTATTGGATTAAGCGGTTTCTGAAAATGGATGGATGGATGGAAATTACATTCATATATATTATCCTTATATAAATTGTATTGTGATAATAATTCTACAATTTATAACACGCGCAAATGTCATGCCTGGTCAGGGGAAGACACAAATACTGAGGCGCAGAGCCGAGCTCAGTGTTGTCGTTTGAATGTCGAGGTTATGGTGGTCTGCCGAAGTTGCAGGAGGTATTAAGCAGATTCAGTTTTATCTTATTGTAAAGCGTATATTCTAGAAAATCTATGGTTAATTTTATTGGACAGAATACTATATCGTCGATGATTAACTTTGACGAGTGGTTATCTTCAAGAGATTTTAATCTCTATTTTAGGCGGATTCTTAAGTGTTATTTAAGTGAATAGATTTAATTTGAGATTAACTTCTAACCTACTCTTGGATTATATTATTTAGTAGAGGTTATTAAGTAGATTCTAGTTGATAGTGAAAATTATTGTCTTAAAGTATTACATTCTAATGAGTCTTAAATGTATGAATAGACAATTTTATAAGGAACATGAGGTTCGATCCTAATGGAATATTTAAGTTTTAAAGAGATTAGCGTTTACTTAACTGTAGAACACAGTGGTGGTTATAGCAATCAAAAGAACAGGTAATCTTACGGAAGTTATGTTCTGATATAATATTCATTTTTCAGAGGAATTTAGTCTCCGCTGCCGGCTCTGCCAAGCAGCGCACAGTATCTTTCACGCCCATGACTTTTGGAGGGCTGACACCCCACTCATTCTTTTAACATGGCAGAACCCCAAATCTCTCTACTGCTGATCCTCTCCATTTTCTCTCTCTTTCCCTCCAGACCGCTGCCAGCAGTGTTCCTCCGATGGTACCACATCGCTCCCCACCCAGTGGCACCAGCGACATGGCTACCCTCACTCCTACCGCTGGCACTACCCCTACCACTTCCACCCTCAGCCTAACCACTGGCCCCGCTGCAGCTTCTGCTTTTGTTAGCGGTGGCGGTGGGGAGGCCTGGCTGCTGGAGCTGTGCACGGCGTTCATTCAGCAGTATGTGCAGTACCTGCAGAGCCTCGGCTTTATCCTCGTGCAACTGCGTCCTGCAACACCTGCACGCAGGTGAGAGAAGCAGTGGCGGAGACGGTGGAAGCAGTAGCAGCGGTAGGAAAAGCAGTAGCAGCAGTGGTAGTGTCAGTAACTTCATCATTAGTAGCAGCAGTAGTGGGAGTAGGATCAGAAATGTCATCTGAAGCAGTTGCAGAAGCAACGGTAGTAATAGAAATGTATTATTGGCAGCGGTAGCGTTGGTAGCATCATTAATAATTGTATCAGCAGTAGTAGCAGTCGCATCAGAAGCAGCAGCAATCGTAACCAAGCGGTGGTGGCTATGCACGCCTGTAATCCAGCACAGTAGAGGCGAGGTTTGGTGGATCGCACAAGTGTTGTGCAACTCCCTTCCCTTGGGCCTCGATAAGGTGCCATACCCTGGCTTGCCAGTAAAATGCAGTAAAATCAAAATGTAGACTTCACCTGTTCCGTCTGTATGAAATAGTGTGCTTCCCCCTTGCACGCATGGTTATTCTCTGGGTGCTCTGGTTTTCCTCCGACACATAAATAATAATAATAATAATATCAATTTATATAGCGCCTTTCACCCGAAGGTCACAAAGCGCTGCACAAGGGCCGCAAAGAGGACGGCATGTCAACAACGAAAGAAAAAAAAACCGAATAAAAACCAAAGCAACAGAAAATAAATGATTAAGGCTGCTTCGAATATACTGAAAGGTTGTGAAACTGGCAATCTTAAGAGCGGCAAAAATGTGCCAGCGTCCCCTAAGATGACCGTCACTTCCTTAAAGACAAACACGGAGGGAGACAGGAAGGGAGGGTGAGCGACAGGGAGAGACATAGGGACACAGAGACAGGAAGACAGAGAGACAGACACGAGGGGGATACAACCCAATCCAAATTTAACAATCAACATTGAAGCACAAGAACACACGCATAGACACACGCAACAGCAAAAAAACGCACCCACCCACAACAACAAAAACACAACTTCCACACGCGACACCACGAGGCGAGTTTAGGCAAGACAGGACTGCGCCAGGAGTAGGCCGCGCAAAACAGACAAAAAAAAACAAGCAACAAGAGCATGGCAGACAACAAAAACAATCAAAGTTACACAGAAACAAACCACCAACCAAAGAAAAAATGGACAGATTAAAAATTACAAATTATTAAAAATTACAAATGATAAACACCTTAATATATAGATCTATCTTCAAGAGTGAGCGAATACTGTATGTTACAGATTGAAATATTAGAATTATTGTAACTTAATAATCATCAGCAATTGTTGCAGCAGCAGGGGTAGAAATAGTAGCAGCAGTAACATCAGTAACTTCATCGTCAACTCTGAAACAAAAAAAGCCAGACCCACGGCTTGAACCCAAACATTTCTGTCTGCAGGTCATCTGTCTCCACACGTCCACGCTCATCTGCATTCTCCGTAAACACAGGAACATCAGATGGGAAACCTCGTTCACAGAGACCCTGGCCAGAGAGCAGCACCAAGGTGAGTGACAGTGTGTGAGAAAGCAGCAGTGTTGGAAGAGTGGGACAGTGATTATTGTACTGCACTACGAATCCGGCGACCATCCATCCATATTCCAAACTGCTTGTCCTGGTGAGAGTCCGAATACGGCGACCTTCGTTCCATTCCTGGCTAATATCAGTTACAAGTGATATCTGAACTGGTCTTGGGCCGCCCCTAGGACTACTCGGCCTTAATTAAGTGCCTGGTGCGCCCTGGAAACATTAGCTTAGGGGAGACAAAGGCAGCCAAGCGCATCACCTACCACACCACCTACTCATACTGTACTCCCTTAATATGTGCTCACTAACAACACTTACCCCTGTCAATGAGGCTTTTGGGAGATTCTTGTCTTTGTATTCGAGCGTGTAAGTTATACAGAGGGAGAGAATTTTGTTGATGTGCTTTAGTGTATGTCAGATTAGGTAGGGGTTGATTTACAACCTCCCAGGATCAGATCTGCATATTTGTTGAGCAATTTGATGAGGTGTGGGGGCAACCTTGCAGGGAGTGCGAGGCTTTAAAGGTTGAAGGAAGGGGCTCTTTAAAGACACTGTTGGGTGGTTGGTGGTGACTGCCCTTCAGCAAAATGGGAGACAGATGAACAGCACTTGCAACAATGTAATCCCTTCTTAAATTAATATTACAGTGAGGAGTGCGGGTGGTGTGTGTCTCCCAGTCACCTCAAATGACCCGTAACGTCTGGGTTTTTCCCCTGATATCCTGGCAGCAAGCCTTCGCCACTTCCCATATCCTCAAAGTTCACATAAGTGTGCCGAGCTGATGTCACTGCCACTTTGTGGTGAATAGCGGCTGTTGTAGTATATGTGTGTGTCTATGTGTATATTCGTATGGGGAGCGGTAGTACAGCAGTTAGTGTGCTGCACTACCCACCTGGCAATCTGTGTTCATTTCCCGATATTCACCAACACCAGTAATGATTAGCTGAACGGATTCTGCATTCCCCCTCAGTCAGCTCAGCTGAAAATGAGTACCTGGTGCGATGTGTAAACATCATCACTCATAAGATAAAATAACCAGGCATAGTGTTGGCCACCAACCTCGTCGTGTGCTGTGCCGGCCTTCATAAGTGCTGCACGCTAACAATATTTCCCCAAAAGGCTGTTAAGGCTATACGGGATATCTTTCTCTTTGTCTCAGGCTGCAGGTGGGGTGTCTTCGCTCATGTATCACCTCCAGCGAGCCCTGCCCGGTGGCCTTGTTCTGATGGAACTCGGGTTTCAGGTGATGAGATTTTATGTGAAGGCCACACACATAAACGCACGCACACACACACACACAGGTGGATAAAATACTATCACAAATATATATAAAGCACAGCATAGTTGGGGAAATGTTATTTGGAATACAAACTGTAACACATCAAGAAATTGTATTTCTGAATGGCAGGACGTATTCTGAATGTGTATTTTGTCATCTGGAAAATATATCCTAAAATGAACTGACACACCTTTTATTTACTAAAGCAAATTGTTTACTTGCTGAGTAACAAATGTGAAACATCATCACTGTGGCTGTAGGTCACAGATAATAATAATAGCATTTTATAGAGCGCCTTTCACCCGAGGGTCACAAAGCGCTGCACAAGGGCCGCTAAGAGAACGGGATGTCAACAACGAAAGAAAAAACAACCAATAAAAACCAAAGCAACGAAAATTAAATTATTATGTTATCCAGGCCACCCCCAGTGGTCCCACTGCATAGCACTGTACACAATACTATACATAATAAAGTACCATATAGAAGATAATCCTGTATATAATACAGCACCATACACAATATAATTATATACATAATATATCGGCATGTACTATACTATGGCATGCATAATACATCACAATACACAATAAATATAACGACATTCTCTACACAACGAAATAACTGTCCACCAATGCAATACTATACACCAAGAGTGTCAACACTTTTTGACTTGAGAGCCTTATCGACTGACAATGCAGACCCGCAGGCTACAGATATCTTAATATTATTCATTCATTCATTTTCAGAAACCGCTTAATCCTATACAGGGTCGCGGTGAGCCGGAGCCTATCCCGGCAGACACAGGGCGCAAGGCAGG